>CM064507.1:3970289-4639075 GCA_032716605.1 Paralithodes platypus | reverse complement strand
CATGGTCCAGTACAACAGGACGTGGCTTTGAACCCTTTCCGCGACGAGGACCTCTCCGACGTCCTCTTGGTGCCTGAGCCCTAGCTTGGATGTCCATTACTAGTGGACCCCGGTTGGCATCCATGACGGGTGCTTCCCGAGCGCCACCAACAGCAGAACCTGCACCCGTTACTACAGGTGCAGGGGGGGGGGTCAAGTGGTAGGACATCCACTTGCTCCCCAGCATCAGCAGCATCGTCCGATACTGGTGCCGCCTGGGGTGCATTCTCAGCAAGTGCTCCCCCGATGGCAACAGCAGCAGCAGCAGCATCTGGACCTGGTGAGAGGGGGGGGGGGGGGGATCATGAAGGAGTGCTCCCCCAATGCCTTCACCAGCAGCAGGAGCACCAGGAGGAGTGCCAAGATCATCAGCAGGAGCGGCTGGGGAGTCTGGATTGTCGTCCGGTGGGGGCGACCCAGCTGAGCTTCAGGAGCATTGCCGCCGCCGCCTGGCTCCCCTGTGATGGCGGCATGGCTCATACCGACCTTCCGGCAAATCCTCTGCACACCGGATGCGTCTCCCCGACAAAGGCCACTCTCTAGGGTTGAAGAACAACAAGGAACAGACTACGCTTTCCTGGAATGCCAGCATAGTCATCTTCCTGTCGGGGTTGTACTTCTTGAAGAGTACGAAGGCATTGAAGAGGGCCATTTGGATGAAGTAGAATACGATCTTCTTCGTTCATTTGACCGTCCTTCGCTGGATGGGGTAGTACTGGATCATCTGATCGAAATGATCCACCCCACCCATGTGGCGGTTGTAGTCGTTAATACAAACGGGTTTCATGATATTCTTCTGAGTCCGCTGCCACCTGCCTTGTACCTTCTTCTTGATAAAGGACCGCTTTGGTATGGTGCTCTGGTCGTGGAAGGTGGACACCATGTTGACAATGCGTTTGTCTTTCCAAAGCAGGACTAGGGTTGTGCCGTTGTTCATTGCCTCTATTGCATCGTCTTCCAGTGTCGCTGCATGGGCAATGTCGCGCAACCGCTTCGGAGCCCCTCGTGCAAGCCTCAGGGTGCCACACACATAGATCTGGTGGTGTGTGAGCATGTGCTGGCACAGGTCAACTGAGTTGCAAAAGTTGTCTGTGAACAACATGTGACCCAGGGCTTGCAGGGACGCCGTTAAACCCTCAACCGTTTTCTGGAGAGTTTGACTAATACCTGTGTAGACTTGAAAGTCATACACGAAACCAGTCATGGACTCTGCCAGGATGTACAGCTTGATGGCGTACTTCTGAGGCTTCATCGGGTGGTAGCACCTGCATGAAAGGCGACCCTTCCACCCAAGACAGCCTTCATCGATGGACACCTTCCTCTCCGGGGTGTAGGCAAGCTTGAAGCCAGCAAGCAGGTAGCGCATCACCGTGTGGATCTTCACTCGCCTGTCTTTGCACTGCTTGATGACTGCCTTGCTGTTGAATGTGTGGAAATTGCTCAGCAAGGCTTGGAACTTGGAGACCTGCATGGTCTTGCCAAACGTTGGGTAATCATGGACTCCGTTATTTGCCCAGTAGTGACACACAGTGGGGAGTTTATTCACACCCATGAGGAAGTACAGGCCAAGGAATTTGGCCATGTCCTCCTCACTAAATGTTGTCCAGAGAAAACCAACGAATAAGGCATATGCGTTGGTCTCACTCACCAGGAACCTGAGCAGTTCTCTTGTAAAAAAGAGATGGATTTACTGCAGAGGTGTGACCGGTGCTGGAACCCGCAAGCCAGGGGTTCCAGTGAACGGATCAACGTTGGGCGTGAAGGGATCTGAAGTCCACTTGTGATCCTCAGGATACACGGCGGTGGGGCGTTGAGGTGCACGTACTTGGCGAGCACCACGTCGTCCGCCTAGACGACGTATGTGACCTCTGCTGCCCCTGGGCCTACCATCTCGGCCCTTCATGGGCCCAGATTTTCGGCGGGGACGGGGAGGGGGTGGGGGGTCGTCTTCTGCGGAAGACGAAGGGGGTGGGGGTGATGGTGGATGTAATGAGGGTGATGGAGAAGGTGCTGTGGTGGTGTCAGGCCATGGGGGTGATGGTGGATGTGATGAGGGTGATGGAGAAGGTGCTGTGGGTGGATGAAGTGTGGCAGGAGGAAGCCTTTGTGGAAGCTCCTCATCGATTGCTGCAGCAATCTCGTCATGCATGGTTTGGCGATGTTCAGGCGGAACAAACGCCATGTAGCGCGCCTCACTGCCCCCGCTGCTACCCAAGGCGGTCAGCGAGGGGGAGGCTACGTGAGCAGACAGGACTTGTGATGGCGGGGTGTTTAGACTACCCACCGGCAGGAGTGAAGCCAGGATGCGGGGGCTGTCTGAGATGTTGCTGTCCGGTGATTCTACCTGAGGTAACAAGGGACCGCCATGCAGGGTGCGTGAAGCAGGAGAAGAATAGAATGATGATGTGTTGAGGTCCGGGAATGGTAGTGGTGTGAAGGATTGAGTGGATGTTGATGGTTGTGGTGTGAAGAGATGAGTGGATGTTGATGGTTGTGGTGTGAAGAGATGAGTGGATGTTGATGGTTGAATTAGTGCTGGTAGGATGGGTGTAGGTAGGACGGGTGGGGATGGATGAGGTGGGGCGATGCGTAGTGATGTACGGGGTAGGGGGACGGGTGGGGTTGTACGGGGTAGGACGGGTGGGGTTGTACGGGGTAGGACGACGGATGTTGATGAACGAGGTAGAGCGACGGGTGTTGATGAGCGAGGTAGGGCGACGGGTGTTGATGAGCGAGGTAGGGCGATGGGTGTGGATGAGCGAGGTAGGGGGACGGGTGGGGATGAGCGAGGTAGGACGGGTGGAGTTTGTGGAGGTTGTGGAGGTGGAGGTGCTGAAGGGTCGTCGATGACACTCCTCCTCTTCTTCCCCCTGGGCGGTGGAGAAGGGCTAAAATCATCCGTCCACTCCTCTTCATCATCCCCCCCCATGTCGTCCTCGCTTTCACTCTCACTGCTTGTCATATCCAGGACTGTGGCAAGGACGGAGGCCAGCTGGTCCTCCGGGATGGGTCGACTCTTACTCATGGCTGCTAGACTACTCAGATATGTGTAACTGATCTGTAATGGGAGGGGGGGGGGGGGTATAAAAGAAAATGCAAAACAGAAATAAAAACAAAAATAATAATATATATAATATATTAATATATTATTCTAATAACAATATATAATAAATATATATTATGGTGAAATAAATATCAATATATATATAATATATATATATAAAAAAATATATATATATATATTTATATATATAAATATATATAGGGGGAGTGGGAGGGAGGGGGAGAAGGAGGAGGAGGGAGGTATAACAATAATAATATATAATAATAATAATGAATATTGGTAATAATATAAATATATGATATATGTGGGGGGCATGGGAAGAGGGGGAGGGAGGGATAATGGGGAATGGGGAGGGCATAACATACATAAATACGAATTATATTATATATATATATATATGGGGGGAGGGGGGGGAGGGAGGGGAAAGAGGAGGGGAGTATAATAATAATAATATATAATAAATAGAGACTAGCCTAGTAATAATAATATATATAGATAGGGGCAGGGGAAGAGGGGGAGGGGGTCATAACATACATAAATACATAAATAAGAATTATATTATATATATATATATAATATATAAATATATATATATATATATATATATTATAATTATATATATATATATATGGGGGGAGGGGAGGGGGAGAGGGAGGGGGGAGGGGGAGAGGGGGATTATAATAATAATAATATATATAGGGGCAGGGGGAAGAGGGGAGGGGGCATTACATGAATACATAAATACAAATTAATATATATATATATAATATATATATATATATATATATATGGGGGGGGGGGAGAGGAGGGGAGGGAGGAAGAGGGGGGGGAGTATAATAATAATAATATATATATGAGGGGCAGGGGGAAGAGGGGAGGGGCATTACATGAATACTGTACCTAAATACGAATTATATCTATATATATATATATATATATATATGGGGGAGGGGAGGAGGAGGCGGGAGGGAGGGGGAGGAGGGGGGAGGGGGAGGGGGAGGGGGGAAGAGGGGGAGTATAATAATAATAATATATAATAAATAGATACTACCCTAGTAATAATAATAATATATATATGGGGGGCAGGGGGAAGAGGGGGAGGGGGGTATAATGGGGGAGGGAGCGTAATAATAAAAATACAAAACATATATAACAAGAGATCAAGTGACTGTCTGGGGAAGGGTCAATGGTTGCTGGGAAGGGTCAGTCAGGTCCAGCTATCCTATCGGGAGGTGTGAAGCCGAGGCAGTGGTATTCGAAGGTGTGAAAACCACCACAACTACCATCACCATCACCACCACCACCACCACAACTAACACCACCACCACAACTAACATATTTGTGATATATTCTCAATATTTGTAATTCTCATGCTCTGTGGGTTAGAATTAAATTAAATCAATTCGACCGAGTGCGTCGGGACACTCAGAATCCTTGTACGGTATTCTGGAAATATGGATCCTACAACTAGGTTTGAATGAAATATATTCGCCTAGTGGGTTTCCTTCTCCCTAACATAAATAGGATAGAGGCTGAGTGTCTTTTAGACTGCGTGGTGTAATTGATTAAACCTATCATCCTGATGGTCGACGGTTCGATCCCCACTGAGAGATTAGAAACATTTAGTGCTCACATGTATTTGTGATATATTCTCAATATATATATATAATATATATATATATATATATATATATATATATATATATATATCTAATAAATAATAATACAAATAATAATAATAATAATTATAATAATAATAATAATAATAATAATAATAATAATATTATAATAATATAATAAAACAAAAATAAAAATGAAATTAAAATATAAATACTCAATTATGGGCCTTGCCCTTGCTCTGGACCTAGGGGGTGGTCCCATAGACACCCTGGGGAACAGGAATAAAAATAAATAAATAAATAAACAAAATATAAATATAAATACTCCATTATGGGCCTTGCCCTTGCTCAGGACCTAGGGGGTGGTCCCATAGACACCCTGGGGCACAGAAATAAAAACAAAATATATATAAACAAAATAACAATATAAATACTCAATTATGGGCCTTGCCCTTGCTCTGGACCTAGGGGGTGGTCCCTTAGACACCCTGGGGAACAGGAATACAAAAAACAAATATATAAACAAAATAACAATATAAATACTCGATTATGGGCCTGGCCCTTGCTCAGGACCTAGGGGGTGGTCCCATAGACACCCTGGGGAACAGGAATAAAAAAAGAAAACAAATATATAAACAAAATAACAATATAAATACTTAATTATGGGCCTTGCCCTTGCTCTGGACCTATGGGGTAGTCCCATAGACACCCTGGGGAACAGGAATACAAAAAATATATATATAAACAAAATAACAATATAAATACTCGATTATGGGCCTTGCCCTTGCTCAGAACCTAGGGGGTGGTCCCATAGACATCTTGGGGAACAGGAATAAAAACAAAATATATAAACTAAATACAAATATAAATACTCGATTATGGGCCTTGCCCTTGCTCTGGACCTAGGGGCTGATCCGATAGACACCCTGGGGAACAGGAATAACAGGTATAATAATAAATAATAATACAAATAATAAAATAATCATAAAAATAATAAAAATAATAAAATGGTGGTGGAGGAGTGGTGGAGCGGTGGTGGAGGTGATGGTGGAGATGTGGAGCGGTGGTGGTTGTGGTGGAGATTGTGGTAGTGGAGCAGTGGTGGAGATTGTGGTGGTGGAGCAATGGTGGAGATTGTGGTGGTAGAGATGGTGGTGGTGTTGGACCAGGTGCGATTGACACCTAACGAAAGGGTCAGAAAAGGGACCCACCCTATCGGTGTGTCAATACCAACTGATCAAACACCACCACCATCTCCACCACCACAATCTCCACCATTGCTCCACCACCACAATCTCCACCACTGCTCTACCACAACCACCACCACCACCACCACCTCCACCTCTGCTGCTCCACCACTACCACAACTACTACCACCACCACCACAACTACCACCACCACAACTACCACCACCACAACCACAACTACCACCACCACCACCGCTCCACCACCACCATCACCACTGCTGCTCCACCACCACCACCACAACTACCACCACCACCACCACCACCTACTCGTGGCGACAGAACTTTTGACTGTACTTACTCTGACACAGCTGAGATTCCCTCGTGGCCACCAAGCCGTATATGTAGAGTGCTTTTACCAATAAAAAAACTTGCCTCCCAAGCACTTTCCACCGAGTAAATTATAGAGCAAAAATGCACAGGGGGGAGGGAGCATGGCGACATATGCTCCACCAGTTATGAACGTTTTTTCACTAACAAACACTAATAAAAGTAAGATACAGTACTTGAACTGATGAATAGCAATATAATTCACTCAATACTATATGAAAGTGATACACTAACAAGCGAAACGTATAGGCAAAAACCATGGCCCCTCGTGGAGCCCACCTTGGTCACGTACACCAGAGACAAACATAACACATCACTAACATGGTTATTATTCCCTAAACAAGACTAACACAATATCCATCGATAACCCAAAGATATAGCACTTCGTTAGGGTTATATTAGGGCGGAAATACCACCCAGGCTGGGCAAAATGGAGGACCCTCGGTTTAAAGGGCAGCGCACACTCACCTAGTAGACTGGCTGCTGGGAAGAGACTGAGCGTTTCTACCCACGCGGTGCCCACACAGGGACGCCAGGGGGTTACTAGATATTTCCACATGTAGATCTAACTTATGGGACTTACCAGTCAAAAGACCGGTTCAATAGCGTCATAAACTTATTTTCTTGCAATATAATAAGTCCATATGACGCGGTAGCGTCATATGAGTTTTTGGAGTCTCATAAAATCAAAACAGCTCTTGCAACTGATCCTTTACTACAAAAAACCCACTGTCCTGATCAGACTGGGACGCGGACTGTGACATCTCTGAACCCTGCGTTCCAGATAGCTGAGAAAATGGCCGTTGGCTAGGCGCCAGTTCCTCAGTATATACCCCTTGTTGGTGTATGTGTGAACCCGGTGACCGGGTTGAGGGGGCTGGTACAGTCTCCGACCGAGACTCGTTAACCCGGGCAGCGGTTTCGTATGTATCTGTTTGTGAATGGTCGGAAACGCCGGGCCATGACAGATCGATGAAATTTAAGTCTGGGATCTCAAACATGGGGGATTCCTGAACAGATGAATGCTGGTCTGAGGAGCTGTCATGACTCCGCCAGTGTGAAACTACACTGCGACTTCTTTCCCTCCCTAACACAGGTAAAACAGCAGGTTCCGGTGCAGGATTAAGGGGAATAGTAAATCGGGGGGAAGAGCCTGAGACAGAACTAGATGTGTCTCTTGATGCCTCACTCTTAGAGGAAGATTTCTTGCCCAATTTTGACGGATCCTGAGCCGTCTTCTTTCCTGATGAGGAGAACTTCCTATGCTGGCTCGACTTTGGCTTGTCCCCGGCGGATAATGCGGAGTCAAAATGCGAGCGAGACCTCTTAGCAGCCTGGTCATCTGATGGAGGCTTGAGCTGTGGCAAAGGTGATCTGGACCTGTCTCGCCGGCTGGCTGAAGCTAGTTTCTCCGGCGGATCTTTGGTCCGAGGTCGCTTTCGGTGGCGGGAGGAAGTGTCATCCGAAGAAGATCCCGGAGGGGGTGAAGTAACTAATGAACTCTTTAACGAATCCTCGCGAATTCGGTCATCCAATTGAAGGGATTTATGAGCTACTGTCTTACAGTACGTTACAAATTCAGATTTAATGTGTAGCAGGATAGTCTTGCATTGACTGTCTTCATGGTTAATAAAGGCACTGCGGAGGGCTGAACATTTGGGTCAAGATTGGGACAACCAACGACCTCTCGAACGGTCTAGACAAGGGACACACATAACACAGTGTAAGTGACCGATAATTGCTAAACTTTGACAGCCCAGAGCCGCACAGAAAGAGAAATTATTCTTATCCATGATTACACTCCCCACCGCCACAGAGATATTAACCTTCCTAGGTGTCTCACATGCGAACCTGTGTGAGAGAAAATTCCAAGAATCAATGTTAATAAGGACACGCTAGGCTGGAAAAGCTAAGATAAATATATCTCCACGTAAAAAAGATTGAAGCTTTGAATAACATTTAAACAATCTTAATTCCCCTTACGTTAAATACATTCCTCAGAAATGCAATTGAGTATTGTGTAGCCGATCATGTGCTACTAAAATTTGCTAACTTCTTACCCAAGTGAATAACACTGACCTAACCCTCTTGTGATGCAAGAATCAATCCCGGCGACCAACGCTAAAACGGAATTTGATTCTAAGCCCGGTGGACAAATCGCCAATGATAAAGCAAAACAGTTTAACTGGAAGCTACAAGATCGGAATGGGTGAGTTCGTTTCTCGGCTCAGCCGTTATTAGCGCGACGTAACGTTCGTCTGTCCCAAGCAAAAGAACGTTTGCTTTGTGAAGTTTTTTGGCGGCGGAAAAAGCGATGACGAGGGAAGGCATAGCCGTAACCCTTCGAAACCCGATTTGTTTTAGTAACATGCCGGTTCATCCGGAATCATACTATACGACGTAAACAACACAAACGAAATTCAATGCAATCCCGTACCAGTCGACGAAAACTGAATTTTAATATAACTCAGAGTGTTTCCCGGCGGGAAAACCACACGAAACACCCGGAGACACGTTGCTATGTAAGTCTCACTTGAATGAAAAATCCCGCCGGAAGGGCCAACCCTCCAATATATAGGAATGAACGTGTACATACATGGCATGGTTATACATCAGAAACAATCAATAATCAATAACAACACTCCCTAACCATATATATATGCAACCTAATGAGGCCAACTAGATGGGAGCACTTGGCGATGAGTTCAGTCAATAGCACAAACCTGCGATCCAGCGTCGACTCCACCACACGTAGAACACACGATGATAAGATTGCAGAGCAGTATGGCTCCGTGCCGGACCCCTCAGCTAAGTGAGAAAATCCAACGGCACTAGCCCACGAAGCATACTTGTTGCACACCCTGAAGGGACCGAGCAACAGGCTCCAGTTCACCCTAAAAGAAGCCTCATGACTACACAGTGAACTAATAGTGGGCTAGGGTAATAAATCAAAACACGTGGGGAGACTTGCCTTATCATAACAAGAACAGCACCTAACACGAATGCTTAGACCCAGAAAAACAGTCTCCAGGGCCCGTATTTAACACTTCAGCCTACACCTAGTCGATAATCTAACCTGACTTCAGCACTATCATGGACAAATGAGTAAAGACTCACTAGCGCCAAGGAAAGGTGACGAACAAGATTAGGCAGGAGTGCCAGGGACGCACGTCCACACTGAGCGGGCCCAGAGAGAATAAGGAATGAACAGCCGCTACGAGGAGGATGGCGTGCCGTACCCAAATCAGCAGACGCAAGGGAAGCGCAGAGATCAAGTTTAATTTTTTATTTATTTTATTTATTTTTACTAGTTTTTTCTAGTAGTGGTACCCACATCATAAGGACGAGCCTGTGAGTGTTTTTTTAAGACCGTTTCGCTCACGATGTGTGGCAATCGTATTTGAGTTCTCCCCGGGCGGGAAGTTTGAACAGCAAGCTAGAGTTCAAGATTGGCCATTACCTACGTTAAGGCACGCATCGTCAATGATGAAGGGGCCACTAATAAATATACCGGTATTATATATCAATGGTTGGATGGTTATGGTTATGGTTGTGGTTATGGTTATGGTTATGGTTATGGTTGGATGGTTATATTATCAAGGCTGGATCCTGAGAACCTTCCACACAAGAAATGAGAGGTGTATGCTAACATTGTGGAAGTCACTGGTCCTACCACGACTGGAGTACTGCTCCCAGCTCTGGTCTCCCCAAAAAGTAGGAGAAATAACAGAAATTGAAGCCACCCAGAGGACATTCACCAGTAAAATCCATGGGTTTCAACACTTTAACTACTGGGAGAGACTTAAGGAGCTGCAGCTGTACTCACTTCAAAGACGTAGGGAGAGATACATCATCATCTACGTCTGGAAGATTTTGGAAAAAAAGGTACCAAACCCAAACATCCAAGAGACTCAGCACCAAAGGCGAGGGAGGCTGTGCTATGTGAGGACTACGCCGGGATCAACACAAAAAATCAAATCCCTGATCCATCACAGCTTTACATACAATGGAACCAGACTGTTCAACTGTATACCAGCCCCTCTCAGGAACATAACCGGGGTGTCTCCAGACACCTTCAAGAAACACTTGGACATGTGGCTGGCCAAAATACCGGACCGGCCACCAACACCAGGATACCCCAGCACCAACTCCAACCGACTTCTGGAATGGAGAGTGGAAGAAAGGGAGCTGCCTGGTCGCAGTGGAGCCCCAGCTCAACTGTGTCACTAACGGACGGAATACAACTAAGTGTAACTAAGTGTAAGTGTAAATGAAACAATTGTCATCGTACTGAAAGGGTTAAGTATGCATTACTAAGAAAACGACACTTAATAAACCTTTAGTTTTGGTCAATTAAAAATGTTATAATGATAACTTTGATATTATTTTACTTGTTAGGTGAAAACAAATTATGTTAATGCTTTTATGTTTAGTACATTGTAACTCCATTAATATAGTTCACTTGAGTTATTTTATCGAACTTTATAATCTTAGGCTATGTTACCATTATAGGATCAGTTTAGGAATTGTTAGATGTTGATGTTCTCAGGTCTCCTTATCACGGTTGTGGTCTCTACCACCGGCAGAGTAAGACGGGGTCTCTGTGAAGATAGTGTGTAAGATTAGCAAGTGGATGTTATGTTGTGGTGGTGACAATAATGGTCATGCTGATAACAAATCATAATGATGATGGCTGCCAACATATAATGTGTCATGATCATTATCATGGTTTAACACATTCATCACCTTGACAACTTTATATAAAGTGTGGCTAGAGTTATACCGTTCACATTCTTGGAGATCATTCCAACCACCCTCCACCCCTCCCCTCCCAAACACACACACACACACACACACACACACACACACACACACACACACACACAAAATAGAAGGTCCCACACTTAAACAAAAAATCTATGGTATTTTTGTCATATGAACATTCTTAGTTGCGTAATGTTAAAAATAGAAGGGGTCTAGTGGCTCCAAGGGACATTTTTAGGCTGAAGGGGGGACTGGAGAACCGTTTTGTTTAGGTTGAGTAGGTCGAGAAATTTTCAATTTATTTTATTTTATTTATTTATATATTTTTAGCTTGAAGGTGGTTTTGAAGCTTTATTTTGCTGGAAGCTAATATTTCTTTTCTTTTCATCCTTAGCTGGAAGGGGGTTAGTGAGTTGATTTGGGTGGATTACACAACTTTGGTACCTAGAGGTTCTTCCTAAGCTGAAAGAAGCCTGCTTAGCTTGAAGAAGGTTGGGGAAATATTTTTGAGCTTGAAGAATGATCTGAGGAAGCAGTTTATAATTTGAAAGGGAGTCTGGAGAGCATTTTTTTATTTTTTTATTTTGTATTATTCAATATTTTTATTACGCTGAATTGGGTTTAAGTTAAGACGTTCTGTCCCATCACATGATCATTTTAAGACTATTGCCCCATACAAAAATAGACCAAATCCTACCATTTTAGGAGAAACCGTCCTTCGGCTGGGACATTTTTATAACAAAGAAATATCAAATTCGGCTTGAAGGGAGCTAGGAGAGGTGTTTTTTAAGTTGAGAGATAGATAGATACATCCAATAGATCTCTTTCCTTCTTAAGCTGAGAATTGTTATTTTATTATTGTAATTAATATTATTATTATTATTATTATTATTATTATTATTATTATTATTAATATTATTATTATTATTATTACTAAAGTGATCTAGACAAGTGATAGTGAGAGTTTCCGTCCTTCAGCCGGGACATTTTTCTACAAGAAAACTTATATATTTAGCTTGAAGGTGAATGAACGGATTGATTAAGGTGGATTATACCCCCTTTAATAAATTATTGGTAGACATCTTTCCCAAGCTGAATAAAATGTTGTAGTGTACGCGGGAATAACAAGGTGGGATAATAGTGAAGAGAGATAACTGGAGTACACATTATTGAGGTAGAACATGACTATTGGTGGTGGTGGTGTAGTAATATACAAAAGGTGGAGGAGGAAGATATAATGGACCACTTACCTGTACAAGCCAACCCACGCTCCCAGCTTGGTGGTGATGATGAGTCTGTCAAGGTCCTGGTGCTGGTCCTCGGTGATGGTGGTGGTGAGGGGTATGTCCAGACTATACCCCACCCTAACACTGCTACACTCTAGCCTTACCACCAATGTCTTCAACCCCTCATAAGTCGTAATAGAATTGATAGATAGATAGAGAGAAAGATAAGATAGATACAGTGATAAATAGATATAAGGAAAATGCCCCGGCCGAAGGAAAAAAATCTCAGTTTTCAAGTTTGTTTTGGCTCGCTATCGCTCGCCAGGCAATGTTAGAGTGGTTCGCGCAAAATTGCTGGGAAAATTGGGCGGGTCTAAAAATTCAGCTTCCCAAACCTCTAAAAGTCAAAATCTCGGAAATGAAAAATAACTAGTTGAATAGATGCTCAACAAAACATAAACAAACCTAAACAACATTGGGAATGATTATCTCTAATAGGGAAAAAGTACTAGCCTGGTAAAGATCTCTCTCTTCCATAAGGTGTTAACAAATGATACCGCACGGTGCCACCCTTGTTGTTGTTGTTGTTGTTCCCCAAGCTGCCTGGCCGAACAGCCCCAAGGCCCCGAGTAAGGCCAAGGCCATAAACGAGCGCCCCCACAGAACCCTCCCTGCCGACCACAATAAAGCCTGGGTGACCGAAGCCACTCCATGGCGGGGAGCTGAGAAGGTGCGTAAACGCCCGGGAAACCAAAGCCCCACCCAGGGCCCTGTGCCCCTCAGCAATTATGAAGAGAAAGTTGAGGGGCAAAGGAATAATGTGACGCTTTAGCTTCCAATCTTGGTAGATTGGGAGGTCAATCCACGGAAGAGACGCCGTCACTTGAGATCTAGAAAATATATAAGTAAAAGGAACAGTCAGAGTAAGCTATGGGTATGACAGAGATCGCTCAGGTCTCACTCTGATAGACCAGCCCATCGCCTTGTTGTTGTTGTGGGGCAAAACGTGTTAAAACAGCCGTAGCCTGAATGGTGGCAAAAGCTCTTGTTAAACCAGTAGGCTGAATGGGGCGAAACCTCTTAGAAAAGTAGGTATGGGGTGAAACGTCTTAAAACCGTAGCCTGAATGGGGCAAAACGTCTTATATGTATGACCAACAACAACAACAACAACAAGTAAATATATTGGTGTGACCAGATTATTCAGTTCAGGAAGGACCTCTCTGTGGTAAGTGTCATAATTAAATAGCTACACCACCGCCATCTTGGTATGAGATGCGGTTGAAAGCTCTGATGACGCCCTAACAATCCCGTTCTATGAAACCAATGCCTAAGTGGCTTACTTTGGGCGTGGCGGCGGCCAGACCAGAAAATTCAGTTAAGGAAGGATGTCTTTGTACCAATAATAAGTTATAACCAAACCCAATCTCCCAAATAATATTATACCCTGTATGTATGTATGTATGACTGTATGTATAACTGTATGAATGACTGTACGTATGTGTATGTGTCTCTGTCTGTCTGTCCCTTTAAACACGTGGTGGTGTCGTCATATTTAAAACTCTCTCTCTCGGCCGCCATTTTGTTAGGGGGATACCGAGGGAGGAGGGGGTAGGGTAAACGCCTCCAAATAAATTTTGCATGGCGTCGGCGTCGGCTGTGGCGGCCATCTTGGTAGGGCTCGGGAGTTGTATCTCGCGTGTTGGTAGTCGTAGGAAGGTGGGGATGAGCTCTATGGCAAGGTGAGAGTGGTTACTAGGATCGGTTCTCCATAGAGGAATGTCATAGGGGGCCGGGTTTGGGCATGAGCGGCCGGGGGAAAGGTGAGGGCAACATGTACAGACCCCCTACGAAGTGGTCGGTCGGGTGACTGAATTTGGAGGCTCCGAAGCCGGTATATATAAAGAGTTGGACTGCGGAGGTGGGGTGGAGGTGATTTTTGGAAACATAGGGGCGCATAATAATTTTGTTTTTGTTTGCTTTTGTGTTTTTTTGTTGCTAACTCTGAGGTATTTTCTCTCTTCTTATTCTTCTTCTTCTTCCTCTCTTCTCTTCTCTTCTCCTCTATCTCTTCCTCTCTCTCTCTCTCTCTCACTCTCTCTCTCTGTTTGTCCATATACTGAATTAGCTGCAGGTAAAGGTGTGTGTGTGTGTGTGTAATTCACTAGCTTGTTCGTCAAGGGGAATCCACGCAATGCGAGCTAAGCTCATTATTATCGCGCCTCCTTAACTGGGAATGTATTGCGTGCAATGCATGTTAAGTGTTTATGTATCGTTGGAATGGCTGTGGATGTGTGTGTAGTCTGTATTTTAGCCAATTGGCGACATCTGGAAACGAAGGCTTAGGGTTAATCTGTACGATACCATTCTCACTACGGTACCAGTCTCACCCGAAGGCTTAGGTTGACCAGTAGCTTAGGTTGACCAGTACGATACCCATCTCACCTTGTAACCGATCACCAACCCCAGATGGGACGTCACAACTTCGTCCACTATACCAGGTTCCTATTTATACTGCTAGGTGAACAGAGGCTACACCGTTAGGAGACTTGCCCAAATGTCTCTTCCCCGCCCGGGTCTCGAACCAGGGACCTTCTGGTTGTGAGCCAGACGCGCTATCAGTTACGCCACGGGGAGGTGTGTGTGTGTGTGTGTGTGTGTGTGTGTGTGTGTGTGTGTGTGTGTGTACAGTTGGACACAACATTTTCCCTTGAGGCAATCTTAGGACCAGACACGCTTTGGACTAAAAGGAGCCCTGCTCTCTCACAAGTGTGCTACGAGTTCATGATGACTACTTATTTATTTATTTATTTATTTATTTATTTGTGTACTTGTTTGTTTATTTATTTATGTATATATTTATTTATTTATCTAAGTGTTTTCCAAAATCAACCTAACCTAAACTTTTTACCTAACCTATATTTGTTAAACCTAACATTTTTAACCTAAATTAAATCTAAATTTTTTAACCAAACCTAACATTTTTAACCAACCCTAACTAACCAATCTAACTTTTTGTTTACCTAAATGTTTAACCTAAAATGTATATAAAATCTAACCTAACTTTTAAATTATTTTATAAACAAACCTAAATTCTTAACCTAACATTTTAAAACTAACCTAACATTTGTAACCAAAATTAAATCTAAACATTTTAACCAAACCTAACTAACCTAATCTAACTTTCTTTTACCTAAATGTTTAACCTAAAATTTATATTAAAGCCTGACCTAACTTTTAAATTCTTTTATAAACAAACCTAAATTCTTAACCTAACATTTTTAAACTAACCTAATAATTTTAACCAAATCTAACTAACCTAATCTAACTTTTTTTTACCTAAATGTTTAACCTAAAATTTATGTAAAAACCTAACCTAATTTTTTTTTTATAAACATACCAAAATTCTTAACCTTACATTTTTTACCTAAATTAGGCCTAAATTTGTTTAACCAAACCTAACTATTTAAACCTAACCTAATCTATCTTTTTTGACCTAACCTAACCTAACCTAGCTCAACTGTTTAAACCTAACCTAAATGTTTAACCTAATATTTATATAAAAACAAACTAAGCTAGCTTTTAAATTAACCTAAATTCTTAACCTAACATTTTTAACCTAACCTAACATTTTTAACCTAACCTAAATTCTTAACCTAACATTTTTAACCTAACCTAAATTTCTAACCTAACATTTTTTAACCTAACCTAACCTAAAGAATGTAACCTAACCTAACATTGTTAACCTAACCTAACCTAAATTTCTAACCTAAGCTAAACAAATTAACCTAACCTAACCGCCGGCTCCGAAAAACCATAAATCGGCTCAGCAAAAACTCTCCCTATAGATGCAGAGCGGCATGGAAAACCAAAAACGGCTATTGAGGACGCTCGCGCAACTCCGAAAACCCCTAAACGGCTCGGGAAAAACTCTCCCCATAGATGCCGAGCGACTCTGAAAACCCCTTAACGGCTGGGCAATTCAGCATTTCGCTCCAAAACCATAAATCGGCTCGTTATAGATAGATAGATAGATAGATAACATAGATAGATAGATAGATAACATAGGTAGATAGATAGATAGATAGAGAAATTAATAGATAGATAGATAGATAGATAGATATACACATAGATAGGATAAATAGATAGTTAGATAGATAGATAGATAGATAGATTAGATAGATAGCCGAGACAGAGAGAGAGAGAGAGGGAGAGCAAAGGTGAGGCTGATCATCATTTGTCAACACCTACTGCTCTAAGATGTTTCGCCCCATCAGCCTACTGCTCTAAGACTTTTCGCCCCATCAGCTTACTGCTCTAAGACGTTTCTCCCCATCAACTTACTGCTCTAAGACGTTTCGCCTCATCAACCTACTGCTCCAAAACGTTTCGCCCCATCAGCCTACTGCTCTAAGACGTTTCGCCCATCAACCTACTGCTCTAAGAAATTTCGCCCCATCAGCCTACTGCTCTAAGACGTTTCGCCCAACAGCCTACTGCTCTAAGACATTTCGCCCCATCCACCTACTACTCTAAGACGTTTCGCCCCATCAGCCTACTGCTCTAAGACGTTTCGCCCATCAACCTACTGCTCTAAGACGTTTTGCCCAATCAGCCTACTGCTCTAAGACGTTTCGCCCCATCAACCTACTCCTATAAGACGTTTCGCCCCATCAGCCTACTGCTCTAAGACGTTTCGCCCCATCAGCCTACTGTTTTAAGACGTTTGGGAGAGAGAGAGAGAGAGGCAGAGAGTTTAAATATGGCGACCGTTATCCTACCACGTGTTAAAAGTGACATACATACATACATACATACATACCGGCTATATTATTTAGGAGATACTGTTTTATAATATTATTAGAGGTCCTTCCTGAACTGAATAATCTGGCCAGACCATTTTATTCAGCTTAGGAAGGGAAAATGGATGGTGTTGTTATTGGCCAAACTATTACATACATACATACATACATATGTACATATCCAGTCCTTCTTCTGGGACATTTTTCTTTTCTTTCCTGGTCATACCAGTTTATTCAGCTTAAGAAGGGCTTGTTGTTGTTGTTGTTGTTGTTACATACCCCCCCCCCCCCCACCACCACCACACACACACACACACACACAAACTTTAATCACCTTGACCCAACACTAATAAGCCGGTGTTTTTGATTGGCGAGCGATAGCGAGCCAACACTTATCTTAGTTTGGTAAGGTTATCCTGGTGTTTTAAGTTGGCGAGCGATAGCAAGCCAACATTGTATATTTGGTAAGGTTATCCTGGTGTTTTCAGTTGGCGATCGATAGCGAGCCAACACTATTATTATTAATATTATTATTATTACTATTATAACTTAAGTGGTCTAGACAAGTGATAGTGAGAGTTTCTGTCCTTCAGCTAGGACATTTTTCTATCCCAAAACTTATATATTTAGCTTGAAGGTGAATGAACGGATTGATTAAGGTGGATTATACCCCCTTTAATAAATTATATCTTTCCTAAGCTGAATAAAATGTTGTAGTGTACGCGGGAATAACAAGGTGGGATAATACTAATAATAGACATAACTGGAGTACACATTATTGAGGTAGAACATGACTATTGGTGGTGGTGGTGTAGTAATATACAAAAGGTGGAGGAGGAAGATATAATGGACCACTTACCTGTACAAGCCAACCCACGCTCCCAGCTTGGTGGTGATGATGAGTCTGTCAAGGTCCTGGTGCTGGTCCTCGGTGATGGTGGTGGTGAGGGGTATGTCCAGACTATACCCCACCCTAACACTGCTACACTCCAGCCTTACCACCAATGTCTTCACCCCCTCATAAGTCGTAGCGCTCCGGGGGAAGATGATGCTTCTGTACCTGGTGGTGGTGGTGGTGTTGGTGGTGGTGGTGGTGGTGGTGTTGGTGGTGGTGGTGGTGGTGGTGGTGGTGGTGCTCACATTACTATCAACTACATGACATACTTGTTTGGTAATAATGTCTTTGTTAACCTTGTTTCACTAATTTGTAGGTTTACTGCACATCATAATATTATTTAGTGTTGAACATAAAATTAACAATTATTTGTAAGCACGTTTATATCTAATGTATTATTTATAAAAAACAAAAAGTAATGTGAAATTAGGGTTAGAGCGATTATAAGATGTTTTGCCTCATTCATTTACTGCTGTTTTTCTGGCGAGCGATAGCGAGCCTACAAAATGGAAGAAATCAGTATTCGGCCAGGAACTTTTTCCAAAACAAATATATATTTATAGCATTAAGGGGATTCTGGGGGGAATTTGTTGTTAGGTTGACAGTGATTTAATTAAGCTAGAAAGAAATTATAAAAATATGTAAAACAATAAAAATCCTCAACAACAAAAGAACAAAAAAGACAAAATCTTGTCAAACTTCAGATATGCAATTATTGAAGTATTATCGAGCATCTTTAGAATATCATAAAGTTTATCAAAAATAATTCAAATAATTACTGTAGATGAAATTGTACATACATGTACAGTATACTAATTATTGTATGTAGCTATATACACGTGTTGATTTTTATAAAATAATAATAATAATAATAATAATAATAACAATAATAATAATCTGGTCTATTATATGCCACAAATGCCCTATTCACTAGCGCTCGGAATGCATACCACCACAACTAAGATAAATGTGGCATTGTACATAATTATATATAAGCTGTAACCATGGAAATGGCAGCAGGTAATGCCGGTAATAATTCTGGTACTGACCCACGTGAAGGTTGGAGGTGTACAGCAATGTTGACTGCTCTGTTAACACTGTCGGTGATGGAGAAGTCTACGTCACTGATGTACAGGTCCACCACGCTGGCCGCTGGTAGTTGGCAGGTGAGGGCGGCTGGTGACACCTCCTTAGTAACGTGGACCGCTGAAAGGTCATCCATACTTGTTAACCCTCTCAGAAAACCATGGCACATTATTTCCTTTTATGTTGGATATTAAAAGAATAATTTATTAAGTTTAGTAAAGATCTGTCCGAGTCAAAGGTTTAATTGATATATATACCTTTATCCCCTCTGATTGCTAAAGGACCTTCCTAAGCTGTATGAAATGATTTAGTGTCGGAAAGAAGGATAAAATGGAACTGACGCCTTGTTACTGAGAATGTTAAATATTAATTATTATTATATTATATACATGTATACTAACAATTAGAACCATCAGCTAAAAATACCTTGCCAGATGTTTCCAGATGCTTTGCTATATAATAAGTGGAATACAAAATAAGTATGAGCATTGCTAAAAATTGCTACAATCTTATGTTGAAATTTAATAATATTGAATATCAATTAATTTAACCTAGCCTACATGTTGTGTGTAACAGATGTATCTAATGCATATATGTTTTACTAAAAGAATAATTATATTTTATTTTATTTTTTTCAAACTAGAGTATTGTAGACAGATGATGCTGATTGGTAGTTGATTGGTGTGTGTTGGATCAAGTTGAGATATTATTGTTATTCAATATTTGTTAATGAATCTTTGAAATTGCAAGTAAATTTAATAATAAAATGTTAATCTAAAGTGAAATTGGAACCCAGATGGCTACAAAGATTCAATAACCTAGATATCATAAAGTGAACACAAGCAAGATAAGACATGATAAAGACAACAACCAAGTAAGATAGAAGGCTGATCATTGAGTCTTGGTTCACATCACACCCTTAGCCTTACCCAATCACAGGCCGTGTATACATTGTTAACCCGGGAACTGCGGGAAGACTCTTAAGAGTTCCCCCGGCGGACTGCGGGAAGACACTTAAGAGCAAGGCTTTTGAACACGTACCAAAACCGCGGGTTTATAGGCAGGCGGCTACAAATTGGTGTGGGTATAGTACTACATGTCAACTCTCGATACCACCCCGCCACACGCTCGCCCCGCACTCGTGCATGCACCACCGCGCCAGAACCCACGCACTAGTCATGGAGCCCACATGTCCCTCACGCTCGCGCCCTGATGACACAACCAGCCCTCCTTCTGATGGTGTCAGCCACCGTGGAAGGCAGAGGGTGGCTACCAGAAACCCTAGCTACCACTACGACACGCCCTACAGCTCGGAGGACAAAGCACCAGCACCAAAAGCACGTAAAACACGTGCAAGCAAGGCAATGGCACAGAGGTCATTGGCCTTTGGGGACACTGCCACCACAACCCAGGCCACTGCAACAACCACTACCACCACCACTGCCACCCCTGCCACCAGTACCAGCGATGCAGGAGGCCGCCCTAGGGCTGCAGAACCTGCGGGGGCAGGCAAAATCAAAGGCACGGGCGTAGGGAAGAAAACCCGTACACCTGCCACAGTGACCCTGCCACCACCACCACCACCAGCCGCCCTTGGCCCGGCTGCCCCTGCTGCCCCTGCTGCCCCTGCCCAAGGAAAAGGTAAAGGGAAGGGGAAGGGGAAAGGGAGAGGGAAAGCGACTGTTGGCCCTGCCGGCGCTGCTGTCCCTGCTGTCCCTGCCGGCCCTGCTGCCCCTGCCGCCCCTGCCCAAGGAACAGGGACAGGGAAAGGGAAAGGGGCGACAGGCACCACCATCATCTTGCCTGCCTCCAGGCCCACTGCACCACGCACCACTGCCGCCCCTGCCGACGCCGGGTTGTGTCTTTTTCTGTTACCTCTTGGAATGTGTTTCTTGTCAGCGTTTTGGATAGTTTTATTGAGTATGTGTACAGCATTGTTGATGTTAGTGATGGGTGTACTGTTTAGAGTTGTAAAGTGTTGTTCTGTCTCGTTTGTGAATGCTTCCCAGTTAGCTCTTTTATAATTGGTGTGTGTGTGTTTGTGGCTAGCTGGGGTGAGTCTGGTTTTGGTGGTGATAATGATTGGGAGGTGGTCAGAGCCTAAGGTTCTGACCACCCTCCAGGATGTTGTGGGAGCGAGTTCTGGGGAGCAAAAGGTGATGTCTGGAGATGATGGGTTATAGAGGGCTTGGTGGGGAATATGGGTATGTTGATGGACGTCGTTAAGGATGATGAGGTTATCAGTTTGGTTTTGTAGTACCAGCCCTCTGTCTGTGTCAGGGTTGTCGACAAACCAGGCCGACATCTTGGCGTTGAACTCACCACCCAGGATGATGTGTGTGTGGGGTGTTTGTGATGTGTTGTAAGTGTGGTGTTGGTTATATGTATATGTTTATTTTATATTATCACCGGTACATATATTTGTTGTTGTTTGGTCTCTAGACCCCTAGCAAGCTTAAAACAAAAAACGACCCCCCCCCCCCCCCCCCCGTTAAGAAAACATTGTAAATTTTTTGGTAGACAAACGTTCAGGCCAAAGACCGGTACCTCCTAAATTAAAGGCTCGCTATTGCTTGCCAGGAAAAAAATATTGACTCCTAAATAGGTCGAAAGGTTTTAAAATCGCAAAACTAATGGGGCCAACGTCTTAAAATCTCATAACCAATTGGGCTAAACATGAAGGAAAAGGGATCGAAACAAAAAATACTTCCCCTTATCCTCTTTTGTACCAGGGATATCCTATTTACTTTATTCTGGCTACTAGTAATGAATTGTAGTCAGATTAGTATGGATCTCAAGAAATTATAAGGCTTCGAACTATCACAATCAACCATTCTAGCTACTACACACCCTTCCTAATTTGCATAAAACCGTCTGAATATCGCTAGAATGAATGATAATAGACGTCGCTGGTACAGAAAGGGTTAAGAGTCAAGCTGTGTCTGGGAATCATAGTTTGTAACATGATCCGGATCATCAACAACCAAAATACACCTTCCTCCAACTAACGATAAACGCAACTGCATTTGTTTGTCCTATGTCTATCAAAGCGACAAAAAGCAAAGCTGTCTGTAACAAGCGTCTTCCCCAAATGTTGAAAAAGTTTCAGAGCCAAATCAAAATGCATTGTAGGTAATTTAGAGGTTTCGGAAAGATGCCTGGTGTGCTTGTTAAGTGTACTGATCAATTTGTAGGAGGAGGAGGGGTTTGTGAGAATTAGCTGGATTACTCTCTTTGTAGGGGAGAACATCAACACTTAAATGGCACAAAAGGTCTTAAAATTTAACACGAAAGGGGGGGGAAAGGTGTTAAAATCACCCAAGTAATGAGCTATCTATCTATTGCCTGACGCCGTGATCCCCGAAGGGGTGGCCACGAATGAACCGCCCCCATGCACCTTTGTCCCCAGTCAGTCGACGCCCCTCCTCCCAACCAGCACCGCCTTCATTCATATACTTCCTCACTCTATCCTTCCACCTCTCCTTTGGTGCTCCTCTCCCTCTCTGTCCTTCCACCTCGCTCTCGTACACCCTCTTAGTCAATCTCTCGCTTTCCATACGTTCCATATGGCCGAACCATCTCAAGTTGTTCCTTTTCACACTTTCCAGCACATCTACCTCCACACCACACCTCCTTCTTACTTCCTCATTAGACTGTCTATCCCTCCATGTAACTCCGCACGCACTTCTCAAGTAACTAATTTCCACCGCTCTCACTCTTGGTCTGAGTCTCTTCCCGAACGACCGTGCTTCGCTTCCGCAAGTTAGTGTCGGGATTACCACACTATCATGCAAGGACTTCATCACTTCCATACAGACCACCCTGTTTCTTGTTACTGCTTTCAACGTTGCTACAACACTCTTCCCCTGTTGTACCCTCTCCCGCACTTCCTCATCCATAGTCCCATCTTTACTCAACACACTGCCCAGATACTTTAAAGAGCTGACGATCTCCATAGCCTGACCGTTCAACTTCACCTCACACTCTGTGACTTCACCCCTTTTAAAGACCGTAACCTTGTTCTTCCCCGCATTTACTTCAAATTCCGTTTTTCGCACAGTTCCAAACTCATTTAGCAAACCCTGCAGCTCCCATTCATTATCACTCATCAGAACTGTATCTTATACGGAAAAAGCAGTATAGGCAGCTTCCACTCATTTCCCTCCCTTTTCAGAGGTACACCATCATCCACTGCTCTTCCTAGTATTTCTTTCATGACTCCATCCATATATACAGTAAACAACCACGGGACCATCACACACCCCTGTTTCAACCCAACACTCAGGTCAAAGAACTCGCTCTGCTCGTTCTCCACACGTACTGCCGCTTTTGCACCCTCATACATGCTCTTCACTGCTTTCAACAACTTGCCATCTACTCCGTATATTCTAAGTACTTTCCACATGCCTTCTCTATCCACTCTGTCATAGGCCTTCTCCAAGTCCATCAAGGCAACATACACCTTTTGTTTCTTCTCCAGATATTTCTCCACAACAAAATTCATGGTAAAAATCTGATCTACACATCCCCTTCCCTTCCTAAAACCTCCCTGCTCGTCGCCTATCCATTTCTCCGTTCTCACTCTCTCAATCACTACCCTACTGTACACCTTCCCTACTACGCTTAAAACACATATTGCTCAGTGGTTACCACACACTCCTCTTTCCCCTTTGCCCTTATATAGGGGGACTATTATGCCAGTCTTCCAGTCATCGGGTGCATTCCCCTTCTCCCATGCTAGTTTGCACATTTTCCATACCCATTCGATCTCTATCTCACCACCATACCTCAACATTTCCCCACACACTCCATCTGTTCCTGGTGCTTTCCCCAACTTCACTCTTTTCATGGCTTCCCACACTTCTGACCGCCTGATCCCCACTTCCTCCTCCACTACTTCTCCTCTTCTCCCTCCCATACCATATCCAACTATGTTTGCTGGCTCTTCATTCCTTACATTTAGCAACTCGTTGAAGTACTCCCTCCATCTTTCGACTCTCTCTTGCTTCTCGGCTAGCATTCTCCCATCCTTATCTTTCACACCCTTACTGTTTCCCTTGCTACCTTCCCTAACTTTCTTGACTTCTTTCCAGAACAGTTTTTTACACTCCCTCCATTTTACAGTCAGATTCCTTCCAAATTCCTCATCTACTCTTCTCTTACTTTCCTTCACTACTCTCTTCACCACTCTCTTTCTCTCCACATAACTCGCTCGTTTCTGCCTCTCCAAATCTTCATTCCCTCTACTACCCAACCACTCTATATGCTTTCTTCTTTTCTTCCACAGCTATTTTTAGCTCTTCTGTCCACCATGCTGTACCTTTCGCTCCCCTCCCTCTTCTCCTCACTCCACACACCTCCTCATATGCTGCACAGTTCTCTACCTTAAACACCTTGCTTACGTCCTCCACTTCCTCCATATCTTCCAGGTCGAACCCACCTAGTCGTCTTTCTACTGCTCTCCTGTACTCTTCCCTGATTTCCTCCTCCTGTAGCCTCTCCACCCTCCTCAGTATTCCACCTTCCTCTCGCCTCCCTCCAGCTCTCCTCACCCACTTCTTTTGCATTCTAACACTAGCTACTACTACATAATGATCAGACAGACCCCCTCCAATGCCTCTATACACCCTAGCATCCATCACAGATTTCTTCATTCTTTCATCCACACATATATAATCAATCAGTGACTTTCGTACCACCACTGTCTTATCCTTCATCGTCCTCACCACTTTCCATGTGTACCTGTGTATCATTCAGTGTCGGAAGAAGGTGTTGGCTCTCCACAACCTCCTCCCCACACACACGTCTACAAGTGCACTACCATTCCCATTCACCTCTGACAGTACCCCCCACCCTCCCACCACTCCATCAACTTTCCTATCACCCACCTTACCATTCATATCCGCAATCATAAATATTCTTTCCTTCTTATCAAACTTATCCAGGCACGCCTCCACATTCACCCAGAACTCCTCTTTCTCTCTTACCTTTGTATCCTCTGTCGGAGCATACACACACACAATCACCCACGTTTGTATTCCTACTTTCATTCTCACCCACACAATCCTTGAACCCACAGACCCATATTCTCTTACACACTCCTTCCATTTGTTACTTACAAACAAACATGCAACTTCTCTTGCTGTTCCCTCACGCACTCCACCACACACACCCATTCCACACTCCCACTCTCTCACATCTGTACCCTTCCATTTGGTCTGCGTCATTCCAGTAATGAGCTAAAGTCTTTAAATCTAAAAAAATAAGGGGGCTAAGCATGAGGGAGAAGGGGGACCAAAATAACACCCACGTCCCCTTTAACAGGCTTAGAAATCTTTTCTCGTATGAGCCAAGTCAAATTAGCAGAAAGAGGAAAGATTATTCTATAATATTATCGTAAAAAAAAAAAATCAAAACCTTGAATTATAATTATGTGTAATTAAAAATAGTCTGTCCTCCGTACATTGATGGACAATATCCCAGACAAAATCAATGACAATACAGGACTTTTAGTTCAGTGCTAAATATTATGTTCCATGCTCTTTCCAATGATATCATCAACATCTATGCACCATCAATATTCGATTTTATGCAAACATATATATCTCTGAAGTGGGAACAAATTGGCGGAAACATTTAGTTCAATTTATGCGTGCACATTATATAATTCGGTGAACTATACAGCTATAAAATATACTTCCAGATGTAAAACAATGAATAAGGATTTTTATAAAACTTGAACCATTTGCAGGTAGTAGGGGTAGGCAGCCCCGCCCAGGGAAGTACTACCGCCCAGGTTTCGGGAGACTCAGGGAATAGCCTGAATTCCATTTTCTCTCCCAGGCCTTGGTAGCTGGATACATATCTTTCTGCCTCACACATCAGGGGTATCAGGAAAACCCTCTTTATATAACATACACATCCAACTTCACGACATTGCCCTACATTGCTATCCTCTATCCATAAAACACTACTCTTCCCACTACATATCATACATGTGACACCATACACCTTACCCAATAAATATGGCAGTACAATTGTTAAGAGCAAACCTGGTGGTCCCTCGGATATCCACCCCCGGCAGGGTTGGGTCATTGACACAGGGCCCTCCCGGTCGTCATCATGCGACTGTGTCAAGAGCATTGCAACGTCCCAAAGCTGCTCGTCGGTGCAGCTTTTCTTTAGCAATATAAGGGGACTTCACTCTAACATCAATTCTGTACACCAATTTCTTCAAGCAGAATCCCCTACTCTCCTTTTTTTGACAGAGACTCAAGTAACATCCACATCTGACACGTCTAGATTTTCCAGGTTATCAACTGCTCCAAAATTTCAGACCTAAAGGAGGTGTATGTTGCTTTGCAAAATCTGAAATTGCCCTGGAGGAGGTTACTAGTTTCAATTGTCCCTATTTTGATTATTCTATATACAAATTAATTTCTGCTGGTAAATTTAAATACATATGTTGCATCTACCGTTCCCCAAATACTCCTCCAGAGCAAAGTCTTTTTGATTCTCTGTCCTCACAACTCAGTGTCCTCAACTTAAATGCTTCTTCTGAAATCATTGTGTTGGGTGATTTTAATGTCCATAATGTTGAATGGCTCACTCATTCAGTCAGGACTGATGATGCTGGTCTTGAATGTGAGCTATTTGCAGACTCATTTAATCTCACTCAACTAGTCAACCAACCCACCCGTGTACCAGATAATCCTAATCATAATTCCCACCTACTGGACTTATTTTTAACAACCAATTTAGAAAATTATGATGTTACAGTGAGGTCCCCGCTTGGATCTTCTGATCACTGTCTGATACAGGCCACCTGTCTATCACCTACCACACCTTCCCACTCTGAACCTGTTTTGGTGACTAAATGGCATTACGATAGGGCAGACTGGGAGGGTCTTCAAGGTTTCTTTATTGATATTCCCTGGACCTCTTTCTTTTCTAATGATGCACACTCCACCTTGAGCCACATACAAGATTTTGTAAAAATTGGAATGGAAACTTTTATTCCTCATCAAAAGTACAGTAAAAGATCTAATTCACCTAAATGGTTTGACCATAATTGTGCTAGAGTAACTGAACAAAAAGCAATAGCCTACAATGCATACACAAGATCAAAAACATATGAAGCCTTTAATTACTTTAGAAACATCAGAAATCATGCCAAAACTGTATTAAACCTAACTAAATCAAACTTTCTCCACAAGCAGGCAAATAAACTTCTAATTAATCCAAATGATAACAAAATATTTTGGTCTACTCTTAACTCATTTAAATCCAACTTCACTACTGCTTCATCCATTCCACCATTAAAATCTCCAACTGGCAATCTTGTAAGTGACCCACGAGGTAAAGCTAACCTTCTTGCAGATATTTTCTCCACCAACTCAACCTTAGATGAAATAAATCAAGATGTCCCTGTACTTAATTTTAATTCGCCTGAAATTCCCTCACTTAAGATCCACACCAGACATGTCAAAACTATTTTGCAGAATCTCTCGGTAGATAAGGCTCCTGGTCCAGATGAAATTCCTCCAATAGTACTTAAGAATTGCTCCTTGGTGCTCGCTCCTGTATTGGCAAAAAATTTCCGTCTGTGTACTCATACCTCATGCTTCCCAGTACCCTGGAAAGAAGCAAACATCCATCCAGTTCCTAAAAATGGTGCCTCTTCAGATCCATCAAACTACAGACCAATAGCTATAACTTCCACTCTTGGTAAAGTCTTTGAAATTATATTAAATAATCACATAATTAAGCATCTTGAGAATAATAAATTAATCAGTGATAGGCAATATGGTTTTAGACGATGTCGATCAACTGCAGACATGCTTTGCCTTCTTACGCATCAAATCAACCAAGCTACAGACCAACATGGTGAAACACATACAATAGCACTGGATATATCAAAGGCATTTGATAGAGTCTGGCATCAATCCTTAGTGTCGAAGATGTCACACTACGGCCTTGCATCATTAGTTCCACTAATTTCTTCTTATCTTCATAACAGAAAAATACGTGTAATGGTAGATGGCCTTTATTCTCAATTTCACTCAATAAATGCTGGTGTTCCCCAGGGATCAGTTTTGGCCCCAATTCTGTTCCTCATTCATATCAATGATCTCATATCTACCACTCATAATCCAATACATTCCTACGCAGATGACTCAACACTCCACAGTTCCTTCACATTTACCAATTCTTTCACCCAACCCGATCTTATAAATTCAAAAATAAACACTGCAATTTCTCTGAACCAGGACCTTTCTAGAATTAATGGATGGGGACAAAAGAATCTAGTTTCCTTTAATGCACAGAAAACCAAGTACATTCAATTTTCTAACCGACAGAATCTCACCGACTCCCATATATTTTTTAATGATGTAAATATTCCCACTTCCCCTAGTATTGACATTCTCGGTGTAACATTAACTACTAACTTGAGCTGGACACATTATGTTAGAAGCATTGCTAAGAAAGCCTCTAAAAAACTGGGACTCCTGTACAGAGTTCGAGAATTCTTCACTGACGAGCAGTTGGCCGTGATATATAAAAGTCGTGTGCATTCTCAGATGGATTACTGTTCACCTCTGTGGGGTGGAAGTGGAGTGGTTGCATTGAGGCAGTTGGACAAAATTCAAAATAAAGCTATTAGATTAATCAATAACCCTGCAATCACACAGGACCTTCCTACATTATCCATACGAAGAAACGTTGCATCCCTTGCATTATTCTACAGATATTTTCACAGCAATTGTTCCGAGGAACTTGCTTCAATTGTGCCACCTCTCCACATCTTTCCCCGTAGAACTAGGGCGGCTGAGAGCGCCCATGAATTTACACTTTCTCCTCCACAATGCAGAACTTCTGCTTATCAGAATTCATTTATCCCCAGAGCTACTACTCTTTGGAATTCACTTCCCTCGAATTGCTTTCCACAAACTTACAATCTACAAATGTTTAAATCCAGTTGTTACAAACATTTTATGAATGGAGGATGCCTTTAGGCACATGGACCTTTTTGTTTTATCTGTGTTTATCCTTCCTCCGTTCATTGTCTCTTAAAAAAAAAAAAAAAAATTCTCTACTACTAAAACTGTATTATATGTTATTACGTATGCATATATGACATACATTCGTGACTGTTACAACAAATTTGATCATAATTTACAATACTTTAGTCTCGACCGTTGACCGTAATTTCTTGACCACATTTTTTATATAATAACGAAAATCAAGCAATTCTATGAAATTTCCAATTGCCTAGGTAAACTCTTTCATCTCTGTCTCTCCTCTAACGCCTTCCCTTCTTGCTGGAAGTTTGCTCTCATTCAACCTGTCCCAAAGAAGGGTGACCGCTCTCAACCCTCCAACTATCGTCCAATTGCTCTCATCTGCTGTATCTCTAAAGTTTTTGTAACTATTCTTGCTTCCAAATTTCTTAAGCATTTTTCTTCTCATAATCTGCTCTTAGATCGCCAGTATGGCTTCCTTAAGGGTCGCTCTACTGGTGATCTTCTTTCATATCTTACTCTTTCTCTTGGTCATCCAACTTTCGGAACTGCCCTCCTTTGGTTTCTGTCCCTCCATCTGTGCCTTTGTCTCTAATTTCCTTTCCGGCCATTCCATAGCTGCGGTTGTGGACGGCCATTGCTCATTTCCTCATCCTATCAACTCCGATGTTCCTCAGGGTTCTGTCCTATCTCCTATTCTCTTTCTAATTTTCATAAATGATCTTCTTAACTGTACATCCAGTCCCATCCATTCATATGCAGACGACTCTACCTTACACCACTCAATTAGTTTACCAGAATGCCCCAGCCAGCAGTCCCGCAAATGCAAACATAATGAAGCCATAAAACACTTATCTTTTGATCTAGCTACTATTTCCAATTGGGGTAACGGAAACTTTGTTACATTTAATGCTTCCCAAGACTCAATTTATCCATCTTACTACCCTTCAGGAACCTCCAGAGAATTATCCCTTATTCCTCAACAATACAAAAATCAACCCTTCTTCTCTCAATGTTCTCGGTGTCTCTTTATCTTCTGCTCTCACTTGAAAGGACCATATTACCATTCTCGCTAAGGCAGCTTCCCAGAAGCTGGGCGTGCTCAACCGCCTCAAGTGGTTCTTTACCCCTGCACAGCTTCTTGCTCTGTACAGGGGCACAGTGCGTCCTTGTATTGAGTATTGTTCACATGTGTGGGGAGGACCCTCTCACACCTCACTCCTAGACAAAGTAGGAAGGAAAGCCTTTCGTATCATTAACTCCCGTCCACTCACCAACTCTCTGCAATCTCTCTCTCTTCGCCGCAATGTTGCATCTCTCTTGCTATTCTATTGCTACTACAATAATTAGTGTTCCTCAGAGCTTTCCCAGTGTATACCACCTCCTCTACGTAGGGTACGTAGTACCCGCCTTGCAACACAATCCCACCCCTACTTTGTGCAACTCTCGAACCCATGAGTGAAAGACTATTCTCAGACTTTCTTCTATTCAACTGCTGAGCTCTGAAACTCTCTCCCAGAATCAGTCTTTCCCTCTTCCTATTACTTAATTTGTTTCAAACGCCGTGTTTCCAGGCATTTTAGCTCGAACATCCCTTGATTTTGGCCCTGTCACTCTTTCAACTCTGGGGGAGACACTCGCTGCAGGCAGTTATGCCTTTTGTCTCCCTCATTCAAATAGAAAAAACAAAAAAATATGTCGAAGAGGAACTCCCAGCCGAGGCTCCATCTACTGTTGATACGTGGATGATATATTCGTGCGAGTGAAGGACTTACAGGAACTCCAAGGCCTGCGGCAGTGCTATATCACTGCATCTGGGTTAAATTTTACCTCCGAAGAATCCACCAATGGACAACTCCCCTTCATCGATGTCTTTGTAACAGCCAACAACAACAGCTTCAGAACCAATGTATACACCAAATCCACCAACTCCGGAATTTGTCTAAACAGGGAGAGTGAATGCCATCCGAGATATCTCCGCTCTACTATCAACGCCTACGTCAGGAGGGCCTTCGCCCATTACACCATTTAAAGGGCACTCGCATCGAACTTGACCGCCTCACCCAAGTTCTCATAAACAGCGGCTACAGAAACTCCGATGTCCAGCAAACCATCAATAAACACCTAGAAAAATGGTACACAGATGAAGCCCCTACCCCCAACGATGACATCAAGATCTACTACAGGAACCACATGTCTTTCAAGCATAAAACTGATGAGGAAATCATGCGAGACATACTCAAGAAAAACGTACTCCCCACCAACCCCGAACAGCAAATTTACCTCACCATTTACTATAAGTCTAAGAAAACCTCCCACATCTTCCTCCGTAACAGACCTGCCTTTACAAAGACGTCTCTACAGGAAAACCATGTCATCTACCAACATAGCTGCAACAATGTGGACTGTGGGCCAAATTCCTACATCGTGATGACGCGGACACGACTAACAAAACGTCTTACTATGCACCTCCAAAATGGAGGCATAAAAACACACTACAAAGCCCCTTCCACTAGGCCCTCACTCGACCAGACCTAGACCAACAAACAACCATACTAGACCAAGGAAACGACCCCAGACACCTAGCTTTCCTTGAGGCTATATACATCCAAACTCTTCTACCCACTTTAACCCGTGGAGCCCCGGCTAGTTTTGTAATGTTTGTTCACCAGAACCCGGCCGGTTTTCAAAAAAATGATTTTATTCCAGAAACAATAGCGAATGGGTTAGGAATGAAGGAAAAACCACGAAAAACCGCTCAAAAATCTTAAAGAATGGTCCTACAGAGCCCCCGAAAACGTATTTTACAAGAGTAAAAAATTGAAGGTAATTACCCCAAAAAACCAGGTTATTACGCGCTCACGCGCACGCACGTGGACTTTGAGAGTTTTCAACCATCGGCACGGTTGCGTGGGATACGTACACAGTTCCCATACAAATCTGAGCCCTCTTGAGTGGCTACACCTGAGGTTACGGTCGGCGCAATTAGGGTGACGCGTCAGACGCGTCGCTGGGGCTGTGCGTTACATACATTGCCGACGCGTCAGACGCGTCGATGGGGCTGTACGGGTTAAACACACAGGTAGAAAAATTTCATGGCCCTCCCCAGCGCCAAAAGCCACCACACCTACAGTAGCTATACACCCTCCACGACCCAAGCGCCTCCTCCTTTATCACCAGCCAGCCAGAAACCTACCTTTTCACACCACTAACAATTGAGGTTAATCTAGACGCCTCCAGCCAGTCAGGAACCTCTGCCCCTAGTGTAGGCCCGCCCCCTACCCATCCCAGGTCATCCCAAGATCACATCGACCCCTACATAAGCCCTGAGAACTTCACATCAAACCATTACCTATTCCAACCTGATGATGGAGATAGCTGTTTCCGAAATGTTGTTAAACATAGACCAACTACTGCAGAACATCAAAGATCAGAAAACAAATTAGTTAGACAAATTGAAAAAATAAATAATTAACTTACTAATGTTGAAATTGCTATCTCATTTAGCCATGTGTGCCTTAATGAAAAAAAGATTAATAATATATATATATATATATATATATATATATATATATATATATATACATATATAGTTATGAGAACCTCAGCAGGTGATCTTGGACACCGCAATTTTCAAATTAGTAGGGCAATGAGAAGAATTACGTTGTGGAACATCATGTTGATTTATTCTAATTTTCGGCGACGTCACGCAGCCATCCTCAGGAAAGGGTTACCAACAGATCCTAAAAATTGAGTATAACTCTGTATGTATTGCTAAAAAAGGATCACTAAAATGTAATGTTTCCTGAGGATGGCTGCGTGACGTCGCCGAAAATTAGAATAAATCAACATGATGTTCCACAACGTATTTCTTCTCATTGCCCTACTAATTTAAAAATAAATAATATATACCGGTATATATATATATATATATATATATATATATATATATATATATATATATATATATATATGCCCTCAACAACCAGACCTTGGACCTCCAAATTCTCCCCAAAGCGAGGAGATCCTACCCCCGCAGAAACCCTGATGAAAATGACCACAACACTACTACCACGAGCCAACGCCCACCTGACGATGACCCTGCGCTAAGCCAGCCAATCAACAGACGCAGCGCACGCATAGCAGCAACCAACCAACCACACACGCAGATCGCCGACTAGCCCCGCCCACCTGCGCAGAATACGCGGCACGTGATCCCAGCTCTTATACTGTATATACCCCTGTTCTACCCCTTACAAATCATAAACCACTTGTATGAATGTGGCTAATGTTATAGTCAAAACGTCACAACATACTACAACATCTACAACCCAGCAACCAGCTGATAACTTCGGTTCCCTTCTGTACCCATTGAATGACCGACAACGCAAAATTGCACGAGACATTGAATCTTTGAATAAAAAACATATACAGTAAATGTTAAATATGCTGTTTTATTTAATCTCACATTCCTTCATGAAAAGAAAAAACAAATATATATATTTATATATCAATTGCCGGACGCTATACTCCCCTTACGAGGGAGGCCATACACAGAATGTCCCCAAGCGGACCTATTCCCTGTGAGAGGGACAACCCGAGCCAGTTTAGTGAAGGACTTACAGGATTGACCACTCAATTTATGATCCATCCGACTCCGAGGCCTTCTGTGTATCTTGTTAGCACTATTTTTCTACAGTGGTGTTTGGCTAATCCATACACTAACCTGCCTTACCCTTAGGTAAGCAGTACGGATTTGTATCAGGTTTACTACCCTAGACAGGTTCCCAACCAAGGCTGACGAGTCCCATCCTCCCGGATTTGTATAATGTTGTCTCCCCTAGATGAGTATATATTGTTACGTATCTTGATCCTCAAGTGGTTAACTTGATGAATCTAGATAGCACAAAGATATATATTAAGGTATCAGTCAGCTGAAGGCAAAACGAAAGTAAAATCTAATAAAGTTATTTCCTGTTGTTGCTTCCTTTCCTTTTGGATCTTAGGACTTGGTATCCTTTATTGACTGATACTCTTTAATTATGGAAAAATACTGAAACTAATTAAAGTCATGTAGTATTTATAAAGAATTATTATTTAACCGAAGCTTAGTAGGCTATGGTTATGAACCGAATAAGTTATATCTAAAGAAGGACTATTAATTATATATCAAGTCTTGAAAGATAAATATTAAGGTAAGAATATTTCTGTCTCTTACCCTTATTGAAATGAATAGATAGTTTTCTTATATGTCCTTTTATTTATATTTAATGTAGTTATTATTCTTGGTTCTTGTCTTACGTTAATAGTATTATATTATTATTATCAGGATTAATATCAAAGTCACATAAAAAGTTAGATATATATTTAATAATTAGATAAATGTATTTCTTAACCACGTAACATTGAAGTTTGATTATGAGTAAATTAAGTTACAGGATCGCTTCATAGATTCGATTCAGGTCTCACTCAAATAATATGAAAAGCAAAAATAATATTTTGAAGCTAAAAGAATTGTCTTCAGCTTAGGAAATCACTAGAAGTAACATTAAAACAGCCATGTTAGTCTAAGGCGATATTACTAATATTAGACAATAGTATCACCATTCTTGTTCTCACCAGCAATGTAAGCTTAATTAAAAGAAAATGAAAGAACTCGCAAGTATTAATATAAAACAATAGTATTACTTTTATCATAACCCAATTACTTAAAGAGTTGCTTTAGTCCACAAGTCAGTCAACTAAAATAGTGAAGTACATAATAGTAGCGTTAACGTTAATTCCCAACCACATATCTCACTAACCAACATAACGTAAGTGTTTACACCGAACACACTTAACACACACTTATATAATCTGACTGACAGTCACAATCCCATTATAATACTTCACCCCGTCTTCCTCCAGCTGCAAGTTCACCTTCCCAACTCCAAATGAGACTGATTTGAATGCCCACTACTCGGGTCTTATATACTATGCAATGATGGTGTAGGAACGAATCAGGAGGCGGGGGATGGTGCGCGCCCCAATCACAGCTCCTCTAGTTGCGTAACAGGTGCGTGGTCCAATGGAGTCTCATGGCGTCGATCATCGTCATAGCGTCGGGTCATCGAAGTAGTTTGCAGCGTCCCCATATGACGCACGCAGGTGTGAAGGCTTGTTTGCTGGTATGCAGATGAGCTGGTTTCCCACTCGCTGGTTCGCTCGCTGGTCTGCTTCGCCGCCTGGGTAATTCGGCACTCCTTCAACTCTTAATTCTAACTCTTAAATAAACATACAGGGCTCCGTATGTCAGAATATATGTATATATATATATATATATATATATATATATATATATATATATATATGAATTAGTTTACGTTCATTTGATTACTGATGTAAGTAATTCTGATTCTCCATGCCTAGGAATTCTAGCATTTCATAGTTTCTGTTACTTAATTATTCATCATATACAATACACCTCGTATTACGGTGTATATTTCTTAAGACTCTGTTAACTCCTGCAGACATCTTGGTTATACTGTTTTGAGTATTTCCTTAGCACAACTTCGTCATGTGCATTATTTTCTTCCATAATTAATATTGTGCTAATTAACACTCTACGCTATTAATTCATAAGCGTTTCCAGAGCATTCGTTGACTAAGTTTGTTTAGTCAATTATAATCTATTCTTAATTACAATTAGTAGATATTATTCTATTGTTGATTCATAATTGTATTCTAAATATTACATATGAAATCCTCGACCCGTTTCGTTATTATTACATACGATCGTTTGAAGTGAATATAAGGTTCCCATCATAAATTACAAAATTTGAGTTCCGCTGATATGAAATTGTGCAAATAATTAAATAATATACTGCCACCAATTTCATCATAATATCATATACTGTCTTAGTGGTGCAATGCATAAGTGTGTTGATTTTCGGTGTGAGCATCCTAGGTTCGAATCTCCGGACTGCCACATGTGTTTGTTAATTTCATTAATCGAGTTTAGGAATAAAGTTGGTTAGTGGAGAGAACATAATATATATATATATATATATATATATATATATATATATATTATATATATATATATGTATATATATATATATATATACAGTACATATAACAGGAGTTCCAGCTTTCTTTATCAACCACCTAGCACTCCCTTGGAGAACCGCTCTGTTCAGCTGGTGCCTACAGCCTCCTCCTAACAATTCTAGAGGTGGGATTCCCTGTCCTAAAATTCAGGAGCTGACTGCGCCACAAAGTGACGGGCGGTGGGGTCACCACATCCCTACGCCATATATATATATATATGTATATATATATATATATATATATATATATATATATTTATATGCATCTCTCTCGCTATTCTATCGCTAGTATAATAATCAGTGTTCCTCATAGCTTTCCCAGTGTATACCACCTCTTTTACGTAGGGAACGTGGTACCCATCTTGCAACTCAATCCCACCCCTACTCTGTGCAACTCTCCAACCCGAGAGTGAAACGTTACTCTCACTCTTTCTTCTATTCAACAGCTGAGCTCCTGAAACTCTCTCCCATAATCAGTCTTTCCCTCTTCCTATGACTTAAATTGCTTCAAACTCCGTGTGTCCCGGCATTTTGGCTCGAACGTCCCTTGATTTTGGCCCTGTCACTCTTTCAACTATGGGGAAGGCACTCGCTATAGGCAGTTCTGCAATTTGCCTCCATCAATCACATAGAAAAAAATATATATAAATGTATATATATATATATATATATGTATATATATTTATATTATATACTATATACCGGTATATATATATACCGGTATATATATATATATATATATATATATATATATATGATGCGAGTCGATACGTGTCTTCCGTGAATAATCAACAAAAAAAGATACTAGAGTACAATCTCAATACAAGAGAATCTGGGTGAGTTGAGAGGGTAAATAAGCACACAGGTATGGTGGGTGACTCACACCGTAGGTGGTGTGCGCGCTATCCAGGTATAGTCCAACAGATCTTAACAGGCGGTCTTACCCGCGGTTACTGCCTTTACATTGGTTCCACATGTATAATCCCTAACAACGAAAATATATTATTTTCGGTATTAAGTACCTTAAGTCGGTTTGAAATGCTCAGGCTATTTCTACAGGTACAAAAAAGCTTTATTGTTTTTATAATTAATTCGCTTATTAGTAAATTCAATGGACATCGTATACAGCTTGGCAACATGGCTACCGCGACGTTGTCAGACGTCGGCCAAAAAAACTCATCACAAATTTCACGTGATGGCGCGCTGCCAGGCGCACAACATTTATACTCTCACTTCATTTCATTCCTTACTTTCACACCATCCACAATGGAAGCCGCTCCAAATCGCCCCACCACTTGCATAGTCAGACAAAACAGATGGTACAGATGGTACAGAGGGGAAACCTCTTAAAAAAAAATGTGCCGAAACTTTTACCTCTTGGGTGGTGTGGAAAAAAAGTAAAAATATAAAATGGTAATATATTACCAGTACATACATACGTACAGTCTACCGCACTTATAGCGCGTACAAAAAATGCGGAGAAAATTATTGCTGGAAACTTTCCAAAATACACCCGCCCACTACAGTCCCTGCAATCCTAACTCGACCAAAAGGACTCACTGTTTCGTTTTGAATGTGGGAAACGAGAAATCACCTCTCCCACCCCCTTCCTCTCTCTCTCTCTCTCTCTCTCTCTCTCTCTCTCTCCCTCTCTCTCTCGGTTTGCCCTTGTTAGATTTGTTTTCGGGTGGGTTGGGGTTTGGGAAGCGTCTCGCCAGCAAAAATAGGTGCATATATGCTTATAACCTCTCTTGAGTACTCTTCTGTAATATACAGGAAAGGTAATGTTAATATTAACTCTTACAATCTAAAGAAGAGAACTGTCTCACCATGCTATCAGTTACGTATGCTATATTACTGATACCGTATCTATCTTCTTGTTCACTCACATTACTTAATACGACAACCCTTATACTGTATAAGGATTAGCCGGGAACATGAGCGAACGACTACAGACCGTCAGAATAATGGAGGGAGGATGGACAGGTTACTGAATATAGTCCAATGAAAAATGTGTAGTTTTACATCCCTTTCTAATGTGTTTTATATACTGTATTACTCTAAGATACTGTAGTAATTACTTTCTAATGTGTTTTATATACTGTATTACTCTAAGATACTGTAGTAATTACTTTCTAATGTGTTTTATATACTGTATTACTCTAAGATACTGTAGTAATTACTTTCTAATGTGTTTTATATACTGTATTACTCTAAGATACTGTAGTAATTACTTTCTAATGTGTTTTTTATACTGTATTACTCTAAGATACTGTAGTAATTACTTTCTAATGTGTTTTATATACTGTATTACTCTAAGATACTGTAGTAATTACTTTCTAATGTGTTTTATATACTGTATTACTCTAAGATACTGTAGTAATTACTCCCAACTTTGGTAAAGTCTAGAAATAATATTCACCGAAAATCCCGTGATTTCTTTACATTATCAATAATATGAGCAAAGGGCTCATACTCCTACATGATAAGATGAATCCTATGCATGGATTATGTTAATGGTTTTAATTCCCCTATGTGACAGACATTATTTATAAACCTACTTTCCATGGCACAGACATTATTTATAAACCTACTTTACATAGCACATACTAAACCAAGTTACTATTATTTATGAGTTCCTCTTGCCCAGGTATAACAAGAGCTGAAAGATAAATATATTCAACCTGCATATTCCATCTGACATAGTCGATTAATAAGTAACTGAATTAATTAAAATAAAAACACTGTGTTAGCTGTATCCTAGGATATGATTGTAGTATCCCTTTGATGATCAGTACGGGCTCATTTCACTTATGACATGCTCTCCTAAATATTATTTTTATCAATAATAGTATTTCTAGTAGAAATAAATACAATATCATATTATCATTCTTGCTAAAACAGCTTCCCAGAAGTTAGGTGTGCTCAACCGGCACTGTGGTTTCTTCACCCGCGCACAGCTTCTTGTTCTGTAAAGGGGCACTGTGCGCCCATGTATCGAGTATTGTTCGCATGTGCCCTGGGACAAATGTCCGTGGCAGGATTAGATGTTAGTAGGGGGCAGTTGTTAGTAATATAATAGAGAAAAACATATATTAATTTACAAATGCAGTCAGTCGTGGATTTAAGGCAAGGTCTAGGCGAAGTTTAAAAGAATCAACGGTGCTGCAGTTTATGACATCTTGGGGAAGCCCAATATGCGATATGAGTGGAGGTTCCACTCATATTGCATTTCTCGAAAGAGTAGTTTCAAAAGTATCTCGCCTCATCAACTCGCTTCTTCTTACTAATTCCCTACACGTTCTTTCTACACACCACAATGTTGCTTCTCTTTCACTCTTCTATCGCTATTACAACAATCAGTGTTCTTCAGATCTCTCTCAGTGCATACCTTTTCGGCGGGTGTGAGGCATTCGACTTTCAACACAGTACCACTTATGTGCTGTCCAACTGTCCAACCCAAGAATTAGCAAATGTTCTCAGTCTTTATTCTACTTAACACGAACTCAGAAACTCTCACCACCAATCAATGTTTCCTTCATCCTCTGACTTATATTGCTTTAAGCTTAGTGTGTTCAGCATATTGAACCCAACGTCCATTGAATTTGGCTATCTGTCACTATTTTGGCTTTGGGGGCGGACACTCGTTACAGGGCAGCATGCCTTTTGTCTCCTTCTTACACATAGAACAAAAAATAGTAATATATGAGCTGGAGTTTGGAGAACAGGTTTAGAATTTATTAGGGTTTCATATGAATAATGTTGAGGTAGAGTTTAATGTATCATCATTACTATTATTATGAATATTATATTACAGTAGGTCGGGGTGGAAGAATACAAACAAAATACGATGCTGGCGGCAACACTGGCAAATCTAGATATCATTAGTGCTTAAGGTGTGTGAGAGATTGATTTGACCGTGGCAACAAATATACTCATTATAACATATTATACACTTTTTATATCGACAGTCACATACTTTAGTACAATGACTATTATATTGAAACTTTCGTACCATATTGTTCGACAGTGGATCTTATTAAGAGCATCTGTAATAGTTTATGGGGCATATGTTGAGATAGTACATACCGGTACCTACGGCGCTTATCTCCGACACTTCACCTTTGGAACCTGTGGTAACTAACCCAGTGCAGGGGTGTTACATTTTTTGGGTTACCACAGTTTGTCACCCCAGATGGAACGTCACAACGACCCACTTATACCAGGTTACTATTATGCTGCTGTCTCAACAGAAGGATTTGGGTGTGAATAGACCCGCGCGGGGTTGATCTCTCGACCTTATGAATTTGGGTCCACTATACCACTGGTAACCATCTACTGTATAGATCTCCCTCCTATTCTAATACGACAAGCCCTATGTAATATTGCACTATATATAGTTAGTATTTAATGATTATCGAATATTAGATACAACACGTTTAGATAGTTTCATATTCACTATTCCCTTCCTCCTGCTCCATCTCTATACTGTATATGTCCCTCTCTCATACTCTATAATCTTCTCTCTTCTGCTTTGTCATCCTAGAGTAGCGTGGCAAATCAAAATATAATTTGAAAAGCAGCTACAGGACTTAAACACATCAGAATTGATTGGTAAATATTACGACATTACAACGTTAATTTTAAGAACAAACGAGTAGGTATGGAATGGATTTTGCACTGCGATTCCGACCCTTGTTGGCAATTAAATTATGGTAATGTGACCAAGTAAATTAGTTACTAGTGTGTATTATATTATCATAATAATAGTAACCCATTACAGTCTTAAATAGCCTATAATGTAACAGACCTATCAAATCATTTCACAATATGATTTTTATATGTAAGCTTAATATTTGCAAATATAACCTATCAGTTGCTTATAGTTGCCCTATATTTTATTCATAGCAAAAAAAGGTTAATCATAATAACACACACACATACTATATATCTATAGATAGATAGATAGATATATAAATTAATACAGAGAGACAGGGAGAGGGAGAAATCTATAGTTGTAGAAATATTATACATTGTGTGTGTGTGTGTGTGTGCGCGTAAGCACACTTAGAGAGAGAGAGAGCGCGTCTCGGTTCATATTCGAACCAGCGATTACTTGGAGAAATGAGTGTGAAAGGGGGAGGGAGTTTTTAGACAGTTGCCAGCCAATATTTTTCTTCTCTGGCTTGTAGCGCTATAAGTGCGGTAAACTGTACATACATATACATATATATATATATATATATCGAACCGTCGACCATCAGGACGATAGCCGACGATTTAATCAATTACACCACGGCAGACTGCCGTGGTGTAATTCATTAAAGCGTCGGCTATCGTCCTGATGGTCGACGGTTCGATCCCCACTGAGAGACTAGAAACATTTAGTGGCTCACGTGTATTTGTGATATATTCTCAATATATATATATATATATATGAGAGAGAGAGAGAGAGAGAGAGAGCGAGAGCCCCACAAACCTGGGGGGGGGAGGGGGGGGAATAAAGTGGATGCAAGTGTGGTGTGGTGTATGAGGGGTGGGGGGGTGAGGGGGGGGGTAGAGGGTGTGGTGTGTGTGTGGGTGTGGGGGGGGGGTGGGGGGGGGGTGAGTGGGGGGGTGAGGTGTGTAGGGTGAGTGAGAGAGAGAGATAAATAGTAATATAATTTATTATAGCAATAATAATCTATGCATTCATGTGGGCTACACAGTCTTACACATACAGTATATAGAGAGAGAGCAGATCTCCCTACATTGACCTTGAACGGGGGGGGGGGGGGGGGGGGGAGGTAGCGAGAGTAATTTGGAAAGGTTGTCGTACGGAAAGGGTCAAGTGGACAGGTGGCACCAGTGTAAGGGTAGGTGACCGCGCCCATAACCGCCTGTTTAGGTCTGTAGGACTATAGTCGCGTTTACTAAGGTGACCTTCTCATTAACTAGGGGGGTCAGGTCATATAGTTGTACTGCAGTGTTGGAAACTAAGATTCAAGTTTATGTAACTATGAATTTAGCTTCAATGATATTATGATGAAATTGGTGGCAGTATATTAATTAATTATTTGCACAATTTCTTATCAGCGGAACTCAAATTATGTAGTTTATGATGGGAATCTTATATTCACTTCAAACGACCACCGTATGTAATAATAACGAAACAGGTCGAGGATTTCAGATGTAATATTTAGCATACATTTACGAATCAACTATAGAATAATATCTACTAATTGTATTTAAGAACAAATTATAATTGACTAAACAAACTTAGTCAATGAATGCTCTGGAAACGCTTATGAAATAATAGCGTAGAGTGTTAATTAACACAATATTAATTATGGAAGAAAATAATGCACACAACGAAATTGTGCTAAGGAAATACTCAAAACAGTATAACCAAGATGTCTGAACGAGTTAACAGAGTCTTAAGAAATATACACGGTAATACAAGGTGTATTGTATATGATGAATAATTAAGTAACAGAAACTATGAAATGATAGAATTCCTAGGCATGAAGAATCAGAATTACTTACATCAGTAATCAAATGAACGTAAATACTAACCTCCCTTGGGGGTTAGGGAATAGAATATGCCCCACGAGCCTTCTGCGTGTCGTAAGAGGCGACTAAAGAGGTTGGGTCGGTGGGCGTGCGACCCCGACCCGGACAATTTTTCTAAGCAAAGAAAAACGAACGAACAGCCTCAGATGCGGACGGAACCTACGTTGACGAACCACGACCGACTAAGGACATACCTTCGGACATTCTGAGAATGGCTACGTGGGCGAGAGAATGACCAAGAGGGTGTACGAGAGCGAGGTGGAGGGACAGAGAGGGAGAGGTAGACCGAATGAGAGGCGGAAGGATGGAGTGAGGAAGTACATGAATGAAGGCGGTGCTGGTTGGGGGGAGGGGCGTCGACTGACTGGGGACAGAGGTGCATGGGGGCGGTTCGTTCGTGGCCACCCCTTCGGGGATCACGGCGTCAGGCAATCGATAGATGATAGACTAATTCATAAAATAATTACAATGGCAATTAAGTAATTGAATGCAGGTTGGGGGAGCTCGAGAAAGAAATCAGTTTATAGAATAAAAACACTTATCCACGAGTAGACTGATATAAATTAATTGTGAAAATGGGCGTAGATTCTAGGTAATTAGTATGAGTTACGAAGGGGAAATTAAATCACGAAATACACTTCGACCTCAACTTGCAACATACATAACAGAATACATATATTAGGAAAATCTGTGAGTGCGTGGCGAGGTGAATTAATCAACACAATTATATAAAGTATGCGTAGGACGTTCTAGAGAAGATAAATTAATCAAGAGAGCTCGGTCTTGGACACAGATCTAGCAAGGACTTTACATAAGATTTAAAAGGATTAACACAGTACACAATTAAGGCTCTTGGGCACAGATCTCAGAATATATTATCACAACACGATTCACATATTTTTACCTATAGCTCGACAACAATAACACAAAATAAGATACACAGGGACACTTAGGGTAATGTTGGAGGGTAGAGAGAGTACGAGTCTGGCCGACGTAGATCGTAGGTCCGTTGAACAGCACTTCAGGGGTGTAGGGTGTCACTCGAGCAGGACTTCAGGTTTCAGACTTCAGGAGTGTAGGGCGTCACTCGAGCAGGGCTTTAGGGGGTACTTCAGGCAAGTACACTCTCCGGGCAGGGTAGGGGCAGGCTGGTACAAAGCCACTACTGTGATTAGCTACTCTGCTCCTTGTTCAGGTTTAGGGTAGTACCGCAGTTGAGGTTTGCATACTTCTCTACAATTTCTTAGAGGTATTATGCGGATTTATTCTTGACTCTCGTTTACCCCTCAAAGTAATAGGGATATGGGGAAATTGGTTGTGATGAAGTTGTGAGGTAAATTACTTATTGTAGACCTACATAATAGCTGTTTATATTGGTACATGTATAATAGGTAGTTTATTTATTACTTAGGTACTAGTTACTTAGCCTAATAATTGAGCAATCTGACTTACACGGATTATTCCATAATCTAAACTCCTAGACAAACTTAATTACAGCTCGCCTATTAGTTACTCTTCGGAGAGGGTTATGATATCTCCCAGTTTGTCATAATTCGCCCTCCTGCCTAAGTCCATTTATATCTGTAGACTTCGGGCCGTTGATGTGTTACAATCATAGACATTGTTTCATTGTACTGCACATCCGGGAGCTGAGGAAATGCTGCCCTGTGGTTGGTTGGCATGGTTTGAAAGCAGGGAATGGATTGGCTGTGAGAATTTCCCATACTTATGGCTGGTGGCTGATGTCTTAGAGCACGGGGAACCAGGGGTAGCTCCTGTATTTGTTGAGGAAGATTTCCCATGCTTATTTTAGAGCACGGGGAAAACAGGGGTGGCTCTTGTATTCTTGTTTTCCTCTCCTTTCGTTCTCCTGTTTTCTTAGGGTCTTTTAGTTGTAGACTGGCTATTTTGCAACTGTTCTCTGCAGGGCTTGTCTTCAGACCCGTCATTTCACCACTGTCCTCATAGAAAAAGTCGCGACCTCGCGATTTAAGAATATATGAGCGGGTGGTGGGTGAATTCATGACGGGTGTTAAACTCTGGAGAGTGAGGAGCCATAGCGTTGTAGGGACATCCACCTTGGAGTGGGTGTCCATGGCGATGTAGATTTGCCAATCCTCGTCAGCATGCTTAGCAATGTGAATTAGCTGACTTGGAGATTTTATGGCCGTAGGGACAGCGTTTTTGAGGAAGGAGACACTGTTAATTTTCATGGCCGGCTGGGCTGCTATAGGAGGCGCTCTAGTAGGAGAGGTGTTTGGAGCTAGTCTGCTGGCTGTCGTAGGTGAAGGTGCAGTGATGAGAGCTGGTGGAGCTAGTCTGGTGGCTGTCGTAGTTGAAGGAGTAGTGAGGAGAGCTGGGGTGGTAGTACCAGGTAGAGTTGACCTCGCACTAACAGGAGTGGTTAGGAGTGTAGCTGGCAAGGTAGGTTGAGGATGATCCCGCCGGATGTAGGTAGGGTTGAAGGTAGGTGCCCATCGTTGAGGGGGCATCACACGTCGACCAGATCTTGTACATGTGGGGTTAGACCAAGTAGGTATTAGAGAGGGTTTGGGGACACGTGATAATGGGGAGGCGGAGGAAGCTGAGCTAGATGATAGAGGTGGCAGATTTAATCTGTTGGGAGTGGGCCGAATTAAAGGAGAAGAATGTGTGCGGAAGCGAAGCATGGACGTTGGTTGAGAGACTCAGACCAAGAGTGAGAGCAGTGGAAATGAATTACTTAAGAAGTGCGTGCGGAGTTACATGGAGGGATGGACAGACTGATGAGGAAGTGAGAAGGAGGTGTGGTGTGGAGGTGGATGTGCTGGAGAGTTTGAAAGGGAACAACTTGAGATGGTTCGGCCATATGGAACTTATGGAAGGCGAGATAATGGCTAAGAGGGTGTACGAGAGCGAGGTGGAGGGACAGAGAGGGAGAGGTAGACGAAAGAGAGGTGGAAGGATGGAGTGGGGAAGTATATGAACGAAGGCAGTGCTGGTTGGGGGGAGGGACGTCGACTGACTAGGGACAGAGGTGCATGGGGGCGGTTCGTTCGTGGCCACCCATTCGGGGATCACGGCGTCGGGCAATAGATAGATAGAATGTGTGCTACTAGAAGGTAGGGGACTTCGTCTGTTAAATAGAGGGAGAGGGCGTGCAACAGGTCTAGTTGGAAGATGAGAGATGGAAGGAGCTGGAGACTTGAGGTTGGAAGCATAAGATTGTGGATGAGAGAGGCGTGAGACAAGAGGGACAGGTGTCGGAAGCAGAAGTGAAGAGGTAGGTTGAGGAGCGGAAGTGATATGTGAAGTGCCTAGGTTAGGAATATTAGCAATTACAGGAGTTGTAGGTTGAGTACCGGAAGATTCTGAATAAGTAGGTAAACTGATAGAAGGGGAAGCTTGAACAGGAATAGAGGGAGGGGGGCGACATGTCTGGGAAGGAAGGGTGGGAGGAGCAGAGACATCGCGTATAGGTAAAGCAGGAACGGGTGTGTAAACAATAGGCGGTGGGCGTGGTTGTGGTAAAGGTGTGGGTGTATGAGGTAGAATGTTTAAATCAAGAGGGGACCTTTGTCGGCGTGAAGGTGTGACAGGTAGAGGAAGTTCAGGTGTGGTAGGTTCTGTGGATCCTAAATTGTGGTTATCAGTTGCAGGCAAAATGTAATTCTGAATGGGGTCAGCAAGCATAACTATATTCTCATTAATAGGCTGAAATCTACGTACATGCCTGCTACGATATGTGCGCGACTCTCCAAAATAGTTGACGGTAACTTGGTAACAGTTTGGTACAGCTAATATTTCAAATGGACCTTTAAATCTGGGTTTGAGCTTGGATGGAACTGGTAAGTGTGTGTGCAATCATAATTAGATCACCAACACAGTGTGGGCTGGCTTTAGGTGTTTCATCAGTTGGTCTTGGACGTACTGAATTTGTCTCAGGCGATTCTTGAGATGAACTAGAGACTGGTCGAAATTGGAGGAGGGCTCATACGGGGCAGCTAGATGACGGAGGGGAAGGAGCAAAGGTGCTACTCCAAATACTCGTTCATGAGGCGATGTGCCGTCTTCTCGAGGGCATGTGTTGATTCCCAACAGTACAATTTTGACTTGGCTGGACCAATCTTTGGAGTCCATTTGTTGCAACTGGGTTCTGATCTGCTTGGCAATGGTTCTGTGACTTCTATCACATATGGAATTACCTTGAGGCCAGTAAGGTGAGGAGTGGCTGATTTTAAACCCACACATTAGAGATAGTTGAGACCATATATGGCTGGTGAATTCAGGGGCATTGTCAGAATGGATTGCTTCAGGGAGGCCAAAATAAGGGAAGACATGTTGAATGAGAGTTTCAGCTACTGCAATGGCTGAGTGTTCTTTTGCGGGACACGCAATGACATAATTGGAGTATGTGTCCACAAAAGTAATATTGTATCTGAAACCATGACTATTGTCCATTGGCCCCATTACGTCTACTGCAAGCAATTGCCAAGGTTTGGAGGCAACTAACTTCCCAGAAGAACCAGCTGTGCGGGTTCGATCCTTACCCAACGCACATACTTTGCATGACTCTGTGATGCGCTTGGCAGTGACATAAGGTGATGGTGTCCAATATACCTGTTGAAAGGTGGAGATGAGCTTCCTTTGGGCTAGGTGGATGCCATTATCCATATGTATGGATTGCATAGTGGATAATGCTGCTTGAGGAGTGATCACAATTTTACCTTCCAAGGTGAAGAGATTATCACCCCACCTGGTTAATTGATTGAAAACTTCCCTAAGCATCCAATCAGGTTTTTCTTGTTGTTGATATTGTTGTAAAAGTTCTTGCTAGCTGTTGTCCAACGAGCCTTGATGATGAATTGCAAGAATGGTATGGGTTGGTTCGTCCTGTTGAGATGTAGAATTGGGAGGTGACATGGGTAAACGAGAGAGTGCATCAGCATTTGTATGCAACTTTCCTGGTCGATAAATGATATCCATATCGAATTCTTCCAGTGATTCCCTCCACCTGACAGTCATATCATTTTTTTGTGTCCGAGTTCCTCAACCATTGAAGGGCGTGGTGGTCGGTGATGACGGTGACCTTGACTCCCGCCAGGTAGGCTTTAAAATGCTGTAACGCCCAAATCATGCGGAGACATTCTCGCTTAGTCACTGGGTAATTTATTTCAGCCGGGTTGAGGGTGCGGCTAGCACATGCAATGGATGTGCTCTTTGCCGTCTCTGGTCTAACCTAAAATGGCCCCAATTCCAAATTGTGAAATATCTGTGTACAAGCGGAATGGTTTAGTGTAGTCCGGGAATGAGACCACTGGAGAGGCAACTAATTTGCTTTTTAGATCATTAAAAGCCTGTAGTTGTAGATCAGTCCATAGGAAGGGTTCTTCTTTTTTTGTGAGGTCATGAAGGGGCTTGGCAATGGTGGCAAAGTTCTTCACAAAACCTCGGTAGTATGAAGCTAGGCCCAAGAAGGCACGTACACCTTTTACGTTAGTGGAAGGGGTGATTTTACTGATTGCCTCAAGTTTACAAGTGTCGGGTGAAATTCCTTCTTCTGAAACAATGTGACCTAGGAAATTTACTTTATTTTTGGCTAGAATGCACTTGGAGGGTATAAGCTTGAGGCTGGCATCTCGTATCCTCTGAAAGACTTGTTTTAGACGTTGCAGATGTTCTGCTCAAGTTTTACCAAACACAATGATATCATCCAGATATGCAAGGCAAGTTTCCCAAGCTAAACCTTGTAGGACTGACTCCATCAATCTGGAGAATGTGGCTGGTCCATTGCATAGTCCGAATGGTAATACTGTAAATTCGTACAGTCTTCCTTGGCTGGTGGAAAATGCAGTTTTCTGTTGATGCTCAGGCAAAACGGATACTTGCCAGTATCCAGCTTGCAAGTTCAAAGTGGTGAACCATTTGGCACCAAGCAGCGAGTAAGGAGAGTCATCAATCCGGGGAAGAGGTGTGGCGTCCTTGATGGTGACGTCATTTAGCTGCCGATAATCTATGCAGAATCTTGTGGATCCGTCCTTTTTACGGACTAGTACCACCGGAGAAGACCATGGGCTGGTAGAGGCTTTGACAACTCCTGTGGCGAGCATATCTTGGACTTGTTTTTCTTCTTCCTGTCGTTGTATCGGGTTTTTCCTCCTAATTAGTTGCTTGAGGGGGTGGCCCACGGTGTGAATGGGGTGATGCAATATTTCAGTTTTCCCCATATCTCGGCTAGAGGTAGCAAAAATATCTTGATAGGAAATTAGGAGGTTTCTGAGGTCAGTTTGTTGATTTGAAGTGAGAGTGGAAGGTCTATCGACATGAAGATTTTATTTTAAGGAGGGGACAAATCTGAGGGAACAAAAAGTTCCTCGGAATACATTTCTAACTCGCCAATAGCAAGGCCTTTTGGTAAGGTGACAGGTTTGTCAGAAATATTAGCAATTTTGATACAGTTGAATTGATGTGGTAGCAGGCAAGGAGCGATTAGGCATACCCCATTGAACGGGCTTTGGAGGTGTGGGGTCACAAGGACATTACCTTGAATGGTAGGAACTAATGGTATCCATTTTTCGTGATGAGGGGGAACTGTAATGGATGTGGAAACTATGGCTGGAGAGATTACATGATTGTGACAGGGAATATCATTTGTTTGACTTTGGGGTGCAGCAGTGACAGGGAGAGATATAGGCAAAGTTGTGAATTTTAGCTGCTTCAAGTTGTCAATGGAAGGTTTTTCTTTCTGTTCAGGGTTGGACGGTGGATCATAAGATAATGTCCTATGCCTGCAATTAATTGAGGCACTCAAAGTTATCAACAGATCGAGACCTAAATATCCATCATATTTAGACTCACTGGGGTTGTAAATCACGAAAGAGTGATGAATTGCGTGATTGGGATGAGGGGTATTAACATATAAAGGAAGTGTCTGACCAAGGTTGGGAATAACCTGATCATTGGCACTAATGAGGATGATGAAGGAAGATTGTATTGGTCCAAAAACATTCTTATGTTTCTGAACGAAAGGAAGGAACAGGCAAGATCGGGAAGCCCCCGAATCTAGGAGAAGTCGAACTTCCACCCCATTCAGAGTGATTTTTCTGTACACCGGAGGACCATTATCCGATGTTTTATCATGAGCCCCCGCCATGGTCACAACGATTTGTTTGGTGGGACCGCCTAAAAATCCAGTGGTATTAAGGTTTCTGGCTGATATTTGCCAAGTTCTCCTCCTTTTTCTCCTTCTTCAATTCCGGCCGTCCCGTCGTCAATAATAGTTGCAATCTGACGCGGCTTGATCCAGGGAATCTGTGCCCACCAATTTGGAGTCCTGGTCCTCTTCCTGGTCAGTTCGTTGAAAGACCTTTTCAGAGACCACAGCATGCATGATCCGGTGCAGGGTTTCCAATCTGCAGGACGGATTCTGGCCCACTCCTCAGCTTTGTAAGCTGCCCTAGGAGCTACAGGACTACTGTTGGATGCTGTACTGGAAGTGGGGTAGGTGGTTACTTTACTGATCACAGCGATTTTGGTGGCTTGTTCCCTGGATTTGCGTAGTGCCATGATTCTTCGGATCACAGGCAGATCCGCGTCATCATTTGTTGGCGGGAAAGCAGTCAAGACGATCGGTTGCAACTTTTCAACAGTTTCATCCAAGTCTCCTGAGTATTTTACCTCGTGAAACTTTTTGTCGGCAATTGTTTGTCCCAAAACTGGATTAATCGCTGTTCTGACATAAACTTCAAACTGCGCCCAGGTTAACCCAGGCATATTGTCGTGCACATATCCTGACACTTTAGTTGCATATTTTCCCAATTTAACCACAAATGTATGTATCTTGGAAGCGTCCACATTTCCGAACATAATGTCCAGGACCGGTTTGACTATTTCCAGGTAAGTGTAGATATCGTAATCCTTGGGTTTAAATGCCGAATCCCCGCGCCGGCTGGAGATTTTCGGGAGGGTTAAATTGCCCACGTTCACTCGACATTTCACTGGTGGCAGCGGTGGGATTCGAACCCTGGTTAGTGGCGTCAGTAGGTCCGGTCACTCCATGTCCGCGCGCTAAACCACTCTGTCACCTCGGACGTTAATAGGATAGTAACCTTAGTTCTCCTTGAATGAATCAGGTTGATAGTCTCGTGGATATCATCACGTGATAGGTTTCTTAGACTTCGCCATCATGACTACTTTACACTATCCCAAACGTCAACTCGGGTAGCAGAGTATTTGGGTTGCGGGATTTTTGCGAGTATATACAGTATATACTGTATATATATATATATATATATATTGTTACGAGTGGAGGTTTGGGGAAAGCAGATGCTCTAATAGGCTAGCCCATAGCACTGTCCAAAGAGAAACACCATGGCAAAAAGACAAACAATACTGTAGACATGCACTCAACACTGCCCACCGTACTACACTAACCCTGCAACAGACACGCTCTTAACCCAGCAAGTGCGGCAAGACTTATATAAGGCCTACCGGTGGGCTGCGGGAAGCCTTATATAATCCAAGGCCTAAAAAAAACATTTAAATCAGCCCAGTATCAATTTTTTGTATTTTTTATTTTTATTGCCCCTTGGCCATGCCAAATATAACTCCTCCACATCCCCTCCTTCCCCCCTCCCCCCCCCCACTTCGATTATCACCTATTCTCCCTGTTATTCCCTTATTCTTAGGTATATATTCGTGCTAACATTAGCGAGTTGCTAGCAGGGCGTGGTCATCTGTGTTACCAAGCGTGGGAAAGAGCGAGAGAGAGACTACCACGCAACAGTGTCTCTCCAGCCTTCTGGCCGGCTGGCTGGCTGGCAGGCTGTCTCAGCCATAAGTTATGTAACTCCCAGCCTCTATCTCCGATTTTGACCATCCAAACGCTGTTTCCACTTGTTTTATTGCTGTAACAGGTTAATACCTTTATAATCAACGTAAAATAGGTGCATATAGATACGTATTAATGATATTTATGGTACGATGATGATTTGAGTTTAGGAAACAGTCTAAATACCTCCGCACAGGGAGGGGTGGCCAATACCCCACCTACGCAGCGGAGAGGTTAATATCCGACTCAAACACCAAGACACGCAGGTTCTCTACGAACCCATTATCTTCCTCTTTGCTCTATTAAAGCAGTAATACAAGGAGACACAAAAATATCTACTGTCTCCAAGTCTGGTTGATAGTGCTATTAGTATTTCACGAGGACTTCTAAGGTTATTCTAAACTGCACAACAATAGTAAACTGAACTACTGCTAGACTCCCAGAACAATCCATATCATGCCCAATCGCTCAGGAATTGAGAATACGAATACAAAAAATAACAAGGGAAAAGTCTCCTGCAGTAGCCCAACAATACACAGGGGTTGGCATCTCAGTAGGTTGTTGGGTGTGCTTCTAAGAGCCACCAAACAAACCACTGTAGATGTCAACCTCATAATACATAATATAATAAATAACAATGCAGTAGAATAATGGAAAAGAAATGGAAGAATAAAGGTGTAAAACCTATATCTAAGAATGCCAGATAAATGGATGCAGTACGTATATCTAGGACAAACGAAAAAAACTCAAGAATGATAAATATTAATATTAACACAAAACTGTAATGATCAAAATGATTCCAGCCTTACTCTGCTACTATCCACTAAGGAACAAAAGACTTATATGCGGTATTAAAGGAAACAATGAAACAAGCCTGACGAACACAGAGAAGCATGTGTTGTCACTACAAGGTCTCTGGCTGGAATGACTCATGCGGCGACAGGATACCAAGGTCCTCGCAAGGGAAGGAGGAGGGGAGCCCAGACACCGCCAGACTACATAATAGAACTAAGCTCCTATGCTCTCACTAGCAACACAGGAGCAATCAATAAAACCTAAGACATCACTGGGTAACGTAGGATAAACTGAATTAATCGCACAAGGGCTAAATAAACTAAATAATTATACACTTAGCAAACACGCCAATGTGGCACAGTACAAGGCCCACACTGGCGGCAAAAGGTCCACGTGGGACAAAGGGAGAGAGAAGAAAGGAAGACATTTCCCACCTCTCAACAATGGCTACGTGAATATAACACTTACAACTGAAATGGGTTATGAGTTTCAGGTGGAAGTGACAGCCTCACACCCATGGGGAGTCTGTTGGTGCATCTTGGGACAACAGACTGCCTATACTTCAATAACACTACAAGACATACACAACTACAGTCTTTTATCAAGTATTTTTTTATATTTTTTTAATTTTTGTATTTAAATATTTTCTTCTATACAGAAATACAGCAACTTCTACTTTACGACCCTACGCTGGGCTACATACGGCAACCAACAAGCATCAGACGTAAACATACTAATCAAACCAAAGTAGGAGGCTACACCAAAACTGACTGAATGGCAAGGGTTCTCCTTAAAACATACCCTCCCTTGAAAAACAATCAGCCATAACATTATCAGTGCCTTCAACATGCCACACATCCAAACTATGTTCCGGCAGCAAAACATCACCTGACACTGATAACCTGCCCAGTCCACCACAAGACTGGCACTTTTCTTCGCTCTCTCAAGCAACGGTACCTGCCAATAACCTTTCACTAGCTCCACCTTAGTGATAAACATGGCAGCCCCGATGCGGTCTATGGGGCTGTGAACTCTGGGTAATGGATAGGCGTCTGTCTGGGATAATGCACTAACACTACTAGAATCAACACAAAAACGGATCTTGCCACTCAGCTCAGGTTGCAAAGTCACTGGCAAAGACCACTCACTATATCCCTTCTCCTGCAGACACTTCTCCAACATGTAATCCAGCTCTGTTTTTAAGACAGGCTGCCGAGCAAGATTTATACGGTAGGGAGCCAACTTGAGCTTTGTACTGTCTCCAGCCTCTATGTCGGGTACCGCCCCGGACGTCAGGCCTGGAGAATCACCAAACATGTGGAAGTACTGCCACAGCCTAGTAAACAACTCCTCTTGGCGCTTAGGAACAAGAGGTTGCAACTTATCTCGAAGAGCAACATACCCATTGCCCTCCCACAACCCAGCCGGGACCGCAGCCGCCAGAATAGAGTCTCCCTCCTTCTCCTCCTCCGTTCCTAATACAGCCAAGTCATGAGAGTAACAATCTGTACCATCTGTGCAATCACTCTCACAATTCACAAGTACTAAGGCTTCCCCTCCGATACCATAGATGCGCACCCCCGCATTCCTTGCGGCTACACCTGCCTGCGCAGCATCACCTCCATCATCGCCACGGCCAGATGCAGTCGGTGTATGGTAGGGCTGTAGCATTCTAATAGGGCAACATTGGGAGGCTATGCGACGGTCGGGCATATCTATTACATAGGCAACCTCACCAATCTGCTTAATGACCTGGTACTGACCACAAAACTTAGAAGCCATGGGTCGACCCTGAACTGACAACCGTGCCAAAGCCTCGTCGCATACCGTGAACACCCTAGCTTTAGCCTGTTTGTCACAATGGTCTCTCATCTTCGTGTTCATGCTGCTAACCGGGATAGCCTCCGGGTATCTAATGGTAGTATTCATCAAAGTATGCAAGTATTTGTCTCCCGAACTGGTTGGTGATAAGGGACCAACCATGTCAATTATGACACAAGTTAATGGCGGTTCAACTGCAAGTGTAGGGATCAAAGGTGCCACGGGTATTCCTTGATGGGGTTCTCCAACTAACTTACCAATATGACCCATCAAAAAAGAAGCCACCGATGCATGCATATTAGGCCACCAAAAATAAAAACGTAGCCTACCAGTAGTCTCACATACCCTTAAATGACCCGCCAGTGGTACCTCATGCGTTAGCCTAACCAGCTCCTCCCTGAACTGGACAGGCACCACTCACTGCTCCTCCCCCAAGCCTGAGTTCGTATTCGGCGTCCACTTCCGATACAACAATGCCCCTTTTATAATAAACTTTGCTTGACCGTTCTTCCCACCAGTCGTACCAACCTTCTTAAACAGGAGGCCCAGTGTTACGTCCTGGGATATATAAACACTGGGCTCTTTCTATTGGACTAGGTATGCGGCAACAAGCAACAACGGAAAACGCTAGATCCAACCCTTATCTATAACCCCAGGCAACAAACCACCCTAAACCGTCAAGAGTCCTACCTGGACAACGAGGTATCCTATGACTCGGTTACAGGGTGCACGCACTATAGACTGCTGATAGTCAAGCAGGCTATATAAAAGATCACACAATTAAGTTGACTTAAAGCTTCAAGGAAAAGATAGATAACGGAATTAAATTGCAGAAACAATTTAATAACAAACTAGAAGAAAGTACATTTAACGTTACGTTAATTAATACAACTAATCACCCCTGCGTGAAAGAAGGTGAAAGCAAACAGTCCTCAAAACATCGTACAGGTAGACAAGATGCGGGTCTCTAAACTGCATGCGGCTACTGTAGGATCTGATGCTTAGCAAAGAAAGTACGTTACGGATTTAGAGAACTCTTAACTCATAAGCAGGAATAATTACTAGTGGTAGGACCTACAGTGTATAATGGCATAGGTATAATTAAATAAAGGTAGCAACTCGCAACATAACCACATACAGGTGTGCTTCTCACTCTTAGTCAGGCAAGCCTGCTCGGACAGAGTCTCTAAGCCACACCCTGACTCACAATGCTCACAAAAACGGTAAACTGTGGCACAATAACAAGCATACAGAGCTAATAAACCCCTAGCTGTTAATCTGCCAGGTGGCAGAGGTCTAGCTGGAAGGATATAGGCTTCGGATACCCGGGCTGAGCCACCTGCTCTAGCCTAGGGACGTTCCCAGGTCTGTGCGCCAAATTACTCTAATTGAAAGGGTGCTCTCTTGAGAGACTCAGATCGCAAGTATCTGACTCTCTCCTGGCGACCCTAAAACAAAAGCAAGACGTGCTAGCGCAGTGCTGAGAGGACTAGGCAATGGCCCTCACACAACACAACGCTAGACACACAGGGACACAGACAAGAAAATGCCCCCAGACTCCCACGGGTATCCTAGTAAAGTCGTGCGGGTCCACTGGACTCGCACCAGCAGACTTTACTTAAAGGATCGCAAAAAGCCTCCCCTCCGGTCTAGCCCCTGCTAACCTGACACAAGAACACACTAGCAAGCATGAAACCACCAAATATGAGACAACAAAAAAGCTTCCTAGGTCTCATTAACAATTACATCCCTGCATAAGGCCCAAAATCCTATCTAGTTATCTAAGAGCTCGTCGTTAATACAATAATAGATATAAGGTCTATCAAGGGGATGGGATAATTAAATAGATTGGTGAAGTAGTGGAAAGAAGGTATACAAAGTAAGAGAGAACGTTTCTAAGTGGGGTTGAGAGGGATAGATATCAAGGGGGTCCGAAGGGTACGACAATGAGGTGAGCTCTGAGTCTTGAATCTGTCTGGACCCCGCCCTAGGCATGCAGAATACATCCCAGGCTTGGCAACACTCAACACAGTTGCCTGGTCAAAATCCTCTACCCCGTGCGTGAGTCGAAACTAAGCCTAACGTTGCAATCAAATGCATGTGGCAGGGCTTCAGGCTCGTCCCAAGCTGGTGTCTCCGCGCGAAGCAACGTCCCAAGCCGGTCTCTCTCTCCCGCTCGTCTAATGAAACAATCAACTATCGAGAATAAAATATACTAAGATGCGTTGGTTAAGAATAAGGGCAGCTTCAAGCTGTGAAACAACATAAGAATATCCCAGACATTAGTTACATTGTCGTAGGATATATACTAAGGGAAAGCCTGCCGGCCGGCTGCCACCAGCCGGTTTCTAAACGGCTGGGCAGCCGGCGCGGGCGCATGCCCGCACGTGGTTACTATGCAGAAGCGTCACACCTCCCCCAAGATATAAGACCCTTGACTAAGTTCTTCATATCTAACAGAAAGCTTCTCATAGTACCACACACTGTTGCGACACAAGGCACTATATATAAAAAAAATAAAGACTGTTGCGCTCCACCGAGCAAGTTCAACTAACTTAGCGACAATAAGCGAAAACATTCAACTTAGATTCTGCTACAACATCTTATACAAAATTCTACACGTTATAAAATAAAGAGTTTTTATAAGGTTTTTGCTTTTTTAATTTGTTTTTTTCGGCTGAACTACAGTGACAGTCTATTTTCCTCCACACTCAACCCTCAATCCTGTGGCAGTCTAACCAACATCATCCACCCTTGATAGACAATCCGCTATCACGTTATCAGAACCGGCAATATGGCGTATGTCCAGATTATACTCCTGAAGCATGAGTGACCACCTGGTCAGCCTCATATTCCGGTTATGAAAATGATTCAAGAATTTCAGAGGGTGATGATCAGTATAAACCACTACGACTGGTCCGAAAGCAGGAACATATACATCGAAGTGCCTGAGCGCCAGCACTATCGCCAGGAGTTCTTTTTCAATTACAGAGTAATTCCTTTGTGCACTATTGAATTTTTTACTGTAAAAACTCACTGGATGTTCGATACCTTCATCATCTGTCTGTAACAAGACAGCCCCAGCCCCTACGCCACTGGCATCAGTCGCCAGCTGAAAAGGTCTGCTGAAGTCCGGGGCCCTGAGTATGGGGTGGGTACATAACAGGTGATTTACCAAGGAAAACGCCTCTGCACACTCAGGAGACCACCGGAACTTCTTGTCCTTAGATAATAAGTCAGTTAAAGGTGCAAGTACAGTCGAATAGCCTTTGATGAAGCGACGATAATAGCCTATCATACCTAGAAACCGCATATTTTGTTTCTTAGTCGTAGGCTGGGGAAACTGATCGATGGCTTTGATCTTTGTCTGTGGAGGGCACACCTGACCCATCCCCACCTCGAACCCCAGGTACAAAACTGTGGCTTTGACAAAATCGCACTTACCCAGGTTTACCACCAAACCTGCTTCATTCAGTTTATTAAAAAGCTGTCCGACGTGAGCACAGTGACTGTTAAAATCATCGTCGTATATTATGACATCATCTAGGTACACCGTACAGTTGGGAACGTCGGCTACAATGTCGTTCATTAATTTCTGAAACGTTGCAGGGGCATTTTTCAGCTCGTATGGCATAACATGGCAACGATATGTGGCACCGTCCACCGCAAACCCACACACCTCTCGCGCTCGCTCAGACAAGGGCACTTGCCAATAACCCTTAACAAGGTCTATCTTAGTGAGGAACTTGGCTTTTCCTATCTTATCCACACTGTCGTCCACGCGAGGGAGAGGGTAGGCATTTGTGGGGGTTAAACCATTCAACCTGCGGAAATCTATACAAAACCGCACCTTGCCATCTGGTTTGGGCTGCAGTGTGACTGGGGAAGTCCACCTTACTGCACCCTCAGAAATCAGCCCACGTTTCAGCATATAATCCAGCTCTTCCCTAAGTGCTGGTAATTTAATAGGGGGAACACGGTATGGCACTGATTTAAAGGGCGGGTGGTCCCCAACATCGACATCGTGCACCGCTTGAGTAGTGAGGCCAGGATGCTCCGCGAAAACAGCTGGGTTTGAATCAAACTAGTGCTGCACAGCTACACGTTGTTGCTCAGGCAGGTGCAATATCAACTCGTGAGCCACTTGTCTAGAATTCCCCGCCCACTGATCCGCAGAAACATGACAATCCCAATTATCCTCCCCCGCAGCTTGACTGTCCCTTCCTCCTTCTCCACCACGATCGCTGCAGATCAACACCGGGACAGTGAGAGGCTCGGAGGGGCGCCTCACATACTCTTTCATCAGATTTACATGGCAAAGTTGGTTCTTTTTCTTACGATCAGGAGTAGCTACTAAATAGTCGAGATCAGAAACCTTCCTTACAACCCGATACGGACCAGAATACTTGGTAGACAAGGGGTGTCCCACCAGAGGCAGTAGTATCAGTACCTCCTGATCTACTTCAAACTCCCTCAGCTTCACCTTCTGGTCGTATCTGTCCTTCATCTGAGCTTGTGAACTCTTACGGTTCCGACCTGCTACCTCCAAGCTCTTTAGCATTCTCTCACGGCTTTCAATACATACTTTAGAAGCGAGCATGGCTTTGTGACTCCCTCCCAGATCTCCTTGACTATGTGGAGGGGCCCCTGACCCTGTGTCCAAAAACCAACTCGTTCGGGCTAAATCCCAAGCTCTCCCCAGGTACTTCTCTCGCAGCAAATAAAACGTATGGGAGACTAGATCCCAGTCCTTCCCATTTTCCATGCAATAACACCGCAACATACTCTTGAGAGTCGAGTGCCACCTTTCCAAAACTCCTGACTCTCGGGATGGTAGCAGATGACACCACAGACACTATCCCATGTTGCTGCATGGTCTGCTTAAACAGAGCAGAAGTAAAATTGGATCCCTGATCAGACTGGATCTCCTGAGGGTAGCCATAACGAGAGAAATAGACAAGTAGGTTTTTGACAACAGTCTTAGCCATCCCGTTACGCATGGGGTAAGCATCTGGATACCGTGTTGCTACATCCATTACAGTTAGTAAAAATTTATTGCCGGCACTAGTGGGGGGCAATGGGCCCACCATATCGATAACTACTTTGCTGAAGGGCGGCCCAATGACAGGGATGGGTTGTAACGGGGCTCTCGGGATGACCTGATTGGGTTTCCCAACAACTTACAAGTGTGACACTGTGACACCCATGACACGGACACTCGCCTTTAACCCAGGCCACCAGAAAAGCTTGCTCAGAGCTGCCTCCGTCTTACGGGCCCCCAGGTGCCCTGCCAAAGGCACATCATGAGCTAATCTCAATAAGCTCTCACGGCACACCCTCGGTACTACTAACTGGTCCACTAATCCTGACCCGCCATCCCACTTTTTCTTGGGATCCTGATGTCTCCGATACAAGATCCCCTCGGACAAGAAAAAATCACCAGGCTGCGCATCCCCATCGCTCTCCAGTTCGACAGCACCATTACCACACGCCCTGACTTCAGGATCTTCCAGCTGCAAGGAACATATATCAGCAGGTGCGAGATTATCCAAGTTCATCTTAAATAATTTATTTCCACCTCCAATGTCCCGCTGAGCCATGCTTTCCTCACGCTGCGCATAACGATGCTGTCGCAGAGTCTCTTCCTGCCCTGCACCTGCACTAGCGGTGACAGGCCCCGGGGCCTCTCCAGACTCTAACATAGGTGCCAATAATGAGTCACCAAGGAAACACTGCCGGCTCAAAACTCTCCAATTGACCAACACTTCCCGTTTTCTTGTGACCTTTCCTCCGCGGTTTGATAGACTGAGGTGGTGGCTGCAAGGCTCCGGATGTCTGAGAACGCGTCACAACACACGCCATGGTTTGTACACTACACTTCTCAACCCACTCCTGTTCCTCCCTACTAACATCGGCCGCCTTCTCGGCACCGACCAAGGGTGAAACCTTAGAAGCAGGCACCGCAAAGTCGTTGCCGAGGAGGAGGTCGACGCACCCAACAGGCAATTCTCTACAATTCCTACATCCAGCTCCTTCGCCACACCACCCACCTCCAGCTCCATCCGCACCAGCGGCTAGGACTTCGTAGCATTGATCCCCTGAACTACCACCACCCGAGCAGCGTTAATCGGTCTACCAGTAAAGTTCTTTAACAAGGTCTGAGAAGCCCCAGTATCACGCAATAGCTTAACTCCTCGCCTTTCGCCAGCCCACCTCACAAAACCATGCCCTCTATGACCCCCAAAGACGTCGCGGACAGGGTTCGAGCCTTCCGGACTCTTGAACACATGCTGTGTCCCAACCTCTGACGAACTACCCTTGGCAAACTCAGAAGATGTAGGCGACACCCCTATGCTGCGGGCCAATGACACAACCTTGTTTGGTGGCTTGTTTGGACAAGCATTTGCAAAGTGACCCTCCTTGTGACATGCAAAGCACTCTTTACTCTTTTGGTTCCCTTGGGAGTGGGAGGTACCATTAGACTTCTTATACGGGACGGTATTTGGTTTATGTTCAGTTTTATTGTCAGTGCTAGATGGTTTGTGTATTTATGTGTATCAAAATTCTTGGGAGGGGGAGGGGTACGATCCTTTGCACCCGACTCACTCCTAGCTGCTGCTCCGCACAATTGAATTAATGACAGTCGGAGGTCAGCCATTTCTGCTGCCTCCTGGAGAGTTCTAGGATTTTTTTCCTTTATATTTAATGTTAAGTCCCCGCCTGTGCACTTAAAGAACTGCTCCAAGAGAACCAGCTCACCCCTCGCAGAACGCAGCCAATGTCGTAGTGCATCAGACAAGTCCCGGGCGTGTTCTAGGAGGGTACTATCCTTGCCCTTAGTAACACCCCGAAACTTCAAGCGGTAAGTTTCTGGTTGTAACTCATAGGCCCATAGCACAGCCTTCTTTAGCTCATCATAAACTACACAGGACTCTAAAGGTAGTGCATCATACGCTTTTAGCCCCTTTCCTAGGAGTCTTGATGAAACTAATGCTGCCCACTTTTCCTGAGGCCACTGGTGTTCCTGACACTTCTTCTCAAATCGCATTAAAAACTCAGTCACACCTAATTCATCGAACACAGGAACTAGTTTAAGAAGGTGCGACAATGATTGGTCCCGATGTCTGTTACCTCCCCCAATATTTCGCCCTGTTACCTCCACTCGAGATCTCTCCAGCTCCCTGTCAGCCCGATACCTAGTAGACTCCGCCTGCAGTTCAGCCTCTCGTATAGCTGTTCTCTCTGCAGCCTCAGCCTGCACACTAGCCTGTCTCTCGGCAGCCTCAACCTTGGCCATCTCAAGCCGAAACAACAAATCTGGAGTCAACCCTTGAGGAGGGGAAGATGCATTTAATGGGGCGGGTCCCTGTGATTGAATTCCACGCTGCCATTGACCATCAACTTGTGGGTATGTACTAAATTCAGGCACCCTGACGTTTGATACGGGGGTAGAGTGGAGGGGCGGCTGGTGACCGGGGCCCCCAGTCGCCTCTCCACCCAGGTCTCTCCCTTCTAAACCCAATATCAAAGTCCTCAGCTGACCTTTCCTCATGCCACTTAAACCCTACGACGAGCGGCCTATGCGGTTTTATTATATGTACCGCTTCACGCCAGCGTTTTAGCCAAAATAGGGCTGTTTTACGTGATATTCATGCCTAGAATGCGAACCAGAACGTAAAACAAGTACCTATCCCTGAAAGGGCATAAACAGAGCTTTCGAATGACACCATAACGATCCTTTTATGATGGCTAGTTTTCTTGCAATAACCGTGCAACGCGAGTGCAAAAAGCATGTAATTAGCCACTTTCCGATAAATTCCTTATATAGCGAGTGAGAGAGGGAGGAGGAGCTGGGATTCAGTTATGTTCGCCGCGGTGGTTCTGGAGCAGTCATACGCTCGCTACTCTCCTGCCACCACTTGTCTCTCTCAGCAACATTACGTGCTGAAATTGCCACTCGACCTATGTCGAGCGCCGCCACATAGTCCAGCTTTATTTAACTCGACTTATGTGGTGAGCCGCTAATTAAGGGTTAAACCCTGGTGACCCTGAAGACCTGCCACACACTTTAAGCCATACTTATTCAGCTTCAACACCCTGGCAGCGGTAAGGGGCACCTCTAAAAATCTTCTAGCACCCTCCTCCCTATCGACTAGCCACTCCACAGGTCTTTCTCCCTCCGAGCCCGTATCGTGACCTGACCCACCACTGTGTTCTGATGTATTAGACATGTTTGTGTACTGCAGTAATTATCACGGTTATAGAATGTGCCTTATCTCCTATGCAAGTATGTATATACTAATGTTATTTAAAGTCTTTAATGTGTTATATTGGTTGCTCCAAAAAAAAAAACTCTATGTCCACTGTATTCCTCTAATCATTAGGAATCTCAAAACAAATGACCACTATATTCCTCTGTTCAGTAAATCCTATGCAAGGTCGCCATTTGTTACGTCATGGGATATATAACACGGGCTCTTTCTATTGGACTAGGTATGCGGCAACAAGCAACAACGGAAAACGCTAGATCCAACCCTTATCTATAAACACAGGCAACAAACCACCCTAAACCGTCAAGAGTCCTGCCTGGACAACGAGGTATCCTATGACTCGGTTACAGGGTGCACGCACTATAGACTGCTGATAGTCAAGCAGGCTATATAAAAGATCACACAATTAAGTTGACTTAAAGCTTCAAGGAAAAGATAGATGACGGAATTAAATTGCAGAAACAATTTAATAACAAACTAGAAGAAAGTACATTTAACGTTACGTTAATTAATAAAACTAATCACCCCTGCGTGAAAGAAGGTGAAAGGAAACAGTCCTCAAAACATCGTACCGGTAGACAAGATGCGGGTTTCTAAACTGAATGCGGCTACTGTAGGATCTAATGCTTAGCAAAGAAAGTACGTTACGGATTTAGAGAACTCTTAACTCATAAGCAGGAATAAATACTAGTGATAGTCCATACAGTGTATAATGGCATAGGTATAATTAAATAAAGGCAGCAACTCGCAACATAACCACATACAGGTGTGCTTCTCACTCTTAGTCAGGCAAGCCTGCTCGGACAGAGTCTCTAAGCCACACCCTGACTCACAATGCTCACAAAAACGGTAAACTGTGGCACAATAACAAGCATACAGAAATAATAAACCCCTAGCTGTTAATCTGTCAGGTGGCAGAGGTCTAGCTGGAAGGATATAGGCTTCGGACACCCGGGCTGAGCCACCTGCTCTAGCCTAGGGACGTTCCCAAGTCTGTGCGCCAAATTACTCTAATTGAAAGGGTTCTCTCTTGAGAGACTCAGATCGCAAGTATCTGACTCTCTCCTGGCGACCCTAAAACAAAAGCAAGACGTGCTAGCGCAGTGCTGAGTGGACTAGCCAAGGGCCCTCACACAACACAACACTAGACACACAGGGACACAGACAAGAAAATGCCCCCAGACTCCCACGGGTATCCTAGTAAAGTCGTGCGGGTCCACAGGACTCGCACCAGCAGACTTTACTTAAAGGATCGCAAAAAGCCTCCCCTCCGGTCTAGCCCCTGCTAACCTGACACAAGAACACACAAGCAAGCATGAAACCACCAAATATGAGAAAACAAAAAAGCTTCCTAGGTCTCATTAACAATTACATCTCTGCATAAGGCCCAAAATCCTATCTAGTTATCTGAGAGCTCGTCGTTAATACCATAATAGATATAAGGTCTATCAAGGGGATGGGATAATTAAATAGATTGGTGAAGTAGTGGAAGGAAGGTATACAAAGTAAGAGAGAAAGTTTCTAAGTGGGGTTGAGAGGGATAGATATCAAGGGGGTCCGAAGGGTTCGACAGTGAGGTGAGCTCTGAGTCTTGAATCTGTCTGGACCCCGCCCTATGCATGCAGAATACATCCCAGGCTTGGCAACACTCAACACAGTTGCCGGGTCAAAATCGTCTACCCCGTGCGTGAGTCGAAACTAAGCCTAATGTTGCAAACAAATGCATATGGCAACATCAGGCTCGTCCCAAGCTAGACTCTCCGCGCGAAGCAACGTCCCCCAGCCGGTCTCTCTCTCCCGCTCGTCTCCTCCCACTCTCACTAAACTTACATCTTATATATTATAATGAAACAATCAACTATCGAGAATAAAATATACTAAGATGCGTTGGTTAAGAATAAGGGCAGCTACAAGCTGTGAAACAACATAAGAATATCCCAGACATTAGTTACATTGTCGTAGGATATATACTAAGGAAAAGCCGGCCGGGCGGCTGCCGCCAGCCGGTTTCTAAACGGCTGGGCAGCCGACGCGCGCGCCCGCGCGCACGTGGCTACTATGCAGAAGCGTCACAATATATATATATATATATATATATATATATATATATATTATTTTTTTTCTCTACCTATTTATGTATTTACTTAGAAATTACACCTGCACTCGTTTAATTTCAGTATGCATTTGAATAGCTTCTATAGTTTGGAGGTAGTGTATGTTGCAGTTACATATTGGAATGATCATTTATTTTGTTTACTTATTGTGTGCATGATTTACCCCCTCCGTGTGCTGGACGTATTGATAATGGTATTCTTTCTGACATTGTTAGATTAGATTCAGATTATAACTTCTAAACCTTTCTTCATGTACATATTATAGTAAAATAATTGCAGTGTGGGAATACGTGATATAATACCATAACTATTATAGTTTTATCGACGACTTCCTGGTGAAGTGAAGTGCCGTACGTCTTGGAGTCTTACCTCAGTGATTCCAGAATCGATCCCCCTCAAGGCGTCAAAATAGTTTGTATTTCAATTTTACTGCGAGTTGTTACCGGGTGAACAATTATATGGGGTTGTTAGCCAATTGGTTTTGCTACTTTGACTGACCCAAGACATTAACCTGAGTGACTGTCTACTTGGTGACCTTCATCAAACATCATAATATTCATACTATACATCATACTATAATTATTATAATTATAGTTTGATAGTTGTCTTGATGGTGTAATGATTAAGAGTGTTTAATATATGTATGTGGTAACCTAGGTTCCAATCCCGGGGAGATCACATGCTTTCATTAATGTCATTGGGTGGTGTTTGGTGCTGGAGTGAAACTAATTATAATATATCACATATTGATGCTAATACAACACGATTTTTTGACACTCACGGTTACTCATTTGTAGTCAAAAGTATAATTGAATATAAGAAGAACCTTTCGTAGTCAACAGGTAAAACATACACTACTTGTAACCTGGCACCAATCATATGATCTCTAAAGTTCTAAACAATTTCCCCAACATATATATTTTAACTGAGCAAAACACAGGAAGAAAATGTTTAAAACAATAACAGCAAGGTACAGTCATCCTAATAAGTCTCGGCACCAAGTATATAATGATCAATGGTATCAGCAATAGGTAAACTCGATTTCTTCATTTAGAGTGAGATATACAAACATGTTCCTACACTTACCCACCCTATTTAACATCTGACAGACATTAATACAACACAGAACGAGACAAACGTAATGACAGCTGAGACATGACTTATTAGCGCCACCGTACAGTACATACACCTAATGCAGTCCTATATTCACGAGAACATTGCATCAATTTGTTTTAAAATGTTGTGGATTGACCAAAAAATAGTTGGTAAAAGTTAAATGTGAAAGGTTAAAGGCATCAGTGAATGCTGGCCACAAGGGAGAAAGGTAAAGTTGTTCAAGGTACATTATAGCCATGAAGACCATCAGGTAGATAGTCACCAAGGTTAACCAATTCAGTACCATTGCCGTCCTTCTCATTTTATGCTGGCTATTATTAAACGATTACATTCAGTTTAAGATGGACCTCCAGCAATTGACATGCTTTGAACTATCTTAATTAACCTTTTATGCTGCCACAGATCCATCTAAAGCTGCACACAATTGTCTAAATATAGTTAATATCAAAATAATAAGTCGTAGGTACAGAATGGGTTAAGGCCTTGTTTATAAAAATAAAATAAATAAATACATAAACACCTTCCACGCCTTGAGCGGGGTCGATCCTGGGGTAACTGAGGTGAGACTCCAAGACGCTCTGCACTTCACCAACCAGCCGTGGATAACGGTATGGACAATTATAGGATGTGAAATATGACGATAAACCAACACCAGAATGTCTGCACTGTGGAAGAGTAATCAACTCTGCGTAAGCAGAGTGGTATCGCCCCCCGTATAGTGGTACATGCCGGCCGAAATGTCTGTGTCTGTATGTCCAAAAACTCCTCCTAGACCGTTCGACGGATTTTCACCAAACTTTACACGAACATTCGGTGCGTGAATGCGACGGTAATTTTAAAGTGTTTTTGAATTTGTGCAATAGTTATGATTTTAGGTCCAAAATATTTCCCCCCCCCCCACACCCCCTTTCAGGACCCCCCCCCCCCCCCATCATTCAGGGGGCGAAAAAAACATCGCCCACATTTGTTAGGTTAAGTTAGTTAAGTTGACATTAGAAGTGATGGTAGCAGTAGTGATTGGTGATAATGTTGATAGTAGGGATGATGGTGATAATAGCAGTGATGATGGTTGTAGATTTAGTGATAATGATGACAGTAGTGATAATGGTAGAGATGATGATGACAGTGGTGAGAGTAGTAGTGATGATTGTAATAGTAGTAGTGATAATGATAGTAATGGTTATGATGATAGTATTATTGATGATGGTGACAATTGTAGTGATGATTATAGTAGTAGTGATGATGGTGATAATAGTAGTGATGATGGTTGTAGTTGTAGTGATGATGACAGTAGTAGATATGATGTGTGATTTGTAGTGATAATGGTGACCTCATCGCATAGTTGGGTATGCCGTTTTGATTTTGGGCAAAACGGCAAGTCTACTTTATTATCAACTCATGTCTGTCGTTGTTGTCGTTGTCGTCGTCGATGTTGTCCGTCTGTCCCGAAACTCCTCCTAGACAGTTGGGCAGATTTTTACCAAAGTTCACATGAACATTCTGTGGGTGAATGTGAATGTCAGTCAAACACTATTTTTTGAATTTGTGCAATAGTTATGATTTTAGATCCAAAATATGGTTTTACCCCCACCCTGGGCCCCCCCCCCCCCCCCCCCACCCCAATGATGGCGTTCTGTGTGTGTGGGCCCCGTAGGGGCTCGCACACAGAACACCTTCGTTCTGGGGGCGAAAACATCTTGCCCCGAATTTTTTAGGTCAAGTTAGTTTAGTTGACATTAGAAGTGATGGTAGTAATTGTGGAGATGATGGTAATTGTAGTGATAATGGTGATAATAGTAGTGATGATGGTCATTGTAGTGATAATGGCGATAACAGTAGTGATGATGGTTGTAGTTGTAGTGATGATGATGGCAGTTATGATGATGACAGTAGTATATATGATGGTGATAGTAGGCCTACTAGTAGTAGTAATGATGGTCATAATAGTAGTGATGATGGTGAAAAGTAATGATGATAGTTGTAGTGATAATGATGACAGTAGTGATGATGGTAGTGACGATTGTGACAGTGTTAGAGATGATGGTGAGTAGTAGTGATGATGGTAAAAGTTGTAGTGATGATGACAGTAGTTGTGATGATGAGAGTAGTAGTGATGATGGTAAGAGTAGTAGTGATGACTATAATCATAGTAGTGCTCATGATAGTAATGGTGATAGTGATTATTAGTGATGATGGTGAACTATCGCAGAGTTGGGTATGCCGTTTTGATTTTGGGCAAAACGGCACGTCTACTTTATTACTATTTGTTGTTGCCAAAATACAAAAGGGAATGAGTGTTGAACCGAATAGTAGGAATGCAAAATACTTGATATATTATAGAGACAAATAAATAATAGACTAGGTACACTAAACATACAAATATTGAGTTATAATTGTAATAGCATATTGAAAATAACACTAATGTAATATTAGAAATATTCCCCAATATGAAATAAATGTAACTGTCCAGTAGTAATACAAACACAAACATAATAATATTGTTATTTAACCAAATAATATACACCTCCATTATAGCAACAATTCTATACACAATAACACAAATATCAAACGTTATTACGCATCGCTTTGGTTCCCGACGGAGGTAAATAGACGTTTGAACCGATCATAGGAAACAGTATCTCTTACTCTGCGTGATAGGACTGCTTGAGCAAGGCCATCTACAATCTATTTGACACAATAGATACTAACTTAAAACGCATATATATTCTCTCTCTCTCTCTCTCTCTCTCTCTCTCTCTCTCTCTATATATATATATATATATATATATATATATATATATATATACCGGCATATATATATAATGAAGAGAAACACCAGGGCGTGATTTATTGCAACGTTTCTGATACACACTTTGTCCATCATTACGCAAATTTAAAAATAACAGATGCACCCACTTGTAATAAAACACTAGTATCATAGTGAATTACAATAATTTCATAAAGCCTAAGACAAAATGACATACTATGAAACAATGCAACCTATATGCATTGCATTACAGCAATGCCATTGATATTAGTAGACTATAGAGGACTGTAGCTCTTTAGGTATTATATCTTTGAACTTTAGGAAATTACTGATTGTTTGCGTAGGTCTGAAAATAACTGTTACTTTAATCTGAGCGTAGAATTTATTTAGGAGTTTATTGAGTTTGTTCTTTAATGAGAAACTTATTTTGTTGTCTACTACATGTAGAAGTTTATCGTGAAGGAAGCCTTCGGGTCCCCCCCCCCCCCCCCCACCCTCTCTCTCTCTCTCTCTCTACCAATTTACGTAAATTACACATTATTGGCAAATTAGTCTGCTATAAGATGTCTCAAATTAGGATATGTTAGGTTCAATTGTGGGTAGTCTATGTAACGCTCCCTGTGTGTATTAAAGAGTACATACATTGATTGTACAAACTAACACACATACCGGTACTACTTTATGTATATAGATATATCCTAGAAATCTATAAAACCTAGATATCTACTGACGATTTCATATCCCTCTTTCATTCAGTAATTTCATTTCAGTAATATATACTGTATATAATGTATATATATATATATATATATATATATATATATATATATATATATATATATATATATATATATATATATATATATATATTATATATATATATATATATATATATATATATATTCTCTTTTAAACAGACGAGGTTAAAGGCAACAGCAGTTTCAGCATTCAGTATTTTATTGTTACAGCTTTCAATAGTTCTAACAATTTTCCTCGGGGGTTCAGAGATGAGGTACAACAGGTTAGCAAAATTCATGGTGGATTCAACGTTTCACAAGTAAACATCTTGCATCTTCAGGGAATGGGCAGGTAATGATTAGAATAAGGACAAAGCAACATATTTATACAAAATTCGAGGATCAAGAATAGGTAGGTGGGCGGAGCTACTGGGTGTGGGGTGGCTGTTCATTGGTGGAAGGCAGTCTATTCGCGAGACGGGCACTAAATCTTATCGGCGGTTGGTTGTTGGCTGTGGGTGGCTGTGATTGGTTGGTGTTGTCAGTTGTGTGCTGAGGGCGGAAAGGTAAGGGAGGGGGGCACAGGGCGAGAGGAACGAGTGCATTATGCCTGTAGCGCTTGCCTGAAGGAAGAATTTGAAGGTCTTGTGTTTGGTTGTTGATGCTGGGGTTGAGCGTTTGGATATATAGAGCTTCTAAAATAGCTAGTCTTCTGGGGTCTGATTCTTTGTCGAGTATGGTAGTGCCCGTCTCGCGAATAGAGTGCCTTCCACCAATGAACAGCCACCCCACACCCAGTAGCTCTGCCCACCTACCTATTCTTGATCCTCGAATTTTGTATAAATATGTTGCTTTGTCCTTATTCTAATCATTACGTGCCCATTCCCTGAAGATGCAAGATGTTTACTTGTGAAACGTTGCATCCACCATGAATTTTGCTAACCTGTTGTACCTCATCTCTGAACCCCAGAGGAAAATTGTTAGAACTATTGAAAGCTGTAACAATAAAATACTGAATGCTGAAACTGCTGTTGCCTTTAACCTCGTCTGTTTAAAAGAGAATCTATTACCTGGCTATACTAACATATATATATATATATATATATATATATATATATTCTGACATACGGAGCCCTGTATGTTAATTTAAGAGTTAGAATTAGAGTTGAAGGAGCCAAACTACCCAAACGGTGAAGCAGACTAGCGAGCGACCAAGCGAGAGGGTAAATCAGCTCGTCCGCATACCTGCACACCTGCGTGCGTCATAGGGGACCCTGCAAACTACCTCGATGACCGATGCTATGACGTATGATCGACGCCAGGAGCTGTGAGTGGACCAGGCACCTGTTATGCGACTCGAGGAGCTATGATTGGAGCAGGCATCACCCCCCGCCTCCTGATTCGTTCCTACACCATCATTGTTTGGTATATAAGACCCGAGTTGTGGGCATTCAAATCAGTCTCATTTGGAGTTGGGGAAGGTGAACTTGCAGCTGGAGGAAGACGGGGTGAAGTATTATAATGGGATTGTGACTGTCAGTCAGATTATATAAATGTGTGTTAAGTGTGTTCGGTGTAAACACTTACGTTATGTTGGTTAGTGAGATATGTGATTGCGAATTAACGTTAACGCTACTATTATGTGCTTAACTATTTGATTGCGAATTAACGTTAACGCTACTATTTATGTACTTAACTATTTTATTGGGATTTAACGTTAACGCTATTATTATGTACTTAACTATTTTAGTTGACTAACTTGTGGACTAAAGCAACTCTTTAAGTAATTGGGTTATGATGAAAGTAATACTATTATTTTATATTAATACTTACGAGTTCTTTCATTTTCTTTGAATTAAGCTTACATTGCTTAACGGTGCTTAGTACGGTGATGCTATTGTCTCGTATTAGTAATATCGCCTTAGACTAACATGGCTGTGTTAATATTACTTCTAGTGATTTCCTAAGCTGAAGAAAATTCTTTTGCTTCAAAATATTATATTTTGCTTTTCATATTATTTGAGTGAGACCTGAATCGAATCTATGAAGCGATCCTGTAGCTTTATTTACTCATAATCAAACCTCAATGTTACGTGGTTAAGAAATACATTTAACTAATTATTAAATATATATCTAACTTTTTATGTGACTTTGATATAAATCCTGATGATAATAATAATATAATACTATTAACGTAAGACAAGAACCAAGAATAATTACTTTAAATATAAATAAAAGGACATATCATAAAACTATCTATTAAATTCAAAAAGGGTAAGAAACAGAAATATTCTTACTTTAATATTTATCTTTCAAGACTTTTTATAAAATTAATAGTCCTTCTTTAGCTATAACTTATTCGGTTCATAACCATAGCCTACTAAGCTTCGGTTAAATAATAATTCTTTATAAATACTACATGACTTTAATTAGTTTCAGTATTTTTTCATAATTAAAGAGTATCAGTCAATAAAGGATACTAAGTCCTAAGATCCAAAAGGAAAGGAAGCAACAACAGGAAATTATTTTATTAGATTTTACTTTTGTTTTGCCTTCAGCTGACTGATACCTTAATATATATCTCTGTGCTATCTAGATTCATCAAGTTAACCACTTGAGGATCAAGATACGTAACAATATATATATATATATATATATATATATTTATATAATGTCCTTTCGGGCATAGGCTGACAGCCTTTATATCCAACCGCTCAACACGGTTCACCGTGTTGTGTAGGGAGTCAGACATGTGAAGCACTTAGAGTTCCACTCACGGCTCGAAGCAGCCCCATCTCTGAAGCTACTTCGCCTTCGTGCTCTGGCTCTCACTTTCGCCAACTCAGCTGCAAAATTAGCATAAAGTCTTTATGAGGACTTTACACGATGATGACAAGTAACTGGACACTACTAGTGATACCACAGGAGGGGGACATTGAGAACTGTGAACCCCAAACACAGCATCTCCTTGGGGAGGAGATTAACTCTTCCTGCAGCATCATTAGTGTAGTCATTGTTCTCATCATGATCGTCAGATGTTCCTGTGATCCAGAAGGGAGCCACAGTTCTTAATGTGAATGATTTTGTTAATGATGATTAAGGGTGATGATGATAATAGTCTGTTAAATGGTGGTGATGAAGAAAGGAGGGTGATATGTATGGTTGACAACATTTAGTGTGATGATGAAGGGTGATGATGGAGTGATGATGATGATGATAGAATGAAGGTGAAGGATGATATTGATAGTAGCTCTGATGTGACGGGTGATTTTGTGAAGTGATCAAGTACTTGAGCTCTGGCCTGGCTACCGTTCCATGATTCGTGACACCACCCAGGGCCCGGCCCCCCGGACGATGACCTTCCTCAATTTCCGGTAGTGACAGGCCTTCCTTGTTCTGTGATAATTTAGTGTGATAATTGCTTAAGGTTATGATGATATGAAGGTGCTGGATGATGATGAAGATAATTGAGTGAAGGTGATTGGTACTGAACTATATTGTATGGTAAAAGCGGTGGGGAGTGGGTGATTTAGTGTGATGATGAAGGGTGACAGTGATGACGGAGTGATGATAATGATGATGGAATGAAGGTGAAGGGTGATATGAAGGTGAAGGATGATATGAAGGTGAAGGGTGATATGAAGGTGAAGGATGATATGAAGGTGAAGGATGATATGAAGGTGAAGGGTGATATGAAGGTGAAGGATGATATGAAGGTGAAGGGTGATATGAAGGTGAAGGGTGATATGAAGGTGAAGGATGATATGAAGGTGAAGGGTGATATGAAGGTGAAGGATGATGATGATGATGGGTACCTGAAGTGGAAAGAATCATTAGTATACATATACATACATAGTTTAAATATACAACACATACCTGTACATACAACAAATATCTACATAGGTTATATACACAACAAATACACATACCAACATTCATACAAAATATACATACAAACATTCATACACAAACCAGATGATCAGTCTAGTCTGTTCGGTGGCCACCTAACCTATCACTGTCTGACCAAATCCTGAGTTACCCCAGGGCTCGATCAGCCAACCAGTCAGTAAAGCTCTCACCACTTACCGACCGGCTGTCACTCGGCTGATATATTACAATCAAATGGGGCTATTTCCAAATATGGTTTTCCAAGTTATTCATAGATACAGTTATTTGTATGTACAGTATTTGTATTTGTCTTGTTAATGAGTTATATGTATATTTATTTAAATGCACTTTAATATTCGAGTATGCGAAATAATGATTAGCCTAAATATAATGTTTCCACAATATTATACAACAATGCATTGTGTGCGTTTTATATTTTAATCCTATTAACTGGCTCTAGCGGAATAACATATGCATACGTATATTTTGTACAACTAATATATACCTTTCGTGTGTTAATACTCCATTAAACTCAGCATAGCGAGTTTAGCTGATGGTGATTATACAGTTTACAATAGAAATAAACGTATATGAATAAGGATGAGTGTAAGGCTTTTTATGCTCAATACATTATTGTAACGGTTTACGTTAGACAGTTGTCCGATTAGTTCCGAAAAATTCTACATTTCAAAATACTTACATTACATAGATGCATACGTCCAGAGGACGATGGTGCTTTCAAAATGGTTGTAAGTTTAATATTTTCTGATATATTGAACTTATAATATAGCCTGCTCTGATAGTGTGTGACAACAAATATATATGATATCACGCACAAGCAGATTATACTACATAATATGTGCTATATACCAGACAGTTCCAATGTTACAACAGTTGACAGAATACCATCGTATTCTGGATGTGTGTATATATTTCATGCATTTTATTTTTTGTATTATTATGGACATTTCGGAAATTAATAAAAAAAAAACACGCCTAAAATAAAAAGAGAAAACTATTTTTGCGTGTAATGTGTCTTACTCATAATTGTTCATATATTTGGCTCGGTATTGCAACGTTAAAAGTACCACTAGCTTCTACTATCTATTTTGTGTTTAATGAGGTATATATTATATAAAAAAATAAAATAAAATGTTTTTAGCTCTAACCCCCGTATTTCAAAACCATACTATCTTTGCCCTAAACCTTCATGAACGAAATAAGCAAATACAAAATAATAGTGGTCTTTCGGAAACTGAATCATATTTCGCCCTTTATCACAAATTAGTACTCGTAATATTTACACTCGCTGTTTGGTTAGCATTTATGGTTTTATAATACGGGGATGACACCTGCATTATTAAACATGTGGCAAGGTTGTTACCAACACTATAGCGAACACAGATATCATAACTGTGTGAGTGTTAATTTGTGATGAAGGACTAAATTACATTCAATTTCAGAAACATCACTACTTGTTCAGGGAATCACTTAAAATACAAAGGATTACTGTGGTAATTTGATTTGAAAATTAATATACGAAACATATCATTGTAGAGAACAATGTGTTTGTAGAGGTTTACTTTTGGTGTAATGGTAGTTTGACCTTTACAAGCAGCCTCGTAAGGATCAGTAGATCTGTTGTTGCTTGTGTTCCTTTTTACTTATTTGTTAAATGTGACATGTTGGGTAGACTTACACAAACATAGGAAGAATGAGATTCTTGAGTTTTAAGGCGTCGGAACCAACCGTTTAAATGCTTCTTCCTTATTGCGGACAGCAGTAGAGAGAAAGAAAATGGAATGTATGCCTCCATGCCCGATAGGATTACCTTGGTAATGGTTCAGCACTCTCCGAGGGTACTTCTGAAGAGCCTCCCCGTTGGCAGCGCCAAAGTGCCACAAGCGCCGCCGACTGGAAGGTTCGGGTGGCCATACTGGAGAGATAGGACAGGTAACGGCGACAATTTTATGGTCGGAGTAGCCCAAAGGAGAGAAAAGATTGACAGTATAAGAAGAAGGGATAAAAGTCAGAAATAAGTCAAGAACGTTGGGCGGATCTCCGAAGCGATCCGGGATACGAGTGCTTTGCAGGACAAGCTGCTCTAGGTAATTTATATATACTATATATATATATATATATATATATATATATATGATTTTATATTAATGTGTATGGAGAGAGAGAGAAAGAGCGAGCAAGCGTGAGTGTGTGAGAGTGAGAGCGGGAGAGAACAAAGACTTCATAAATATCACCAAGCGGATTTCATAAGTCCCTCCTTATCTCACTGAACTTTGCCACGTAATGTCCCTTAACCCTCTCACGACCATAGGACGCAGAGGTTGCCAGATTAGCAATAAGAAATAGATTACTCTTACTGTTATAATTACCTCTCCAAAATTAGTTTTCTGCCCACAGCTAACTCAAAGACTACTGCAGAGGTTGAAGTAAACAAACTAAAGGTTTATAGATACCCCTGACGGTAACAAAGGCTTTAAAGTATCCCTAATAGGCTCAAAAATCGCGTCAGGATGTGAGAGGGTTAATGGGCCATCTGGAGTAGAGTAAAACTGGGTTGTGAAGCTTTGGTAAAGATGTTCGAACTATTAATCAAAACAATTCATTTGATGAGGTGGTGTATTAATGACTAAACTTAGTAATTTAATTAACTATTACAGCAAAAAGTGCAGTAGGAAGCAACAAATCACTAAATACTTCCCTTATCTTGGGCTATTCTCTCGTTGTTCTTTGTGTTCACATTATCTTAGTTAATATGTTACTGGATTCAATAAGGAAACAATTGTGTGGGAACCATAATCACCAGTTAATTGCAAAAATGTATATTATCTTGCTTAAAAGAACGGCAAATATCACACCTTAAGGAAATATATTACTCCCATGGTTACATTATATATCGATAGTCATTTCAAGAGGATAACCTTCTCTCTGTGGCTGCTCCGGTAAAAACATCGTAATTATGGCTGAGGTATTTGTTATAACTGTGGCAACAGTTAGTTGTATAATTTCGGTTGGTGAATACAAACAAAGAGAATTGGATCGAATTAATGGTTGGGGATGTTTCCTATCATATGTGTAATATATAGCAATATGGAAGACTGTAATATATTGTTTGCGTGTATCAATTTACGTTTTTTTTTTTTTTAATGTAATGCCTTCATAATTGCCAATGTAGATTATCAATAACCTATCTAGTGTTAACTAAAGTAAATATTGATTCTACTAACACAGATCTGTTAATGTTTGTGCATACCAAATGATGACAACATACGAATAAATATCAATATTATTATTGAATAATGATTCCAGTTTTTGGTGTTGTACTGTATATCTTACTGTTGTGTATCTTAGCCGCCTGACGTGTACAGGTCCCTTCATCCAAATGCTACGTCATATTTATCTTAAATCTTCCATATACAGTAAACATTAATTTACTTTTGTCAGGTTAATTCGTCAATTTAGAGAAGACAATACTAATCGAAGAGCGATATTCAAATAGGCTGTTCACTTTAACAAATTATCGTTTGTAGAGAACTCGTATTTTTAGTAAATATCTTCCTTTGAATGTTATAGCTATGGCAATATACCAGGAGTATGATTATTTCTGAACTAGATATGCTTACTAAATGTATAAATCAGGACTAAAGGGATACTTGTACTTAACAATCTGTGTTCTCGTTTCAGCCGGGCATCGGAACTGGACTATTGACTTACAAGTTACAACCTTCCCCAACGGATGGTATGTAACTGCGACTCTCATATTATAGAATTACTGCTAGAACTGTTTATGTGGTTCATAACTGTTTATATATATTTAGTTTTATTGTTCGTTTCTAAATACTAACATAAACAATTCTATACAGCCGATATGTATAATAGAACATTAACGGAGAAAGCAATAGAGCACATTCTAAACACCACGTACACTTGATTCCCGCACACATAATTATATACACAGTCACACCCACCTGCCAAAGAAACGGAATACTTACTGACACCCACCAATTTCATTATAGCCTGCATGAGGCAAGAATAGAGGCAACCAGATGTCGAATATAAGTCGGAAAGAATAATATTGAAGAAACAGAAAAAACAAATTAGAACATTTTGGAGAGGGATGCAGAGATGTAATTGCTTGGGGTAGAAGATAAAAAGTGAGGATGTAGATGATTAAATATCTTTGGATAGTATGTTTGGGGTTGAGAAAGAGAAGGATTAGGAGGAAGAAAAGACAAATGTAGAGGACAAATGAACAGGACAATGGTATACGGATTGTATGCTTGTTGAAGAAAGATAGCAGGCGGGGTAGGGTAATGAAGAGTTAGGTGAAGTTTGACCTGGTTTGGTTCGGATAAGTTAGGTTGCATTAGTTCATGTTAGGTTAATTATGTTAGGGTAGGTGAAAGTAAATTTAGTTAATCTAGATTAATGATAATAGGTTGAATATGCAGAACAATTCATTGGATTGAGAGGAGAAACAATATAGGACAGAAGTATATATATATATATATATATATATATATATATATATATATATATATAATGCAAGCAAGGGATTTTTACCCTGAATTGTGTTGTGGAGAAATTTCTGGAGAAGAAACAAAAGGTGTATGTTGCCTTTATGGACTTGGAGAAGGCCTATGACAGAGTGGATAGAGAAGGTTTGTGGAAAGTACTTAGAATATACGGAGTAGATGGCAAGTTGCTGAAAGCAGTAAAGAGCATGTATGAGGGTGCAAAGGCGGCAGTACGTGTGGAGAGTGAGCAGAGCGAGTTCTTTGACCTGAATATTGGTTTGAAACGGGTGTGTGATGTCCCCGTGGTTGTTTACTGTATATATGGATGGAGTCATGAAAGAAATACTATCAAGAGCAGTGGATGTTGGTGTATCGCTGAAAAGGGAGGGAAATGAGTGGAAGCTACCTATACTGCTGTTTGCGGATGATACAGTTCTGATGAGTGATAATAAATGGGAGTTGCAGGGTCTGGTAAATGAGGTTTTTAACAGTGTGCGAAAAACGGAATATGAAGGTAAATGCGGGGAAGAGCAAGGTTATGGTCACAGAGTGTGAGGTGAAGCTGAACGGTCAGGGTATGGAGATCGTCAACTCTTTTAAGTATCTGGGCAGTGAAGTAACCTCGAAACGGCACCATACAATTTTTGCCACCTTTGCAATGACACACAATTACAATTTACAATTTTAACAATCACATCCGAACTGCGTCTGATGCTTAAATTCGCCCCAAATGTTTTTGAGCGCGGCCCGGCCGAGATTCGAACTCGGGCCTGCCACATGGGAGGCGAGCGCCTTAGCCGCTACACCAAGAGAAGTACTCCACTTGGCATGATAGCTCAAGCAGATTTCAGCATCGGATGCAGTTACAGATACTTTGCCACAATCCAGGCATTGCATCACATTATCGTCCAGGTAGCGAAGACTCCGAGCGAGCGAAAGCAAGCGAGGCACAAGTCTGAGCGTGCCAACTACAGCGAGGCTCCGAGACAACGATCACCAGCGACATTCCTTATATCCGTCACTTGCCGGGCGGGTCACACACCACGGCGAGGAGGCAGTGCAGGAAATCTGCTACCATACCTCCCCAACGAACCGGAGTCACTGGGACATCGTCTCTGAGAATTTCTGAGAGCTCTAGCCTTAGCAACTGTTGTAGCCGACCAGTTAAGGCAAGCCAGTACACCATGGGGATTCCCCAACTAAGCCTCTCAGAAATCCCACCGCTGTCACCAGTGAAGTAACCTCGAAACGGCACCATACAATTTTTGTCGCCTTTACAATGACACACAATTGCAATTTACAATTTTAACAATCACATCCGAACTGCGTCTGATGCTTAAATTCGCCCCAAATGTTTTTGAGCGCGGCCCGGCCGAGATTCGAACTCGGGCCTGCCACATGGCAGGCGAGCGCCTTAGCCGCTACACCAAGAGAAGTACTCCGCTTGGCATGATAGCTCAAGCAGATTTCAGTATCGAATGCAGTTACAGATACTTTGCCACAATCCAGGCATTACAGCAGTGTGTTGAGTAAAGATGGGACTATGGATGAAGAAGTGCAGGAGAGGGTACAACAGGGGAAGAGGGTTGTAGGAACGCTGAAAGCAGTAACAAGAAATAGGGTGGTCAGTATGGAAGTGAAGAAGTCCTTGCATGACAGTGTGGTAATCCCGACACTGACTTACGGAAGCGAAGCATGGACGTTGGTTGAGAGACTCAGATCAAGAGTGAGAGCAGTGGAAATGAATTACTTAAGAAGTGCGTGCGGAGTTACATGGAGGGATAGACAGACTAATGAAGAAGTAAGAAGGAGGTGTGGTGGAAAGTGTGAAAAGGAACAACTTGAGATGGTTCGGCCATATGGAACGTATGGAAAGCGAGAGAATGACTAAGAGGGTGTATGAGAGCAAGGTGGAGGGAGAGGTAGACCGAAGGATGGAGTGAGGAAGTATATGAACGAAGGCGGTGCTGGTTGGGGGGAGGGGCGTTGACTGACTGGGGACAGAGGTGCATGGGGGCGGTTCGTTCGTGGCCACCCCTTCGGGGATCGCAGCGTCAGGCAATAGATAGATAGAAGGGAATAATTAACATATACAGGTACCATGTCAGGGTAAAAAGTGAGTAGCAAAACACGTGGATAAATACAATAAATGGATAATAACATTAAAATATACTAAATACACACCCGGTATTACTGACGATCCGCACAGGTACAGTTATGCTTGCTCGTCATAACTAACCAATCATAAACACTTCCCAGAATATTACTATTTCAACTGAAGATAGACTAGAATATGTCAGTGAGTCAGTCAGCAGCCAAACCCGCACTCCCGAGGTAGGGAGGGTCAGCAAGAAAAGGTTTGCTGATCCATTACTGGGGAAATATCCTGGAGGTGGAATCCCTAGTCCTAACCTCCAGGGCCTATCTGCGCCACAGAAGTGACGGCGATGACGCACATAGTATAATATAAGATTATATACGAATCAGAATATAAAGAATAATGTGTTTAGTTTGGTTATATTCGGTTATGTTTTTTTTTGTTAGGTTGTGATAATTTTAATAAAGCTAGGTTAAATTATGATATAATCTTCATTTTAATCATGTCAAACTTCTATTTTTCTAAACATCTACAGTAGAACCATGTCATCAAATTATAGTTATTCTTCCTACCTTCATACGATACCTTATTCTCATGATGGAATTGAATTGAATCTACACAACCTTATCTGTAAAACTTTGGCTACAACAACAAAAACAAAACAAAAAATATATAACACAAATAAAACACTCAAATTCCTACTCTAGTCTATGTACGAAAGAAATATTACACGTACGGATAGGCTCTGGGAAGAAATGTATTATTGGAAAAGTTATCGCCGCCTCCGGGGAGAAAAATAACTCCATGTTTGTGTCCAGTTATAGGTCTGGGAATGTTGTTTAGTCTGGGCGGCCTGGATTTGTTGTAGTGTGGGAGTCCAGGTTTATGGCCAGTTGTCCAAGGGCTGCCGCGTAATTTGTCTCCTGTTTTAATATACTGTAATATCACCGGTGTAGTGTGAGGAATTTTATTTACACACATTGGAAACATATTGTGAGCTGGAACTGAAACTATTATTATTCTATTCCTGAATATATATTTAATTAAAGATACTTTTAATCCATTATACTGAAGTGCACTAGATGTATTGTTATCATTGTATTTTCGCTTTTGAGTTTTTTTTCTTCACAACAATTTAGCCTTTACAGTAAACCGTGGTGTCCCTTCCGTCCTATGTTTTCTGGCTAAAGCTTTACGATTATACTGTGTGTAATTTAGGAAAAACTCTTCATCTTCTAAGGGACATGAAACTCGATAAATCCTTTGATTTCCATAGGCCCTTCATACACTGAAAACTAACCGCTCTAAATATAGTAGAATTGTATATACATTACACAAGATCACACACATACACATATAAACACACACACACTAACACACATATAAACACACATATATATATATATATATATATATATATATATATATATATATATATATATATATATATATACAGTATATATATATATTCATGATACGTGTTATTAGCACCAAACATGGATACAACTGTGGCCTTCAACCATATGTTTGACTGTAAATATATTCGCTTTTACATAACACTTCACTAGGTAGATATCTTAAGAAACATTTTAATCATCTATCTATCTATCTATTGCCTGACGCCGTGATCCCCGAAGGTGTGGCCACGAACGAACCGCCCCCATGCACCTGTCCCCAGTCAGTCGACGCCCCTCCCCCCAACCAGCACTGCCTTCGTTCATGTACTTCCTCACTCCATCCTTCCACCTCTCATTCGGTCTACCTCTCCCTCTCTGTCCCTCCACTTCGCTCTCGTACACCCTTTTAGTCATTCCCTCGCTTTCCATACGTTCCATATGGCCGAACCATCTCAAGTTGTTCCTTTTCACACTTTCCAGCACATCTACCTCCACACCACACCTCCTTCTTACTTCCTCATTAGTCTGTCTATCCCTCCATGTAACTCCGCACGCACTCCTTAAGTAATTCATTTCCACTGCTCTCACTCTTGGTGTAAGTCTCTCAACCAACGTCCATGCTTCGCTTCCGTAAGTCAGTGTCGGGATTACCACACCGTCATGCAAGGACTTCTTCACTTCCATACTGACCACCCTATTTCTTGTTACTGCTTTTAGCATTCCTACAACCCTCTTCCCCTGTTGTACCCTCTCCCGAACTTCTTCATCCATAGTCCCATCTTTACTCAACACACTGCCCAGATATTTAAAAGAGTTGACGATCTCCATAGCCCGACCGTTCAGCTTCACCTCACACTCTGTGACTTCACCCCTTTCGAAGACCATAACCTTGCTCTTCCCCGCATTTACCTTCAAATTCCGTTTTTCGCACACTGCTCCAAACTCATTTACCAGACCCTGCAACTCCCATTCATTATCACTCATCAGAACTGTATCATCCGCAAACAGCAGTATAGGTAGCTTCCACTCAATTCCCTCCCTTTTCAGCGATACACCAACATCCACTGCTCTTGATAGTATTTCTTTCATGTCTCCAACCATATATACAGTAAACAACCACAGGGACATCACACACCCCAGTTTCAAACCAACATTCAGGTCAAAGAACTTGCTCTGCTCACTCTCCACACGTACTGCCGCCTTTGCACCCTCATACATGCTCTTCACTGCTTTCAGCAACTTGCCATCTACTCCGTATATTCTATTGTACTTTCCACAAACCTTCTCTACCCACTCTGTCATAGGCCTTCTCCAAGACCATAAAGGCAACATACACCTTTTGTTTCTTCTCCAGATATTTCTCCACAACACAATTCAGTGTAAAAATCTGATCTACACATCCTCTTCCCTTCCTAAAACCTCCCTGCTCGTCGCCTGTCCATTTCTCCGTTCTCACTCTCACTCTCTCAATCACTACCCTACTGTATACCTTCCCTACTAAGCTTAGAAGACATATTCCTCGGTGGTTACCACACACTCCTCTTTCCCCTTTGCCCTTATATATTTTAACCATATTTATATCAAATTAATATGGGTCAGCGCATCGCGGAATGCCATTATTTTGATAAATGGCCCTCATAAAACTGATAAATGTCACGGCATTGTGTATTACTTTATTAAATTGTCCCGCTCTTTCCTCTTTCCTGGGTACTCTGATAAACATTTACTATGATTGTATATTATCTACAGTAATAGTAAATACGAAGCAGGTATACGTCTAATTTTCAATAACCTGAATGTGTCCTAACATTACTTAGTGTAAATGTGATTGTTTATGGATTAGCCTATGATAAACATTACCTCAGGACTATAGTGCAGTATGATACAATAAGGTAATGTTTGTGTGTGAGAGAGAGAGAGAGAGAGAGAGAGAGAGAGAGAGAGAGAGAGAGAGAGAGGGCAAGAACATTTTCCCTCCCTACTGAGTATGAAGATGATGGAGGAAGAGGGGAGAAGAGAGTTTTACATGTTTCCATTGTCCTTTACTTTCAACAACTTTTTGAGACCATGTTTTTTTTTGTTTTTTTATGTTATTCCTTTTGGTGATGTTTCCTCTTATATGTATGTATTGTTGCATTGGTTTACATATGTATTACAGTGAGTATGCTATATTTTAATGTTTCCTTATGTTCCCTATATATTATCGCCAATGTGTTTATTTGTACGCATTTCGATTGTTATACTCTGGTCCAATTTACTGTAGTTTGCATTGCTTATTCCTAATTACATATCATAATATTTGTTGTCATTACATGTCATCTCCCATCTATCGTTATTTTCCTCTGTTGGTATTGTGTCCCTGCACTTTGCCTAATCCAATCTTTTGTCATTCTATCTATCTATCTATCTATCTATATGCTCAGGCCCAATCCCCATTTTTGCTCAAGACAGAGCAAGAACAGGGAAAACACAAAAACAACATAAAACAAAAAATAAACACAGATAAAAAACACAAACTCACACACATCCAGGTCACCCAGGAGAAGACCCAGAGACCAGGGTTACCAAGGTCGCTCCAGCACTCCCCCGGCCCCTGACCACCCGGAGAGGTTCCGATCTCGGCAGGCAGACATGCAGCGGAGCCAAAGCCACAAGCCCTCCCACCACACTTCCAGGCACACCCTTCATATTAATCGTCCCCCCGGGCCAGGCGCCTGATGGACTATTATCTAGTCGACCTTGCGCCCGACCCCTTACTCCAAATGACCATGTATTCACTCAACTATTCACAAGCATTCTCCATTCACTCCTGTCCACCACCACTTCCCCTGCCTGATCTATAGTCATTCCTCTATCATCCAAAGCCTTTCTTACACAGTCTCTCCATCTCAATGGGGGTCTTCCTGCCCTTCTCTCTCCCCTTGTACCTGACTCACATATTCTCTTTGTAAGCCTTTCATCTCCCATTCGTTCAACATGACCATACCAGCTCAGCACCCTTCTGTCCACTCTGGCTGACAAATGTTCCTGCTGCTGCCCCACTCTCCTACGTATCTCTTCATTCCTCAATCTGTCTCTACGAGTAACTCCACACATACTCCTCAAGCAGCTCATCTCCATCACATCCAGCCCTCTTTTCTCCTTTTTCTTCAGAGCCCATGTTTTAGCCCCATACATCACTGTTGGCACAACAATTCCTTGATACAGTGCACTTTTTACTTTCACTCCGAGATTTCTCGTCTTCCACATACTTCCCATTGCTCCGAAAACCTTCCTTCCTTCACACACTCTCTGTTTTACCTCCACTTCCATACCTCCACTCCTGCTTATCGTTCCTCCTAGATATTTAAAACACTCTACTTGTTCCAATATTTCCCCATCCAGCCTCACATCTAGATTCACCCTATGCTCTCCCCTATTACACACCATTACTTTACTTTTATTGACGTTCACCTTCAGTTTCCTCCTTCCACAAACCACACCAAACTCTTTGACTACCCGCTGCAGTTTCTCATCAGAATCCGCCACCAATGCTGTGTCATCAGCGAACAGCAACTGATTCAACTCCCAATCTCTACCATTCTTTCCTACTAAACCCAATCCTCTTCCCATAGTCCTCCTTTTCACCTCCCTCACCACACTATCCATAAACATATTAAACAGCCATGGTGACATTACAAATGTCAAACCTACCTTTACCTCAAACCATTCACTCAACTCATTAGTTTGATCAATACTGCAATATTCTGTATGTCTACTTCCTGGGTGTCTACTCACAACCTAGGCGAGTCTGGATATCTCACTTCCCGTTTTTTGTCCACAACAATGTTTACAATTATTTCACGGAGGGTCAGAGCACCACCATCAATCATACAGGGAGTTATTGACAGGCCGTGTGACGCATGTCCAGTGTGAGCATGCTGTACAGAACGCCTAGTCATGCCCCACTCTCGCTAGGATCGTCAGGGCAGGAACTTTGGCTGTAGTCTATGTAGAGTTTCCTAACTTAGTTCATGTGAGCCGTTGTACTATAAGTATTATGAATATGTATTTTGTTTTCATCTGAGTCAACGAGTTCTATTTTATATCATTAGTTATAAGTATTGTGTGTAAAACTTATTTGTAATGATGGGAAGAGAAACAGCCACAGTTGGGGGTCAGTGAGTGCGCCAGGCGGGATGTGGGCCTAACTCACTAGCACTCCCCCCCCCCCCCCCCCCAGTGCTAGGGGAGCCTTTGTCTATCCCAGAGGAGAGAGAGAAATTACGTAATGGTTGTCAGTGGGCGGTCCTTAGTAGTTCACGTTGGGCTCACTAGAGGGCCGGGTATAAAAAGGGAAGTCTAGCCATTTTTTCATCAGAACTCATTAGGCAGAGCGACTTCTCATTTCCCTTGCTAACTATATATATTCTTCTGACTGATGTGAACTTTCTCTACTACCTTACATTCTTATCTCCTCTTTTCCCTGCCTGTTTAATTTCCATGGTCCCGTTGGTGCAGAGCTAGTCAGCCAACGTATTATCGCTTGCGTTCTCACGAGATACTTGCCTATTAGATAGCCTATTTTGGAAGGGTTGACTTAGAATAGGATTGATTTATGTTTGTTGCACTTGTATATGCATTTCCCTGTGTGTTATTATTATTATTCCTGTTTTCTGCTAGTCTAGGTAATGCTAGACTGGGGTAAGGCTTTTCTGTGTTACGAGTTGTTGTTTGATGCAGTGGTTAAGCAATAAACCTGCATATTCGTTTCGGTTCAGTGAAGCCTAGGTTGTCTTCGCGGCTGACTGTGTTGAGTTAATAATTTACAGTGCGTGAGGGCAAGAGCCTAACCACCCTGTATTTTATTAACAGTTTGTTTTTACTTTGTCAAGGAGCCGGGAGAAAACCAGATACAAGGGATCTGGATTTCTCAAAGTGCACTTGTCAGTTTTAACGTAATACTTTAAACAGTTGTGAGGACTTCGCTAGGCTACGAGCCGTTTTTGCTCAGTCACTGCTACCTTTTGCCCACAGTACCCCAGCTAGACTTTACTCGATTAGTAGATACAGAATAGTATTGAAGCTTTCCTTATGTATGATATTGTTTATGCACTATTGATTTCATGTGTTGCAAGCTTGGCTACTTTAGTGATTAGTGGCCCACGAGCACAATCCGAGTAGACTATTGCTGTTGCATTTGCGGAGTACTTCTTTTTAATGTTTGCCATTTACTATTGCATATTCTTTTAATTATTCTTATGCCAATTTAAGCCTTTAATAGTATTTAATTGCCAGTGTTTTTGCTTATTGAATTACTGTTCAAAATCCGATACGTACTTCTTACGAGCATCCGAGAAGCATCTAACTTTTTTCAGAAGATTCCTTGCTCGATGCTTAAGGACTATTAATTAACGTAACGTAATAGTGCCGATCCGAAGTAGAGGGTGGAGGACTTCTTAAGTTCTTAGTCAAGGGTGGATTACTTCGGCTTCGGCCAACACTATTCTTTGGTGTTGTTGTTTCTTACTTCATTGTTTGATTGTTGACCAGACTAGATAATTCCTGTCTCTTTATTAGTCTGTTGTTGAACACTAGTACCGAGTTCTTGTATACCCCGTTATAGCAGATTGAACTCTGGAGGGTATTGGTGTTTTTTGTTCGGCTGGCAGTACTCAGGGGTTGGGATCGTGTGTTTCCGTTGTGGCAGCGAGCCGTATTCGAGTCCTGATTGAGAGCCCTTGTGTACCCGAGTTCCAGTTCGTAACAGCCGTGTCAAAGGACTGCCAAGCAAACATGAATATGATCCTCATTTTTCGAGGTGAGACACAATTATAATATATCTGAAGTGGTTTTACACATTTACCATAATGCTAGGTGATAAGGAAACTTTAATATTTTAGTACAGCATCACCAATATAATTATTGTATATAACATTGGCAACATTGTTATCAATGTAGGAAATACAGTAACACATAAACCGCCACAAAGGCGACATTAACAGCGTATTTTAACTGTTTTCACTCAACAATTCACGTTGATAAGAATATACATAAAGATCAGGGGAATATCAAACCCCAACCATCTGACAAGCCTCTTGTGTTCCAACATTAGTAAAGTACCATAACAAAAACTAAAGGACCTGGACAGAACATAGAGCCCGATACAACTGAGCGATAATCAACAGCATCGTATATAAGAGAGGGGAAGGATGGCGTACTGTGTGGTGTTGGGTTTTTAACCAGGCAGGCTATGTCACACGTCGGAGGAGAGGATATTGTTTGTTTTTATCGAGTGAAACCCAAATGTTTCTCTGTTTTGTAGCGGTGACAGTAGATGAGTGGTAGTTTATCTAATTGGAAGTTAATTTATTATAATGTGTATGTACTGTATGGTACTTCTTACTGTGAGCTCGAGGCATTATTTGTACTTTTTTATGGTAATGGTAGGGTTTTATGCGAATACGATATTTCTTAAACTACCAGTATTCGAAATCGGGACGTTTTCAAACATGATGCTAGCGCTCTACCAATGTACCAAATAATATTACTTCACACATTTACCTACTGTATACTGTATATTTGTATGGGTGTACGTGCGTGCGGCTGTGCATGGATGTGTGTGTATGTGTGTATGCATGCTTAATAATAATTATGTTTTTGTCTATCATCAATTGGCTCCCCCTTTCTCAATTCCACTCTCAAAAGTCATCACCATTATTATTATCTCATCGTCGTAAAATCACCCACCTTTTTCATCTCAGTTCATATCCTCCTGAGTCTGTCATGTATCAGGTAATCTCCCTCATCTGTTACGTGTCTCTCTCGGGAAGACCCTCGTATTTTTGCAATATATGCTGCTATATAATCATCCCGTCCTTCACACTGCTTAGAGATGTTTACATGTGACCCTCGTATTTTTGCAATATATGCTGCTATATAATCATCCCGTCCTTCACACTGCTTAGAGATGTTTACATGTGACCCTCGTATTTTTGCAATATATGCTGCTATATAATCATCCCGTCCTTCACACTGCTTAGAGATGTTTACATGTGACCCTCGTATTTTTGCAATATATGCTGCTATATAATCATCCCGTCCTTCACACTGCTTAGAGATGTTTACATGTGACCCTCGTATTTTTGCAATATATGCTGCTATATAATCATCCCGTCCTTCACACTGCTTAGAGATGTTTACATGTGACCCTCGTATTTTTGCAATATATGCTGCTATATAATCATCCCGTCCTTCACACTGCTTAGAGATGTTTACATGTGACCCTCGTATTTTTGCAATATATGCTGCTATATAATCATCCCGTCCTTCACACTGCTTAGAGATGTTTACATGTGACCCTCGTATTTTTGCCATATATGCTGCTATATAATCATCCCGTCCTTCACACTGCTTAGAGATGTTTACATGTGACCCTCGTATTTTTGCAATATATGCTGCTATATAATCATCCCGTCCTTCACACTGCTTAGAGATGTTTACATGTGACCCTCGTATTTTTGCCATATATGCTGCTATATAATCATCCCGTCCTTCACACTGCTTAGAGATGTTTACATGTCAGCGTTTTGTATTGCCCTTTAATCTTATCAACAAATCTTAAATTAAACTGCATCCCATATTTTGTTTAAAGGTGTATCCTTGTTTTGTTCATTTATATTATTATTCGTATAATGGTATTTTAAACACAATATAATTAGGCTATAATTATACTTTATTTAAATTTTTGGGGGGAACGTTTTTTTAATATATTGTGCAAATATCATGTATCATATCAAAGTCATCTATTTTAATCTTGTTAAATCTTTGTTTGTTTTGTCTTTCTACGTGTATATCTATCTGTCTGTTTATGTATTTAGCTTCCAACTGTATACATGTCTAACACTATCTATTTATTTAATTGTCTCTCTCCATATGACCCTTTCTCACAAGTCATCTAAGTTAATGAAAGTGATCGGTATTTGGAGAAGGCCTGAGATTGTCTTGTCCTCTACCCCTCTCCTTCTCTCTCTCTCTCTCTTTCTCTCTCTCTTTTTTGCCCACTTCCCACTGACACCAGCTGTTACTGGCATTAGTTTTGCTATTGCATTTGTTGTTGTGTCGGTGGTGGTGGTGGGGGTTGGGTGGGGGGGGGGGGGAGGGGGAGGGGGGTCTTTCCAATCTTCCAGGAAAATGAAACCCAAATAAATTAATATTAATGGAAAGTTGTGGCCTAATACATGATTTAATTTTATTTTAACATTACTTGATTTATATTTTGTTCGCTTAATTGAAACATCTGGAACTGGATTCGCCAAGGTTATTAAAGCTAAAGCCCCCTCGAGTTCACCCACATTACATTATAAACACATGTATATATATATATATATATATATATATATATATATATATATATATATATATATATATATATATATATATATATATATATATATATACATATATATGTATATATATAATTATATATATATATATATATATATATATATATATATTATATATATTGAATATATACCAGTATAAATTATACGTTTATTCTTTCTTAGCTCAACCCTTTCTAGATTATGACGCATGTTGACAGTTTTTTATGACTATCATTAAACAAAATTATACATTTTAGGAAGGAGATGTGGGAATTATACGGGTGAAGACTATCTCAATTAACCCTCTAACAATGGTGATGGGCTGGTCTATCAGAGTGAGAGTTGAGCGATGTTTGCCATACCCATAGCTTATTCTGGCTGTTCCTTTTACTATATTTTCTAGATCTCAATTGACGGAGTCTCTTCCGTGGATTGACCTCCCTACTGCGTTCAATCCTGGTGCCCTTATTACCAAAAAGATATAGACAAGCTAGAACGAGTTCAACGTAGAGTTACCAAAATTATACCTAGCCTAAAGAACAAACCATACGAGGAGCGTCTTAGAGAATTAAATCAATTTCCTTTAACCCAGTGCAGATTAAGAGACGACTTAATTCAAGTGTTCAAAATCATCAAAGGCATCGACAATATGAACTGTAGTAAGTACTTCACTATCGACCAATCTAATTACACGCGGGGAAACGGGTGCAAAATTATTGGTAAATCTTTTAACTCACACGAAGCTAAAAAATTTCTTCTTCAATCGAGTTGTCAAATTATGGTATGGGCTTCCCCGAGATGTTATAGACTGCAGACTGCAGCTTCGTTGATTCATTTAAACTTCGCCTAGACACATATCTTGCATCAAACCCGCGACTGACTGCGTTTGTAAATGAATAACTTTATTTTATCCTCCCCTCAGTTACTAACCCATCTGTGCCCTACTAACTTCCTAATTCTGCCACAGACATTAGTTCCAGGGCAGTATTTCCCTTTCCAATGTTCCCTTACCCACTCTAAACCACTGTTTGGACACTTGCTCCTCAGTGTTTTGGAGGACAAGCAGCCTAGAAGGGTCACTAGACCTGTTGTTGCTTGATTTCCTTCCTTTGTACTCCTTTGTACTACCAACCTAGAGGTTGGGAGATTGGGAGCCAAAGCGTCACATTTTTCCTTTGCCCCTCATTTTCCTTTCATAGATGCTGAGGGGCACAGGGCCTTGGTTTGGGCTTGGGTTTCCCGGGCGTTTCCGCACCTGCCTTGGAGTGGCTTCGATCACCTGGCCTTTATCAATGGTAAGCAGGGAGGGTTTTGTGGAGGCGCTTGTTATGGCCTTGGCCTTGCTCGGGACCTTGAGGATGTTCGGCCAGACAGCCTGGGGAACAGGAACAACAACATTAACAACCCTCTAACATCCATATATTCTTCCTAATCTGAATAAAATCGTCTAAGAAAACAGAAAAGAAACACATTTTCTAATCTTGAAATGGTTAACCATCTTATTAATATTATTTACTTCTAGTTACTTGTTTGACCAAATCATAAAACCCACCTTTGTTTACACTCTCACATTGCCACCGACTGTCCCTGCCGAGAACGGCTCATCCTAAATTTCAAGCTCGCTATCGCTCGCCAGGAAAAACATCCACAACCGAATCGCATAATAGGTCTTACAATAGACCGAAATGGGGTGAAATGTCTTAAAATCACCAAATAAAAGGGTCAAACTTCTTACAACAAAACATAAACGAGTAGGTCTTAACATGAGGGAGAAGTGTTTTGTTTTGTGTGGCCTCTTTGCTTAAGTATGTTAAATACATTAGTTTTCCGTTGGTTGTATTGTTTTGTACTTGATTTATTGTTGTTCTATTGTTCTATTTTTGTGTTCGTGTACATTACTGTTATGTGTGTATCTGTCTCTCTATGTGGTTGCAGGTGTATCTCCTTGACCATTTCTGAGTACTGTATATTTGTCTGACTCCTCTCTCTCTCTCTCTCTCATATATATAGTATATATATATACTTATATATTGTTACGTATTTTGATCCTCAAGTGGTTAACTTGATGAAACTAGATAGCACAGAGATATATATTAAGGTATCAGTCAGCTGAAGGCAAAACGAAAGTAAAAGCTAATACAATTATTTTCTGTTGTTGCTTCCTTTCCTTTTGGATCTTAGGACTTGGTATCCTTTATTGACTGATACTCTTTAATTATGAAAAAATACTGAAACTAATTAAAGTGATGTAGTATTTATAAAGAATTATTATATGACCAAAGCTTAGTAGGCTATGGTTATGAACAGAATAAGTTATATCTAAAGAAGGACTATTAATTATATATCAAGTCTGGAAAAATAAATATTAAGGTAAGAATATTTCTGTCTCTTACCCTTTTTGAAATGAATAGATAGTTTTCTTATATCTTGTCCTTTTATTTATATTTAATGTAGTTATTATTCTTGGTTCTTGTCTTACGTTAGGGATTCCACCTCCAGGATATTTCCCCAGTAATGGATCAGCAAGCCTTTTCTTGCTGACCATCCCTACCTCTTTAACCCGTACAGCCCCAGCGACGCGCCTGACGCGTCGGCGATGTATGTAACGCACAGCCCCAGAGACGCGCCTGGCGCGTCACCCTAATTGCGCCGACCGTAACCTCAGGTGTAGCCACTCAAGAGGGCTCAGATTTGTATGGGAACTGTGTACGTATCCCACGCAACCGTGCCGATGGTTGAAAACTCTCAAAGTCCACGTGTGTGCGCGCGAGCGCGCAAAAACCTGTTTTTTTGGGATAATTGCCTTCAATTTTTTACTCTTATAAAATCCGTTTTCGGGGGCTCTGTAGGACCATTTTTTAAGCTTTTTGAGCGGTTTTTCGTGGTTTTTCCTTCATTCCTAACCCATTCGCTATTGTTTCTGGAATAAAACCATTTTTTGAAAACCGGCCGGGTTCTGGTGCGCAAACATTACAAAACTAGCCGGGGCTCCACGGGTTAAGGGAGTGCGGGTTTGGCTGCTGACTGACTCACTGACATATTCTAGTCTATCTTCAGTTGAAATAGTAATATTCTGGGAAGTGTTTATGATTGGTTAGTTATGACGAGCAAGCATAACTGTACCTGTGCGGATCGTCAGTAATACCGGGTGTGTATTTAGTATATTTTAATGTTATTATCCTTTTATTGTATTTATCCACGTGTTTTGCTACTCACTTTTTACCCTGACATGGTACCTGTACATGTTAATTATTCCCTTCTATCTATCTATTGCCTGATGCTGCGATCCCCGAAGGGGTGGCCACGAACGAACCGCCCCCATGCACCTCTGTCCCCAGTCAGTCGACGCCCCTCCCCCCAACCAGCACCGCCTTCGTTCATATACTTCCTCACTCCATCCTTCGGTCTACCTCTCCCTCCACCTTGCTCTCATACACCCTCTTAGTCATTCTCTCGCTTTCCATACGTTCCATATGGCCGAACCATCTCAAGTTGTTCCTTTTCACACTTTCCACCACACCTCCTTCTTACTTCTTCATTAGTCTGTCTATCCCTCCATGTAACTCCGCACGCACTTCTTAAGTAATTCATTTCCACTGCTCTCACTCTTGATCTGAGTCTCTCAACCAACGTCCATGCTTCGCTTCCGTAAGTCAGTGTCGGGATTACCACACTGTCATGCAAGGACTTCTTCACTTCCATACTGACCACCCTATTTCTTGTTACTGCTTTCAGCGTTCCTACAACCCTCTTCCCCTGTTGTACCCTCTCCTGCACTTCTTCATCCATAGTCCCATCTTTACTCAACACACTGCTGTAATGCCTGGATTGTGGCAAAGTATCTGTAACTGCATTCGATGCTGAAATCTGCTTGAGCTATCATGCCAAGCGGAGTACTTCTCTTGGTGTAGCGGCTAAGGCGCTCGCCTGCCATGTGGCAGGCCCGAGTTCGAATCTCGGCCGGGCCGCGCTCAAAAACATTTGGGGCGAATTTAAGCATCAGACGCAGTTCGGATGTGATTGTTAAAATTGTAAATTGCAATTGTGTGTCATTGTAAAGGCGGCAAAAATTGTATGGTGCCGTTTCGAGGTTACTTCACTGGTGACAGCGGTGGGATATCTGAGAGGCTTAGTTGGGGAATCCCCATGGTGTACTGGCTTGCCTTAACTGGTCGGCTACAACAGTTGCTAAGGCTAGAGCTCTCAGAAATTCTCAGAGACGATGTCCCAGTGACTCCGGTTCGTTGGGGAGGTATGGTAGTAGATTTCCTGCACTGCCTCCTCGCCGTGGTGTGTGACCCGCCCGGCAAGTGACGGATATAAGGAATGTCGCTGGTGATCGTTGTCTCGGAGCCTCGCTGTAGTTGGCACGTTCAGACTTGTGCCTCGCTTGCTTTCGCTCGCTCGGAGTCTTCGCTACCTGGACGATAATGTGATGCAATGCCTGGATTGTGGCAAAGTATCTGTAACTGCATCCGATGCTGAAATCTGCTTGAGCTATCATGCCAAGTGGAGTACTTCTCTTGGTGTAGCGGCTAAGGCGCTCGCCTCCCATGTGGCAGGCCCGAGTTCGAATCTCGGCCGGGCTGCGCTCAAAAACATTTGGTGGCGAATTTAAGCATCAGACGCAGTTCGGATGTGATTGTTAAAATTGTAAATTGTAATTGTGTGTCATTGCAAAGGCGGCAAAAATTGTATGGTGCCGTTTCGAGGTTACTTCACTGCCCAGATACTTAAAAGAGTTGACGATCTCCATACCCTGACCGTTCAGCTTCACCTCACACTCTGTGACCATAACCTTGCTCTTCCCCGCATTTACCTTCATATTCCGTTTTTCGCACACTGTTAAAAAACTCATTTACCAGACCCTGCAACTCCCATTCATTATCACTCATCAGAACTGTATCATCCGCAAACAGCAGTATAGGTAGCTTCCACTCATTTCCCTCCCTTTTCAGCGATACACCAACATCCACTGCTCTTGATAGTATTTCTTTCATGACTCCATCCATATATACAGTAAACAACCACGGGGACATCACACACCCGTTTCAAACCAATATTCAGGTCAAAGAACTCGCTCTGCTCACTCTCCACACGTACTGCCGCCTTTGCACCCTCATACATGCTCTTCACTGCTTTCAGAAACTTGCCATCTACTCCGTATATTCTAAGTACTTTCCACAAACCTTCTCTATCCACTCTGTCATAGGCCTTCTCCATGTCCATAAAGGCAACATACACCTTTTGTTTCTTCTCCAGAAATTTCTCCACAACACAATTCAGGGTAAAAATCCCTTGCTTGCATTATATATATATATATATATATATATATATATATATATATATATATATATATATATACTTCTGTCCTATATTCTTTCTCCTCTCAATCCAATGACTTGTTCTGCATATTCAACCTATTATCATTAATCTAGATTAACTAAATTTACTTTCACCTACCCTAACATAATTAAATGCAACCTAACTTATCCGAACCAAACCAGGTCAAACTTCACCTAACTCTTCATTACCCTACCCCGCCTGCTATCTTTCTTCAACAAGCATACAATCCGTATACCATTGTCCTGTTCATTTGTCCTCTACATTTGTCTTTTCTTCCTCCTAATCCTTCTCTTTCTCAACCCCAAACATACTATCCAAAGATATTTAATCATCTACATCCTCACTTTTTATCTTCTACCCCAAGCAATTACATCTCTGCATCCCTCTCCAAAATGTTCTAATTTGTTTTTTCTGTTTCTTCAATATTATTCTTTCCGACTTATATTCGACATCTGGTTGCCTCTATTCTTGCCTCATGCAGGCTATAATGAAATTGGTGGGTGTCAGTAAGTATTCCGTTTCTTTGGCAGGTGGGTGTGACTGTGTATATAATTATGTGTGCGGGAATCAAGTGTACGTGGTGTTTAGAATGTGCTCTATTGCTTTCTCCGTTAATGTTCTATTATACAGATCGGCTGTATAGAATTGTGTATGTTAGTATTTAGAAACGAACAATAAAACTAAATATATATAAACAGTTATGAACCACATAAACAGTTCTAGCAGTAATTCTATAATATGAGAGTCGCAGTTACATACCATCCGTTGGGGAAGGTTGTAACTTGTAAGTCAATAGTCCAGTTCCGATGCCCGGCTGAAACGAGAACACAGATTGTTAAGTACAAGTATCCCTTTAGTCCTGATTTATACATTTAGTAAGCATATCTAGTTCAGAAATAATCATACTCCTGGTATATTGCCATTGCTATAACATTCAAAGGAAGATATTTACTAAAAATACGAGTTCTCTACAAACGATAATTTTTTAAAGTGAACAGCCTATTTGAATATCGCTCTTCGATTAGTATTGTCTTCTCTAAATTGACGAATAAAACCTGACAAAAGTAAATTAATGTTTACTGTATATGGAAGATTTAAGATAAATATGACGTAGCATTTGGATGAAGGGACCTGTACACGTCAGGCGGCTAAGATACACAACAGTAAGATATACAGTACAACACCAAAAACTGGAATCATTATTCAATAATAATATTTATATTTATTCGTATGTTGTCATCATTTGGTATGCACAAACATTAACAGATCTGTGTTAGTAGAATCAATATTTACTTTAGTTAACACTAGATAGGTTATTGATAATCTACATTGGCAATTATGAAGGCATTACATTAAAAAAAAAAAAAAACGTAAATTGATACACGCAAACTATATATTACAGTCTTCCATATTGCTATATATTACACTTATGATAGGAAACATCCCCAACCATTAATTCGATCCAATACTCTTTGTTTGTATTCACCAACCGAAATTATACAACTAACTGTTGCCACAGTTATAACAAATACCTCAGCCATAATTACGATGTTTTTACCGGAGCAGCCACAGAGAGAAGGTTATCCTCTTGAAATGACTATCGATATATAATGTAACCATGGGAGTAATATATTTCCTTAAGGTGTGATATTTGCCGTTCTTTTAAGCAAGATAATATACATTTTTGCAATTAACTGGTGATTATGGTTCCCACACAATTGTTTCCTTATTGAATCCAGTAACATATTAACTAAGATAATGTGAACACAAAGAACAACGAGAGAATAGCCCAAGATAAGGGAAGTATTTAGTGATTTGTTGCTTCCTACTGCACTTTTTGCTGTAATAGTTAATTAAATTACTAAGTTTAGTCATTAATACACCACCTCATCAAATACACCACCTCATCAAATGAATTGTTTTGATTAATAGTTCGAACATCTTTACCAAAGCTTCACAACCCAGTTTTACTCTACTCCAGATGGCCCATTAGGGGACATTACGTGGCAAAGTTCAGTGAGATAAGGAGGGACTTATGAAATCCGCTTGGTGATATTTATGAAGTCTTTGTTCTCTCCCGCTCTCACTCTCACACACTCACGCTTGCTCGCTCTTTCTCTCTCCCTCCATACACATTAATATAAAATCATATAGTATAGAAAATATGTTAAGTACAGTTAGTATAAGTAGAAATGATGTGCTTAAGGAAATTGACAGACTGAAACCTCAAAAATCGCCTGGTCCTGACGAGGTATATGCTAGAGTATTAAAAGAATGCAGAGATGAGTTAAGTAGTCCATTAGCATTTATATTTAACAAGTCATTAGAAACAGGTTTAGTTCCAGAAGCTTGGAAGCTTGCAAATGTAGTTCCGATCTTCAAAAAGGTGATAAATCGATAGCATCCAATTACCGTCCCATTAGTCTCACATCAATCATAGGAAAGTTGCTAGAGTCTATTATTGCTAGGAAAATTAGAAGCCACTTAGTAAAATTTAACTTAATAAATTCTTCTCAGCATGGATTCACTCAGGGACGTTCGTGCCTTACTAATTTGCTTAGCTTTTTCTCAGAGGTATATGAAGCAGTAGATAGTGACAAGTCATATGATATTATATATTTAGATTTCAGTAAAGCTTTCGACAGAGTCCCTCATGAGAGATTGATGAGAAAGGTTGAGGCACATGGAATAGGAGGGTCGTTGTTGGGATGGATTAGGTCATGGCTAATTGGTAGGAAACAGAGAGTCAGCATAAATGGTACCAAGTCAGAGTGGGGAGCAGTCAAAAGTGGTGTCCCCCAGGGATCGGTATTAGGTCCCCTGTTGTTTCTTATATACATAAATGACCTAGATTTAGGTATAACTAGTAAGATAAGTAAATTCGCAGACGATACTAAAATGGGGAGATCAATTGATTCAGATAGCGATATAGAGTGCCTCCAAAGGGATCTAGATACCTTACATGAATGGTCAGTAAATTGGCAGATGAAGTTTAACATTGACAAATGCAAGGTATTAAAGATAGGGAAGATGCAAACAAATGTTAAATATAAACTAGCTAATTTAGAATTAGAAAATTCAGACTGCGAGAAAGATCTAGGTGTGTTTGTTAGCAATGATTTGAAGCCTAGAAAACAGTGTATAAGCGTTCGTCAATATCTGTCACCGCCCGTGCTCTTAAAGAACTGCTCCAACATCATTAACTGCTTAATTTCATCAAATGTTGTGACCTTCTCAGATCGGAGCCAGTTCCCCATAGCATCGGACAAGTCCCGGGCGTGTTCCAAAAAGGTGCTATCTCTTCCCTTAGTTACACACCGGAACTTCAAACGGTACGTTTCTGGTTTCAGTTCGTAAGCCCTCAGGACAGCCTCCTTGAGATCCTCGTACACAATACATAACTCCAAAGGTAACGCATCGTAGGCTTTAAGACCCTTGCCTATTAATCTAGAGGATACAAGTGCTGCCCATTTATTCTCTGGCCACTGGTGTTCCTGGCACTTCTTCTCAAAGCGTGTGAAAAATTCTGTTACACCACTCATCAAACACCGGAACCAGTTTCAATAAGTGCGAGAGAGACTGCTCATGAACACGGTTACCAGCCCCAAGTTGCTGTCCCGTTGCCTCTACGCGCGACTTCTCTACGTCCATGTCGGCACAGTACCTAGTCGACTCTAAATCCGCTTGGATTTTTGCTAGCTCTATGTGTTCATGAGTGATAGTTTTTCTCTCTTCTATCTTGGCTCTCTCTTCTATCTTGTCTAATTCTAATTGCTGCTGAAGCTCACATGCCCTTTGTTGCTGTTGAAGCTGACATTTTCTCTCTTCGATCTTAGCTAATTCGAGCTGAAGTAATAATTCTGGAGTTAACCCTTGAGGAGGTGAAGGTGCTACAATGTTTGAAATTACCGGTGGTCCCCCCAGGGGCAACCCACCCTGCCAGTCACCACCCACCTGTGGAAGCGTACCCGGGGTCGGCAAACTACTGGGATGACTGGGAGTCGAGTGTAGGGGAAGCATGGCCGAAGGGCTCTGAGCACTCAACCCATCTCGCTCACCAGTCACCCTGCCCAGTACACACGTTATCAAGTTATCCTTGGTCATGCTGCTAGTAACCGCATGACCGATAGCTGTGGCCAGGCATTGAAGACCGTACCGATCCATACCCTCCAACCGCTCGGCAGTAACAGGCCATTGCAAAAATATCCTAGCATCCTCCTCACAGTTCACCCGATTAACCCTTTCATCATGCTGCTGTTCCTCAGTTTCGACATTACGTACTGTGTCTCCATTCTCCTCTGATCCGGTATAAGACATGATGCTCACAAAAATTTCTCACCACAATATTCAGAAAAGAAGCACCCCAAACTCTTATACCTCAATATACACACAAAAATTCTCGGAAATACTCAAGGGCTATACTATGTTGCAAAAAAAAAATATTCTTGCTGATCCCCGCAAAATATTCCCCAAAACAACAAATGTTCCCTGCTTAATAAATGTAGGTTCACCAAATCCTAGGTAAGGTCGCCATTTGTTACGACTGGGGTTCAAATATATCAGGGCTCTTATTCATTGGACTAGTAATGGCATAAATGTTACAACGGAAAGCGCTAGCTCCAACCTCTGAAGTATATTCCCAGTGAACAAAGAACACAAATACTCTACAGAGTTCTATATGCAATAATAGGCTATCAAACTCTCAATAAATGTGCGTCTACTCTAGGCTTAATGTTATGTGAAAACAGCCTATTACTACCTATAACCGAAGGTGCTTGGTTATGGTATGCAAAGTAAGGTGGTAAGAGAAGTTACAGCTTACGTTACTTTAATCAATAAATGTCAGGCACTCCTGCATGAAAGAAAGTGCACTAAAGTCCTTCAACACTAACAAGGAATCTTCTTTAAATGTTAGATGCTATAAAGATGCTCGTATCGGAAATGGAACCCAAAAAGGCAGGCAGCGGAACAATGCTCGTGCAGGCTATGCACACAAAAAGGCAGAATATATATAATGCCGTCGGAGCCAAGAATATCCTAAACACTACAACAATAATAATAATCGCCACAACAATGCAGTATTCCTATCAACAAAAAGAGCCTAAGTCGTTTGTGTCTCAATACATCAAACTAGGCTGCGAAATGCTTGTGTAATCATAAATGGGTATGCATAAAAAGAGTAATTAGGTTAATATACTTAATGTCTACTATGATTGATAAAGTCTAGCTAGAGTCAATGATACGAGATACTGGTGCGCATGGCATGCTGCATAGCCTAGTGCAAATCTCAAGTCTGTGCGTCAAATATTACGTTATAATGAAGGGTAGCTCTCTTGAGAAACCTTAATACCGAAGTATTAAGCGTTCTCCTGGCGTACCTCAAAGACAAACAATCGAGACTAGAACAGTGCAGAATGGTATAGGCAAAAAATCCTCATTCGTGCATGCTCTACTCTCAATGGCACACAGACTAGAATTTACTCAATCAACTCCAGTTCTCAGGTATGTCGTGCCGCTTTTAACTGAAGCCAGCACTCATAGGAAACAATACCTATAATAGCAGACTCCTAGTCTAGCATTATCTAATCCAGCAGAACACTAATAACTAAAGGAAGCAGTACTAAACAATATAAATGCCAACCAATGCTTCGTGATCCACTTATCTTAACAACTAACATACATAGGCTATATCAGACCTTAACACACAATACAACTGGCCAGCATGAAGCTGATTTTGCAGAGTTAACCAGAGGGGGTATAATATTAATAAAAGGTGGTGAAGGATATGGAAAATGAGAGATAGGCAGAGGAAAAGATTCTCAGGTACGGAGCGGGGACAGATAGCAAGGGAAAAAAGATGGGTGTGTTCTAGAAACCAGATCTGAGGGAGAGAGTGGCGAGGAACTGTATATATACTCGCACTAGCTCGAGCCGCGCGGGAAAATAGCGGTTACAAGTCATCTAACCACTAGCAAAGCTTACAGCATGGTAAGGGCCTCTCTCCACCAACCCCCGCGAGGCAGCCAGCCGTGACGTCATCGAGCGGGACAAAAAACACTGCGCGCCCCCTCTCACTCTGTTCTACTCCCTCTCTCTCTCCCAGATCCTATCATTACTAGTTAACCCGGCAAGCGCGATAGGCCTCACGGAAGGCTTCCTATAGGGAACGCGATAGGCCTCACGGAAGCAGGACCATAAAAAAAGCCTTCCATAAAAAAAAAGGGCCTATCAAAACAAAGGAATTTGTCTCTAGGTGAGATAATTCCCCTCCAGTACTCATCCATGTAAATCTCACCCACCCCCCCCACCATCCTTCCCCACCTTATTCCCCCCCTCCCTCCCCTCCTCAATTATCACCTATTTTTCCTCTTATTATCATCATTTATCGGTTATTTTTCTCTCCCGCGATAATGTAGCACAAGTGGGTTGCATAAAAGATCGTTATGCAACACCCAGACACCGGCACACACCGCCCCCTCGTCTCAGTTGACTCCCAGACAGCGAGAGGGGAGGGCTGCCTGTCTCTCTCTCTCGCCTGAGATTATGACCGGGTGGCCAATATCTTCGTTTTTCACCACCCAAATGCTTTTCCCACTTATTTTAGCACTCTTGAAGGTTCATATATACATCATATATGTAAAATAAAAGCATACCGAAAACAAATAATGGTTTATATTGTAAATATAACGAATTCTGTCAGAATCCAGGGCTAGAAATGCACAAATAACTACCCTAGCACCTACGTCTATATCGCGCTTGTCAGGTTAATGATAAAATATATACTTTACAATTAAATATATAAAGCCTTGACATGGGCGAAAACAAAGAGCCTTTCTGGACTGCCCATGACACGAGCTTTCATATGAAATAAAGCACACTCTAATACACAAACTGTAGCCCCATCCACTGCCCTGGCAATCCTAGCGAGTCACTGTAGGACAAGCCATGCGGTTCTAACGGAGTGGTTAACGTCACCCCCCCCCCCCCCAAGATTTTTCTCAGAGGCCCCAAGGCTCACAAAAATCTGATGGTTAGAACCCATGCTATATCTCCACTTCCCATCACCCAGCGGCAGTAAAATATCTGGCACAGTTCTTCAACAAAACATTTTTCAAAATTATAACCCTCCCCAACACCATAGGTTAAATTATATGTAGTTATGCTCCTCAAGAGCGAGCTTCTCTAGCCCAGCATTCTGAGAGGAGTGCAACTCAGAATTACTGCTATAACATACTAAAAAAAATTCAACTATCAAAGAAAGAGTTTTTATTTGATTTTGTTATGTGTATAATTTGTTTATTTCGGCTGCACTATAGGGGCAAGCCTAGTTTTTTCTTCTATACCAAACGCTCAACTCCTGCTTTACGACCCAATACGCTGGGCTACAACCGCGAGCCAACAAGCACCAAGCGCAAAATACTATTCAAACTAAAGCAGGAGGCTACCCGTGTGTCAATCTACCCAGGATCATATACCCTTGAACGACCATCTGCAACCACGTAGTCACAACCGGCAATATGGCGTATGTCCAGGTTATATACCAATAACCTTAGTGACCACCTGGTCAGCTTCATATTCCGATTGTGAAACTGGTCCAAGAACTTGAGAGGGTGATGATCTGGGTAAACTACAACGACCGGACCATAGGCTGGAACACAGACCTCGAAATGCCTCAGAGCAAGTACAACCGCCAGCAGCTCCTCCTTGACAACAGAGCAGCCCCCCTGGGCCGAATTGTACTTCTCCGAGCAGAAACTAACAGGATGCTCCAGCCCATCATCGTCCTTTTCCACAAGGACGGCACCAGCCCCCACACCACTAGCCTCCGTTGCTAGTTGGAAAGGTAGGCTAAAGTCAGGGGCCCTGAGGATCGGGTGAGTGCACAACAGGTGTTTTACTTCCCTAAACACCTTCTCACACTCAGGCGCCCATTTGAACTTCTTATCCTTCCAGTTATCCTCCACCTGAGCTTGACTGTCCCGTTCTCCTTCTCCACCTTGACTGCTAAACGTCATCACAGGCACAGTGAGAGGCTCAGGGGGGTGCCTCCCATACTCCTTCACGGGATTATCATGACATAACTGATTGCGCTTCCGTCTGTCTGGAGTGGCTACCAAGTAAACCAGGTCCGATAGCTCCTCCACCACCCTATAAGGACCAGCGTACTTCGCGGATAAGGGGTGACCTACAAGGGGCAGTAGAATCAACACCTCCTGACCCACGTGAAACTCCCTGAGTTCAACCTTGAGGTCGTACCTGTCCTTCCTGAGGGCCTGAGAGCTAGTCAAATTACGGCCAGCCAACTCCAGACTGCGCAACATCCGTTCTCGACTGTTGAGGACACACTTGAGCATAGAACAAGGTTTTTCTGCGCCCTCCCATACTTCTTCAACCATATGGAGAGGCCCTCTGACACGGTGTCCAAAGACGAGCTCATTAGGGCTGAATCCCAAACTCTCCCCCGGTACCTCCCACACAGCAAACAAAACACATGGCAGGCCAAGATCCCAATCCCTCCCACTCTCAAAGCAACAACAACGAAGCACAGATTTCAAGGCTGAGTGCCATCGCTCTAACACACCCTGGCTATCCGGATGATATGCAGATGACACAACCCCAACAATCTCATGCTGCGGCATTGCTTGTACAAAGAGGCTAGAAGTGAAGTTGGGTCCCCGGACTGACTGAATCCCCTGCGGGTAACCATACCGGGAAAAATACACTAGCAAGCTTCGGACCACCATCTTCGCCGACCCATTTCTCATAGGGTACGCGTCAGGGTACCTTGTTGCTACATCTCCCGACTGTGCATCACTGTCCTCCTTCAATTCTTTCGTCTTTTTAAGCCCATCCTCTGCCCCTTCAGGAACAGTTACTGGGTCCTCTCCAGACTCGAAATGTGGTCCTAATAATGAGTCCCCGAGAAGGTCCGTTGACACTAAACTCTCAACCGCATCAACTTTCAACCCCTTCTCGGTACCCTTCCTCCGCTGATCTAAAGATTGTTGACCAGAATGTGACTCCCTGGATGCAGAATCTCCGGTGACAACACACTCCATAGGCTGCCCCGGACACTTCTCAACCCACTCCTGCTCCTCCCTACTCACGTCGGCCGGCTTCTCGACAACGACTAAGGGTGGAGCCTCAGAAGTAGGCCCCGCAAAGTCGTTGCCAAGAAGGAGGTCGACGCCCCCAACAGGCAACTTCTCCACAATTCCTACATCCAGGTCACGAGTCACACCATCAACTTCCACCTTCATTCTCACAAGCGGGTATGACCTTGTCGCATTAACTCCCTGAACCACAACCACCCGCGCCGTATTGACAGGTTTACCAGTGAAATTTCTCAACAGTGTTTGCGATGCCCCAGTGTCACGCAAAATTCTCACCTCATGTCTTCTACCCCCCCACTCCACACAACCGAGTCCCCTGTGGTCACTAAAGGCATCACGGACAGGGAATAAGCCTTCCGGATCCTTCTGCACTGGCAGTGTATTTACCTCGGAAGAAATGCCTCTAACAAACTCCGATGTCCTCTTGAACACTCCAATGCCGTGAGCAAAAGACACGGCTGCCGGAGGAGGTCGACTAGGGCACTCATTTGCCTTATGACCCTCCTGGTGGCACCTAAAACACATAAATTTCGGTTTCGGCTTATACTGTGATGTAAAAGGCCCCTGACTTTTCACATACGGTGTGGTGGTAGGTTTGGCTTCAGTTTTAGTTTCATTGCTCTTTGGTTTAAATGTGTCGTTGCTACGGGGAGGGGGAGGATAACGGTCCCTAGCACTTGCATCGTACTTCTGTGAGGACCCGCAACCCCGAATCAACGACAGCCGTAGATCAGCCATTTCTGCTGCTTCTACTAGAGTTCTTGGGTTTTTCTCCTTTAAGTTCAAAGTTAGATCACCGCCCGTGCTCTTAAAGAACTGCTCCAACATCATTAACTGCTTAATTTCATCAAATGTTGTGACCTTCTCAGATCGGAGCCAGTTCCCCATAGCATCGGACAAGTCCCGGGCGTGTTCCAAAAAGGTGCTATCTCTTCCCTTAGTTACACCCCGGAACTTCAAACGGTACGTTTCTGGTTTCAGTTCGTAAGCCCTCAGGACAGCCTCCTTGAGATCCTCGTACACAATACATAACTCCAAAGGTAACGCATCGTAGGCTTTAAGACCCTTGCCTATTAATCTAGAGGATACAAGTGCTGCCCATTTATTCTCTGGCCACTGGTGTTCCTGGCACTTCTTCTCAAAGCGTGTGAAAAATTCTGTTACACCACTCTCATCAAACACCGGAACCAGTTTCAATAAGTGCGAGAGAGACTGCTCATGAACACGGTTACCAGCCCCAAGTCGCTGTCCCGTTGCCTCTACGCGCGACTTCTCTACGTCCATGTCGGCACAGTACCTAGTCGACTCTAAATCCGCTTGGATTTTTGCTAGCTCTATGTGTTCATGAGTGATAGTTTTTCTCTCTTCTATCTTGGCTAATTCTAATTGCTGCTGAAGCTCACATGCCCTTTGTTGCTGTTGAAGCTGACATTTTCTCTCTTCGATCTTAGCTAATTCGAGCTGAAGTAATAATTCTGGAGTTAACCCTTGAGGAGGTGAAGGTGCTACAATGTTTGAAATTACCGGTGGTCCCCCCAGGGGCAACCCACCCTGCCAGTCACCACCCACCTGTGGAAGCGTACCCGGGGTCGGCAAACTACTGGGATGGCTGGGAGTCGAGTGTAGGGGAAGCATGGCCGAAGGGCTCTGAGCACTCAACCCATCTCGCTCACCAGTCACCCTGCCCAGTACACACGTTATCAAGTTATCCTTGGTCATGCTGCTAGTAACCGCATGACCGATAGCTGTGGCCAGGCATTGAAGACCGTACCGATCCATACCCTCCATCCGCTCGGCAGTAACAGGCCATTGCAAAAATATCCTAGCATCCTCCTCACAGTTCACCCGATTAACCCTTTCATCATGCTGCTGTTCCTCAGTTTCGACATTACGTACTGTGTCTCCATTCTCCTCTGATCCGGTATAAGACATGATGCTCACAAAAATTTCTCACCACAATATTCAGAAAAGAAGCACCCCAAACTCTTATACCTCAATATACACACAAAAATTCTCGGAAATACTCAAGGGCTATACTATGTTGCAAAAAAAAAAATATTCTTGCTGATCCCCGCAAAATATTCCCCAAAACAACAAATGTTCCCTGCTTAATAAATGTAGGTTCACCAAATCCTAGGTAAGGTCGCCATTTGTTACGACTGGGGTTCAAATATATCAGGGCTCTTATTCATTGGACTAGTAATGGCATAAATGTTACAACGGAAAGCGCTAGCTCCAACCTCTGAAGTATTCCCAGTGAACAAAGAACACAAATACTCTACAGAGTTCTATATGCAATAATAGGCTATCAAACTCTCAATAAATGTGCGTCTACTCTAGGCTTAATGTTATGTGAAAACAGCCTATTACTACCTATAACCGAAGGTGCTTGGTTATGGTATGCAAAGTAAGGTGGTAAGAGAAGTTACAGCTTACGTTACTTTAATCAATAAATGTCAGGCACTCCTGCATGAAAGAAAGTGCACTAAAGTCCTTCAACACTAACAAGGAATCTTCTTTAAATGTTAGATGCTATAAAGATGCTCGTATCGGAAATGGAACCCAAAAAGGCAGGCAGCGGAACAATGCTCGTGCAGGCTATGCACACAAAAAGGCAGAATATATATAATGCCGTCGGAGCCAAGAATATCCTAAACACAACAACAATAATAATAATCGCCCCGACAATGCAGTATTCCTATCAACAAAAAGAGCCTAAGTCGTTTGTGTCTCAATACATCAAACTAGGCTGCGAAATGCTTGTGTAATCATAAATGGGTATGCATAAAAAGAGTAATTAGGTTAATATACTTAATGTCTACTATGATTGATAAAGTCTAGCTAGAGTCAATGATACGAGATACTGGTGCGCATGGCATGCTGCATAGCCTAGTGCAAATCTCAAGTCTGTGCGTCAAATATTACGTTATAATGAAGGGTAGCTCTCTTGAGAAACCTTAATACCGAAGTATTAAGCGTTCTCCTGGCGTACCTCAAAGACAAACAATCGAGACTAGAACAGTGCAGAATGGTATAGGCAAAAAACCCTCATTCGTGCATGCTCTACTCTCAATGGCACACAGACTAGAATTTACTCAATCAACTCCAGTTCTCAGGTATGTCGTGCCGCTTTTAACTGAAGCCAGCACTCATAGGAAACAATACCTATAATAGCAGACTCCTAGTCTAGCATTATCTAATCCAGCAGAACACTAATAACTAAAGGAAGCAGTACTAAACAATATAAATGCCAACCAATGCTTCGTGATCCACTTATCTTAACAACTAACATACATAGGCTATATCAGACCTTAACACACAATACAACTGGCCAGCATGAAGCTGATTTTGCAGAGTTAACCAGAAGGGGTATAATATTAATAAAAGGTGGTGAAGGATATGGAAAATGAGAGAGATAGGCAGAGGAAAAGATTCTCAGGTACGGAGCGGGGACAGATAGCAAGGGAAAAAGATGGGTGTGTTCTAGAAACCAGATCTGAGGGAGAGAGTGGCGAGGAACTGTATATATACTCGCACTAGCTCGAGCCGCATGGGAAAACAGCGGTTACAAGTCATCTAACCACTAGCAAAGCTTACAGCATGGTAAGGGCCTCTCTCCACCAACCCCCGCGAGGCAGCCAGCCGTGACGTCGTCGAGCGGGACAAAAAACACTGCGCGCCCCCTCTCACTCTGTTCTACTCCCTCTCTCTCTCCCAGATCCTATCATTACTAGTTAATGATAAAATATATACTTTACAATTAAATATATAAAGCCTTGACATGGGCGAAAACAAAGAGCCTTTCTGGACTGCCCATGACACGAGCTTTCATATGAAATAAAGCACACTCTAATACACAAACTGTAGCCCCATCCACTGCCCTGGCGATCCTAGCGAGTTACTGTAGGACAAGCCATGCGGTTCTAACGGAGTGGTTAACGTCACACACTCCCTTGTTATATATATATGTATCCTACTTATTGGCGTATTTAAGGTACACGCTTTGGTGTCCTGCCCCTGCATTATTTCTGTTCTGTATTAACCCTTTATTGGCGGCGCGCATCATATGTCGAGTGAAAGAAATTTGTACTATGTGGCGGCTCACACCATAAGTCGTGTGGCAATTTCAGCACGTAATGTTGCTGAGAGAGAGAGACAAGTGGTGGCAGGATACTGCGAGCGTATGACTGCTCCAGACCACCGCGGCGGACCAACTGACATGAATCCCACCCTCCTCCACCCTCTCACACTCGCTACATAGTGAAATGTATGGGGAAAGTACCGAATTACATGGTTTTTGCACTCGTATTGCGCGGTTGTTGCAAGAAAACTAGCAGTCATACAAGGATCGTTTTGGTGTCATTGGAAAGCTCTTTTTATGCCCTTTCTGGGATATATACTTGTTTTACGCTCTGGATCTTATTTAGGCATGAAAATGATCACGTAAACAGCCCTATTTTGGGTAAAAACACCCCGCTGGTGGCTACATATTATTTACCGCCTAGGCCGCTCTTTAGGTGTTAACGAGCATCTTAGAGCATCAGACCTTTTCAGAAGATTCCTTATCTGATTGCTGTAGGACTAGACTTCCAGTGTTTTCATAGAGCATTGAAGAGTTTAGTGTTGAGTACTGACTCACACTAAAGTTAACGTAAGCAATTATTCCTTTATTAAATCTTATATAGTTTATTCAAACATTGTTATTAATTAAGATCATTTTCGTAACGTAAGTACTCCTGTTGTGAGTTGGCTTTGCCGTCACCGGAAAGCCTTTGTAGAAGTGCACTAAAACCCAGTTAATTGATACCCCGTTATCCAGTAGATTAACTCTAGAGGGATTTGAGTGTTTTTGTTCGCCAGCGTAATAGTTCGAGGGTTTGGAATTAGCGTACCGTTGTAATAGATATAACAAATGGCCGTTGTTGCAGATATAGCCTATCATCTAGTCCATTATTAAGTGCCCTTGTTTATTTCGTAGTGCCGGTCGTAACAAATGGCGACCTTAGACCAGAATATAGTGAACTGAATATTGCATATTTTTTTTTGGAGAAATGTTATTGCCATTTGGGGTTGCATTTATTTCTCGCATTGTTGGCAGTAGACATTGTTTTGAGGATACATAGAACTTGTTGGAGTTATTGGTGACCTAGTATTGCACTCAAGAACATCTTTGAATATTTTTTGGTGAATAAAGCTACGCAAGAGTTTGGCTACTTTTGTATTGACTGAGAATTTTTGTTGTTGACTCCATCATGTCACTGGACGGGTCTAAGTATAGTGAGGGCACAGTGCGAGAGGCAGGCGAGGAGGTGGAGAAGGTGGAGTTGTTAAGCGGCGTTCGGATGGTGAACAATGAGGAGGAGGCTCGGATATTTTTGGAGGAGCCTGTGTCAGCAGATCATGTGTCGGGGCTAGACCGGTACGGACTGCAGTGTGTGGCCACGGTCTTAGGGTTTCCCGGTACTAGCGGTTTGTCGAAAAGTGAGCTGGTTGCCTGTGTGCTGGGTGGGGTGCATGGGGGTTCGGGTGGAGCGGGAGCTTGGGCACCTTTGGCCCAGCCCCCATTCCACTCGACTCCTACCATGGCGCCCCCTCGGGCTCCGGAGCCGGGTACGTTCCCGCAGGCCGATGCCCGCTGGCGGTTGGGTATGCCTCTAGGTGATTCACGGGGGGGGTCCTCAATAGTAGCACCCCCTCCTCAGGGTTTGTCTTCCGAGATGTTGTTTCAGCTCGAGCTCGCCAAACTTCAGCAGCAGGAGCGACAGGCTAAGCATGAGGCTGAGCTCAAGCAGCGAAAGCATGAGGCTGAGCTCGAGCAGCGGCAGCGAGAGGCTGAGTTCAGGCAGCAGCAGCAGCAGCAGGAGGCTGAGCTCAAGTATAGGCGTCAGGGTGAGTCTGCAAGGTATTGTGCCGATGTTGACCTAGAGAAAACGCGTGTAGAGGTGACAAGGAACCGGGTCGACCAGGGGGGTCGAGCCCATGACCAGTCCCTGTTGCATCTACTAAAGTTGATTCCAGTGTTTGATGAATTAGGAGTAACACAAAATGTTCTCCGGTTCGAGAAAAAGTGCCAGGAGCACCAATGGCCCGAGGAGAAGTGGGCAGCCCTTGTTTCTTCACGATTGACGGGGAAAGCACTCAAGGCGTACGATGCTTTGCCCCTTGATTCCTGTGTGAATTACGAGTTGTTGAAAGAGGCTGTCCTGAGGGCATATGAGCTACAGCCAGAGACCTACAGGCTGAAGTTTAGGGCGGTTCCAAAAAGAAAGGAGAGTACTTTCCAGGAACACGCTAGAGAGCTGTCAGATGCATTTGAAAATTGGTTAAGGTCGGAGAAGGCAACTACTTTTGATTCAGTAAAACAACTAGTGTTGCTGGAATTTTTTTTTAAATGTACTGGCAGTGACTTGACTCTTAACCTTAAAGAAAAGCAACCAAAAACTCTGCAGAAGGCGGCTGAGCTGGCTGACCTTAGGGTGTCATTGATTCGTGGGTGCGGGTCTGCACAGAGAGCTGAGGCAGGTAACGAGGGGCGTACCACTCCACCCCCCCGAATTAATGACACAACAAATAATTATCCATTTAACCTCTGAAGTGCGCATGGGGGGTATGAGACACCACACTCCTGTGCTGACGTATTTGAGCTGTTCCCATCACTAAAATATTTATTTTACCATAAATAGCATTAATACTTATTCATATGCGCCTATTATAGGTTGATTATAAGGGTATTAATTTGTTACAACAATAAAACAAGTGGAAACAGCGTTTGGATGGTCAAAATCGGCAATACAGGCCGGGAGTTACACAATGTATGGCTGAGGCAACCTCCCAGCCCACCACTTTCCTCCACCTCTGGAGAGAGACTGTCGATAGATACTCTCTCTCTCTCTCTTGCACTCGCTTGCTAACAGTGATGACAACGCCCTGCTACCAACTCGCTAATGTTAGCACGAAAATAGACCACAGGAAAAGGGAATAACAGGGAAAATAGGTGATAACTGAAGGAGGGGAGGAAACTGGGGAAGGAGGGGAGGTGGAGGAGTGATATTTGGCATGGCCCAGGGGCCAAAAAAAATAAAAAAATAAAAAAATAAAAACAAAAAAATTAATGTTTTTTTTCGGTGTTTTAAATTGATTTTTTTCCCCCCTGACTCATAAGAGTCTTCCCGTAGTTCCCGGGTTAAGAGTACTGTTGCCAATTATGAACCCAAGTCGAAACCCTTCCCGTTTAAGAAAGGCCAGGGCCCTTCCTCACCTCAGAGGAAGTCCAAGAGCGAAGTGGAGTGTTTCCAGTGTCATAAGAAGGGGCATATTGCGCGCTCATGTCCGAGCGCACCGCCTACAGCAGTGGTGTCACTAGTGAGTAACATTGGCGTTTCTTTGAGGTCTTCCGCGTTTGCCCGGGGTAAACAGTCGGTTGCGAAATCATTGTCGGTGCAGAAGCAGCAGGAGGACTCGTCACCCGTCCGTGATGCTTTTTGTGGTCATAGGGGGCACGGCACTGTGAGGTGGGCTGGTGTGAAGCATAGGCTTGAGTTGTTGCGTGATACGGGCGCTTCCCAGACACTTGTTAAGAATTTCACTGGCAAGCCTATTAACGTGGCTCGGGTTGTGGTGGTTCAAGGCATCAATGCTACGCGGTCTTACCCGCTGGTCAGAATGGAGCTTGAGGTGGACGGTGTGACACGGGAGTTGGATGTGGGGGCGGTGGAGAAGTTGCCAGTTGAGGGGGTCGACCTCCTTCTCGGCAACGACTTTGCGGTGCCCACTTCTGAGGTTCCACCCTTAGTCGTTGCCGAGAGAGCGGCCGACACGAGTAGGGAGGAGCAAGAGGGGCTCGAAAGATCTCAGTCCGCTCAGGTGTCACAGCCTAGTCACCAAGTTCTAGACCAGCGGAAGAAGTGTCGGAAGGAGAACGTCAAGGCTGGTCGGGTTGAGAGTTTGGATCCAGCGACACTCCTTGGTGACTCGGTACTTGACCCAAAGGTGAGCTCCGGAGTGGCCCCAGAACCTGTCCCCCCTAGTGACATGGTAGGGCGTGATGGCACTCCGCGACAGAGTAGTTCCCAGGGACAACAAGAAGATCTTAGTCTTGAGAGTTGTGGGAACGGGGCTATTGAACTCGACGAGGACGGGGAAGCATGTCATGTGAACCTGTTAAAGGAGTTTGTGAGGCAACCACCTGAGCAGCCTACTGTCCCTGTGTTGTTCTGCAGCGACCAAGGTGGAGAAGGAGAGGGGGGCAGTGGGGCACAGGTGGAGGAAAGTTGGGATTGTAATGTCTCGGCGGAGCAGTGGGCGGGGGACACGAGTCAGGTGGCTGTGGAAGCGCTAGAGCACCTGCCTGAGCAGCAGTGTGCAGCGCTCCAGCACCTGCTCGCTTCATACCCCACTGTTTGTGCCGAGCACCCAGGCCTCACAACTCATGCGGTGCACGAGGTTCCGCTGACAGGTCACTTGAGTGTGAGTAGACCGTTGGCCTCGTTGTTTCAGTGGTTCAAGGTGGGCGACGAGGCTTTGGCATGGTTGTCTGGTCAGGGTCGACCCATGGCTGCTAAGGGTGGTGGTCAGAATCAGGACATCGAGCAGATTGGTGAGGTTGGCTGTGGAGTGGAGGCGCCCGGTCGTCGCATAGCCTCCCAATGCTGCTCTAGTAAGATGCAACAGCCCTACCATAGACTGACTGTATCTGGCCATGTCGCTGAAGGCGCTGATGCTGCGCAGGCAGATGTAGTCGCAAGGAATGCAGGGGTGCGCATGCGCATGTACGGTATCAGCGGGGGAGCATTAGCAATTATGAACTGTGGGAGTGACTGCACAGGTGATACAGATTGTCCCTCTCATGACCTGGCTGTTCTAGGGACAAAGGTGGAGAAGGAGGGAGACTATAGTGTAGAAACTGCGGTCTCGGCTGGGTTGTGGGAGGGCAATGAGCATGTTGTTTTTCGAGATAAGTTGCAACCTCTTGTTCCTAAGTGTCAAGAGAAGTTGTTTACTAGGCTGTGGCAGTACATCCGCATGTTTGTTGATTCTCCAGGCCTGATGTACGGGGTAGAATCCAACATGGAGGCTGGAGACAGTGCAAGGCTCAAAGTGGCTCCCTACCGTATAAATCCTGCTCGACAGCATGTCGTGAAAGCAGAGCTGGACTACGTGTTGACGAAGGGTCTGAGGGATAAGGGATATCGTGAGTGGTCGTTGCCAGTAACTTTGCAACCTGAGTTAAGTGGCAAGATCCGTGTGTATGTTGTTTGCAAGAGTGTTGGTACATTATCCCTGACAGACGCCTATACCTTATCCAGAGTTGATGACCCCATAGACCGCATCGGGGCTGCCTCATTTATCACGAAGGTAGAACTAGTGAAAGGTTATTGGCAGGCCCCGTTGCCGGAGAGAGTGAAGAGAAGTGCCAGTCTTGTGATGAACTGGGCAGTTTATGAGTGTCAGGTGTTGTTTTGCTGCCGGAACACAAGTTGGATGTGTGGCATGTTAAGGGCGCTGATAATGTTGTGGCTGATTGTTTGTCACGGGAGGGTATGTCTTAAGGAGCACCCTCGCCGTTCAGGCAGTGTTTGTTTGCGAGTGGAGAAAAATTAGGCTTGCCCCGTAGTGCAATGCCGCCAAAAACACTATTAAAAAATATAAAAACCTCACATAAAAACTCTTTCTTTTTTATAGTATATAAGTGCAATATATCACAGCAAGCATCTAAGACACTCTGAGTTGTTGTCTTAGTAGGCTAGGCTTGGTGAAGCTTGCTCGTTGAGCGTGATATAATTATTATGATGCTATTATTTTGGGGAAGTGTTGTGAAGATTTTTTTTTATAATGCAGTGTTTTATATTTGTGATCATGCCTTGTTTTCACAACTTGGGAGAGTAGCTAGGTGATACTGGGTTAGTGGGCATTCTGTCTGGTCAGATGTGGAGTTCACCTGAGGCTGAAACGTCCCACATCTTGGGCGGGGTGTTACGCTGGCCAGCTTGCCAGAATGCACTAGGAACTCGCTAGCGCTCGCCAGGGCAGTGATATGGGCTACAATTATCATAGAACGATGTTCTTTCTTTCATAGAGTTCATGTTGTCACAGACAGATCAGTGGTGGTCTTTATTCTTGTCTGTGACACTTGGAAGTATTTTATATCATTGCTAGAATATTGCTAGAATATGAGTGTAGGTAACACGTTCTTCAAAAAAAGGCGTATACACAAGTACACCTGGCATAGACTTGTGAGAGGAGAGATTGTAGAGAGGGCATTGATGGATTATGTGCTGGTGACAAGGGAAAGATTGTGTAGTCTGCTGGATGTGAATGTGATGAGAGGTGAGGCGGAGGGTATGTCAGATCATTACCTGGTGGAGGGAAAGCTAAGAGTTAAGAGTTACAGGAGAATAAGAGACAAGCGTGAAGTAAGAGAGGTATAAAATTTAGTGAGTTAGAGAAGAGTGAAAAAGAGAGGGAGTACAAGGAAAGACTAAATGAAAAGTGGATGGAAGTGAGAGAGATGGAAGAGAGAGAAGTAGAGTTTGAATGGCAACTGTTTAAGGAAGGAGTGAAAGCAAGTGCAGAGGTAGTATGCGGCAAAAGGAAAGTAGGAGGCAGAGGTATCAGGAAGGGAAGCAAGTGGTGGAATGATACGGTGAGAAAGGCAGTTGAGGAGAAGAGACAGTGTTTTGAGAGGGTTTTACAGGATGGTAGTGTTGAGGTATGGGAGAGGTACAAGGAGAAAAGGAGAGAGGCAAAACGGAAAATTAGAGAAGCGAAAAAAGATGCAAACGAAAGGTGGAGCCAAAGGCTGAGTGCGAATTTTTGAAGAACGAAAGAAGATGTTCTGGAAGGAGGTAAATAAAATAAGGAAAGGAGGACAAAAGTGGGAAGAGTCAGTGAAAGATGAAAATGGAGAATTACTAGTGGAACCAGTTGAAGTGAGGAAAAGATATGCCGAGTATTTTGAATCTTTGTTAAATACAAGAGATGGAAGAGAAGCAGTGATTGAAGCAGAGGTGGATGGAGATAGGTTACCCAGGCCACCCAGGTGGCAGGGAATGAATGAAAGGATTGAGGAAAATGAGGTGAAAGAAGCAGTGAAACAAATGAGAGCGGGAAAAGCAGAAGATTTAGATGGTATTGCTGTGGAGTGTATAAAGAAGGGTGGAGATGTGATAATAGATTGGTTGGTGAGACTTTTCAATGTGTGCTTTGCTGTTTCAATGGTACCAATAGACTGGAAGAGTGCATGTATTGTGCCGTTGTACAAGGGGAAGGGAGATCGGCAGGAGTGTTCAAGTTATAGAGGTATTAGTTTATTGTCAGTGGTTGGAAAGCTGTATGGCAGGGTGTTGATAGAGAGGATAATAAAGTGTACGGAAGTTGCAATAGGAGAAGAACAGTGCGGTTTTAGGAGGGGAAGAGGGTGCGTGGATCAGATGTTTGCAGTAAGACAGTTATGCGAGAAGTATTTAGAGGAGCATAAGGAGATATTTTGGGCTTTTATGGACTTGAAAAAAGCGTAGGATCATGTGGACCGTGAAGCAATCTGGAAGGTGTTAAGGATTTATGAAATAGGAGGAAATTTGTTAGAAGCAGTTAAGAGTTTTTATGAAGGGAGCAGAGCATGTGTGAGAGTAGGAAATGGTGAGTTGAGTGAATGGTTTGAGGTAAAGGTAGGTTTGCGACAGGGTTGTGTAATGTCACCATGGCTGTTTAATATGTTTATGGATGGTGTGGTGAGGGAGGTGAAAAGGAGAACTATGGGAAGAGGATTGGGTTTAGTAGGAAAGAATGGTAGAGATTGGGAGTTGAATCAGTTGCTGTTCGCTGATGACACAGCATTGGTGGCGGATTCTGATGAGAAACTGCAGCGGGTAGTCAAAGAGTTTGGTGTGGTTTGTGGAAGGAGGAAACTGAAGGTGAACGTCAATAAAAGTAAAGTAATGGTGTGTAATAGGGGAAAGCATAGGGTGAATCTAGATGTAAGGCTGGATGGGGAAATATTGGAACAAGTAGAGTGTTTTAAATATCTAGGAGGAACGATAAGCAGGAGTGGAGGTATGGAAGTGGAGGTAAAACAGAGAGTGTGTGAAGGAAGGAAGGTTTTCGGAGCAATGGGAAGTATGTGGAAGACGAGAAATCTCGGAATGAAAGTAAAAAGTGCACTGTATCAAGGAATTGTTGTGCCAACAGTGATGTATGGGGCTGAGACATGGGCTCTGAAGAAAAAGGAGAAAAGAGGGCTGGATGTGATGGAGATGAGCTGCTTGAGGAGTGTGTCTGGAGTTACTCGTAGAGACAGATTGAGGAATGAAGAGATACGTAGGAGAGTGGGGCAGCAGGAACATTTGTCAGCCAGAGTGGACAGAAGGGTGCTGAGCTGGTATGGTCATGTTGAACGAATGGGAGATGAAAGGCTTACAAAGAGAATATGTGAGTCAGGTACAAGGGGAGATAGAAGGGCAGGAAGACCCCCATTGAGATGGAGAGACTGTGTAAGAAAGGCTTTGGATGATAGAGGAATGACTATAGATCAGGCAGGGGAAGTGGTGGTGGACAGGAGTGAATGGAGAATGCTTGTGAATAGTTGAGTGAACACGTGGTCATTTGGAGTAAGGGGTCGGGCTCAAGTTCGACTAGATAATAGTCCATCAGGCGCCTGGCCCGGGGGGACGATTAATATGAAGGGTGTGCCTGGAAGTGTGGTGGGAGGGCTTGTGGCTTTGGCTCCGCTGCATGTCTGCCTGCCAAGATCGGAACCTCTCCGGGTGGTCAGGGGCCGGGGGAGTGCTGGAGCGACCTTTGGTAACCCTGGTCTCTGGGTCTTCTCCTGGGTGACCTGGATGTGTGTGAGTTTGTGTTTTTTATCTGTGTTTATTTTTTGTTTTATGTTGTTTTTGTGTTTTCCCTGTTCTTGCTCTGTTTTGAGTCGGCTACCCCCAAAATGGGGATTGGGCCTGAGCATATAGATAGATAGATAGAATATAATATGCATTGTGTGAAGTTAAGGAGAGAGAGAGAGCGGGGTAGGCAGCGTGGTGGTAGTATGTGCGTGTGTATGTACGTTTGCCTCCCGCGCTCGGAGAAGTCTCCCACGCCCGTGATTGGCCGGCGGGCCTGTCTACGTCATAGGACGCTTGCTCTTCATGACGTAGTCGTCTGTGATTGGCGGCCGCTGTCCTGGGACGGTGGTGCGGGCTCCTGTCCTCGTGTCTCCTTCAGAGCTTGGCACAGCGTGCTTGGTCCTACATGTCCTTTGCAATCTGTCCCCCATATAACCCCCTGTACTACTTTTCTCTCTCTGAACTTCTTCGTTTTCATACTTCTCTCTTTATTTAATTACTTATCCCTTCTGGTTCTGCATACGACTTCCATAGTCGGCCAGTCGTATTACCAGCACCAGCTCTCACATTTATGTTTGCACTAGTTTTAGGGATTATTAGAGTCATAGTCATATGGTAGCCTAGTGTTGGGGTGCTTCTAATTATTGAGCTGTTCTTTCCCATTATTTAATGCTAGACAGTGGAAGGTATCTTTGGTCGTTGTCTGAGTTATGTATGTGGCAAGTCAGAGCCTGTACAACATCGACGAAGCTAGCTAGCCTGTAACCCTTGTGCATATTTTCTTTTGCGAGTGTAGCAGTATACAGGTGAAGGGCTTTTGCCTATACTTATCTGTATACTTGCTACCTCATTTTGTTGACCTTTGTGGAGCGCCAGGGCAAGACCTGATACTAGAGATCTGGACTTTCCAAGAGAGCCTACAAGTCACTTAACGTAACATAAGGGAAATCTGTTCAAGGGGAGACAGTAGGCTACGAGCATGCTTGCGCTCTGCCTAGTTTCCTAGTACCTTTTATGCCACTGCTAGACTTTATTAGTGAGGAAGACAGCATTGTGTTTATTAACTTTCATTGTGTATGCTTTAGGAATTATTCATGCCTTATTTTAGCCAAGGTTGATGCATAGTGCACAACCCAGTTTGGTTGTTACGTTGGCTAAGGAATTACTGTTTTTGAGTGGTTATTATTAGTGCTGTCACAGAGTTGTTGCACTCCCTTGTTATACATATATGTATCCTACTTATTGGTGTATTTAAGGTACACGCTTTGGTGTCCTGCCCCTGCATTATTTCTGTTCTGTATTAACGAGCATCTTAGAGCATCAGACCTTTTCAGAAGATTCCTTATCTGATTGCTGTAGGACTAGATTTCCAGTGTTTTCATAGAGCATTGAAGAGTTTAGTGTTGAGTACTGACTCACACTAAAGTTAACGTAAGCAATTATTCCTTTATTAAATCTTATATAGTTTATTCAAGCATTGTTATTACTTAAGAGCATTTTCGTAACGTAATTACTCCTGTTGCGAGTTGGCTTTGCCGTCACCGGAAAGCCTTTGTAGAAGTGCACTAAAACCCAGTTAATTGATACCCCGTTATCCAGTAGATTAACTCTAGAATGTTTGGAGTGTTTTTGTTCACCGGCGTAATAGTTCGAGGGTTTGGAATTAGCGTACCGTTGTAATAGATATAACAAATGGTCGTTGTTGCAGATATAGCCTATCATCTAGTCCATTATTATGTGCCCTTGTTTATTTCGTAGTGCCGGTCGTAACAGTTGAGATAGCTGCTTTCCCCAACAGTGTAACATCAACAAATCTAATTTCAGTATTTAGAAGCTATTTTTCGAGATGGGGTGCCCCTGAAGAAATATCCACTGATGGCGGTACAAATTTGACAAGTGAGGAAATGACGACATTCTTCAACAGATGGAATGTGAAGCTCAGGGTGTCCTCTGCTCATTACCCACAGTCTAATGGGAGAGCTGAAGCAGCTGTCCGCACAGCTAAAAGGATTATCAGGGATCACACTGGAGGACGTAACAGCCTTGACACTGATCTGGTATGTAAGGCCCTATTACAGTATTACAACACGCCTCTACGAGACATTAATAAGTCCTCTGCACAACTAGCAACTTGAAGACAGCTTCGTGATTCTGTCCCCATGGTAAAGCAACTATGTAAAGTGGACAAATACTGGGGAAGAACCCTACGACAGAGGGAAATGCAAATGTTAAATGCATCACAAAAGGACAAAGAGCGACACGATCATCATGCTCGCCCCCTAGCGATTATCAAGATAGGAGGTGAGGTGAGACCGTGAGAGTCCAAAACTCTATCTCCAAGCAATGGGACCGGTCGGGTGTCATCATGGAAATGAGAGGGCCTCGACAGTATGTCATACGGTTGGATGGTAGTGGCAGACTAACAATGAGGAATCGCATTCATCTTCGCCCCATCAGTACACATACACCGACTACAGCAGTCAGGCCTCCTGTGCCGGAAGAGGAGGTCGAGTCCAGTAAACCGACGCCTGCAGCCAAACATCACACTCCATCTCCAGACAGACCTGCCCCAGCTGCCAGGGACAGAATACAGCGGAGGCCACCAGTGTGGATGGATGGCTATGCACACAAATAGAGACATTTTTTTTTAATTAGATAGGCTATATACAATATATATGAATTTATTAATATTATTTTTGTTTTACTTTTTTACCGTACCAATTTAGAGGACCATCAAATTAATATTGTTAATAATCCATATGTACTGTAGTACTGTACTGGTTTGTGTGCTATTACCCATTTAATTTTACTTTATTTTGTTAGTCAAGTACCAGTACTGTACTGTACATCATTTATAATTTGTACCCTATACCGTATCATTCTTTCATCCACCTACAACCCCAATAACCTTAGGCTATATATATTTTATTGCCACAGTTCAAAGTCCAATATGCAATATTTGTGTGTTCTGATCTTTCTACCCCCTCATCAAATAAGCTATCAGTTCAAAATATTTAATTACTACCGGTACTCTTGCACAAACCAGTACTTCTCTAGGTAGGTTACTGTAGGTTCATAACATTTTTGAAAGCTCTGTTCTCTTTTGTTTTGTTCTCATTCTTTTTTAGTTTGTATTGTTTTTTAAATTGCATTATAGCATTGCTAGAGTAAATCCAGAGCCATTTATTTACTTGTAGGTTATAATCATTCAACAGTAGGATATTAAATAGTCTATGGAAAATAGATGATTATTATAATGAAATATATCGTGCATAAACTGTGAATAATTACCGTACCAGTAGTGCTGGTACTGCTTATCTTTTTATGTACCGTACTGTATACGGAAAGGTATATACAGTTTGTTTTTGTTTTGTCTTTATCAGTTGCTATGTGCATTAGTTTTAGTCATTGCATGGCAACTTAAGGGGGGCATGTAGGATGTCGTCATAATCAAAGGGTAATATTATTGTTTACTTTGATGAACGTCACTAGTTCTGTTGGCGGAGGCGCGTCAAAGGCGTCAGACGTCTCCTGGTTAACCCTAAGTCCTGTCCCAGTTATTACACGGATATAACCATTACTTGTGGCTCTCATTCACCTCAAGACCTCTTACATGTATGTATTTGTGAGTGTATATATGAGTGCAGTATGCTGGTTTTAACCCCTTTTGAACTAGCAACGTCTTTATTTTTTTAATTCTAGCTATACTTGAATGATTTTGTGTAGTTTCAGACTGATCTGTTGTAGTATAAAGGGTAAAGTTACATAGTTTGAAGCTTAATTGCTGGAACCCTATTTTAACTGAATAAGAATCTAGCCAGAATATAGTATAAAGGACAGCACCGATACAGAGGGGTTTAGTGTTATCTTTACAAGTGCTTATTCTTGATTTTGTATTCTTATTTCACCCAATCACACAAGCCCCAATACACTGGAAAACGTTGTAGCTGGTAGGGTGTGTAGTTGTGAGTGCAAGTGCATGTCTATATAATTATGTGATCGTATAATTGTATGTGTGGACAATGCGAGTGTCGTGATCGTTATGTTATCAATTAGTTACTGTAAAAGAGCATTTTCTTTGAAAATTATACATAGAAAACTAACTATTTAAGCGGGTATCTATTACATTTGTATTGAAAGTTGATTATGCAGTATTATCTTTTGACACGGTTTCACTACGATGTTTTCTAAATTCTACCGTAGATAGTTATAGGCCTACTTGGGTTGCTTGTGTTCGTTTTTAGCTGTGCTAAGTGCTGTAGGGTGGTTGTGGTGTTATGATGTCTCAACCCCCATGGTTTTCGGTAACTACATGTTGCCCTTAGTTTGTTTAAATATGGAAGCGACTGAAGACGACGTCTGTTGTCTTAATGCAATAATGTAAATGGTGGTGTCTATCATTTGTGTTACTATTATGCGTTCCAATTGTGCAATGTAGACTCAGAAGGACAGGACTACACACATAAATACATATGAATATATTTAGAAAAGTAAACAAACTAAAGATATACGCCATGTGAGGAGGAGCACTTTATTGACAATGCTTCTCATATAGCTTCATTGGCCTCATGAAGCTATATGCAACACTTTGTCAATAAAGTGCTCCTTCTCACATGGTGTTTATAATCACACAAATATAATCCAGTGTCACTCACCTAGTAATATCCTCAGTGTAGCTGGTGAGGCAGTGGAGGCGGGAGTTGCCTGTGAGGGTTGAGCGTTATTAGGTCACATCACAGTTCTCTGTGTACGATGGTGTTAACCCTTTCAGTTTGCTCATCATTACTTATTGATCTGTGGACAGCCATCACTGAAATTCGAATTTTCCCGCCCAAAAGCTTCTAGGCGCGGCCAACATAATAATCTTATCGCTCGTTTTTCACCCACAAATATCACCCCAACTGCATTTAAGTATACTTCACGAGATAGAAGGAAGTCTATACAACAATATTTCTATCAACCAAAAATTGTGTATCTATAATGGTTATCGTGTAAAAGTAATATCCGTAAATATTTCTGCTGCAAATTGTGATTTTTTTTCAATTTACTTCAAGATATTTCCGAAAGTTACGAAATATTTTTTTTATTTTCATACTAAATCACAGCTGTTTTTTTCCGCTGAACATGATGCTGGTGTTTAGAATATTCTATCATTAATATTGGATTTTATAGAAATAAATCTATAACGATAGTTATTTGCTCTTGTAGAATCCCTGCCGCAACAAAATATTCACTCTGTCTGTTTTCACCCATAATAATTGTTTTTTTATATATTTTGTTATGAACGGGAAGAGAAAAGGTTATTCTATAAGAGTTCATAAAAAATAAATAATAATAATAATAATATGTGGAATTTAACCATAGGAGAATTTAGTTGTTCAGTCCGCCCGAAACTTTCCCTCCCCATTTTCAGCGATACATTGTGGGAAAATGGATATTTTTAAGCAAGCAATATTTAGAATTTTTCATTAGCTTTCGATTAGTATCTATATCATAAATGTACGATCAAAACTTCTATTTTTCCAGAATATTTTCGTCCATGTGGCGCATATTTTTAGACAGTGTTCAGCCCTCGCCGACTGGATTTTTTTTTCGCTTCAATTGACGCTCTATTTAAATATCATTTAAGGATCAATACAGTTTTTATATATTGATTTCGTATATCGCTAATGAATACAGATTGTTATTTTTAAAAAACCAGCTCTGTACGACAAAAACTCTATTTTATATGAATATTTTCATACGCGCTCCATAAGTCGATCAAAATGTTCCGTCCGCCATCATTTTCCCTCTTCACTCCCCCCTCCTATTTCACCGATCAAATGTCGGTTAATGGATATTTTTAAAATCATGTTAATTAGGATTATTCATTAGCTTTCGAGTGGTATGCATATCATCAATGTACGATCAAAACTTATATTTTTCCAGAATTTTGTTTTGGACGTGCCCCACATTCGCCGACTGGTCAAAATTTTCGCTTCACTTGATGCTCTATTTAAATATAATTTAAGGATCGATACAGTTTTTTATAAATTGATTTCGTATATTGGCAATGAATACAGATTGTTATTTTAAAAAACCCAGCTCTCTACGAATAAAACTTGATTTTATATGAATATTTTTATATGCACATACCTTACAACAAATAATTCGACCAGTACATACCTTAAACGTTGACTGTTGACCGTAATAATTTAACACCACTATGTATTGAGGATATCCAAGCACATTACAGTCATTTTGAATGCTATACATTATCACTTATATCACATAAAGCCACCATCAGACGATATATCCAGGGGGCGGCCATTTTTTAATGTCGCAGCCAAGCGACCTCACAGCATGACAGGGTGAGTCAAACAAAGGAATTTCCGAAATCAGAGCTTGCTCGCTCGGGGATATTTTTATCTTACAGTGTTGTAAGTTACCTCGCGTAAATCCTGAGATTTTCAGTGACACGCTGGTGAAAAGATATACGCGATCGCGTATATAATAACTTATCTAGGTTAAAATTAGTTTTGCCATGTTTCGCCCGGTATTATTTACGCGATCCCGTCAAAATCTGTGTTTGGGCCAAAGTACTTATATACGCGATCGCGTCGTATCAGACTGAGCGGGTTAATAAGTCACGTCTCAGCGGTCATCACGTTTGGCTTGCTCTGTACTTTATTTATCGCTGTAAGATGTTGATAGGGTGGGTAATTGTAGGAGCATGTTTGCATATCTCACTCGCAATGAATAAATGAAATTTAGATAATGCAGATACGAAATATTATTATTAGTAGCACTAGTCAATCAATCAATCAATCAATCATCTTTATTTTGAGGGAGACAAAAAGCAGAACTGCCTCCCCCAGAGTTGAAAGAGTGACAGGGCCAAAATCAAGGGACGTTCGAGCCAATATGCCTGGACACACAGAGTTTGAAGCAATTTATGTCATAGGATGAAGGAAAGACTGATTCTGGGAGAGAGTTCAAGAACTCAGCTGTTGAATAGAAGAAAGATTGAGAATAACGTTTCACTCTTGGGTTGGAGAGTTGGACAGAGTAAGGTTGGGATTGTGTTGAAAGTCGGGTGCTACGTGCTCTACGAAGAGGGGGTGGCATACACAGAGAGAGCTCTGAGGAACACTGATTATTGTAATAGTGGTAGAATAGTGATAGATGTAACATTGAGACAAAGAGAGAGAGAGACTGCAGAGAATTGGCGAGTGGACGTGAGCTAATGAGACGGAAGGCTTTCTTTTCTACTTTGTCTAGAAGTGCTGTGTGAGATTATCCTCACCACACGTTTGAACAATACTCAATACATGACACACTGTGCAGGGGTAAAGAACCCCTGGAGGCAGTTGAGCACACCCAGCTTCTGGGAAGCTGTTTTAGCAAGATTAGCAATATGATCTTTCCAAGAGAGATCAGAAGAAAAAGAGACACCAAGAATATTATGGGAAGATGAAGGGTTAATTTGTCTTGAAAAGTAACTTCCAGAAGCTCGCCGGATCCTATGGAGTCTGATGGAGAGAGACCGGTCAGACACCCTGACAGGAGCAGGAGGCAGAATGACTTGCGTATAAGGATTACGGTTGAGGCGGTCAAAATTTAGTTTATCTCTACTATGCTGCCATATCTCTGAGAAGTAATAGTAGTAGCAGCATAAGAGGACTTCTTCATCACAGACGTAGAATAAAGTAGCTTTCACACATTCACGACAACCACCACAATAAACCCAAAGTTGAAAATCGGCATACCTCTGGGTCGAAAAGGCCACTATTTCAGCATGCCATGACTCGTGTAACAACTGTGCCACGACATTCGACGACAGACCTACTGCAATGCCACGCTGTACGTCATCGGGCCATAATGGGTACAAAAATGAAAATTTAACAGTCAAAATTGGTAAACTACTCGGGACGATGGATCTACGGCGATGGACGATGGCTGCATTATGCACCCCGATGTACACCGACAGTGCCACGGTTTACGACGACGGCAAACGACAGAACCATGGCGCACTTTGAGGCTTTGGCAATGTTTCTGTCTTGCGCACCTTCTTCCTTGCCCTATAGTACAGCATTCCTGTAGTAGCCTTGACTGTACAGACCTTTTCCAGCAACCAATTGGGGCAATCTTTAAAGGGAGTACTTGAACAGTTTTCACACTACTGTTTCAGTGCACCTTTCAACAGCATGACCCTGTCCACTGCATCTTTTTAAACAGGCTGAGAAGAATAGTAAGCATGTTCAATGGTTCATGATGCCTAAACTGCTGGCATTTAAAATAATGAAAAGGATTAGCGACATATATTCTTTTAGATATTTTCCATACACCACACGTGCATCAGTAGAGAGTTTAGCTTTTTCAAATGTCAGTACAACTGTTAGTCTTGGAATATTTACTGATTACTAAACTAGTAATAAATCTAAGCTCTAGCAACAAAATGATTGGTCATCCCATGTACAGTATGCTGTTCAGTGTTGAAAATCAGTAGCAGCAAATCAAGAAAGCACGAAAACCATCACAACTTCTCCATTCATTAACTTACTGTAGGTGTCCTTTGTGCTCCTGTCTTTTTCAACATATCCTTCAAGTGATATTCATGGTTCTCTGAAATTCATGGAAATAACTTCATAGTAGTCGGGTTGTCATGCAGTTCAGTAATAAGTACTCTCCTGAACCGAGCTCATCGACTTTGGGCTCTGCTATTGATTAACGTGGGACTGGCACTGCCCCCCATCTCCCTTCTCCCTTCTCCCAGATTTGAAGAAAAAACTGTTTGAATTTTCTTAAATGTTTATGTGAACCATATTCTATCCTCCCAGTCCTGTGTACACATATTGCCTCTTTGTTACTCCACATTATCTCTTCTGGTTCTCTAGCTATTGTTTCCGTTTGTTTGAGTCTGAGCTGCATCATCCAGCCAATGCAACACAGATCTGGAAAGTTATCTAGCAATGTCCAATTTCTCATTCAATGGAAGAGCAGCAGTGTGTGGCTGCCATGGGTCCCTTTCTCGATTGTGTAGCACGACAGCTTGGGTAGCCACCAAGCCAGACTGTAACTAATTAAACAAATGCAATATTAAACTCTTCTACATTAAAATAGGATTAAAGTTCGAACTCTTTCAAATATAATATATTATATTTCTATATTTATAAGTATTTTAAAGTAATATATTATACGTTGTTTATATTGATACTACCCACTCCAGCATCCCATTTAATTTGGTAATGGAAATATGAGGATTAGTAAAAACAAATTATATATAAAAATGGGCTTCCTGTGTGGAAGTACATATTTCAAGACATCTTATTTCAGTTATCATAGTTCCTCAATTCCACAGCATAGGTGAACCAAAGTGGTTTTGGATTAAATGATTACTAAAAACGCGATGACAGTAGTTTTGGATTGGATGTTTTAGTTAAATTGTGAAAAAATTGTGTCTTGCAAAACTGCACTTTAAAGATAATTAATTTATTAACCCTTTCACTGTGGTTGCCGTACTGGAATGTCCTGGAAATATCCTGGAATGATTTGCTCATTAGAGCTCGGGGAGACGAGCGTGAGTGATCAGGAATGCGGCAGGCCCCTGTTCGCTCTGCAGCAAGCTAGCCGCGGTACTGAGACTCACCCCACGTCTAGCGAGATATATTCAGTGTTGCCAAAGATAAATGTAACGGAACATTAACCCTTAATTAGCGGTGAGCAACATAAGTCGAGTTAAATAAAGCTGGACTATGTGGCGGCGCTCGACATAACTCGAGTGGCAATTTCAGCACGTAATGTGGCTGAGAGAGAGAGACAAGTGGTGGCAGGAGACTAGCGAGCGTATGACTGCTCCAGACCACCGCGGCGAACCTACTGACACAAATCTCAGCTCCCTCCTCCCTCTCTCACTCGCTACATACTCAATTATGTACCGAAAGTACCGAATTACCTGCTTTTTGCACTCGCGTTGCACGGTTATTGCAAGAAAACTATCCATCATACAAGGATCGTTATGGTGTCATTCGAAAGCTCTGTTTATGCCCTTTCAGGGATAGGTACTTGTTTTACGTTCTGGGTCTTATTTAGGCATGAAAATGATCACGTAAACAGCCCTATTTTGGCTAAAAACACCCCGCTGGGCGGTACACATAAATAAACCGCATAGGCCACTCGTAAGGTGTTAATGAATTTAGCGAATATTGCCAATGTCTGCAGCAACACTGAGGGTGAACCACGTAAGCTAGAAAGGTCGTTCCGGTGTTATTTAAACAACTCTTTTCTTCTATTGTTATGCTTCAAACATTTAATTTCATTCAGGCACTTGCTTAAGCTATCAGGAGTGTCTGAATGAGCCCTAATATAGCGGAAGATCCCCTGCACTAAAAGGGTTAACAAATAACTCAATAGTCCTACTAATTACCAGAAAAATATATTTTTGGTTTGGTGATTAAAGTAACTAAATTGTTTAATTATGATAAATCATTCAGTTTATGGAGGAAAGCCCTTCAAGGGACCTGTGTGATGGGGGTTATGGAATCATGACCAACAAGTAGTAACACAATGTCAAGTCTAAACAAGATCAGTTTTCGAGCACATTTTATTTGTTCATAAATGTTTAAGTATTTGGTGAAAAAATACATCTAAATAAATATTTAAAATGTTCACACCACTAAGAATTATTATCAATGTCATTTAGTTGTGTCTCCAATTCGAATCTTTTAAAGGAAATTCCCTTCTAATTCATATATGTCCCCTTCAGAAAGGCACTTCGAGGGATTAATGATAATGTTACTTTAGCTGAAGGAGGCTAGTTAACAAGTGTGGTGCTAGGATGTAAAAAGACCTCATCGGATGATGCACCTATATGTGCTACTTCTCTTACTATTCCATTTGAGATAAAAACACTAGTGGCAGTCAATAGAACGGTGTCATGGCTTGATGTACTTGTTTTGTTAGAAGCATCAGACTGGTTAGTCTGCGAACAAGTTGTATGTCAGGACTCAAGCATGTGGGCCACCTCCCGAAACCCATCTAGAAACTTGGCACTCCCACTGCAGCTCTCTAGGCCTGTTGGAAAAATATTAATAATGCCATATTAAGAATATCGAAATAATTCTATATTTATGGGGATGTATGATATATATATGAGGTAGATTAGAACTGCATATGGTCTGATAATTGCTAATGATTGAAGACTTACATGACAGTGAGCCAGAGGAAGAACCTTCACCTTCGTAGGCGTAGTTCCTTACATCGTCCGCTGTTGGAGTGTTGCCCGTTCCTCTTTTGCTCCCAGCATTCTTCTTCATCTTTACTTTCTCCTCTGCTTCAGGGGAAGGCATAGTGATTCTGTGTCAACTACGCTCCTCCATGCTGCTGGTCTCCGAGGCGGCATCAACTTGCAACACATCCACATCTGAATACAAAATAAGCATTCAGTCGTAATATGGACAATCCTGAAATTGCTGAATGGGGTCTACAGTATATAGACAATTTGGAACATCTTTAACCAGGCAAGTACGTGAAGTAGCTAAAATGAACCTATCGTTGGTTTGGCAATCCAGCCAAAAATATGACTTTCGCAAAAGTGGGAGAAAAAGTATTTCAACGTAATGTAAATACATACCATCATCCACCATGAGTATATTATTTGTACAAAAATTGCACAGTAATGGCGTGGGTGTGATCAGTAGTTGCAAGGTTTTCAGAGAATGGAGGAAGGGAGAGGATTTTCTTAGTATCTCCCATACAAAGCAATATTATTATGCCACATGTGCATAGGCTTGAAGAACAAGACATCTTTAAAAAATAATTATGACCCATAAATTAGGTGTAGAGAACTTTTTTGTAAAGCATATAGCCAAATATGCAAAGGTGGGAGGGAGGAGGTAGGTAAACATTGAAGCCTACTTCCCTCTTCCTTCGCTGCTTGCAAAATGCTTTGTGATGGCTTTGATTTTCCCTCCCATAGATTTACAGGATAATAGATATATTTGGGGTTAATTGACGGTCCTTGAGCACTGCCACTGATTTAATGACAAGGCCTCCCTCACTGATTCTGTTTGTTTTACCTACAGATTAATCCAGCTAGCTCTCACACACACCACCTCCTCCTATTAATTTCACTACACTAAACAAACACGCCACACTTCTTTTCAACACACCAAAAAAATAGATTTTTGAAAATCACCACCAACCACCCTTAATATGGCTCTGTCAGTCTTTCAACTTTGGGGGAGGCACTTGATACAGGCAGCTTTTCCTTTTTGTCTCCCTCATACACATAGACAAAAAATGTTGTGGCGTGTGAGGTGTGAATGTGTTGTGTGGTTTTGAATCAAGAGTTGCCGCTTCGTCTTAGTTGTCACCCAATTTATATATGCATCTCGGCTTTGCCGCGGTTTTGGTGCGTGTTTGAATATAGTGCCTCAATCAAGTCCTGCCGCATTCAATCAACAAAATCTCAATTGAATCCTACCATATTTTATAGGTTAAGTACACAAAAAAAGGTTAGCTTCATTTTACGATACCTGCTTTTCTAGGAAGAAACTATGCCATCTTGTCTCATTAGTTCAAGAAATCATTACCGGTGTTAGCATTGCAATCCTAGTTTTAATTATGATCAATGTCAATTCTGTCTTAAATTTTTCGTATACATTATCCATGTTTGAACAACCTCAATCGGAATGGCAGTACTACTCACCTAAATGAGTACATACTCTTAGATTTTTACAATCAGAGAGGAATTAAAAGTAATGGGAAATGTTTGTTGTTGTTGCTGTTCCCCAGGCTGCCTGGCCGAACAGCACCAAAGGCCCCGAGTAAGGCCAAGGCCATAACCGAGCGCCCCCACAGAACCCTCCCTGCCTACCACAATAAAGCCTAAGTAACCGAAGCCACTCCATGGCAGCGAGCTGAGGAGGGTGCGGAAACGCCCGGGAAACCAAAGCACCACCCAGTGCCCTGTGCCCCTGAGCAATTATGAAGAGAAAGTTGAGGGGCAAAGGAAAAAAGTGATGCTTTGGCTCCCAATCTGCCAACCTCTAGGTTGGCAGATTTGGAAGAGACGCCGTCACTTGAGATCTAGAAAATATATAAGTAAAATGAAGTCAGAGTAAGCTATGGATATGGCAGAGATCGCTCAGTTCTCACTCTGATAGACCAGCCCATCACCACATGACTAGAACTCAGCATCAGCTAGGAAAGGTCCTAGAAAGCCGCTTTTGGCGGGGGAATAGCTCCCCTATTTCAACCCCTTTCTGCCAACGACGTGTATATACGTAAAGCCGCCGGTTGAACACAGCCAGAGCCAACAACGTTTCTATGCCACTGACACAAACAAAAGTTGTAAAGCATTAGAATATCAATTTTTGTCAAAAACAAATTGAGCAGCACATGGGCAGACCTCTGGCTGACCAGTGTCCAAAGTATGAGTCACTTCTGACTTGCCATGCCCACTCCACAGTCAAAATGTCAGCCTAGTGTGAGCCTTAATTGTAACTTCATCATTTGTTGTGTGAACAAAAATCTTAAAGAATTTGAAGATTGTTTTTTGTTAAAACAAAATTGGCAGCACATAGGCAGACCTCTGGCTGACTAGTACCGACAGTATGAGTCATATTTTGAATCTATTAAGCCAAGAAAATACAAATAGAAAAGTCTGACACTGGCTGTGTCAAGCGGCACCTGGCGGGTTAACGTGGTTTGTACAATAGTTTTGATTATGTATGCAAGCAAACAAATTTACTGCAGTTAGTACTTTAAAACATTGCCTCACTAAATTTTGAGAAAGATAAATATTCATGCCTACATTTTATTTATTTATTATAAATATATAGAAGTAGGTCATAATATTATACAGACAGAATTACCTGCTATGTTTGGGTTTTTGGCCCATGCTGGTTGACCATTAGCTTTTGAAGGCTTCAGTAACTGTAGCTCAAACAAATTAGGAGTTTGGTCAGGTGGTCGGGATCCTTGTTCCTTACAGTTGATGGTGGTGCCCTTGACGTCATCTAGGTTCTTACGGTGTGAGGCACGACGGTGGTGTTGGTGCAGGAGGAAGGCGCACACCAATACTGATTACCAACAAAAAAAATACTTCATTAACCTCTTCTGTACCAGAGACGCATTTATACTTCTATTATAGCTATATTTAAACTATTGTGTGCAGCTTAAGAAGGACCTATGGTAGTAAAAAGGATTCAATGAGATAGTTCTATGCCTTTTAACTGCTGGAGGCTCTATTGAAGCTGACTAAAATCGTATAATAGTAGCTAGAATAAAGTAAAGAAAAGGGCTAGTTAGTTAAAGGGCTAGTTAGTTAAAGGGCTAGTTAGTTAAAATATAACTTCAGAGGCTATCAACCCTTCTTGATTATTAACCCTTTGAGTACCAGCGACGTGTTATATTTGATTCTGGCTATATATAGACGATATGATGCAGCTTAGGAAGGATCTGTGGTAGTTAAAAGGGTTGGTTGATATAATTTGAAGCCGTATTATTGCTAAAGGTCCTTCCTAAGATTAATAAGATCGTCTAATAGTGCCCAGAATAGGGTGAAAAGGAAGTTCTTGGTACTGAATGCGTTAAGCCAGCACACTGTCAGTCAATAATAGTGTCAGGACTGGAGCCCCTTTTCGAGAACTTCAGTCCCCTTCATACGGTAGGCTATACTGTATTAAGTATTTCAGAACGAGTCAAAGTCTTTGCAGATGTATAGCTGCCCACAGGAGTTCAGGCCCACTGCGAATGTAGGTATACAAGAACAAATAGTGTGGCTGTGCTATACAGGTAGATTGTTAAGTATTGTGTAATTATACGATAAATTATTGATTATATGAATATTCATGAAGTTTAATCAGATATTGACTCCCACAAATACATTTGCAGAGTGGGTACGAACTCATATGGGCAGGTATAGCCTACAATATTATTTAACGGTAAATCTTATAAAACACTAGTCTTGCTAATGTAAGATATACTATATGCACATTGCATAATATTCCTTTTACAAAAACAAAAATTATTATATTTACTATCCAGCATATGTCTACTGCAAATTGATTCAATAGATCACAATATGATATAGTTTTGGTGGAAACTTGCACTACCTGAAAGGGACAGTAATACACTATGCATGTGCTACCTTATCAACAACAATAAATAACATCAAATAATGGTAATCCCATTACTAGAAAAAGGTCCCAGTTTATTGGTTACACTGTTTGTAATCGAAATTGCAGTCATTTTGTTTTCTTTTCTTTCTTAGATCTGCTTACACAGTGGATTACACCATTTGTGGACCTTTGATATATAATAACTTATGCAACTACAGATAAACAATAAGTTTAAGAAGTAATTTTACTGATAATCTTGAAAGTTTCTTCTAGCTTATGCAAGAGTCACATTATGGCCGCATACCATGAACAACTGCAAGGTTTCAGATATTAAATCATACTCTGCCCAATAATATGGCTTTAATTTCCAAAGACGTTACTTGTTTCTCCATCATCTCAATGCCTCCTTGCAATATGGCTTAACCACCTCGGTTTACTTGTACGCTTCATCTCTCTGAAAACAACTATGCTACATCGTCCTCTGTACTGCACTCTGCTCCATCTCTCAGGGTGTTTTTCAATTTAATTTCACCTTGCTCGTTTCAAGCTGCTCAAGTCTATGGGTGTCTTTTTAAACTAGCCACATCTCATTGTTATGGACCATCACATAATAATAGAGAGTTAATTTCCTCACATTGTGGATGAAAATTCCTATCATTCTTAGTAGGCTAATGGTATCAGTTCCATGAATTACGTCCACCAATTTTGAATTTTAGCTTATTATTGACTTTTGTACCACCCAATCTTGGCAAGCACCACTCTTCATTGCAGTAACATTATCCACTCCATTTAAAATAATCTTCATATTATCCAGATTAAATCTCAACCTGTGGGGCTCCTGTTCTCCTATTCTGTTGATATATTCGCATTTCTATCGATACTATCTGCAAACAACACCAAGTGGTCATCATACCACATCTCTCAAGGCAGCTCCTAAATGACACAAGTGACTAGTATAGGTTACTGCCTTGGTAATTGTGAACTGTTCACTTTCATCGCTGTTAACACTCCCACTGTAGTATGGTGACCAGTCAATTCAACCAGTAGACCATTTCAACCAGTACCTCTCAACCAGTACCAAATCAACCAATACAGTTAGGTTAGGTTAGGTTAGTACTATATTTTGGCACTGGTTTGGTTGGTCTGGGTTAATTTGGCACTGGTTGAGAGCTACTGGTTGAAATGGTCTACTGGTTGAGATGACATGGAACCCTGTAGTATCATTATCACCTTTATAAACCTTCCCTCATACATACATACAAGTTCAAAGACCATTTTGTCCACAGATAATGTGGTTACAGTCTCACATCCTAAATGGCAGATTTCCAGGCGGCCCTGTCAAGGGCTGCTTCTGTTGTCAAGTTCTCTATTTTGAGATCGGACCGGAGTACCCGAGCCCACGTCATTCTAGGTCCACCCCTACGCGCAGCTCCCCCCACGTTCACAGTCCGGCATTTCTTTACCCAGTTCTGATCATCCATTCTCTCCACATGTCCAAACCAACCAAGTTGGCTCGTGCGCATCACTTCACTGACACTCCTAATGCCCAGATGCCTTCTCAATTCCTCACTCGATACCCTGTCCCTAAGATTAACCCCACACATCCATCTCACCATTTTCTTCTCATTCTGTTCCATTTTATTGATATACAGTACTCCGCTTTAACCGGCCACGGCTCCAAGGCATAGGTCATCATGCTCCTACCACACGAGGTATACTCCTTCCCTTTAAGGTGGGGTGGGAGCCCTCTCATGGTCAGGAGTGGCAACACCTCTTTAAACTTTCTCCAGCCACTTCTGACTCTAGCAACGGAGCTAGCTTCAACGCCACGCCTCCGGCGGAAACTGTATCGCCCAGGTAGCAGAAGTTATTCACACACTCCAGCGTTACACTGTCGAAATCAACACTGACACGTGGGTTACTTAATACAAGATTTCCCTTGCACACTTTTCATTCAAAGTCTATGATTCTTGTCAAAGGTCCTCTAGCTCCACTACATCTCTTGTGTACCCAGTCACTACAGACGCAACATTGAGTTACTTCCCACCCCCTTCCCACATACTGCGCATGGATAGTCGCCGCTTCTTTCCACAGTTTCACGTCCTACTCAACAAATCATGACCTTTTTTTTATCTATGTTAACTCTTAGACCCTTATTTGCCATACCTTTCCTCCATCTTTTGAACTTCGCCTCTGCTTCCTGCGCACTATCTGCGATAAGAACTAGATCATCTGCATATAAAAGCTCCCATGGGAGTCCTGTCCTAAATTCCCTTGACAGAGCCTCCAGGACTAAAACAAACAGTAATATGCTCAGCACTGAACCTTGGTGAAGTCCAACATTCACTGGGAACTGTTCGCTCACGTTTACTCTAACTGCTGCCCATGACCCCTTATACATTCTCATAATCACACGCACCAGCCACTCTACTACTCAGAGTTTTTTCATAGCCCACTGCATTACTTCCCTTGGCACCGGTCAAAGGCCTTCTCCAGATTTACAAAACTAGGTATAACTCCCTGTTTTTCTCTAAGAACCACTTGCATTTGCCTAAGAATGAAGAGAGCATCAGTTGTGCCACGTCCCGGCATAAATCCAAACTGCATGTCGCTGATAGCAACACTCTCCATGATCATGCATTCAAAGACCCTTCCGCTGACTTTCATGACTTGATCGAGCATTTTCAAACCCCGACAATTTCCCATGTCTAAGGAGTCACTCTTGCCTTTGTATATATTTACTATAACACTTTTCTGCCATGCATCGGGATTTGTGTCCTCCTTTATGATAGCATTATCAGCTCTGTGACCAATTTTACCCCAGTATCTCCAGCTGCTTTTATCATCTCAGCGACAATGCCGAAGCTCCCAGCGGCTTTCCCGGACTTCATATTGTCCATGGTACTTTTAACAGCGTCGTACCCTATCAAAGGTGAAGGGCCTTGTGCTGGGACTGCAGTGCTGAGCTGTTCCCTGATCCATTCAAATTCCACATTAAGCAGTGTTCCACACCTCTCTTATTTCGTTTTCTGTGTAAACAGTCATGCCACTGTCATTATTCATGCATCTTACACCCACGACGTCCCGACTACAGTCTCTCACATTCTTAGCTAATTTATATACCCCATAGGTATTATTAGTGCTGCAAACTTGTTCTATTATGCTATCCTGTATGGTTTTCTTTGTCCTGTAGACTTCTCTTCTAGCATTACGTTTGGCGGACAGGTATTCTTCCTTGCAGCCATCTTCCTTCCATACTTTGAAAAAAAAATTCTCTCTGACTGCAGCTTCGACATCGTTGTTCCACCACCAGGAAAACTTATGTCTGGGTGGCCCCTTTTTTTTTACACAGACTTTGTCTGTGGTATCGAGGAGGCTGCGCTCTATAAAGTTCCATTTGTTATCAACATCATCTGGCCTAACATCCATTCTCCTTTCGATTTCCATCATTTCGTTGTGGAATCTGTCTCTGTACTCCTCTTTTTCCTACAACTATACTTTCCTTTTTGGCAAATTAACTTTTTTTCTAACAGGAACTCTACTTAGGCACATGTCACACATTAGGAGCTTGTGTTGGGGGATGCATTCTTCACCTGGTATGATTTTAGTGTATCTAACCCATTTCCTGTCAGATTTGCTGATAAGAAAGTAGTCTATCTGGCTACTGGAGCCACCTGATTCATATTTTATCAGATGGCGCATCCTCTTCCTAAACATAGTATTACACACCACCATCCCCGTGGCAGCACAGTGCTCCAGTTATGTTCCTACTCTATCGCCTATCAAGATAACCTGTTAAAAGTTTTCTGTAAGTTCAGCTGTTATTCTTCCTCAAGTATAAGTGTTACAACAGTTATACTCCTGCTGGGAATGCATCCAAACTGCTTTTTGTCGATATCAACTTTGTCCCTTATTATGTACTCTCAGAATCATTCTCTTTTGTTATATGGTCATATATTTTCTGTTCTCTGTTGTTTCCACCATTCCAGACTTAAGCGCATTACCTTATGCTTTGTACGAGTTCAGCCATACTCTTCAGTATAATTCGGGACTTTGTTCTTCTTTATTATGGCATTTGACAGATCAGTTTTCCATTATATTTATCTAATATGATATCATCTAATATACTATATCAAGCCGGGGCACAGTCAGTAGAGCGTCGGCAAGTGGTCGGCGTGTTGAGCCCGCACTGTCAAAATGTTATAGATAGATGACAAGCCTGGGCAACTTGACCTAGCGATTCGTGACAAACGCCTAATGTTTATCTCCACCACTTCTCAGGAATTACGGCATTTTGCAAAAACAAAACAAAAAGTTATATTTGAAATCTAGGTCATTGAATATATTTGCATAACTAAACACATAAGGTCCACATAATTGAATAAGTAATTTGACAAATGGTGAGGGAGAGTACTGACACAGCAAGAAGGTACACCAAACGAGGAGGGCGACAAGGGCGAGGATGGACACCTTGAGGGACGTCTCACTCCCCAAGGTTGCCAGGTGACAGTGCTGGCCGCTGAACCCTGCCAGACACCGGCACACATACCCTGTAGAAAAACACAAGTGTCACACACATGTACTGTATATGTTGTAAAGGATACCCATGTGTGAACAATCATTAAGTTGGTTCAGTTGTCCTTACATTAATACACAAATAGTTATTAGAAAGTGTCTGTTTAGCATGCATTGCATACTGTAGTTTGCTAGTGCTGGAGATAATGCATAATATCCTGTTTATTATTCCTAGGGGGTAGAGGAGAAACGGATATAAATTAAATAACTAAACCTGGAAAGATGAATGGGCCTAGGCTATAAACAATTTACCGGGTCGGCGGTTGACTTACATGTTAAAATGTATATGTAGGTTATCTGTGGTAGTCCCAGTAATATCTATGAAGTACTTCTAGTATTAAAGGAACTTAGCTGTGATGCACAGAGTGTAGATTAGATGATGGACATGTCGGTAGGTGAATATCAGGGAAGTTCTGGTGTTATGTGGCAGCAGCTGGCGGTCTGTAGTTGGCGGGAACAAGTCTGTGTGAAGTGTGTCTGAGATTCCCTTCTGTCGTGACAATATAAAATATATTTAAGTTTTTTTTATCGTCCCCCGTGATTAAATAATAAGGGAAATAAACTAAGATATAATTGGTGCAACCACATTAATAATTATCCACAAATATAAATAAAGTAATGCGTATAAACAAAAAGGAACCAGCTGTCGTGAACCCGGGATTTTTCAAACTAGGGTATCTATACCAGGATTCACGACATACTCCGCCACCAGCTGTACAAAGTATTTACAATTGTCCCGTCCCGATCATGGATCTCCACAATTGGGAGGAACCCAAAGCAGCCCGACGTGACGGCCTCTGAGGGGTATCGCCTCGGTCCGCTCCAGTAGCAGGAAGGATATTATCAGAGTTCGGCTTGCTGTCGCCATCCACTATCTCTAAATATATCTCTAGTGGGTATAGCTTAACCACCGGTCTGGTGGTCAAACCGGCTCCTGTTTTTACCTGAACTACCCTACATTCGTGGTCAGGACCACTAAGAAGTTTCATTATCCGACCTATATGCCAAAAGAGTCGGGGGCCGTCATCATGTACTAGAACGACGTCCCCAACTTGCGGCGATGCTATCCCTCTTTTTACCATTAAGTGACGATGTTGCTCCCTGAGTGATATTAAATAATCAGTGCTCCACCTTTTCCACAGGTCATGTGAGAGTTTTGTTACATATTGGAAGCGTTGATTGACGGAATCGTTGTTACGCCACGTCGTGTCCTTGATATCTTCATCCGTAACTTCTCGCCTTGGAAAGCTTCTGATCCGCCTCCCATGAACCAGTTGTGAAGGAGTGATGGGTAGAGGGTCTTCAAGATCACTGTACGTGTAGCCAAGCGGGCGATCATTGACTGTGGCCTCGAGCTCCCGTAATACCGTATTCAGTTCCTCTGAGGTAACCAATGCTCGACCCAGTACCTTCTTCAAGCCAGCCTTTAGGATGCCAATGACCCGTTCCCACATGGCACCGAACCATGGCGCCCTGGCCGGTATAAACCACCACTCGCACTTGAATTCCGCTAGAGTACCTTTTAACCTTGCATCATCTATTAACTCCCGTAATGTACTGGCTCCACTAACAAATGTGGCATTATCACTCATCATAATCTCAGGGTAACCCCTCCTGCTACTAAACCTACGGAACGCATGCAAAAATGATTCGCAGGAGAGGATAGACACCGTCTCTACATGGACCGCTCTAGTAACTGCACAGGTGAATAAGACAACACATAATTTACTTACAGTACCCCCCTTCTCTTTTACTGGCAAGGCACCTGTGTAGTCAACCCCCGTTACCTGGAAAGGACTCACTTCCTGAACCCTAAACTCCGGCAATGGAGGGGCCTGTACAGCACGGTATGATGTACCTTGCAATCTCTTGCAGATGATACATCCCCTTAAGGCTTTCTTTACTACCTGTCTAATCTTGGGTATCCACCATCTTTGCCTTACGTAATTTACAACATAACTAACACCACTATGGTTACACACTTTGTGGCAGTAATTACTAAGGAGAGTGGCTATACGATGTTTATTAGGGATAAGGATAGGGTACTTGGTGCTATCATGTAAAGCTGACAAGTCTAGCCTACCTCTACAGCGTATCATGCCTCCCTCCATATAGAGGCCTAACTGCTTCACTATATTGCTTGGTGTGCCCTGTCCTTTTGACAAATAGTGGTGTTCCTCAGAGTAAGCTTCTCTCTGGGCTACCTTAATCATGGCAGACTCTGCTGCTCTTAACCCACTGAGCCCCAGCGACGCAAACAGTGCGTCGGTAATGTATGTAACGCTAAACCCCAGCGATGCAGACGTCTGCATCAGTGTCACTCCAGTCCCAATTACTCCGGTCCTATGGCACCTAGAGGGCTCAGATTTGTATGGGAACTGTGTAAGTATCCCACGCACCCATGCCGATGGTTGAAAACTCTCAAAGTCCAACCGCGTGCGCGTGAGCACGCAAAAACATGTTTCTTGGGGGAAATTGCCTTAAATTTTTTACTCTTGTAAAATCCGTTTTCGGGGGCTCTGTAGGACCATTTTTTGAGCTTCTTGATCGGTTTTTCGTGGTTTTTCCTCCATTCTAACCCATTCGCTATTGTTTCTGGAAAAAGAAAAAAATCAGAATCAGCCGGTCCTGGGTGGTACATTTATAAATATTTAGCTGGTACTCAGCGGGTTAATTCCGGCACCGTCAAGTATGCCGGTTTTGCCTGATAGTTCCCTTATGTCTTCTCTTTAAGAGTCCTAATTAACCTAAGGACCCATGCCATTACATGCCATGACTTCATATATGAGCCATACCGGTCCCAATTCAATATGGCAGTACGGGCAACCGGTACCGGCAATGACAGGGTTCCTGCGTGACTCATGTTACAACCCACAGTGGTGTCCCGTCTTATTGAGCCCCCTATTGGGCCATGATCAGGCCATAGCATTTGGTGAGGTAGCCATGTGGGCCCTCCCCACCAAAGCAAAGAAGCAACTAAGGACACATATGAAATCCCTCTGGTGACTAAGTCACTGGGGTTGTCCTCTGTGGACAAATAGTGAAAATGAGCGCCGGGGACTAATGACTTTATCTCATCAACTCTATTCTGAACATAGATAGGCAAAATCTTTTTACTAGACAACCAGCATAGGGTTATCTGGCTGTCCGACCAGAGGTATATATTCTCTATAATCAGCTCGTCCGCGTAGGCCTCACACATATAACATGCGAGACGAGCTGCGAGAAGAACAGCAGTCAATTCCATCTTAGGTATGGTGAGGGACTTAATAGGCGCCACCTTAGCTTTGGCCATTACTAACCTACTCACCACATCACCAACCGCATAGGCCGCTACACCATATGCTACTGAGCTAGCGTCACTAAATAGATGCAGTGTAACCCTCTTAGAATTAGTGACCTGACGGGGAAACATGATACCTGTACTATCTATCATATCGTCATAAATACCCTGCCAGTTAGCTCTCATATCATCTGGAATGGGTACATCCCACCCACACTCTAATCTCCACAAGTTCTGTACGAACCTCTGCGCCTGGATGGTTACCGGTACCAACACTCCTAGAGGATCGAACACACTCGTGATTAGACTTAGAGCCTCGCGTTTTGTAACCAATGCAGGGCTACTTCCGCAGCAATTAACTTGTAACATATCTTTATCAGTTAGCCACGAAACGCCAAGCATCTTAACCCCGTCTTAACCCCTTGTGTATGGTGATGGGCTGGTCTATCAGAGTGAGAACTGAGCGATCTCTGCCATACCCATAGCTTACTCTGACTGTTCCTTTCACTTATATATTTTCTAGATCTCAAGTGACGGCGTCTCTTCCGTGGATTGACCTCCCAATCTACCAAGATTGGAAGCCAAAGCGTCACGTTTTTCCTTTGCCCCTCAACTTTCTCTTCATAATTGCTGAGGGGCACAGGGCCCTGGGCGGGGCTTTGGTTTCCCGGGCGTTTTTGCACCCTCCTCAGCTCCCCGCCATGGAGTGGCTTCGGTCACCCAGGCTTTATTGTGGTCGGCAGGGAGGGTTCTGTGGGGGTGCTCGGTTATGGCCTTGGCCTTGCTCAGGGCCTTGGGGCTGTTCGGCCAGGCAGCTTGGGGAACAACAACAACAACAACAACCCCGTCTTGTTTGGCGGAAGCTATACCATTCAGGTGCAATAGTTCCCGTAAGCTCCCATTATTTGTGACCCACTCACGTAAAGACAGGTTAGCGCTGGAAAATATTCTACGGGCATCCCAACATTGTTGTTGCAAATCACTTACATCATCACCAGTCCCCTGCAAGTTATCAATATACAACCCCCTTTTTAGCTTATTAACTACCTCACTGTTCTCCTGTATCATACACAGGTGTTTTTGAATGGTAGCATTAAGGAGGAACTGGAAACAGGTGGCCCCGAACAGAACTGCACGGAACCGGTAGACAATGTAAGGACTTGCAACATCCAAGGGATCAACGGGCCACAGAAACCTAGTAGCATCCCTATCCTTCTCACTCAATCCCACCATGAGAAATGTTTTCTCAATATCACTCACCCAGGCAAATTGATGGCATCTAAAGCGTAAAAGTACCTGGTGAGGTCAGCCACTAGCGATGGACCTGTATGGAGTCAGTCATTCAGACTGAACGCCCTCTCGTCCATCCTAGCCGAACAGTCAAACACTATCCGTTCAGGCGTAGTAACACTATCTTTAGCAATACCATGGTGAGCTAAATAGTGAATGGGATGACCAGCTTGATTCCTGTTCTCTACCCTTTCAATAAACCCCCTTTCTACCTAATCATCCAGAACCTTTGTATACTGTTGACAGTAGTTGGGATCTTTTATAAATTTACGCTGCATTCCTCTCATTCTACCCAGGGCTAACTTAAAGTTATCAGGTAATTTATCTATGTTATCTCTCCACGGCAGTTCCACTATATACTGTCCTTGTGCTTCGGAATACTGTACCGTTTCAGAAAATCTATTTAAGACTCTCTCCCCACCCTTACCAGTCTCATTAGGACTTATACCAATATGGTCCAAGTCCCATAGAGCTGTCAGATCCTTTAATTCTGGAGATTTCCTGCCAATATCTTCCTGTATCTCCACTAAAGGGTCTACTGCTAACTTAAGAACAGTGACTAACTCTACATGGGTCTCTTCTATATCTGACTGATAAGTGCCACTCAGTGCATAACCATAAATTGTGGGTAACATAACTATACTTCCTTCCCTGACATAGCCTGAATGTACAAAGTGGTAATAAAAGTCCGCCCCAATCAGTAACCCTATCAAATCTCCATCAGTGATACCTGGATCGGCTAAATTGCAACCCCGAGCCTTGATAGCATTTACCTCCATCCCTAATCCTCTCCCTGGTAACTCCTCCACCACAACGGCCCTCAATTTACGCACCCTTCTTCTGTGATGATAGGTCAACTCTACTATTTCATACTCAGTACTACCAAGTGAGCCAGTAAATCCCTGGAGCCTTAGCTGTTAACTTACTGACCCTAATGTAATCAAGCTACGATAAAGCAGAGCGCAAGATAAAGGCACGTTGCGAACATTGGTCCAACAAAGCTCTTACTTTACTGGTATGATCGTTTCTGTCGGTCAAGGGAATCTGAATGGTAGGTAACAACACTGCATTACGGCCCGAAGCCACAGCCATGGTCACTGTTGGTTCAGGGGCCACTGGTTGTCCAGTTTGTTCAAGGCATGGCGTCGTACACAAATAATTAAAATGTTTCTGTTGGCAGAATCGACACAGCCTAATTTTAGGGTTAGTACACCCCTGGCTGCCATGTTCTGACGACAGGCACCTGACACACAATTTCAACTGCCTTGCTCTATTGGCCATGGCGGGACTGTTCTTGTATTTAGCACACTTTGCCCCAAAACGTCCTGTCTTTAAACACAACTCACATAGCGAAACTGTGTAATCTCCCGCATCCTAGCCAGGAGGTCAGTGCTCTGAAAGATTTTTCCGCATCATTTGAGTGTGCATTAGAGTCATTACGCTCTATGGATGTAACAGTAAGTAAAATGTGTGCACTGTGCAGTGCTGTTGCATAATAAACTTCCTAGTGCACTTTCTGAGGTGATTAAGCGTGATTGATGCGATCCTTTTGACCATAACTGTTTTTTAGAATATTGACCGCTGGATGAAGGGAAGAAGAAGAAGCCTATACACAAGCGCTTCAACTCACTCCCACTATTTTTACCTTTTTTCATAGTACTTATGTGTCATTTACCACTACTTATATTACAAAACTGAATTTAAGTGCTCAGTGACTACTAGGAACCAAGAAAATAGTGAATTCTGTGATAAATTACTATAAATTTTCGAGTTATAAGAAAGGAGAGTTAAGATGGAGGACAATGTAAACAATGCCCAAGGAAATACCACAGCCAATAACAGCAAAGCAGCAACATCTGCAGTAGTAGAGCAGGCCACATATCCATGTGGGGTTTGCCAAGGCCACAGTGACACTGGTATAAAATATAATGATTGTCAAATGTGGATCCATTACCGGTGTACTGGAATGCCAACTATCTCCTGATCACTCTCACAAAATCAAGCAGAAGATACACTTGCCAAGCATGCACCAAGGATAACCATGCCAACTACGAAGAACTCTATGCAGAAATAGAAAACTGCAAGTCCGAGGAACTTGAAGCAAATAAATCTGTGTCAGAACAAGGACATAGGCCAAACTCAGCAAACAGTGCAAGAGGGAAACTCGCTGAGAGCACAGCTTCACCAAACACAAACATGGATGCTGATACCAAACCAGGAGAAGAAACACCACCACCAACTGAGGCCTCCAGAAACAACAACAATGTACTCTCAGACTTGAAAACAAATAGGCCTACACCATCACAGATCGGTGAGCCTGAAACTCATCTAGGCCTAGGCCAATCTCAGCAACAACCCCAAGAAGGTCAAGAAAAAGAGAAGGCCAAAATCTGTAGATACTACAAAAAGAATAACTGCAGACATGGAATAATTGGAAATTAATGCACTTTTCTGCACCCCAGACCCTGCCAAAACTCATCAAATTTGGCTACAAGGACAAACGAGGATGCAAAGTAGGACATCGCTGCACAGACTACCACTCAAACATGTGTAGGAACTCGGTTAGAAGCAAGAAATGTCCTAATAATGACTGCAAGTTTACCCATGTGAGGGGTACACAGAGAACCTAGTTAGAGAGCCCAAACAACACTCATAGGCCTAACCACGAAGCAGTACGAAACACACAGGCAGAAACCTCAGCTACAAACCGAGCTCAGAAACAAAATATGAGCAAAGTTTGTGATCTCCAGACAGGACCCAAAAACACAACTGACTCAAACAGGATGTATTTTTTAGGGCTAATCCAAGCTCTGAAAACAACATTAATGGAGAACCTTCAAGGGCAACTTTCTGGAATACAAAATCAAGTAGCCAACCAGATATCCAGCCTGATCACCCCGATTATGAACGGTCAGCCCAGAGGAACAAACCAAACAATGGTGTACCCCCAAGTTCCCCAGCCTCAGTTCATCCCAACACAATTCAGTGCACCAGTAGGGAGGCAAACAGTCTACTAGAAAGCTTCCTATGTGGGAATATACAAGGGTTATATCCTTCATGCAACCAAAATAAGGTACCCTACCTTGCGGAACTGGCGGACGAAAAAAGTTTCATGTTTTTGGCCCTTGTAGAAACTCGCCTAAATCCTAGCATACTAGATAGTGAAATTAACATACCAAACTACTCCATCTTCAGAACTGATCAGATTGAACGCTCCCACGGAGGAGTTATAAACTATCTACGAGCTGACCTAGCCCCAAGTGCATCAAAACTTTGCTCCTACTCAGACCGTTACTGTGAAATGCTAGGAATTAAAATTATCAAGACCAACACATTAGTGTTCACAATCTGTCGCCCACTTGGTAGCAGTGAAGAAAGCTTTGGCACCATGTTAGGGATGATGAAAGATAGCATCAATGCCTGCCACATCTCTTCCCCAGAAATTATCTTGTTGGGAGATTTCAACATTCCACAAATAAACTGGAAAAACAATACGGTTCATGGAAGTTTAGGACAAAGAGGACCCATTCAAGCAAGACAATTACTTGATCTAGTTGAAGAATTGAGCCTCACTCAGCTCGTCCATTCACCAACCCGAGAAGAGAATATCCTAGATCTAGTATTCACAAGGAACCAGGACCACATTCACAGCTATCAAACCCAAGACACAACTATATCAGATCACAGACTAATATCTGTTAAAACTTACACACCAGCAAACAACAACACTCTACCCCTCACCCAGCCAGCAGCATTAAGTGAGCTAAAGCAGCTAAACTTCTTCAGCAGTGACATTGAGTGGGACAAGATACAAGAAAATTTGAAAAGTGAAAAGTGGAATGAACTAATTGATGGCCAATCAACGGAACAAAATTATGATCAAGACTCTCCTGAGCAAGTGCTTTGATATAATTGCAACAAGCACGTCCCACTTCGGAGAGCCAACCAGAGCTCATCTCGGCGAATCCCAAAAGATAGGAGAATCCTCATGAAGAAAAGAAAGTATTTCTCCCAAAAACTCATCAGGGCAGCATCAACGAAGAATAACGCCCTGAAAAACAAGCTGCTGGAAATTGAAAGTGACATTCTCTCGTCACATGAAGAAGAATATAAAAGAGAAGAAAGAAAAGCCATAAACGCAATAAAAAATAACAGTAAATATTTTTTCAGTTATGCAAAGAAGAAGCAGAAAATTCAAGCACAAGTTGGTCCCCTAATCGACGACAACGGTGAATTAACACAAGACCATTACCTTATGGCTGAGATGCTAAGAAAGCAATAAGACTCCTCTTTCAGTGTACCTATTGAAGACTAAATTATTCTTTCCCCAGGTACATTTTTCAACTCAAATGACACTCATGAAGATACCTTACATGATTTTGAATTATCTTCCAGTGACATTGAAAATGCTATTGAAGGACTGAACAAATCATCATCAGCTGGCCCAGATGGTATGCCTTCAGTTCTTTTAAAAAACTGCAAAAAAGAGCTATCACCTCTGCCATATAAAATATGGAGAAAAAGTCTTGATGAAGGCATTGTTCCCGAAACTATGAAAACAGGAATCATATCACCAATTCATAAGCGAGGAAATAGGGCAAATGCCAGTACATACAGACCTGTTGTCTTAACATCCTTCATCGCAAAGATATTTGAAAAAGTAGTACGAGAACATCTAGTTAACTTCTTTGACAAAAAAGGACTTTTCAATAACGGCCAGCATGGTTTCCGAAAGGGACGCTCCTGTTTGTCACAACTACTTGCCCACAAAGTATTCATTTTAAACAAATTAGAAAGTGGTCAAAATGTGGATGTTGTGTATCTCGACTTTGCCAAAGCTTATGACAAAGTCGACCATGCCGTACTACTCCACAAATTGAAAACACATGGTGTGACAGGCAAGCTGGGAAAGTGGATTCACAGTTTTCTCCATGGCAGATACCAACAAGTGGCAATAAATGGAACATTTTCAAGGAGCTCAGCAGTCAAAAGCGGTGTTCCACAGGGTTCGGTTCTAGGCCCCTTTCTGTTCCTCGTTCTTATTGGCGACATTGACAACACTGTGCTACACTCCAGGACAGCCTCGTTTGCAGACGACACTCGGGTTACCAGAGAAATAATTGAAGACACGGTTCTCCTGCAACTAGACCTGGACAGAATATATACATGGGCCACTGAAAACAACATGAAATTCAATGAAAGCAAATTTGAACTAATGAGGTATGGCAAAGAAAACCTTGAAGTAGCCGCAAATTACACCACATCACAGGGCACAATTACAACTAAGGAGAACCTCAAGGACCTAGGCATAACACTGAGCCACAACGGAAAGTTCAGCACACATATTAGCAACATAGTCGATAGTGCAAGAAAGTTTTCAGGCTGGGCCCTTAGAACGTTCTCTACAAGAAATGAAGAATGCATGCTCACTCTTTGGAAATCCATGATAATATCAAAGCTTGAGTATTGCTGTCAATTAATTATGGAGTCCTGAGAGTATCGGTGAAATTCAAGAGCTAGAGGGTGTCCAAAGAACTTTTACTAATAGAATTGAGACCGTGAAAGATATGAACTACTGGGATCGCCTTAAACATCTCAAACTATACTCGCTCCAAAGGCGTAGAGAACGATACCAGATAATCTACGTCTGGAAAATTCTTGAAGGCCACGTACCCAATATAGGAATCACGCTCAGCCAAGAAAGGACATGGGGGAGATCGTGCTATGTAGAAGGCCTGAATACCAGCAGCAGAAGCACCATGACACTGTGGGCAAACTCCTTCAGCAGATCAGCACCTAAGCTCTTCAACTGCCTCCCCACCTACCTAAAGAATATGTCATCCTGTACGGTAGAGGTTTTCAAGAAACTTCTAGATACCTTCCTACAGAAGATAGAAGACATACCTCCCATGCCATCCTACCATACGTGGCCACACTACAACAAGTTGGTTCACCGAGTACCACTTCATTGGAGGCAGCAGGGCCAGGGAGAAAGCAGCGGCAATTCCTGTAGCTGAGGTCGTCGACCGAAATCTCCACAAGGTATCACAAGGTAAGGTTCATAACGTGCAGCGACCAAACTAAACCCACTAACACCCGCTGGTGATGGGCTGGTCTATCAGAGTGAGACCTGAGCGATCTCTGCCATACCCATAGCTTACTCTGACTGTTCCTTTTACTTATATATTTTCTAGATCTCGAGTGACGGCGTCTCTTCCGTGGATTGACCTCCCAATCTACCAAGATTGGAAGCTAAAGCGTCACATTATTCCTTTGCCCCTCAACTTTCTCGTCATAATTGCTGAGGGGCACAGGGCCCTGGGTGGGGCTTTGGTTTCCCGGGCGTTTACGCACCCTCTCAGCCCCCCGCCATGGAGTGGCTTCGGTCACCCAGGCTTTATTGTGGTCGGCAGGGAGGGTTCTGTGGGGTCGCTCGTTTATGGCCTTGGCCTTACTCGGGGCCTTGGGGCTCTTCGGCCAGGCAGCTTGGGAACAGAACAACAACAACAACCCACTAACAATTTGTAGAGCCTCACCACTAAGTTGTCCCTTTAGATACGTAAATTTCTGAATGTCAGTTAAGTCCGTTTGGGAGTGAACACTACAATCAAAGAGCTCCCAGAAACCCACCCACTGTGTTGGATCCCCGTCAAAAACTGGCAACTTCAGGGAGGGTAGCTTAATACCCTCCAGTTTCCTACTTGCTGCGCTATCATGAGATCTACCAGTAGTGGTTGTTTGGAAAGCACTATCCAACTCAGCTAACTGACTGTTTACTTGATTAACGTACTGCATATCTTTCACCATATCTTCTAACTGATCATCTGAATATAAGCTATACAACTCTATGTTTTACGACTCGATATCAGCTAGGGCCTTTTCTACAGTGATTTTCACACCTCTTACATCATGCAGTGTAGCAGCATGTTCAATAAAATCAGACAGATTAGAGGTAAGCTTAGTAATCCCTCCGTTCTTGGCGGCCCTGAACCGCCGCAATGACTTTATTTTCTCCTCCATTCTTAAAAAAATTACGGTAACTAAAGCTTAAGGAACAACAATACTAATCGTCACTGTAGGCTAACCTATTCTAATCTATTCTAAACCTAGGCTAACCTACTTACATTGATGACGACAGCAACCAAGCAAATTGAAGCATGCAGATCGCGCACCCCCTGTGAGTTTACAAATGATCAAAGAAAAGGAAATTTACATATATCATATTACTCTACTTTACAATATTTACTGTACTATATTAAATGTTAACAAATTACAAAGTTAATGCCTGAAAAGAAAGGAAAGAAAGAAGGACCAAGACTCCTCTGAAGGAGGAACAGCCACAGCCGCAGCCGTCGTCGTAGTCATGAGACCTAGCCTATTGCGTCGACTGCTCCTCCTCGGCCCTGTCCTTCTTCTCAAAGAAGGCACGCGCTCAACTGCTTAACCAAAAAAAAAAAAGGGGCACTGCACTGGACGGTCCAGCGGAAAATCCCGGACATACGAATGGCCGAGGAGGGCCACCTTTCTCAAGGGCACAGGGTAACCACCGGACGATGGCTCAAACTCTTGGCCGACGCCCCATGCCCTTGCAGCTTTCCCCGGTGCGCCCCTCAACATTTGTCCACTGGATCGCCCAGCTCTACACAAAGGCAGACAAGTCAGGCCTAACACCCCCCCAATTCTTATCAATATATAACAGATGGCCCAGAATCCTGGTCACACGGCACCAATTATATCCTGTTTATTATTCCTAGGGGATAGAGGAGAAACGGATATAAATTAAATAACTAAACCTGGAAAGATGAATTGGCCTAGGCTATAAAAATGTTACCGGGTCGGCGGTTAACTTACATGTTAAAATGTATACGTAGGTTATCTGTGGTAGTCCCAGTATTATCTATGAAGTACTTCTAGTATTAAAGGAACTTAGCTGTGATGCAAAGAGTGTAGATTAGATGATGGACATGTCGGTAGGTGAATATCAGGGAAGTTCTGGTGTTATGTGGCAGCAGCTGGCGGTCTGTAGTTGGCGGGAACAAATCTGTGTGAAGTGTGTCTGAGATTCCCTTCTGTCGTGACAATGTAAAATATATTTAAGGGTTTTATATCGTCCCCCGTGATTAAATAATAAGGGAAAATAAACTAAGATATAATTGGTGCAACCACAGTAATATTTATCCACAAAGATAAATAAAGTAATGAGTATAAACAAAAAGGAACCAGCTGTCGTGAGCCCGGGAAATTCAAACTACGGTATCTATACCAGGATTCACGACACATACACTGAAAGTAGTTGGGATTGCAGATTCATACATCTTACTATAATATAGTATGTTGATAACATTCTGGTGATATTGTGCCGTATATTTGTGTGTTAAACCCTAAGAATTTGAACCTTAGAGGCTCTGTCTCGAGTCGGCTACCCTCAGCTATGGGGTATGTGCCTGAGCATATACATGCATACATACAATATAAAAGTCCTTTACGTGGTAAAACTTACGATGTGCAGTACGATATTATATAGCAGTTATATCTAATCATGTTTGTTATACTGTATTATTAAATGTTGTACCTGGTTGAGTGTTGAAGCAGGTGCCGCCGCTGAGACAGGGTTGCCAGGCACACTCATCCTCGTCCTCACACGTTTCTCTGCTGCTGCTCACTACACGCCCACCACCACATCTGGAACACAAGACCTGGCTGCTCAAATTGGTTACCTTAGATTTGATTAGAATGGATGTTGACAGCTTACAAATACATTCAGTAATGTATGGCAACATTGACTTCGCAGTTTTAAGTTTTGAATGAGGAGATTTAGTATCTCAAAAAGGTCAGTAACCCAGAACAAGGCCTTGGGTCAGTCAGGCTATGGCTATTAGCAAAAAGACATATAGGCTCATCCAATCACCCATGTCCTTGCTCAAAGGAAGACAGAAACATATTTCAGGCCCACTGGGTGGGACTCCAAGACAAACTTACACCAGGGGGAGTCGAGGGGGGGCAGTCTGTAGGGTCGAGTGGGCATGAGAGAGAAAGTACAGACGGGTGGGAGAGGTGGAGGGAAGACGCTTGGTGGGATTAGGGAGAGTCCATTCATTCGTGAAAGGGATCTATTACTTAAACCCTTAATTGGCGGCGCGCAACTTATGTCGTGTGAAATAAATTTGGACTAAGTGGCGGTTCACAACTTATGTTGTGTGCCATTTTCAGCACATAATGTTGCTGAGAGAGAGAGCTGAGCGGTGTGAGGAGCGTAATAAGGCTATGACCGCCGCCCACCACCGCGGTGGACAAACTGAAGTGAAAACCACCCTTCCATCCCCCCTCACACTCGCTACACAGGTAATTATGTAGGGAAAGTACCTAATTACATGGTTTTTGCACTCGTGTTGTGCGATCGTTGCAAGAGAACCAGTGGTCGTACAAGGATGGTTGGGGTGTCATTGGAAAGCTCTGTTTATGCCCTTTCAGGGATAGATACTTGTTTTACGCTCTGGGTCTTATTTAGGCATAACAATGATCACGTAAACAACCCTATTTAGGGTAAAAACACCCCGTTGGGCGCTACGGTCAAATAAACCACCTAGCCCGCTAAATAAGGGTTAAGATATCAAAGGCATATACAAGGTTCACCCCTGGCACTCAGGGGTTCATCACAAGCGCTTGACACACTTTAATCAACTACAGACCATTACTCATTTCCCTTGCTCAAGGGGAGACGGTAACCGCCGGCTATATCTCAGAAATGTTTTCAATATCAGCAGGTTATTGAACGAGAGACTGCTGGGATGGTAAGCAGAGATGCTATCAAATAAGCCAGCCGGATAGCCAATGATGAATTAAAGAATCATTGTACACTTGGGTACCATAGTCTCTAGTGGACTGCACCTATTTCTCTGGAAGTATACCTCTGGGAACGAATTCATGAATATCTTCCTATACATCAACTACAAAACTATATATACTATTTATTAAAAAACAAGTCCTATCCAAAAATCAATCCAAATAGTAATAATTGCATAAAGAGAAACATAGGGGTCCATGAATTCTTGCGAGTGGGCTAGAGACTATGGTACCCGAGTGTACACCCTCTGTAAATCACTGACCCACAACTATAAGACCTCCAGGTATCAATACAGGTGAGTGGTGTGTTGCAGGTGACGTTGGTGCAGGCAGAGGGGGCGCTACATCCCCTCTCCACACCCTGGAACTTGCTGGCCGCCCCCCACGATGTACTGTTGTTTCCTGGGGGTAGGGGTACACTGCGCCCGGAGAGTCTCAGGTCGTCTATACAACCTGAAATGTCATCATAACCCCTTCAGCACCATTACGGAAATTTAACTTTGATTCTGGCTAAATTTAGACGATTTTATGTAGCTTAAGAATGCCTTATGTTAATTAAAGGGTTTATTGAGATCGTATTTACCCCATTTGAGTACTAAGAAGTTGGTTATAAGCTAAAGGATATCGTCAAATGTACTCAGAATAGGATGATAATTACGTCATGGTGCCGAAGGGGTTAACGTTTTCATTGGAGCTGTTCTTCCTCAAATGTTGGCTATTTGGAGATTAGTTTATTAAATTTAGGAAGGACTAGATGTACCTAAAAGCGTAATTGAGATAGTAGTACCATAATGCATTCCTACTGTGTTCTTAATTTGAATATCCTAATAGCCAAACAAATTGAAAGACTGGGTCATGATATTGCTATTATCACCCAAAATGGAATTAATGCAAGCATGTGATTCTCCCAGGATTCGAACCCAGGATATCACATACAGAACTTACAAGCTCCAACCAATACACCATCAAGATAGTATATAGATTAAATTTAGTTTTGAACACTGCTTCCTTATTACTGAATACCTAGATTCAATATTTTCTTCACACTCTTGATTTAACAGTTATGAATGCATACACAATCAAGTAATTAATTTAACATAATGAATGAAAGTAAATATCAATCAATATTTATCCACCTAATGGGATTCCAACATTATAATTAAATATGTCCTCTTCTATTCTTGGTGGCAAATGAACTGTGCTTAAGAGGATAGGTGTTATACATGTGTTTATTATATATTGTCTTAGTATTATTTGTGTTTCCTCCCTTGGCTTCCACCAACCTTAAGAAAACACTCTCTAAATACCCCTTCGAGATAAATTTGTAATTTTGTCAGTAGAAAAATGTCCTGGTCTAAGGTTGTTTCCTCCAAAATTACAGGGTCGCTACCGCTCGCCAGGAAAACAATCGAGGCACAAAAGGTCAAAATATTGACAAAGAAATGTGGAGAAAGGTCTTAAAATCGACAAACTAACGGGGCGAACATCTTATAATCTCAAACTGAGTGGGTTTAAGGATGAGGGAAATGGGGGTCCTGCAAACAAAAACGATGATCTCCCTCTTAAAAGCAAGCAAATGATGGATATAACCTTTGATAAAAAGGTAAGTAATTCGGAATAATAGTTAATAAAAGTGATCCCTTATATTGACTTACATCATTCTATTTATATTGTGGTTAAGTATTTGCATTGAAATCTTCATCTAATGTTTCTAAAACTACGATTAAGTATATGCATGTATATACACAGGAACATTTGTCGGCAAGAGTGGACAGAAGGGTGCTGAGCTGGTATCTTCATGTTGAGCGAATGGAAGATGAAAGGCTTACAAAGAGAATATGTGAGTCAGATACAAGGGGAGATAGAAGGGCAGGAAGACCCCCATTAAGATGGAGAGACTGTGCAAGACAAGCTTTGGGTGATAGAGGAATGACTATAGATCAGTTACGGGAAGTGGTAATAAACAGGAATTAATGGAGAATGCTTGTGAATAGATGAGTGAACACGTGGTCATTTGGGGGAAAGGGCCGGGCACAAGTTGGACTAGATAATAGTCCATCAGGCGCCTGGTCCGGGGAGACAGATTATATGAAGGGTGCGCCTGGAAGTATGGTGGGCGGGCTTGTGGTTTCGCTCTGCTGCATGTCTACCTGCCGAGATCGGAACCTCTTTGGGTGGTCGGGGGAAGGGAAAGTGCTGGAGGGACCTTGGTGACCCTGGTCATCTGGATGACCTAGATGTGTGTGAATTTGTATTATGTTTTTTATGTTCATTGTGTTCTGTTGTGTTGTCCCTATTCTGGCTCTGTCTTGAATCGGCCACCCCTTTAAACAAAAAAAAAGGAAAAGTGAGGATTGGGCCTATAGAATATAATATAATAGATATACACATGTATGCAAACATGTACTATTTTACAGCCTTTCACTTTTATACTTTTGTTTACTGCCATTGTAGAAACAGAATTTCAAATTCAACTCGATGAGAGGCTTTCAAGTACTTTCCCTAAATATATTTTATACTATACTGTACAATAGGAAATCAATACAAAAACCGTTGTACATCCTTCCACTTACTTTCCCTAAGATCGTTGTGGACCTTTAGGATAGTGTGGCCGGTTAACTCTGGTGATCCTCCGACCCTAACACCCCCCTGGCCGTCCATATTGAGCAGCTGACTCCCCTTCAGGACCACGGAGGCGTTGTACAGGTCTCCGTCACCCTCGTCCACTGACAGGAAGGTGGCTGATCCGTACCTAGTGAGGGAAGCTAATGTTTACATTGGGTAATCTGCAGAAGGGTATTGTTGGGCAACATAATATATGTATATGCAAATCTTTTCGTGGTATAATCAGTAGATCGTCGGCTGCTGATCAAAGGGTAGGCAGATCGAGCCCACACTGTCAAAATGTAATTGGTAGATGTTAAGTCCGGGCCACTTGACTTTGCGATTTGTGACTATAACGCCTAATGTTCATGGCCACCCTTACTCGGGAATTTCGCTGTCTGGCAAAAATAAATAAATGCATAAATAAATAATTATATAAATAAATATTCCCCCCTCCCCCCCCCCCCCCCCGCAGAAATAGGGCAGCTGGCAATGTCCATGAATTCACAGACTCTCCTCCACAATGTAGAAATTTTGCTTATCCAACTTCATTATCTCCAGAACTTCTACTCTCTGGAACTCACTTCCTTGGAATTGCTTTCTACAAATTTACAACTTACAATAGTTTAAGTGTTCAAGTGTTGTAAACATTCCATGAATGGAGAATGCTTTTAAACAAATGGCCATTCTTTGTTTTGTCCTAGGTTTTGCTTCCTCTATTTACTGTCTCTTACCATAACAAAATAATAAAATGTGCGAAGGGAACTGGTGAACAATCAGGAATAAGAAGATAACGTCTGATGATCCTAGATTTTAAGCAATCATGTGTTGGACAGTTGGACTATTATCTATTTGAATTGCGAGATTATTCCAAGTAAGGTGATGCAGGGGAAATTAATGCCTGACAATTAATGTCACACAATTACATTCAACGGTGAAACGCTTGTCACACGACATAGTTTCAACAGAGGATTTAACACAACCCTGAGTTTACGCTGTGAGTTGTCATAAAAGGCGTATGAAATTGGCTTAACACAAACACTTGCGATAGATTCTGACTAGGTCTGGTTTTCACTTCGAATTTGTCTTGGCCTTTGAAGATTGTGTCACGCTGGCAGTTTTTCTCTATACTAACTCATAAGCTGCGCAGCTATGGTATTAAAAAGGGCCCGCTATGCGAAGGCATTTGATACATTCCTTACAATAATCGTCAATTGACCATATATATAATTAATGCTTATCCAGATGCGCCTATTTTAGAGAGAGAAACACCCTTCCTCTCTTATGTCTACCATGGTACTGAGACTCAAGGGGAGCTCTCAGACTGGCTTAGAGGGTCGGAGATAAACTCCTTCATCCTCTCCCATCTCCCCCACCCGTCTTTGCACGAAAATACTTGATAAATATCTATCGGGAATAATAGGGAAAATACCAGATAATTGAGAAGGGGGGGAAAGGGGTTGGGAGGAGGGGAAGGGGGGGTTGGGATACACATGTAGGAGTGGTAGCAAGTAATGGAGGGGAATTATCTCACCTAATCACAAATTGCTTTGTTTTGATTGCCACTGGGGTGTTTCAAAAGTGTTTTATTAGGTCTTGGATCTTAAGAGTCTGGCTGCATTCGCCCAGTAGAACCTGGCTGCAGTCCCTGGGTTAAAGAATCTGAGAACATATGATATAGTGGATTCAAATAACAGAAACATTATGGAACTCTGAAAACTTGCATAAAAACCAACAACACTAAAAATGTCCACAACTATTAATTGGTTCTAACCTGTAGCGAATACCTATATTCCGATAGGAAGGTAGTTATTCTCGGGCAGCATATTATACGAAGTTATTGGGAGTTATTGGTTGGGGACAAGATTAGGATTACAAAAAATTGGAAATATAAGCAAGCAGGAACAGATCCACGGACCCATGAGAAGTGAACAAATACGGATAATTGTTAAGCTGCATGATACGAGAGGTTTTCTTAACCCTATCAGTACTTTTGTATTGTGATTTTGTATTGTTTCTGCTTTTCACTGATCTATTGTGTTCACCTTAACCCTTTATATCCGGCGACATCTTTTCAATTTGATTTTGCCGATTATTAGACATTTTAGTTCAATTTTAAAGGGCCTCCAGCAATTAACAGGGTCTGTATCATCTCGTTGAACCCTTTTTTACTAACACAGATCTTTCTTAAACTTCGCAAAATCGTATAAATATAGGTAGCATAAAATTTAAATTACGTCACCGGTACAGAAAGGGTTAACCCTTTATGTATCGGCAACGTGTTATATTTAATTCTAGCTATATTTAGACGATTTTCTGAAGCTTAGGAACGATCTGTGGTAGATGAAAGGGTTGATTGAGATAGTTCAAAACTTGTTAGTTGCTGGAGGCCCTATTTACACTGAATAAAACCGTCCAATAGTAGTCAGCATACAGTTGAAAAGACGTCGCCGCTACAGAAAGGGTTAAGATGAACACAATAGATCAGTAAATACAGAAACAATATAACGGCACTATTGTATACATCAATATTAACCTAGCAGCGTGTAGGTGGTGCCAGTTGCCATCGGTGAGGGTGGCCCTGGTGAGACAGAGGGAGGTTGGCGGTCGTGGGTGGAGGAGTAAGGCAGTACACACCCGCCCACCCACCAACTCTACCGTCCAACTATCCCGCCCGTGTTGGGAGGATAACGCCACCAGCTCCCCTCGACGCCTCCATGTACGGAACCTAAGGGGTATAGACGGTAATATTTCAGCTACTGTATATTGGCATGAGGGTACACACACCAAACTAACAAATATATTCGAACACATATTTGTTCATATGTAAAATCATTTCTTTCTTGGGGGTGGCCGACCCAAGACAGAGCAAGAACAGGAAAATACAAAACACAAGACAAAACAGCGAACAAACACAGACGAAACACAAAATTCACACACATCTAGATCACCCAGGAGAATACCCAGAGACCAGGGTCACCAAGGTCGGTCCAGCACTCCCCCGGCCCCCGACCACCTGGAGAGGCTCCGATCTCGGCAGGCAAACATGTAGCGGAGCCAAAGCCACAAGCCCGCCCACCCCACTTCCAGGCGCACCCTTCATATTAATCGTCTCCCCGGGCCAGGCGCCTGATGGACAATTATCTAGTCCAACTTGCGCCCGACCCCTTCCCCCAAATTACCATGTGTTCACTAAACTATGCACAAGCATTCTCCATTCATTCCTGTTTATTACCACTTCCTTTGCCTGATCTATAGTCATTCCTCTATCATCCAAAGCTTGTCTTACACAGTCTCTCCATCTCAATGGGGGTCTTCCTGCTCTTCTATCTCCCCTTGTATCTGACTCATATATTTTCTTTGTAAGTCTTTCATATCCCATTCGTTCAATATGACCATACCAGCTCAGCACTCTTCTGTCCACTCTGGCTGACAAATGTTCCTGCTGCCCCACTCTCCTACGTATCTCTCCATTCCTCAATCCGTCTCTACGAGTAACTCCACACATACTCCTCAAGCAGCTCATCTCCATCACATCCAGCTTTCTTCTCTCCTTTTTCTTCAGAGCCCATGTCTCAGCCCCATACATCACTGTTGGCACAACAATTCCTTGATGCATTCACTTTTTACTTTCATTCCGAGATTTCTCGTCTTCCACATACTTCCCATTGCTCTGAAAACTTTCCTTCCTTCACACACTCTCTGTTTTACCTCCATTTCCATACCTCCACTCCTGCTTATCGTTTCTCCTTGATATTTAAAACACTACTTGTTCCAATATTACCACATCCAGCCTCACATCTAAATTCACCCTATGATCACCCCTATTACGCACCATTACTTTACTTTTATTGACGTTCACCTTCAGTTTCCTCCTCCCACAAACCACTCCAAACTCATTGACTACCCGCTGCAATTTCTCCTCAGAATCCGCCACCAACGCTGTGTCATCAGCGAACAGCAACTGATTCAACTCCCAATCTCTACCCTTCTTCCCTACTAAACCCAATCCTCTTCCCATATTTCTCATTTTCACCTCCCTCACCACACCATCCATAAACATATTAAACAGCAATGGTGACAATACACAACCCTGTCGCAAACCTATCTTTACCTCAAACCATTCACTCAACTCACCATTTCCTACTCTAACACATGCTCTGCTCCCTTCATAAAAACTCTTAACTGCTTCCAACAAATTTCCTCCAATTTCATAAATCCTTAACACCTTCCACATTGCTTCACGGTCCACACGATCATACGCTTTTTACAAATCCATAAAAGCCCAAAATATCTCCTTATGCTTCTCTAAATACTTCTCGCATAACTGTCTTACTGCAAACATCTGATCCACGCACCCTCTTCCCCTCCTAAAACCACACTGTTCTTCTCCTATTGCAACTTCCGTACATTTTATTATCTTCTCTATCAACACCCTGTCATACAGCTTTCCAACCACTGATAATAAACTAATACCTCTATAACTTGAACACTCCTGCCGATCTCCCTTCCCCTTGTAGAATGGCACAATACATGCACTCTTCCAGTTGTTACTTCCTGGGATATATAAACACTGGGCTCTTTCTATTGGACTAGGTATGCGGCAACAAGCAACAACGGAAAACGCTAGATCCCACCCTTATCTATAAACCCAGGCAACAAACCACCCTAAACCGTCAAGAGTCCTGCCTGGACAACAAGGTATCCTATGACTCGGTTATAGGGTCCACGCACTATAGACTGCTGATAGTCAAGCAGGCTATATAAAAGATCACACAATTAAGTTGACTTAAAGCTTCAAGGAAAAGATAGATAACGGAATTAAATTGCAGAAACAATTTAATAACAAACTAGAAGAAAGTACATTTAACGTTACGTTAATTAATACAACTAATCACCCCTGCGTGAAAGAAGGTGAAAGCAAACAGTCCTCAAAACATCGTACAGGTAGACAAGATGCAGGTTTCTAAACTGCATGCGGCTACTGTAGGATCTGATGCTTAGCAAAGAAAGTAAGTTACGGATTTAGAGAACTCTTAACTCATAAGCAGGAATAAATACTAGTGATAGGCCATACAGTGTATAATGGCATAGGTATAATTAAATAAAGGCAGCAACTCGCAACATAACCACATACAGGTGTGCTTCTCACTCTTAGTCAGGCAAGCCTGCTCGGACAGAGTCTCTAAGCCACACCCCGACTCACAATGCTCACAAAGACGGTAAACTGTGGCACAATAACAAGCATACAGATATAATAAACCACTAGCTGTTAATCTGCCAGGTGGCAGAGGTCTAGCCGGAAGGATATAGGCTTCGGATACCCGGGCTGAGCCACCTGCTCTAGCCTAGGGACGTTCCCAAGTCTGTGCGCCAAATTACTCTAATTGAAAGGGTGCTCTCTTGAGAGACTCAGATCCCAAGTATCTGACTCTCTCCTGGCGACCCTAGAACAAACGCAAGACGTGCTAGCGCAGTGCTGAGTGGACTAGGCAAGGGCCCTCACACAACACAACACTAGACACACAGGCACACAGACAAGAAAATGCCCCCAGACTCCCACGGGTATCCTAGTAAAGTCGTGCAGGTCCACAGGACTCGCACCAGCAGACTTCACTTAAAGGATCGCAAAAAACCTCCCCTCCGGTCTAGCCCCTGCTCACCTGCCACAAGAACACACTAGCAAGCATGAAACCACCAAATATGAGACAACAAAAAAGCTTCCTAGGTCTCATTAACAATTATATCTCTGCATAAGGCCCAAAATCCTATCTAGTTATCTGAGAGCTCGTCGTTAATACAATGATAGATATAAGGTCTATCAAGGGGATGGGATAATTAAATAGATTGGTGAAGTAGTGGAAAGAAGGTATACAAAGTAAGAGAGAAAGTTTCTAAGGGGGGGTTAAGAGGGATAGATATCAAGGGGGTCCAAAGGGTACGACAGTGAGGTGAGCTCTGAGTCTTGAATCTGTCTGGACCCCACCCTAGGCATGCGAAATACATCCCATGCTTGGCAACACTCAACACCGTTGCCGGGTCAAAATCGTCTACCCCTTGCGTGAGTCGAAACTAAGCCTAATGTTGCGATTAATTGGCAACAATCAGGCTCGTCCCAAGCTAGTCTCTCCGCGCCCGCGCGAAGCAACGTCCCCCAGCCGGTCTCTCTCTCCCGCTCGTCTCCTCCCACTCTCACTAGACTTACATCTTATATATAATAATGAAACAATCAACTATCGAGAATAAAATATACTAAGATGCATTGGGCAGATGAATAAGGGCAGCTTCAAGCTGTGAAACAACTTAAGAATATCCCAGACATTAGTTACATTGTCGTAGGATATATACTAAGGAAAAGCCGGCTGGCCGGCTGCCGCCAGCCAGTTTCTAAACGGCTGGGCAGCTGACCCTCGCGCATGCCCGCACGTGGCTACTATGCAGGAGCGTCACACAGTCTATTGGTACCCTTGACATCACAAAGCACACATTGAAAAATCTCACCAGCCAATCTATTATCACATCTCAACCCTTCTTTATACACTCCACAGCAATACCATCCAAACTTCTGCTTTGCCCGCTTTCATTTGTTTCACTGCTTCTTTCACCTCATTTTCCTCAATCCTTTCATTCATTCCCTGCCACCTGGGTGGCCTGGGTAACCTATCTCCATCAACCACTGCTTCAATCACTGCTTCTCTTCCATCTCTTGCATTTAGCAAAGATTCAAAATACTCAGCATATCTTTTCCTCACTTCAACTGGTTCCACTAGTAATTCTCCATTTGCATCTTTCACTGACTCTTCCCTCTTTTGCCCTTCTTTTCTTACTCTATTTACCTCCTTCAAGAACAGCTTCTTTCGTTCTTCAAAATTCTCACTCAACTTTTGATCCCACCTTTCGTGTGCATCTTTTTTCGCTTCTCTAATTTTCCGTTTTGCCTCTCTCCTTTTCTCCTTGTACCTCTCCCATACCTCAACACTACCATCCTGCAAAACCCTCTCAAAACACTGTCTCTTCTCCTCAACTGCCTTTCTCACCATATCATTCCACCACTCACTTCCCTTCCTGATACCTCTGCCTCCTACTTTCCTTTTGCCACATACTACCTCTGCACTTGCTTTCACTCCTTCCTTAAACTGTTGTCATTCGACCTCTACTTCTCTCTCTTTCATCTCTCTCACTTCCATCCACTTTTCATTTAGTCTTTCCTTGTACTCCCTCTCTTTTTCACTCTTCTCTAACTCACTAACTTTTATTACCTCTCTTACTTCACGCTTGTCTCTTATTCTCCTGTAACTCTTAACTCTTAGCTTTCCCTCCACCAGGTAATGATCCGACATACCCTCCGCCTCACCTCTCATCACATTCACATCCAGCAGTCTACTTAATCTTTCCCTTGTCACCAGCACATAATCCATCAATGCCCTCCCTACAATCTCTCCCCTCACAAGTCTATGCCAGGTGTACTTATGTATACGCCTTTTTTTGAAGTACGTATTACCTTCACTCAATCTGCACTCTTCACATAAATTTTTCAGTCTTTCTCCACTCTTGTTTACACCAGCCACACCAAAACTACCAATGACTCCCTCAACAGGCTCATTTCCTACCCTAGCATTTAGGTCCCCTAAAACTATAAATTTGTTATTTTCATTAAACCCTTGTAGACAATCTCTCAAATCCTCCCAGAAACCCTCTAACTCGTCTAACTCTCTTTCACTTCCTGGTCCATACACACTTACAAAACCCACCTTTCACCCTTAAACCACATTCGCACCCACATTAGCCTTGATGACACCTCTTTCCACTCTTTTATAAACTCTCAACTCCTCCTTCACAATAATAGCCACTCCTTCTTTCCCCCTGACTCCCTCATCTACTCCAGACTTTCTACCTATCACGTTTCCAAAATCCACTTCTCCCTCTCCTTTCATCTTTGTTTCATTCAGTGCAAGCACATCATACTGTCCAAACTCTGGACAGTCTTACTTTAAGTATTACATTAAGTGTTTAGTATTAAGTTTGTGGGATCAATAATTATATAGACAATATGTTCTATATTGGATAATGGGTAATCTATCATTCCTATGAACTTAGGTAATTATAATTCCCATTAGTCTTACATCAATCATAGGAAAGCTACTAGAGTCAATTATTGCTAGTAAAATTAGAAACCACTTAGATACATTTAATTTAATAAATTCTTCTCAGCATGGATTCACTCAGGGACGTTCTTGCCTTACTAATTTGCTTAGTTTTTTCTCAGAGGTATATGAAGCAGTAGATAATGACAAGTCATATGATATAATATATTTAGATTTCAGTAAAGCTTTCGACAGAGTCCCCCACGAGAGATTGATGAGAAAGGTTGAGGCGCATGGAATAGGTGGGGCGTTGTTGGGATGGATTAGGTCATGGCTAATTGGTAGGAAGCAGAGAGTCAGCATAAATGGTACGAAGTCAGAATGGGGAGCAGTCAAAAGTGGTGTCCCCCAGGGATCTGTATTAGGTCCTCTGTTGTTTGTTATATACATAAATGACCTTGATTTAGGTATAACTAGTAGGATAAGTAAATTTGCAGACGATACCAAGATGGGGAGAACAATTGATTCAGATAGAGATATAGAGTGCCTCCAAAGGGATCTAGATACCTTACACGAATGGTCAGTAAATTGGCAGATGAAGTTTAACATTGACAAATGCAAGGTATTAAGATAGGGAAGATGCATACAAATGTTAAATATAAACTAGCTAATGTGGAATTAGAAAACTCGAATTGTGAGAAAGATCTAGGTGTGTTTGTTAGCAATGATTTGAAGCCTAGACAACAGTGTATAAGCGTTCGAAACAAGGCAAACAGGATTCTCGGGTTCATCTCAAGGAGTGTGAGTAACAGAACTGCTGATGTTATCTTAAAACTTTACTTGTCATTAGTGAGACCCCATATGGATTATGCTGTTCAATTTTGGTGTCCTTATTACAGAATGGACATAGATTCATTGGAGAGAGTACAACGTAGAATGACAAAAATGATCCATAATATTAGAAATCTTCCGTATAAAGAAAGGTTGAAGAAATTAGGCTTACATTCGTTAGAGAGACGCAGAGTTAGAGGGGATATGATAGAGGTGTTCAAGTGGGTTAGTGGGATTAACAAAGGGGACATGACAAATGTACTAAAGCTCAGTGATAGCGAAAGAACTCGTACCAATGGTTTCAAATTAGATAAATTTCGTTTCAGAAAAGATATAGGCAAATATTGGTTTGGTAACAGAGTTGTAGATGGGTGGAATGGACTACCAAGTGCTATAGTGGGATTAAAAACGATAGGGAGCTTTAAGATAAAATTGGATAAGCATATGGACGAGAAGGGTTGGGTGTGAAGGGGGATCAGCAGGGTTGGGCCAATCAGCGCTCTGCAGACCCCCGTAATCCTGCGTTAATCTCTAACCGTTTTGGTAAGATGATCCTCAGGGTATTAGAGTGTTGAGCCTATAATTGGGCTTTGTAATTGGGGTTGTGTGGGACAGGGATCTGCCTTGCTTAGGCCAATCGGCTTTCTGCAGACTCCCATTTTCTTATGTTCTTATGTTCTTATAATTGGGAGGGAAAATAAATCCCGACCTCTTAACCCCTATTTAGCGGCGAGCAACATAAGTCGAGTTAAATAAAGCTGGACTATGTGGCGGCGCTCGACATAACTCGAGTGGCAATTTCAGCACGTAATGTGGCTGAGAGAGAGAGACAAGTGGTGGCAGGAGACTAGCGAGCGTATGACTGCTCCAGACCACCGCGGCGAACCTACTGACACAAATCTCAGCTCCCTCCTCCCTCTCTCACTCGCTACATACTCAATTATGTACTGAAAGTACCGAATTACCTGCTTTATGCACTCGCGTTGCACGGTTATTGCAAGAAAACTATCCATCATACAAGGATCGTTATGGTGTCATTCGAAAGCTCTGTTTATGCCCTTTCAGGGATAGGTACTTGTTTTACGTTCTGGGTCTTATTTAGGCATGAAAATGATCACGTAAACAGCCCTATTTTGGCTAAAAACACCCCGCTGTGCGGTACACATAAATAAACCGCATAGGCCGCTCGTAAAGTGTTAACGCATGCGCGGAAAAGTAAGGCTCCCGCAAATTTGACAGGGAGCCCTCACTCTCTCCCTAGCCGCCACAACTACCAGACCGTCTGCCTACGCTCTCGTGTTTTCACCTCACCTTTCGCCCCATTAGTGATAGTACCTAGCTCATCAATTCTCCATCTATCCATACTAATCCATAGATCATTAATCATCATTTCCATCAATCATTAAGTATAGTGGCCCCCTTCTTTATTCAGCAACTCTATCCTATTAGCTAACACTCCCGTTTCCCACACGCCATCTTGTAACAACGCCATGGCTCAACAGGTCAACTAGGCCCTACAGCACTAGTTCCAGTATTCAGGTGATATAAACTATTGTATGGTATTTTTATACAGTCCACTATATAATCCTAACTACGAATATCCATATAATATATGGTCCTTCGACCGTCCTAGTGTGTTCGTTGGCCAGGCCTGCTTTGTTTACTTGTCGGTGCATTTGATGGCTACTATCCCGCGATTTTTTTCTTCTTTTTTGGCAGTGAGGGTTTTCCTGATTTGCCAACATGGCACATGGCTTTTTTAAGCACGGGCAGCGGGAGGTGGTGTAGGGGAAGGTTTTGAGCCAGAGAGGGCTATTTACCCTGGCCTCATTAAAAAGGTGGCCATAATTGGCCATTCCTATGTGCGCGAACTGTACGGAACTGATAAGTATATCTACAACCCCCACTACACAATCAAAGCTCTTGCAGCCCCAGGGGCTAAAATAAGTACCTTGCGTAGCACTGAAGCGTGGGACCACTTAGTTAGCTGGCGTCCTGACTTATCATACCTGGTAATAGGTGGCAATGATATTAGGTCAGGCGTTGCCCCTAAGGAACTGGCCAATCAGATCCAAGAGTTGGCCAGAGATATAGAGAGTCAAACAGGAGGCCACTGTTACATAATTGGCATAGAGAAGCGCCAGAATCCACGAGGAATCGAATTTGACGAGTTTAACCGTTTCCGAAACTCAGTCAATCAGTGGCTTAAGCGCAACCTGCCATGGACCCGGAGCCGATACATGCCCATGAATACTGCAGCGACTGATTTTGGGTGGGACGGAATCCATCTCACACCGCCCGCCTTAGATCGGTTGTTCCACGAGATCGTGGAGACGGCTCGGAAATTCTTTGGTGCGGACGCTGAGGCTCTGCTTGACAGATCCTTTGTGGAATATAACATGCACTAAATTTAACTAACCCATAATTTGCATTTTTTCTGATTGACTAATTTAACAAGGGGTTAAATTAGTCAATCAGAAAAAATGCAAATTATGGGTTAGTTAAATTGGCGGCGCGCAACATAAGTCGAGTGAAATAAATTTGGACTATGTGGCGGCGCGCGACATAGGTCGTGTGGCAATTTCAGCACGTAATGTTGCTGAGAGAGAGAGACAAGTGGTGGCAGGAGAGTAGCGAGCGTATGACTGCTCCAGACCACCGCGGCGGACCAACTGACATGAATCCCACCCTCCTCCACCCTCTCACACTCGCTACATAGTGAAATGTATGGGGAAAGTACCGAATTACATGGTTTTTGCACTCGTGTTGCGCGGTTGTTGCAAGAAAACTAGCCGTCATACAAGGATCGTTGTGGTGCCATTGGAAAGCTCTGTTTATGCCCTTTCAGGGATAGATACTTGTTTTACGCTCTGGGTCTTATTTAGGCATGAAAATGATCACATAAGCAGCCCTATTTTGGGTAAAAACACCCCGCTGGTGGCTACATATTTTATACCGCCTAGGCCGCTCTTAAGGTGTTAAAAGTTCAATAAGTCTTGTTTTTCTGATTAGGCCTAACTACATTTAAATTTAAGTTCATTAACAATGTGTTCTTTCTGATTAAGCCTAACTAAATTTAAATTTAAAGATATCTATTGTTTTTTCTAAATTATTAGTAAATCTTGATGCATCTAATTTAACCCTGTTTTTTTTTTTAAATTTCTGTGATAGCCTAACTTTTCAATTTACATTGCAGCATCTAAATTCTAAATTTTGAAGGGTTGTATTTTGGGTTTTAACTTTAATGATGTCGGCACTCGGCAGGCGCGTACATTTAATTATACAGTTCTAATGCCACCCATGTTCTGATAGTTTGCCATTTATCCCGTCCCTCGCGTTTAGTGTTAGGTCCGAACCCAAGTTTGATCGGCTATTTATCACCATGTCTTGTTAGTATATCCTTTGTTTTTTCCTTTTTTTTTTGCCGTTGCTCGCGTTTAGTGTTAGAACCCGAGTTTGATCGGCATGATAAGTATTGCAATTTATTTTCCCTCTCGCATTTGATGTAGTCTGGCATCAATCCTTATTGTCGAAGATGTCACACTACGGCCTTGCATCATTAGTTCCACTAATTTCTTCTTATCTTCATAACAGAAAAATATGTGTAATGGTAGATGGCCTTTATTCTCAATTTCATTCAATAAATGCTGGTGTTCCCCAGGGATCAGTTTTGGCCCCAATTCTTTTCCTCATTCATATCAATGATCTCATATCTACCACTCATAATCCAATACATTCCTACGCAGATGACTCAACACTCCACAGTTCCTTCACATTTACCAATTCTTTCACCCAACCCGATCTTATAAATTCAAAAATAAACACTGCAATTTCTCTGAACCAGGACCTTTCTAGAATTAATGGATGGGGACAAAAGAATCTAGTTTCCTTTAATGCACAGAAAACCAAATACATTCAATTTTCTAACCGACAGAATCTCACTGACTCCCATATATTTTTTAATGATGTAAATATTCCCACTTCCCCTAGTATTGACATTCTCGGTGTAACATTAACTACTAACTTGAGCTGGACACATTATGTTAGAAGCATTGCTAAGAATGCCTCTAAAAAAATGGGACTCCTGTACAGAGTTCGAGAATTCTTCACTGACGAGCAGTTGGCCGTAATATATAAAAGTCATGTGCGTTCTCAGATGGATTACTGTTCACCTCTGTGGGGTGGAAGTGGAGTGGTTGCATTGAGGCAGTTGGACAAAATTCAAAATAAAGCTATTAGATTAATCAATAACCCTGCAATCACACACGACCTTCCTACATTATCCATACGAAGAAACGTTGCATCCCTTGCATTATTCTACAGATATTTTCACAGCAATTGTTCCGAGGAACTTGCTTCAATTGTGCCGCCTCTCCACATCTTTCCCCGTAGAACTAGGGCAGCTGAGAGCGCCCATGAATTTACACTTTCTCCTCCACAATGCAGAACTTCTGCTTATCAGAATTCATTTATCCCCAGAGCTACTACTCTTTTGGAATTCACTTCCCTCGAATTGCTTTCCACAAACTTACAATCTACAAATGTTTAAATCCAGTTGTTACAAACATTTTATGAATGGAGGATGCCTTTAGGCACATGGACCTTTTTGTTTTATCTGTGTTTTTCCTTCCTCCGTTCATAGTCTCTTAAAAAAAAAAAAAAAAAAAAAAAAATTTGTTTTCCCTCTCGCATTTGATGATGTTGTTGTTGTTGTTGTTCCCCAAGCTATCTGGCCGAACAGCCCCAAGGCCCCGAGCAAGGCCAAGGCCATAACCGAGCGCCCCCACAGAACCCTCCCTGCCTACCACAATAAAGCCTGGGTGACCGAAGCCACTCCATGGCGGGGAGCGGAGGAGGGTGCGGAAACGCCCGGGCATTTGATGTTACTCGCATTTGTTCTCGCTCTTTGATTATCTGTCATTGGTCGCTCATGTTTAGCCTTAGAACCCGTGTTTGATCGGCAGAAGATTTCCTGTTTCGAATAAACTGTTGTAAAGGTCTGGGATTTGCAATTTCCATTTATTTTGGACTGGAGGTGACAATATGGAAGCTCTAGCCCAAGGCAAACGCCGTAGGGCAGGTCTTAAAGGTTCATTGACTGTCCTGAGAGAAAATTTAGATGAGTTCTTGGAAACCGCATCTCGGGTAGAAGTCGAGGCAAAACTGCATAGCGTGCAGACCCAGGTGACCATGTTTGAGGCAAATCAAGAGGTCTTGTTGCCGCTATATGCCTCAGACTCTGAATATTTTCAAGAGAACCAAGCGGATGCCATCTACTTATTCGAGATCTATGGGATAATCGTCAGGTTAAAGGAGAAATTGGGTAAAGCAGAAGAGCAAATTCGATCCGACAACAAAAAAGGATCGGGAGTTAAATTGCCGCACCTGATCCTACCCACCTTCGCTGGCGACTCAACATTATGGACTGGGTTTTGGGACATGTTTCGATGTGTGGTGCATGAAAAGACTGACTTAAGTGCAATTCAAAAGCTAACATACTTAAAGGGTCAGTTAAAGGGGGATGCCTATAAATTGATAGAAGGTTTCACGGTTGAGGGTGCAAGTTACGCCCCTGCCTTAGACTTGTTTCAAGAAACCTTCCCGACATGGTAAAAGCGGCACATATCATGCATTTCCATAACCTTGTCACTCCTAAATGTCAGGCCGTAGAATTAAAGGCTTTCTACGCCACCATGGAAAGTGCCACAAGATAAATGACTAGTCAACAGGTGAGTCTGAAAGAGTTCTGTGTGGTTATATTGCTGAATAAATTGCCATCACCAGTTAACCCTTCCTACCCGGGCTGTTTTACCCAATGACAGTCGCCCCTAACCGGGCGAAATGGCTGAAAAACGTCTAGGCCTAGGCTACTGTATTTATGTTTATTTTCACTGCTAGAACTTTCCCACTCATCTATAATCGTAATGCGGTTTTCAATCTGTATTTTGGCGTTGAGTAGAGCTCTGTAAGTCAACTGGTTCAGTTGTGATGACGATTTCAGTGGAGCCAATATTGCAGAGATGTTGCCAATATGGGGGCTTTTCAGACACTAATTTCGTCTGACGTCAGAACAATAACATTGAAGAGTCTTCTCCTTCTTGTTTCCGAAGGTGCGGTGACGCAACGCTTGGGTTTGTTGACATACATCGTACGCACGGCGTTCAGACCAAGCTTAATTAGGCTATTAAGCTGCTGCCTTAGGTAAGGCATACCGGGTAGCGGCCCTTCTTTCGAGCTGTCCTTACCTAAGGCAGACCGGGTAGGAAGGGTTAAGGAGGCCATTAGGAGGGAGATGGGTGAGCAAAGCCTAGATTACAAGACTTTCACACAGTGTTTTCAGGCAGAATTGTATAACATGGTTGGTCAGGACTACCCCAGGAAAAAATATGCCTGTGGCTACGGCTGCATTCGCAACACAGAGTGATAGTAGCCGGTTCCCATGTAAACTGTGCGGTGGGAATAACCATCCCTGGTATAAATGCTTTAAACATAAAACGGGACCGCTCAAAATTAAAAGAACTAACGGCAACTACGACTCTGTGCGGGATGTCTCTCCAGTGATCATGGTAGTAATGGGTGCACTAACCCTAATATCAAAAATTGTAGGTATTGTCAGGATAAGCACTTTCACTCCCTGTGCCCAAAACAGAGAGAGGCAAGACCGGCAAGTGGGGGTACTACTAGGGAAGAGTCAACACCTACAACCTCAACAACAATGTCTGTAAGTATGAATAAGCAAACTGTGATCCTTCCCTCAGTTCAGCTGCCTGTAGAGGGTAGACACAGGAAAAGTATAAAAGTCAGATCGCTACTAGACCAATGCTCACAGAGGACCTTCGTGAAGAAATCCGTACTACTGTCCCTTTCATACGAAACAGTGGGGACGGAAGAATTACGGCTTCATGGTTTCACCGGAACTCAAACCCCTCGTGAGTATACTATTGTAGCACTGAAATATTTACATCGGGGTAGGTTCCATCGTCTCGAAGCAATTGTGGTCGAGGAACTTCCCGAACATAAAGGTGAGTCTAGTCTTAGTGCTGAAATGACTAGTTTAAAGCACCATGGCATTAAATTGGCCGATTCATGCGTCACAGAGACAGCACAGCTGGAGGTACTAATTGGTGCCGACTATTACTACAACATAGTGCGACCTGGTTATAAACGGGTAGGTAATTTGGTTTTACTTCCAACCAAATTCGGATATGCACAGAGTGGTTCTTATGCGGCATTCACATCCAGCTCCAATACTGAGGTTGTAACAATTCTAAAAGTGGCAGTAACTCCAGTGGACCAATATATGTCTACTGGACAGTTCCTGTGCAAAGAAGAACTGAATGCTTTGTGGGATTTAGACCACATTGGCATATCACCCAAAGAACATTCGCAAGCCGAACGGCTAGCTTTGATCAGTTATGAGGAGACAGTCACCTACGAGCCTGAGAGTCAACAATATCAGGTACGTCTGCCCTGGACTGAATTAAAAGAACAGTTGCCCACCAATAAAGCTTTGGCTGTTGGGAGATTACGAGGTCTACAAAAGAGATTTATAGCTGAGCCTAAGTTTTGTGACCACTATTCACAGGTAATTTCTGATCAACTGTCGTGGAGGTCGAGGAGGTTCCTTTCGATGACTCTGTCTCATGTCATTATCTGGCGCATCACAGGGTCGTAAAACAGAGCAAGACTACACCGGTACGTATTGTGTTTGACTGTTCCGCCAAATTCGTCAAACATAAACCCAGTCTAAACGACTGTCTACATACGGGACCCTCTTTAGTACCGGACCTTGCTCAGGTTATGTTGCGATTCCGTCTGCATCAGTATGCGTGGGTCAGTGACATCGAGAAGGCTTTCTTGATGTTGAAACTTCAGGAGGATGACAGGGATTACACTAGGTTTATGTGGCCGAAAGATCCTCTACATTTAGATTCTCCTCTAATCTGTTACCGGTTCAGTGTTGTCCTTTTCGGTGCGATCTGTTCTCAATTTCTCCTTAACGCGACCATCCTTAAGCATCTTTCTCTTGTTGATGCAGACCCGGAGTTGGTACAGGAAATTAGGGTCAGGCTATAATCGATAACCTCCAAGGTACGGGGGATAATGAGAGTTCCCTCGTCCATGCTTACGATATGGCTCGTGAAGTTGTTGTTGTTGTTGCTGTTCCCCAAGCTGCCTGGCCGAACAGCCCCAAGGCGCCGAACAGCCCCAAGGCCCCGAGCAAGGCCAAGGCCATAACCGAGCGCCCACAGAACCCTCCCTGCCGACCACAATAAAGCCTGGGTGACCGAAGCCACTCCATGGCGGAGAGCTGGGGAGGGCGAGGAAACGCCCGGGAAACCAAAGCCCCACCCAGGGCCCTGTGCCCCTCAGCAATTATGAAGAGAAAGTTGAGGGGCAAAGGAAAAATGTGACGCTTTGGCTCCCAATCTGCCAACTTTTAGGTTGGCAGTAGGGAGGTCGATCCACGGAAAAGACGCCGTCACTTGAGATCTAGAAGATATATAAGTAAAAGGAACAGTCAGAGTAAGCTATGGGTATAGCAGAGATCGCTCAGCTCTCACTCTGATAGACCAGCCCATCACCACATGACTAGAACCCAATCCTCTCAGCATCAGCTAGGAAAGGCCCTAGAAAGCCACCTTTGGCGGGGGGATAGCTCCCCTACTTCAACTCCTTTTGGAGTTGGGCACCCGCCCGGCTCGTGAAGTAATGGGTAATGTCTATTTATTCCTGCGCCAATGGGCCACAAATAGTCCCGTCTTGAGAAAGGTGTTGCAGAAGGATGGTGTTGCTGCGGAACAACAGGATTTGGTGAGAGTACTTGGCCTGGTGTGGAAAACTGACTCTGATTCTCTTTCCTTTGGAGTTCAGTATGCTCCTTTTGAACAGGTTACAAAGCGTGAGTGTTTAAGGTTTGCTGCCAAACTCTTTGATCCTTTGGGTGTTGTGTTGCCAGTATCAATAAGGTCTCGAATCTTTCTCCAACAATTGTGGAGACTGAAATTGGGTTGGGACGATGATTTCTCTGTGGACCTGCAAGCGGAATGGCGGGGATAGTTAATGACATGGTTATCTGTAGTTGTATTGAGTTCTCTAGGAGGATCTGTTTCAGAAAGACTATTTCCCTGCATGCATTTGCTGATGCAAGCAGTGTCGCTATATATCTAGTCAGTCCAGAGGGTAGCCACTTGGTCATGGCAAAGGCTAAGGTGGCCCCCATCAAGTCCCTTTCCATCCCTAAATTGGAATTGACTGCAGTTCTGCTAGCCGCCAGAATGATTAACTTCGTTGAAAATGCCTATAAAGATAAACTTCATATCTCTGAAACCTATGTGTGGAGTGACAGTCAAATTACGCTACACTGGATTCACAGTCAAAAGAAACTGCCAGTGTATGTCACTAACTGCATCGACGAGATACAGGCCCTAGTCCCGAATGCTTATTTCCGGTATGTGTCGACTAGAACCCAAGTGATATGGTATCTCGAGGAGTGACTGCTAAATGTTTGAGTTCTTCTGCGTTGTGGTGGAATGGGCCTACTTGGCTCCCGAAACCCGATGGATGGCCAGAGAATATAGATCTCCAACAGCATCCCGCTGGTATCGTGACCCAAATTGTAGGCACCGTGACACACAGTTATGGGACTGGCACAAATATAGCAGCTATGAAAGATTGCAGCGTGTCACAGCATGGGTGATACGTTTCGTAAATAATTTAAAGGCAAAAATAAATAGCCTGCCCCCCACAGGTAGTGCTCATCTCAACGTACATGGAATTAGAGCTGCAGATAATGTTTTACTCAAATTATGCCAAAAAGAGACCTATTCGCAGGAACTTGAAATAATGGTGAAGGGTAAACAGTCCAGAAATAACTTAATCAACCAGTTAATTATATTTATTAATATATATATATTAATATATATTAATTATACCTCCCTGAAGGGAGATATAATTCATTGTGGAGGCAGATTGAGGTTAGCGGCTATCTCAGAATCATGCAAGTATCCTAAACTTCTGCCCTTCAAACATCCCTTGACCCACCTGATAATTGATCGGTGCCATCGGCTCTGTTGCCATTACGTGGTCAGTCATGTGGTTACCTACGTTCGTCAAAAATGGTGGGTGCCTAAACTCAGGCAGGTGGTGAAAAGCGTACTGGGTAAATGTCTGAAATGTCGTCGGGTAAAAGGTAAGCCCTACGACTATGCAGGACTGCCACCTTTACCAGCCCTGCGAACCACCCCTGGAGACCCGTATAAGATCACTGGGGTGGACTATAGCGGAGCAATCCCGATCAAGGACTCGCCGACCATAAAGGCTTACATGCTTTTATTTACTTGCACGGTCACCAGAGCGATTCACATCGAAATAGTCACCAACCTCACTTGTGACAGTTTCCTCCACGCATTCAAGAGGTTCTGTAGTCGACAGGGATTTCCTCGGATCATTTTAAGTGACAATGACAGCACTTTTGTTGGGGCCTCTGGGTACTTATCGGACATTTGTAACCACCCTAAAGTTCAGTCCCACCTTGGCAGTGTTCAATGTGAGTGGTGGTTTATCCCGGCTAGGGCGCCGTGGTTCGGCGCTATATGGGAAAGGGCCATCGGCATTGTCAAGTCGGGGTTGAAGAAGGTGTTGGGACGTGCCTTATTTTCCTTGGAGGAATTGACTACTCTACTGTTGGAAATTGAGGCCACTATCAATGATCGTCCCTTATATTATGCTTCCGGCGACCTAGGGGATCTTACCCCAAAAACACCCTGTGTTGGTGTGGGGTCATCAGTTGCGGGATCTTCCTGATGATAATGAAGTGGAGGATGGGTTGGAAGATCCAGACTACATAAATAAAGATGTTATTTCAGCCAGATATCAATATATTAGCAAACTGTCGAAAGATATCTGGCGACGCTGTTCTAACGAGTATCTGGTGACCCTCAGAGAGGCGCATAAGTGTAAGCTGAGACCAATAAATGGTCGGTGGCCAGGTATCGGTGATGTCGTAATCATCCATGATGAGGGTCCACGCGCTTTTTGGAAGTTGGGCCGTATTGTCGAGTTATTACCGGGTCAAGACGGAGAGGTCCGAGTCGCTAGAGTCCGGACTAAGATGGGAAGATATACGCAGCCGACTGTCCGTCTGTACCCTCTCGAGGGGGACATTGAGTGCAAAGAGGACTCCTCGGAGACACCTGGAGGCATTCCCACAGTGGCTACCTCGACCGATCAACCGGTCGACGTACCCAGTGGACGTCCTAGTCAACAGGCGGCTCAAGCCTCCTCCCAATCATGGGGAAGTAAAATAGCCTCCAGGCTTTTATAGATACTGTATCATATAAACCTGGTGGCGGGAATGTGTCCAAACTCTGATATGGACAGTCTTACTTTAAGTATTACATTAAGTTTTTAGTATTAAGTTTGTGGGATCAATAATTATATAGACAATATGTTCTATATTGGATATTGGGTAATCTATCATTCCTATGAACTTAGGTAATTATAATTGAGAGGGAAAATAAATCCCGACCTCTTAACGCATGCGCGGAAAAGTAAGGCTCCCGCAAATTTGACAGGGAGCCCTCACTCTTTACCTAGCCGCCACAACTACCAGACCGTCTGCCTCCGCTCTCGTGTTTTCACCTCACCTTTCGCCCCATTAGTGATAGTACTTAGCTCATCAATTCTCCATCTATCCATACTAATCCATACATCAGTAATCATCATTGCCATCAATCATTAAGTATAGTGGCCCCCTTCTTTATTCATCAACTCTATCCTTTTAGCTAACACTGCCGTTTCCCACACGCCATCTTGTAACAACGCCATGGCTCAACAGGTCAACTAGGCCCTACAGCACTAGTTCCAGTATGCAGGTGATATAAATTATTGTATGGTATTTTTATACAGTCCACTATATAATCCTAACTACGAATATCCATACATACTTCCTTCTTTCAAATAACCTTCCAATGTCCTCTCGCTTCTCATTCGTACTACATCCTTGCACATTTAAAGCTCCTATTCTTAACCCTTAATTAGCGGCGAGCAACATAAGTCGAGTTAAAAAAAGCTGGACTATGTGGCGGCGCTCGACATAGGTCGAGTGGCAATTTCAGCACGTAATGTGGCTGAGAGAGAGAGACAAGTGGTGGCAGGAGACTAGCGAGCGTATGACTGCTCCAGACCACCGCGGCGAACGTACTGACACAAATCTCAGCTCCCTCCTCCCTCTCTCACTCGCTACATACTCAATTATGTACTGAAAGTACCGAATTACCTGCTTTTTGCACTCGCGTTGCACGGTTATTGCAAGAAAACTATCCATCATACAAGGATCGTTATGGTGTCATTCGAAAGCTCTGTTTATGCCCTTTCAGGGATAGGTACTTGTTTTACGTTCTGGGTCTTATTTAGGCATGAAAATGATCACGTAAACAGCCCTATTTTGGCTAAAAACACCCCGCTGTGCGGTACATATAATAAACCGCATAGGCCGCTTTTAAGGTGTTAAGGTCCGGGACCACGAACGCGTTCCCTCACCCCTATCTCGGTCTCGTTTTTTTGGTAGATTTATTTAAGGGGAGAAGAATACCAGGCCCCCCGCCCCCGATCCCCTTTTAGCCGACTTCTACGTCTCGCCGGAGAAAAGCGGTGCTGGAAATTTCTCACCCCTCCACCACAGAGGAGGCTACCTGCACCAGAAAATGGCGGGCGTTGGGATCGTCGCATCCCTATGCCATTTAAAAAAATTAGAGATGCAGAGGGAGAAAAAGATAGAAGAGGCTATGGGAAGTAGAGGACACCAACCCTCACTCTGACAAAGGGTCAGCCCACCACTATAAAAAAAAAAAAAAAAAAAAAAAAAAAAATATAGAATGTAAAAGCAATGCTGGTGGGTGAGGGCTGGTCCTATCCAGAATAAGGTTTGGCATCCTCTACCAAATCTTAGCCGTATCCATCTGTATCTTTTTCCTGTACTACTTTTCCCTCTAGGTGCTGGTGAGATCACCTTATTGGGTGGCACTGCAAGGGGGGCTGTGGATGGTGGGGGCATTGGCCCCGGGGTGCAAGACAGTGGCCTCATGATCCCCTTCCCTGCTACCCTCCGAGAGACTGATCTCATCTCACCCTGGTCCCTTCGGGGGCCCGAGTATCTGGATCAGCTTCGGTCTACCGGACTCGGCACTGTTCGGCCAGACAGTCTGGGGAACAACAACAAGCAATGCTTGTTTTCCAATAGGAGACTTTCAAAGCTTGATCAACCAGATGACACCCTGTGCACACAAATATATAACATACTTCCGGGAGTTATGCCCGTGTTGTTGTTATGCCCGTGTTGTTGTTGCCATCCGTCCGGCTGGCTCAGTTGATAGCATGCCTGATTCCCATCTTGAAGGTCTTGCGTTCAAACCCCGCTCAGATTGAAAAGATTTTCTAGGATATAGCTGGCGGTTACCATCTCACCATGAGCAAGGGGGATGGGTAATGGTCTCTGGTAGACTAAAGAAAGCCAAGCGCTTGTGAATCCTCGAAGGAGGAGATACGGGTACAATATAAGTAACCAGAAGATTATTATTATTATTATTCCTCAGGCTGCCTGGCCGAACAGCCCCAAGGCCCCGAGCAAGGCCAAGGCCATAACCGAGCACCCCCACAGAACCCTCCCTGTCTACCACAACAAAGCCTGGGCGACCGAAGCCACTCCATGGCTTGGAGCTGAGGAGGGTGCAGAAACGCCCGGGAAACCAAAGCCCCATTCAGGGCCTGGTGTCCCTCAGCAATTATGAAGAGAAAGTTGAGGGGCAAAGGGTCCTGTGTTGATAACGTAGGTCTATGAATGTTGAATACGTTGTAGTTGTTGTTCTTGTCTTCGTTCTAGTTGGGGATTGGAAATGGGCTGTGGGAAAACAAAACCCATTACATATTTATAACTAGCGATGGTAGGGTGCTATCTGGTGGTATTCAACGTCCTATATGTATCACATTGGCATTACGGGCATCAACGGATCTATCCTCCTTTATTCCTGGTGTCCTAATGATGCGCTATGACAGGCTATTTAAGTTTATGCATAATTATCGTTATTAGCACTTTCGTGATCCGATGACGCACTCTTTCTCTGTTTGCTTGCTATTATACGACGATTATATTTAGATAGAGAAGGGTATACGGAATTCAGAGGGTATATATATATAAATATATATATACTGCATATATATATATATATATTTATATATATATATATATATATATATATATATAGTACTACAACTAACGTACAATCAATACTATATGTAATTAATAATACTAACATGAATAAATATTAATAGCAAAGAGTGAATGTCTACGGATCCCAATATACTGTACCTGAGTGAGATGGAAGTGGTGTATGGGAGAAGGTGATCATTTACTCTACATTCAATACTATCTATGTCTACGGATCTCAATTTACCTGAGTGAGATGGAAGTGGTGAATGGGAGAGGGTGATCATTTACTCTACATTCAATACTATCTATGTCTACGGATCCCAATTTACCTGAGTGAGATGGAAGTGGTGAATGGGAAGGGGCCTGAACATTTACTCTATATGCATTTTTGTTGTCTATATATTTTTTGTTTCTATGTGAGTGAGGGAGACTAAAGGCAGAATTGTCGGTGATGAGTGCTTCCCCCAGAGTTGAAAGAGTGACAGGGCCAAGATCAAAGGACGTTCGAGCCAAAATGCTCGAACGTCACACTGAGTTTGAAGCAATTTATGTCATAGGATGAGGGAACGACTGATTCTGGGAGATAGTTCCAGAATTCAGCTGTTGAAAAGACGAAAGATTGATAATAACGTTGCACTCTCGGGTTGGCGAGTTGCACAGAGTAGGGGTGGGATTGTGTTGCAAGACGGGAGTTAAGTGCTCTACAATAGAGGGTAGTATACAATGAGATAGCTCTGAGGAACACTGATTATTGTAATAGTAGAATAGTGAGAGAGAGGCAACATTGCAGTGAAAAGAGAGAGACTGCAGAGAATTGGAGAGTGTACGTGAGTTAATGAAGTGGAAGACTTTCTTTTCTATTTTGTCTAGAAGTGCTGTGTGAGAGGATCCTCCCCACATGTGTGAACAATACTCAATACATGGAAGCACTGTGCACCTGTACAGAGCAAGAAGCTGTGCAAGGGTAAAGAACCCTCGGAGGTGGTTGAGCACACCCAGCTTTTGGGAGGCTGTTAAAAAGAGTGGTAATATGATCTTCCCAAGAGAGATCAGAAGAAAGAGAGACACTGATAATATTAAGAGAAGATGGAAGGGGGCGACGAGTAGACAGACGAAAAAATTGAATTTGGAAGCAATGAAAGTAACAAGGTTATCTCTGCCCCAGTTAGAGATAGTAGAGAGATCAGAAGATAGGTGCTTTATGGCCTCCTTACGTGAGTTTTAGAGTTTCTGCTGTAAATGATTTATTATGTTTTTTACACCAACGAATTTCACATCTAAACTCAATTAATGAAATCAACAAATACATTTGGCACTCCGAGGACTCGGACCCAGGATACTCACGTCGAAATTCCGCGCACTATGCATTACGCTATCAAGACAAGATAGTTGCATAGTGTATTGTAGAGAGAGGCATCAGCATATGAGTGAATGGAGCTGGAGGTGCAGTTGAAAAGGTCGTTAATGAATAATAGGAAGATAATTAAAGATAGGACAGAACCCAGAGGAACACCAAAGTTCATAGGTTGAGGAAAGGAACAGTGGTCATCCATAACCGCAGCTATTGAATGGCCGGAAAGGTAATTAGAAATAAAAGTACAGATGGAGGGATAGAAACCGTAGAAGGGTAGTATGGAAATGAGGGATTTGTGACAGATGCTATCGAAGTCTGTCGATATGTCTAGCGCAATAGAAAAAGTTTCACCGAAGTCCCGAATAGAGGATGACCAAGAGTTAGTAAGATAAGAAAGAAGATCACCAGTAGAACAACCCTTAAGGATGCCATACTGGTGGTCTGAGAGTAGGTTATGGGAAGAAAATACTTAAGACATTTTGAAGTAAGAATAGTTTCAAAAACTTTAGAGATGAAAGAATTGAGAGCAATTGGACGATAGTTGTATAGACGAGAACGGTCACCCTTCTTTGGGACAGGTTGAATAAGAGCAGACTTCTAGCAAGAAGGGAAGACGTTAGATGAGAGGCAGAGACGGAAGAGTTTGCCTAGGAAGAGAGTCAGCACGGAAGCACAGTTTTTAAGTACAACAGGAGGAACACCATTCGGTCCGTACACTTTCTTAGTATAAGAGATTATGATGTTAGGCATAAGTAGGAGAGAGGAGGATGGAGATGGTGGAATAACACTGGAACCATCCAAAGTAGAGTTTTTAGCAAAATTGTTAGCAAAGAGTTCAGCTTTGTCAGAGGAAGAAGTGATGGTAGTGCCGTCAGAGTGGAAAAGACAAAGACAAAAATTGTTGGAGAGGTATTTGGCTAGATGCCACAAGGCTTGGGAAAAGCTGGAGTTGGATAGTTCAGTGCATGTATTATTGATGAAAGAATGTTTGGTGAGTCGAAGAACAGATTTGGCTTGATTCCGGGTATAAACATAGGAAGTATGAGATTCTTCAGTTTGAAGGTGGCGGTACCGTTTGCATGCTTCCTCCTTATTATGGACAGCAGTAGAACAAGCATGAGTAAACCAAGATTTGTTTGCATTAGACTGAGAGCAAGAATATGGAATGCATGCTTCCATGGCCAGAGGATTACCTCGGTAATACGTCAGCACTCTTCAAGGGTTCCCAGCCAGGGAACCAGAAGTCATTCCATGGGAAATCAAAGAAGTACTTCTGAAGAGCCTCTCAGTCGGCAGCGCCAAAGTTCAACAAGCGCCGCCGGCTGGTAGGATCGGGTGGCCGTACTGGAGAGATAGGACAGGTGACAGAGATAAGTTTATGGTTGGAGGAGCCCAAAGGAGAGAAAATAGTTACAGTATAAGCAGAAGGGTTAGAGGTTAGAAATATGTCAAGAATGCTGGGCCGATTTCCAAAGCGATTCTGGATACGGGTAGGTTGCTGGACTAACTACTTTAGGTCACTTAGGATAGAAACGATGTAGGCTTGTTCACAAGGTTGGTCAGTGGAAAGAGAGGAGAGCCATTAGCGGTGGTAAACAATGAAGTCTCCCAAGATGGAGATTTCTGCGAAGGAGAGATGAAAAGAATGTGTTCCACTTTAGAAGTTAGATAGTCAAAGAATTTTGGATAGTCAGTAGAATTAGGGGAGAAATAAGAAGCGCACAAATGTTTAGTTTGAGAGTGACAAGAAAGCTTTATCCAGAAAGTTGAGAATTTAAAAGAATCTCAGTTGGGAACACGAGATAAAGCAAGATTGTTGCGTACATATACGCAACATCCACCTTTGTCTTGAAACTGAGGATAGAGATAGTAGGAAGATACAGAGAAGGGTTTGCTGTCAGTAGTCCCAGACAACTGACTTTCGATGAGAAAGAGAAGATCATGGTTGGCAGAGGAGAGGTGGTGTTCCACAGAGTGGAAGTTACAAAAAAGGCCACGAATGTTGCATACATTAATAGTAAGAGTAGAAAGTGATGGTCCAGAGCATTTTGGCGAGTCGTTACCAGGGGTCAGACCAATGGGTCATTTCTGGTGCCCCCCCCCCCCCCCCCCCCAGGGGAGGTGGGTCGTGAATTTATCCAAATGTTTTTAATTTTGAAAAGATAATGTAGTATGTAATGTGTTTGTGGAATAATGTATTGATAGAAAGAGAAGGTGTTTTGGAGAACAGGCTGGGGTTGCCCTCAATATTAGTGAGGCACGGAATGGATCAGCAAGGGAGGCCAGGTGGTGAAACAGGAGTTCCAGCTGTCCTCATCATCCATCTAGCACTCCCCGGGAGTACTGCCCTGTTCGGCTGGTGCCTACAGCCTCCTCCTAACTATCTATGTATACAGATCACAATATACCTGAGTGAGATGGAGGTGGTGTATGGGAGGGGAGTGAAGGAGATGGCCAGCTGGATGTAACTGTTGTGGAGGAAGGTGGTGGGCGTGGTGGGTGTCTGACAGGTAGACCCAGACCATCCTAGAGCACACTCACACCGCAGACTAGAGGGGGTCCCAACACATCTGAACACAAAATACACAAATCAGTAGTCATTCATGTAGTTCCTAATAATATAAAGGGAGTTTACAGCTTCTTGCATCACAGTACTCCACACTCGCCACCTCGATATATAAATCAGTAAAGAAAACGAGAAAAAAAAAAATAAGCTAAACTACGATCAAAGATGGATACCAATACATGTACTAAATGCAAGGTAAAGTCCGAGGACCAAAATGCCAAATGTGAAGAATGTAAATTGCTATTTCATCTGCAATGCATGGGCAAGCACAACAAAGGAAAAAAAGGACTAACATGTGTAAATTACTTCAATGAATTAAATGAGCTTAAACTAAAGAAAATGCTGAAAGACGCCCCTGTTATGCTACAAGAAGAATTTACTGATGTAATGGAGAAAATTGGCTAGAAAGTCCAAATGGCCTTGCTAAATGAAAATATTTCACCCCATTCTGACAACCAAACACAGTCCCCAACACATTTAACATCATACTCGCAATTCATAGAAGATCTTAGTTACTGGCTGTCCCACTACAGTGATACATTGTCACCTGTGTGCGCACACTCTCCCTCACGCACAAATACCCATAACTCTCAGCCCCCTACACCCCCACGTAACTCTCAACCTCACACCACCCCACGTGACTCTCAACCTCAATTGCCCCCACATTGCCCTTCACAACTAACCACTCCCCCACAAGTTACCTCTCAGCCTACTCCACCCTCTATCTGCCCAACCGAGACCCTTATGTCACCCCAAACCACCACCCAGACAGGACTTTATTTTGTACCCAACTCCCCCGAGCAACAACATCGTAAGAGGAATGAAGGGGATAGCCCTCCAAATCAAAACCAACTGCCATCTACCACAACCACGGCAGTACAGGGTTCCCCAACCACAACCAATACAGCTTCACCTGTATGCAGATATCACCTGAAAAGAATCTGCCACTTTGGACCAAAAGGTGAACTTAATGGAGTAAAATGCAGATTTGAGCACCCCAAAATTTGCAACAATATGATCAGAGATGGCAAATGCAGATTTGGTGAAAACTGCAAATACCACCACCCACCCCTCTGCCAGTCATCACTAGAGAGTAAGAAATGCTATGATAACAAATGCTCAGATTTCGATATTAAGGGGACTTGGAGGATAGCCAGAAACAACACAAATGCTAACCAAAAAAACTCTCCAGTTTTGCGAGGACGAGACAGAGGAAGAAGACACTATGGGAAATGGCAGAACAAGATGAACAAAGTGCGAGAATTGGAAGAACAAATAGCCCAGCTAGAGTACCTCCTGTCCTCCCGAGTGTGGCACAAGGATGTGCTCTACGAACAACACCAAATATCCTCCGAGGACTATAGTACACATAGTAGCCCCTCCCCCGTCTTGTTTGCAAACATCCAAGGTCTTAAAAATAGAACCACAAACAAAGTACCATTTTTTAGGGGCCTGCTAGAAGAAGGAAACGCTATATTTGTGGCTCTCACAGAAACCCACATTAAGGATCAGGCAGATAGTGAAGTATGGATTCCTGGTTATAACCTACATAGGGCGGACAGAACGCATAGAACTCGTGGAGGTGTACATTCATGACTCGCTGATATTACTGAATTCCTAAATAAGAGTAACGAAGTAGTAGAAATACTTGGAGTTAAAATAGAATCCCTAAACCTAGCAGTTATTGTTACATACAGACCTCCTGACTCTTCCTTAGAAGAATTAAAAACCCAGCTCAACATGATAAAATCAGAAGTGGAAGCCCTGGGAAACCCGACACCAAATATTATGTGGTTAGGAGATTTTAACCTTCCAAACATCAAGTGGAGGCAAGTAGAAGACCAAGTAGTGTCGATCAACGCCAGAGAAGCAAATGCAAGAGAAGCAAATGCAAGAGAAGCAAATGCAAGAGAACTATTTAATCTTTGCGACTTTTTTAGTCTTAACCAGCATATTACCGAACCCACACGTGAAAACAATATCTTAGACCTTGTCTTCACTAATAATGACAACCTAGTACACAGTGTTAACATATCGGACACAACATACTCAGATCATAAATTAATTGAGATCAAAACAACCCTAGCATGTGTAAAGAACACATCAGAAACTAGACCAAAAACTGGTCCATTCAGCAAATTTAACTTCAATAGTAAAAATATTAGGTGGGACGAGGTAAACCAAGAAATGGAGGAAATAGAATGGAAAGATTTAATGAACAACCGGACACCATCAGAATGCCTAGTCCTATTAACGGAAACCATGACCCAAATCTGTAGCCACCACATACCAGAAAGACAAACAAGACGAAGAAGCAAACAAGAACGGGAAAGAAGGAAGCTGTACAGAAGAATAAAATTACTAACACAAAGACGCACACAACAAAGTCTACAGGAAAGACAAAAGATCCAAATAGATAGAGCAATTGTGGAAATTGAACAACGACTAAGAATCTCCTATGAGCTACAACAAATATAAGAGGAGAGCAAAGGTATTGCAAGCATAAAGGAAAACTCCAAGTACTTCTTTTCAAACGCTAAACATAAAACTAAAACCACATCAAACATCGGCCCACAAAGTAAAGATGATGGGTCATTCACAGGGGACAAAAATGAAATGAGTGAACTATTACGTCTACAGTATGAAAAAGCCTTCAGTAAGCCTGACGAAACAAAAGCAATCAGAGACTAAAATGAATTTTTCATGAATAATCCCCCCACGGAAACCCCCCAGATTCTGGACATTAATTTCGGACCAAAAGATATAGCAGAAGCCATCACCAACATGCCATCCCACTCGGCACCAGGCCCGGACTCGTGGAGTTCAATCCTAATAAAGAAATGTAAGGAAAACCTCTCAAAACCCCTGGCTATAATGTGGAGAAGGAGTCTAGACACTGGAGAAATACCGGATAGTTTGAAAAACGCAATAATTGCCCCTTTGCATAAAGGAGGGAGTAAAGCACTACCAAAAAACTATCGCCCAGTAGCTCTGACTTCCCACATCATTAAAATTTTCGAGCGAGTCCTGCGAGGCAAAATCTCAACATTTATGGAAAAAAATGAACTACACAACGCTGGTCAACATGGGTTCAGAGCAGGAAGATCATATCTCTCGCAACTATTGGAACACTACGACAGAATTCTTAAATCCCTAGAAGAAAAGAAAAACGTGGACGTCATCTACACCGATTTCGCTAAGGCATTTGATAAACGTGATCACGTTATTATTGCACACAAACTTAAAGCAAAAGGGATAACAGGTAAAATCGGAAGGTGGATATACAACTTCCTCGTGAACCGAAAACGATCAGTAGCAGTAAGCCAAGTAACATCTGAACCTTCAGACGTCAAAAGCTCAGTTCCCCAAGGAACAGTACTAGCGCCCCTTCTTTTCCTCATTCTAATAAGTGACAGAGATGCCAACACAAGACGCAGTACAGTATCCTCCTTTGCGGATGTCACGAAACTGAGTAGGATAGTAAAGACACAGGAAGACACGGGCCGGCTGCAAGAGGACATAAATAAGGTGTTCCAGTGGACCAGGGAAAATAACATGCAATTTAATGAGGACAAATTTCAATTATATGATACGATACGATACAGAGATAAGGATTTCGTTAAAAAGAGCACAAGTTACATAACAGAATCCAATCACATAATAGAACGTAAAGACAATGTGAAAGACCTTGGGGTGATAATGTCTGAAAATATGGGATTCAAAGAACATAACCAGGTCAAAGTTGCAGCTGCAAAACGGCTAACAGGTTGGATTCTACAAACATTTAGAACTCGCGGTGAATTTGCCTATGATAACACTCTTCAAATCCCTGGTGCTACCGCGGATAGAATACTGTAACGTATTAACATCCCCATACAAATTAGGTGAAATTAATGACTTAGAAAATGTACAAAGGAACGTCACCTCACATTTAAACTCAGTAAAACAGTTACACTATTGGGATCGCTTAAAATCACTCAGACTGTATTCGTTGGAACGTAGAAGGGAACGATACTTAATAATATATACGTGGAAAATCGCAGAGGGTTTTGTACCAAATCTACATACACCAATAACAATGAAATTCAATGATAGGAGAGGCTGGGAATGCGATATCCCCAAGATGATAAATCGGGGGGCTCTCTGCGAGAGGGCTGGTTATCACATAGAGGAGCACGTCTCTTCAACAAACTCCCGCGGCGAGTGAGAGACATGAGCGGTGTCTCGTTAGACAGCTTGAAGAGAGCTCTCGATGTCGAACTACAAAAAGTGCCAGACGAGCCCATCTTCACAAGGGTGCGCTCCACCTCTTCGAATAGTCTGCTGCACCAATTCTCAAACAACAACGAAGGACGGTGCGCTCTTCGGTGCCACTAGCAAGAGTGGCGAACTCCACATAGGTAGGCTAATTATATAGCTGCAACATCACTATTCTTGACCTATTGTACGTGGCTATATTTTTGTTTCTATGTGCATTAAAGAAACAAAAGGCAAAGCTTCATGTAACAATTGTCTCTCCCAAAGTTGAAAGAGTGACGAACGCTATTATACTATATTTTATAACTGAAACCGTATTCCTGGAACTATAATTTACCCGGTGTTGAGCTATAATATTAATAATAATAAAAGTAATAATGATAACAAAATATATTAAATACTAATACAAAAATGTATGTATGTATGTATACAGCATACTCAGGCATATACCACATAGCTGGGGGTAGCCAACTCGAGACAGAGCCTAAGCAGGGACAACACAACATAAAAAGGTAAAATACAAAATTCACAGACATCTAGGTCGCCCAGGCGAAGACACAGAGACCGAGGATCACTAAGGGCCTCCAGCACTCTTCTAGTCCCAGACCTCCCGGAGAGGTTCCGATCTCAGCAAGCATACATGCAGCGGAAACTTATCATAATGCCCGCCCACCTCATATCCAGGCCATGGGGCGGACCAAGAAAGACACGGGATGGGATCGGACTTTGTGGATTGATCTTAAATCAATGAACCTGACAAGTGAGGCAGCTCTTAACAGGGTTGCCTGGAATGCCGCCATTAGGACAATTCTATTTGTCTCACTGCTTCCTTCACCTCATTCTTACCAATCGTTTCATTCATTCCTTACCACCTGGGTACCCTGAGTAAACTATCTCCACCAACCACTGCTTCAATCACTGCCTCCCTTCCATCTCTTACATTTAGCAAAGGTTCAAAATACTTTACATATCTTTTCCTCACTTTCACACCTTGCACTAATATCTCTCCATTTGCATCTTTCACCGCCTCTTCCTTCATTTGTTCAACTTTCCTTAATCTATTTTCCTCCTTCCAGAAACACTTTCGTTCCTCAAAATTCTCACTCAATCTTTGAACCCATCTTTCATTTACATTTGTCTTCGCTTTTCTAATTTTCTGTTTCGCTTCTCTCCTTTATTTCCTTTTCTCTTTGGGCCTATCCCATACCTCAACACAACCGTCCTGTAAAACCCTCTCAAACAACTCTTTTCCTCAACTGCCTTTCTCACCGAATCATTCCACCACTCACTTCCCTTCCTGATACCTCTGCCACCTACTTTCCTTTTATCACATACTACCTCTGCGCTTGCTTTCACTCCTTCCTTAAACTGTTTCCATTCATCCGCTACATCTCTGTCTTCCATCTCTCTCACTTCCATCTATTTTTCATTTAGTCCTTCCTGGTACTCCCTCTCTTTTGTACTGTTCTCTAACTCTCTAACTTTTATTACCTCTCTTACTTCAAGTATATTTTGCATTCTCATGTAACTCCTTTTTCTCAACATTCTCTCCTTCAGAGGCTCCCCTCTCAGCATATTAACATGCAGCAGCATACATAATATTTCCCTGGTCACTAGCACATAATCCATTAATGATATGTAAACAATCTTTCCCCTCACAAATCTATGCCATGTGTACTTGTGTATAAGTACTTTTTTGAAAAATGTATTACCTACACTCAATCTTTCTCCACTCTCGTTTATGCCATCCACACCAAAAACTACCTATGACTCCCTCAACAGGTTAAATTCCTACCCTAGCATTTACTGTAGGTGCCCTAAAACTACCCCGTTTTAATATTCCTCAAACCCTTACAGACAATCCCTCATATCTTCCCAAAAACCCTCCACATCCTCTATTGTCTTTTTACTTCCTGGTCCACATGAACTCACAAACACCCACCTTTCACCTTTAAACTGCATTCGCACCTACATTAGCATACATAACATTTTAAGACTGAGTGTTCCACACATAAGTGCAGTTTCAGTCTCTTGTCCTAATGGCGGCGTTCCAGGCAACCCTGTTAAGGGCTGCTTCACTTGTCAAGTTCTTGGATTTGAGATCGGCGCGTATAGTCCGATCCCAGGTCTTCCTCAGTCCACCCCTTGGTGCAGCTCCCTCCACAATCACAGACCTGCATTTTTTCACCCAATTTTGCTCATCCATTCTCTCCACATGTCCATACCATCCCAGTCTACTTGTACGCATCACCTCGCTAATACTCTTTATACCTAAACGTCTCCTCAGCTCAACATTTGTTATTCTATCCTGTAGCCTGGCCCCACACATCCATCTCACCATTCTCATCTCATTACGCTCCATTCTGTTGACATCCTCTACTTTAACGGCCCATGTTTCTGAGGCATACGTCATTGCACTTCTAACACATGAGGCATACACCTTTCCCTTCAGGGGGAGAGGCATTCTTTTCATGGTCAGGATTGGCATCAATTCTCTGAACTTCCCCCAGCCACACCTAATTCTAGCAACAGTGGCAGCCTCGGCCGCACCACCGGCAGAGATGGTATCTCCTAGGTAACAAAACTTGTTCACCAGCTCCAAAGACTCATTTCCAAAATTCACAACCACAGGATCATCACTTAACACAAGCTCGCCTTTGCACACTACGCACTCAAATTTCTCTATTTCTGACTTATCCTTCGGCAGGGGCCCCTTTAGTCTACTACAGCGCTTACTCCCATGGTGTACCCAACATCGACAGATGCTACATTGAATTGAGTTAACGCCCACTCCCTTTCCACACACTGCACATGGGTATGCACCGCTCTTTTCCACATTGCCTCGTCTCAAACTACAATGCATAACCTTGGTTTTGTTAATATTGACTCTTAAACCCTTGCTCGCCATGCCCTCTCTCCACTTTCTGAATTTGGCCTCAGAATCCTCATACTATCAGCTATTAGGACTAAATCGTCTGCATAAAACAGTTCCAACGGGAGTCCGCCTCTAAAAACTCTAGACAGCGCCTCCAAGACCATAATAAAGAGGAGGGGGCTTAACACTGAACCCTGATGGACTCCAACACGGACTGCGAACTCATCACTCAGTACACCCTTCACCCTCACCGAACTTCGCGAATCCTCATACATCTTCATTATCACACGCACCAGCCACTCTTCCACACCAAGTTTCCTCATAGCCCACTGTACAACATCTCTAGGTACCCTATCAAAGGCCTTCTCCAGGTCCACAAACACAAAGTAAAGATCCCTGCCTTTTAGTAGGTATCTTTCCTGTATCTGCCTGACTATGAAGATAGCATCGGTTGTACCACGTCCTGGCATAAAACCAAACTGCATATCATCAATAGAGATGCTTTGCCTGATCAAACCCTCAAGGACTCTCTCACAGACCTTCATGATTTGGTCAAGCATTTTCAGGCCCCTATAATTTCCTCTATCTAGCGCATCCCCTTTTCCTTTGTATATATTTACTATTACACTTTTGAGCCAATCCTCTGGGATTTTCTCATCTTTAATAATGGTCTTTATCAACTCCGTGACTAAGTTTTCACCAATCTCCCCTGAGGCTTTTATCATCTCAGCGACAATGTCGGAGCAACCGTCCTTCATTTTATTGATTGCGTCGCTCACTACAGCTGGTGCTATCAAAGGAGGGGGCCCAGATATTGGTTTTTCGATACTAAGCTGTTCCTTATCCCATTCAAACTCTACATTTAGCAATCGTTCATAGTGTACCTTCCATGCTTCTCTGATTTCATTTTCTGCATACACAATCTTCCCATTATCATCTCTAACACACTGTTCACCTATAATATCCCTACTGTCATTTTTAACTCGCCTAGCTAGGTTGAAGATCCCATTGGGATTGTCAGTGTTACACACTTGTTCGAGGACCAGGTCCTTAATGCGATTTTTAGCATTGTAAATAACTCTTTTGGCAGTTCGTTTAGCTGCCTGGTATTCCTCCCTGCTGCCTCCTTTCTTCCATGCTTTGAAGCATCTCCTTTTCTCTTTCACAGCATGTTCTACCTCATCGTTCCACCACCAAGAGATCTTATTCCTGGGGTGACCCTTTGTTTTCCCACAGACTTTGTCAGTGACAGCGATAAGGCTATGCTTAAGAAAGTTCCATTGGCTATTTACATCGTTAGGCCTAGCTTCCTTATTTCTATTCATTTCCTCCAGTTCATTATGAAACCTATCCCTAACTTCCTTGTCCTTCAGCAGCCACACTTTCCTTTTGGGTATGTAAACCTTTTTGCGCTTAGGATCTCTGTATAAGCTCATGTCGCACACAAGTAGCTTATGCTGGGGGATACATTCTTCGCTCGGGATGACCTTTACATCTCGAACTAGTTTCCAGTCTTTCCTGTTAACCAAGAAGTAATCTATCTGGCTACTGGAGACCCCAGAGTTATATGTGATCAGGTGGCTCTGTCTTTTCTTGAACTTTGTGTTACACACAACCATGTTGAGTGCAACGCAGGACTCCAATATATATTCGCCTTCTAGATTTCTCCTTCCGTAACCAATTCCTCCATGTACCCCCTCGTATCCATCTGCAGATGCTCCCACGTGACCATTGAGGTCCCCCCCCACGATAGTTATTTCGTTCTCCGAGAGGCCTGAAATGACACTGACGGTGTCATTCCAGAAGTCCTCTTTTATATCTTTCTGTAAACCAGCCTGTGGGCAATATGCAGATATCACATTCAGAATTCTTTCACCAACTTTCAACTTCAAAACAATCAGCCTTTCACTAACTCTCGTAATCTGAAGCACACTTTCCGCCAGCTCTTCAGCCACCAGAACACCCACTCCTCCTTTCGCTTTATCAGTCTCCACACCCATCCAGTATATCCTATATCTTTTCCTCCTTCCGACAATCCACTGTACCCCATGCCTCTTCCAGAGTGTTTCCTGGGTACAGCAGACGTCCACTCGCCTCCTCTCACACATCTCAGCCACTTCATTCGCACGCAGATTCAAACTACCTTGATGACACCTCTCTCCAGTCTTTCATATACTCTCTCAGCTCCTCCTTCACAATAATACCCACACTTTCTATTGCACTGACTGCCTCATCTACTCCAGACTTTATACCTTTCACATTTCCAAAATCCACCTCCTCCTCTCCTTGTATCTTTGTTTCATTCAGCGCAAGCACATCATACTTTCTCTTTCTTCCTGCACGTTGCTGTCCATATCTACACTTTCTCTTCATAATAAAAACCGGGCAAGGCAGGTCTAGACGAAGTTTCTCATTGTTAAAATATCTGGTGCTGAAACTGTCTAGGCGAAGATTTGTGTGCAGGTGTGCACTGCCAGATTGTTGGAGAAAGTTTGCAGGACACGGAGCAGCCGACCAATCATCGTGAGGCAGGGTGCACTTACTGCTACCTGGATGAGGCTGGTACCTTTATGTCTGCAGCGGAGATCATGGTTGCCAACATTGAATCAGACATGCTGATATGTTGGTCCTGGGGAAATTAATGGCGCTCGCATTTATTCCTTTATTTTTCTCCCCCAATAATGATAATAATAATAATTGGTTTATAATATTATCGAGCCAGAAGCTAATTAGGTTGAAAATACACAATTTCTTATTCTAATGTATCCTAAATAATCCACAGATTGACTATGACTACTTCATGGTTTCTACATACCCTCAGAAGGGGTAGGATGTGGGCAGAGAACCAGGTGGAACCCAGAGGTGGTGCATCCACACCTAACCTCCACAGACAGTAAGGTTTTTCATAGAAACTTTACCCGCAGGTAGCCGAGTTATAACCCACGCTACCAGAGCAAAGCAATTGGAGTACATTGACTCGATGCGCTCAGTCACTGTGGTCGTATATAAAACAAAAATATACCTGTGATGGCTTGATTGGCACACATGGATCTAAACAAATATATATTCTGAGTTAACAGCTAAACTGACATTTGAGGGCTAATTGTGACGTTTAAACAAAATATGTATTGAGAGTTTTTTTTATTTTTTTTTATTTTAGGCTGATTTGTTCTCATCCTTTCTCAGTTTGTATCCTAGATCTCATGCAATCTAAAAAAAATAAACCACCCAGAACTGCCTTTTAAGAATTTTGTTTATAGTTTTCGATTGAAAAAAGTCACGGCCAAAGGCCAATTTTCCCTAAATTGTAGGCGCACTTTTGCCTGCCAGATAAATATGAACACTTGAGTGGGGTGAATTTGGTTATGATCGCCAAACTAATTGAACGAAATGTCTTAGGGTCGCTAAACTAATGAGTGAAATCGGGGGACTGAAAACGAAAACATGTTGTGGATTAACTTTCAAGGGCCTGAATTATACCCTGCGTTGTTCTTGGTATTTATGAAATAAATAGATATAATTTTGATATCTACATAACAAAATAAATAGCAACGTCTTTTTTTTCAGAGTTTGTGTAACTAAAAATACCCATACTTAGACTTACTTGCACCTAGTTAATCCCAAAAGTGGCCTGGATTGACTTTATTTTGTATGTGTATGAGAGAGACAAAAGACAGGCGGCCTGTAACGAGTGTCTTCCCAAAGCCAAAGGAGTGACTTACTTGACATTATAGAATGAAAGTGTGCCCTGTTTAGACTTCATTAGAAAAGGGGAAGAAGGGGGATAGATACATACCTATTTTGATATCTACATGGGAATAAATTACACATATTTTTGTTTACTTTTGCTGAATATACGAAACTTAAAATACCCTTACTTCGACTTACTTGCAGTTAGTGAATCAAAATGTGGCCTGATTTGACATAATTTTGATTAGATAATCAAATTGTGCCCCGTTTTGACTTAATTGGAACTATGGATGAAGGGAGGGGGTGGGTGGGGTCTGTTGGACTTACTTGATATTATAGAATCAAAAGGAGCCCCGTTTTTTATTTGATTGGAATTAGGGATGAAGGGAGGGGGGGGGGGCTGTGTTGACTTACTTGGCATTAGGTCCACAGTGTAGGCCATGGTGGTGACAATCAGCAGCAGGGCAGCCTGGAGAACTACCTTGACTCAGCACACTCTCACCCAGATCCACCAGCTGAGAATATAATTATATAATCAGCAGCTGAGAAAATATCCCATTATTACCGGTGACAGCCATTTATTTATATTGTGGCTACTATTAGACAGTTATATTAAGCTTACACAATTTATCTAACCGTTAACAAATTAAAAAATATCTCAATTAATCATTTTAGATACCATATAGCTTTAATATGCTTTATAAAATCGTCTAAAGGCAGCTGAAATAAAAACAAAAATACATCGCCAGTACTGCATGGATATACACACTTGGGGTTAGTTACAAGCAGCTGAGAACATATATACAGGTGGGGTTAGTTACAAGCAGCTGAGAACACATATACAGGTGAGGCTAGTTACAAGCAGCTGATAACATATATACAGGTGGGGTTAGTTACAAGCAGCTGAGAACATATATACAGGTGGGGTTAGTTACAAGCAGCTGAATACATATATACAGGTGAGGCTAGTTACAAGCAGCTGATAACATATATACAGGTCAACTGCAGACATGCTTTGCCTTCTTACGCATCAAATCAACCAAGCTACAGACCAACATGGTGAAACACATACAATAGCACTGGATATATCAAAGGCATTTGATAGAGTCTGGCATCAATCCTTATTGTCGAAGATGTCACACTACGGCCTTGCATCATTAGTTCCACTAATTTCTTCTTATCTTCATAACAGAAAAATATGTGTAATGGTAGATGGCCTTTATTCTCAATTTCACTCAATAAATGCTGGTGTTCCCCAGGGATCAGTTTTGGCCCCAATTATGTTCCTCATTCATATCAATGATCTCATATCTACCACTCATAATCCAATACATTCCTACGCAGATGACTCAACACTCCACAGTTCCTTCACATTTACCAATTCTTTCACCCAACCCGATCTTATAAATTCAAAAATAAACACTGCAATTTCTCTGAACCAGGACCTTTCTAGAATTGATGGATGGGGACAAAAGAATCTAGTTTCCTTTAATGCACAGAAAACCAAGTACATTCAATTTTCTAACCGACAGAATCTTACTGACTCCCATATATTTTTTAATGATGTAAATATTCCCACTTCCCCTAGTATTGACATTCTCGGTGTAACATTAACTACTAACTTGAGCTGGACACATTATGTTAGAAGCATTGCTAAGAATGCCTCTAAAAAACTGGGACTCCTGTACAGAGTTCGAGAATTCTTCACTGACGAGCAGTTGGCCGTGATATATAAAAGTCATGTGCGTTCTCAGATGGATTACTGTTCACCTCTGTGGGGTGGAAGTGGAGTGGTTGCATTGAGGCAGTTGGACAAAATTCAAAATAAAGCTATTAGATTAATCAATAACCCTGCAATCACACAGGACCTTCCTACATTATCCATACGAAGAAACGTTGCATCCCTTGCATTATTCTACAGATATTTTCACAGCAATTGTTCCGAGGAACTTGCTTCAATTGTGCCGCCTCTCCACATCTTTCCCCGTAGAACTAGGGCAGCTGAGAGCTCCCATGCATTTACTTCTCCTCCACAATGCAGAACTTCTGCTTATCAGAATTCATTTATCCCCAGAGCTACTACTCTTTGGAATTCACTTCCCTCGAATTGCTTTCCACAAACTTACAATCTACAAATGTTTAAATCCAGTTGTTACAAACATTTTATGAATGGAGGATGCCGTTAGGCACATGGACCTTTTTTATTTATCTGTGTTTTTCCTTCCTCCGTTCATTGTCTCTTAAAAAAAAAAAAAAATGGGGTTAGTTACAAGCAGCTGATAACATATATACAGGTGGGGTTACTTACAAGCAGCTGAGAACATATATACAGGTGGGGCTAGTTACTAGCAGCAGCGAACATATATGCAGGGGGCTAGTTACAAGCAGCTGATAACATATATACAGGTGGGGTTAGTTACAAACAGCTGATAACATATATACAGGTGGGGTTAGTTACAAGCAGCTGATAACATATATACAGGTGGGGTTAGTTACAAACAGCTGATAACATATATACAGGTGGGGTTACTTACAAGCAGCTGATAACATATATACAGGTGGGGTTAGTTACAAACAGCTGATAACATATACAGGTGGGGTTAGTTACAAGCAGCTGATAACATATATACAGGTGGGGTTAGTTACAAGCAGCTGAGAACATATATACAGGTGGGGCTAGTTACAAGCAGCTGAGAACATATATACAGGTGGGGCTAGTTACTAGCAGCAGCGAACATATATACAGGTGGGGCTAGTTACAAGCAGCTGAGAACATATATACAGGTGGGGCTAGTTACAAGCAGCTGATAACATATATACAGGTGGGGTTAGTTACAAGCAGCTGATAACATATATACAGGTGGGGTTAGTTACAAACAGCTGATAACATATATACAGGTGGGGTTACTTACAAGCAGCTGATAACATATATACAGGTGGGGTTAGTTACAAACAGCTGATAACATATATACAGGTGGGGTTAGTTACAAGCAGCTGATAACATATATACAGGTGGGGTTAGTTACAAGCAGCTGAGAACATATATACAGGTGGGGTTAGTTACAAGCAGCTGAGAACATATATACAGGTGGGGTTACTTACAAGCAGCTGAGAACATATATTCAGGTGGGGTTAGTTACAAGCAGCTGATAACATATATACAGGTGGGGTTAGTTACAAGCAGCTGATAACATATATACGGGTGGGGTTAGTTACAAGCAGATGAGAACATATAACATATTTACAGGTTGGGTTAGTTACAAGCAGCTGAGAACATATAATTATACAGGTGGGGTTAGTTACAAGCAGCTGAGAACATATATACAGGTGGGGTTAGTTACAAGCATCTGAGAACATATTTACAGGTGGGGTTAGTTACAAGCAGCTGAGAACATATATACAGGTGGGGTTAGTTACAAGCAGCTGAGAACATATATACATGTGGGGTTAGTTACAAGCAGCTGAGAACATATATACAGGTGGGGTTAGTTACAAGCAGCTGAGAACATATATACATGTGGGGTTAGTTACAAGCAGCTGAGAACATATATACAGGTGGGGTTAGTTACAAGCAGCTGAGAACATATATACATGTGGGGTTAGTTACAAGCAGCTGAGTACATATATACAGGAGGGTAGTTACAAGCAGCTGAGAACATATATACATGTGGGGTTAGTTACAAGCAGCTGAGAACATATATACATGTGGGGTTAGTTACAAGCAGCTGAGAACATATATACATGTGGGGTTAGTTACAAGCAGCTGAGAAATATATACATGTGGGGTTAGTTACAAGCAGCTGAGAACATATATACAGGTGGGGTTAGTTACAAGCAGCTGAATACATATATACAGGTGGGGTTAGTTACAAGCAGCTGAGAACATATATACAGGTGGGGTTAGTTACAAGCAGCTGAGAACATATATACATGTGGGTTAGTTACAAGCAGCTGAGAACATATATACAGGTGGGGTTAGTTACAAGCAGCTGAGAACATATATACAGGTGGGGTTAGTTACAAGCAGCTGAGAACATATATACAGGTGGGGTTAGTTACAAGCAGCTGAGAACATATATACAGGTGGGGTTAGTTACAAGCAGCTGAGAACATATATACATGTGGGGTTAGTTACAAGCAGCTGAGAACATATATACATGTGGGGTTAGTTACAAGCAGCTGAGAACATATATACATGTGGGGTTAGTTACAAGCAGCTGAGAACATATATACATGTGGGGTTAGTTACAAGCAGCTGAGAACATATATACAGGTGGGGTTAGTTACAAGCAGCTGAGAACATATATACAGGTGGGGTTAGTTACAAGCAGCTGAGAACATATATACAGGTGGGGTTAGTTACAAGCAGCTGAGAACATATATACATGTGGGGTTAGTTACAAGCAGCTGAGAACATATATACATGTGGGGTTAGTTACAAGCAGCTGAGAACATATATACATGTGGGGTTAGTTACAAGCAGCTGAGAACATATATACAGGTGGGGTTAGTTACAAGCAGCTGAGAACATATATACATGTGGGGTTAGTTACAAGCAGCTGAGAACATATATACATGTGGGGTTAGTTACAAGCAGCTGAGAACATATATACAGGTGGGGTTAGTTACAAGCAGCTGAGAACATATATACAGGTGGGGTTAGTTACAAGCAGCTGAGAACATATATACATGTGGGGTTAGTTACAAGCAGCTGAGAACATATATACATGTGGGGTTAGTTACAAGCAGCTGAGAACATATATACAGGTGGGGTTAGTTACAAGCAGCTGAGAACATATATACAGGTGGGGTTAGTTACAAGCAGCTGATAACATATATACATGTGGGGTTAGTTACAAGCAGCTGAGAACATATATACAGGTGGGGTTAGTTACAAGCAGCTGAGAACATATATACAGGTGGGGTTAGTTACAAGCAGCTGAGAACATATATACAGGTGGGGTTAGTTACAAGCAGCTGAGAACATATATACATGTGGGGTTAGTTACAAGCAGCTGATAACATATATACATGTGGGGTTAGTTACAAGCAGCTGAGAACATATATACATGTGGGGTTAGTTACAAGCAGAGTACAGGTATTCTCATCGATAACAATAACCTATTCTGTACCGGTGATGTCCTTCTCATAATATTCTGGCAAATATTAGACGGTTGTATTCAACTCAGGAAGGACGTCTACCCATCAAAATGTTACAGTCAATCTCAATTACTCATTTTAGCTACAATACATCCTTCCTAATATTCATCAAATTGTTCAAATGTTGCTGAAATAACATACAAGACGTCACCAGTACAGATGGGGTTAAGTACAACAAATGTTTAACAGAAATACCGATTAAGTTTCTGTCGCCTGATATCCAGACCACATGACTGGAGTAAAGTGACAAGTCAGGAGGCAATTTTCTATATAAACGTATTGACTGAAGCAGTGTCATTCTTCAAATAACCTTAATTTTCTTAATTCTATAGATAAAAGCTTCAGTGCCAAAGCAACGAGGGCCAACTTACAGTGTATTTTGACAAGTCGTTCACGGCCAAAGAAATGTCTGTATCCTTTTTTGTTCAATTCAATTTGCTGTTTTGTTTGGTATAACCACACAGTCTTAAAGGAATGCGAAATGTTGTTTGGGAAGCAAAAAGTGAAGAGATACATTTGTGTTTGCCCCTGAACAGAGCTAGCATAGATTTAATCAGTTTGTTTAATTGATTAATTGATTAAGTCAATGCAATTTTTACTAAAAAATATCATGATTTTTTGTTCTATTTATTTGACTATTTTAATTTTTTCAGACTTTTTAAATCAAGATCTCGAATAAAAAATTGTTTGTAATAATAACATTAATATAAATAAATATTTTATATAACTTGTAGTAGACCTCTTGGACTATAATACTGCGTAATTGCTATGTGGACTCACCTGACTATTAACTCTGAGATTTCTAAGGCACCCCCTGAGGTATGGAGTGGGTGGTAGCGACTTTAGGGTGCCTGTTGTATGAGCCACGCCGCCTAACTGTAATGCCCCGCCCGTGTTGAGGACCCTAGCCGCCCTGGGTAGCCTGGCCGCTCCTCTACACGTGTGGGCGTCAGGGAGGGCGAGTGTGACGTTGTCATTAGTGTTAGAGTCGGTGGGCGTGGCTGGCTGACTCTCTGTGGTGACTCCAGAACACAGATCTACGATCATCTCCACGAGCTGGGGGAGTAGAAGTTTATCACAATGATCCCAAGCAAAACAGTCACACTCTTTAACCCCTTCTGTACCAGCGACGTCTTTTTAATATTCTTCTAGCTATATTTAGACGATTTTGAGCATGTTAACCAGTTCAACTGTGCCGTCCTTTTCATATTATGTTATTGTTTATGTGTATGAAGGAGACAAAAGGCAGGTTGCCTGTAACTAGGTTCTCCCCCAAAGCCAAAAGAGTGACGGGTCAAAATGCCTGGGCACACGAGGTATAAAGAAGTTTAAGTCATAGGATGAAGGAAAGATTGGTTGAGGAACAGAGTTCACTTGATGAGTAGAAGACATTTGACAATTCTTGGGTTGGAGAGCTGAACAGAATAGGAGTGGGACTGTGTTGAAAGGTGGGTACCTCACACTCGCTGCAAGGGAGGGGGTATGCACTGAGTTCCAAGGAATACTGATGGTTTTAATAGTGATAGTAGAATGAAAGAGAATAGTAGAGTGGGGGTGGATGGGACTCGTTAGCCTTGGTCGGCAACTCATCTAGGGGAGACAACCTTATACAAATCAGGGTGGATGGGACTCGTCAGCCTTGGTTGGCAACCTGTCTAGGGGAGTAAACCTGATACAAATCCGTACTGCTTACCTAAGGGTAAGACAGGTTAGTGGATGGATTAGCCAAACACCACACTAGAAAAATAGTGCTAACAAGATACACGACTTGGAGTCGGACGGATCCTAAATTGAGTGGTCAATCCTGTAAGTCCTTCACTAAACTGGCTCGGGTTGTCCCTCTCACAGGGAATAGGTCTGCTTGGGGGCATTCTGTGTATGGCCACCCTCGAAGGGGAGTAAGGCGTTCGGCAATGGATGGATGGATGGGACCGTATATTGCAATCTCTTTAGTGCTGCTTTACTATACCCAACGAATACATTGTCCTAATGACCAACCCTACTAGATAGGATACTCAATCCAGATTAAGCCAACTTCAACAGCACAATAATGTCCGACAACATAACACTACAATATGCATTCAGTGTCATATCCAGCATCCATCATTTGATTTAATCATTACTCAAAATTGTGTCACAAGAAATATTACAAATGTAATTGCATTAAACTGAACTCCATAACAGAGCACTTGCACTTGTTTTGATCAAACCTGTTTTGTGTTTGTTTCATTCATTGCAGGATTCATACATCATGATCACTCTTCTGAAGACAAAAAACTCATATACATTATAATAATACTCCTCGTTCTATCAATTACGATTACTCCAACTCTTAGTTAGGCTCACCTCGTCTTTCCAGATGAGGTCAATCCTGTGCCAGATGTTGTCAGCGAGGGAGTAGGAGGCGTTGAGGGCAAGAGTCACTGGTCCACCGCCAAGGTCCACCAGCAGAAATGGTCGGCCCTTCCGTAGCTGTAGAAGAACTTGGTCGCTGGTGGCCATTGTTGGTGTGGAGTCCTGGCTAGCATACAGCAGCGTGGCTTCACTGCCCTCCGTCAACACCTCCAGGCTAATGTGGACCTCTGAGCAGGGCAGTATAGGTGGCACCCACGCCCACCCTCCTCCACCACCACCACCCTCGCTGCTTCCATCGCCAGCAAAATGTCGGGCCAGCATTTTGCATCGTGAACCCCAAGTGCCTTGAGGGCATATACACCTGCACGTTGCATAACTTTGATGAGGTAACTGATCGATGAATAGTAATATTTGAGGCAATGATGTAGATTACCATATATATCAATAAGAGAAACAAAATTACTAAATATTCAACAACAATTAAAATGCATCTCAAACAGATGAAAGTTATATTAGCTGTACGTTAATGCTAAACAAAATATATATCACAAATTGGATGTAATAAATGCGGGGAAGAGCAAGGTTATGGTCTTTGAAAGGGGTGCAGTCACAGAGGTGAGGTTGAAATGGCAGGTTATGGAGAATGTCAGCTCATTTATGTATTTGGGCAGTGTGTTGAGTAAAGATGGGATTATGGATGATGAAGTGCAGGAGAGGGTGCTACAAGGGAAGAGGGTTGTAGGAACGCTGAAAGTAGTAACAAGAAATAGCGTGGACAGCATGGAAGTAAAGAAGTCCTTGCATGACAATGTGGTAATCACGACATTGACTTACGGGAGCGAAGCATGGACGTTGGTGGAGAGACTCAAACCAAGAGTGAGAGTGGTGGAAATTAGTTACTTGAGAGGTGCATGCGGAGTTACATGGAGGGATAGACAGACGAATAAGGACGTATGAGAGAGGTGTGGTGTGGATTTCGATGTGCTAGAAAGTGTGATAAGGAACACCTCGAGATGGTTCGGCCATGTGGAACGTATCGGAAGCGAGAGAATGACTAATAGAATGTATGAGCGTTAGGTGAAAGGACAGAGAGGGAGAGGTGGAAGGACGGAGTTAAGAAGTATATGCGTGAAAGCTGTGCTGGATGGGAGGAGGGGCATTGACTGACTAGAGACAGAAGTGTATGTAGGCGTTTCTTTCATGGCCACGACATCCGGCAATAGATAAATAGATAGGATATAATATTGCTCCAATTACAACATAAGTAAGGTACTAACCTAGTTCCTGTGGATACCGGTATACACCTGCCTCCATTGAGACAGGTGTAAGGTGTACAGATGGCTGGGTGTGGTGGTGGGTGTGGGGTAGGACAACCACAGCCACTCAACACCTGCACCCTTGGTCCCACCACAGCTGAGGTGTGGGCGTCTAGCACAGTGAAGTCCTCAGTCAGTACCGCCCGCCGCCAACAACCGCCCTCACACTCTACCTCGCCCTCCGCACACACACCCACGCCCACCGATTCCATTTCTACGCCCAATATTTGACTAAGCTGTTTGGGAATATACAATTTTGTCATGGTACAGAAGGGGTTAATATATACTGTATATACATATACTAATGATAAAAATAATAATAATAATAATACAAATAATAATAATACAAATAATAATACTTCAAATAATAATTATAACAATAATAATAATAACAATGATAATACTAATTGAAGTAAGAACTCCAACCGCCAATCAGGTGATGGAAGCCAGGGAACTGAGGGATGACAAAAAGAAAGGAGAAGAAGAAAACTCTAATAAAGGGTAAAAGAAGGCAAGTATTCGATACTTCCTACGCCAACAAATTAGACATATTGCTAGAAATTGCCCAAACCGGACAAATACTGCTCAAAGACTACTACCTACCAGCAACCGACCCCTACCGTTGATGGCACTTCTAAATCGGAACGAGGAAGGAATGTTACCACTAGAATATGGTTAAAATGTTCGCAAGTCAAAAATCACAAGCCGAAAATCACTATGCCAGAAGAAAAACACAATTTTACCGTGGACCTTTCATAGGTGGGCAATATGTAGAGGTGAACATATTGGAAAAACAGATGCCCTGTGAATCCAATGTGACCAACGGGAGAGTAGCAAACACGTTAGAAGATATGGGAGGAAACAGAAGTTGCCAATTATAATTTTTTTGAGAAATAACCAAAGAGAGATGGGACTTTTGAACCGGACTAACATTCAACTTGCAGGAGCAGGGTGGGGAGTCACCTTTAACCATATTGGGAAAGACAGAGGCTTGACTGGTACAATGGAAAGGGATTAACCCAACAAGCGCGAAAATATGATATCATCCACCATTGCCCCAGGCGAAGGTATGACCATTTAGGCAACTATTCCAAATTACAACTAAAACTACATAAACATGTAGGAAATGCGCGCGTGCATCTAAACATATATATATGATATCAAAAACATTTGTGAGGGGGTGGTGGGTCCATACTTGAAAAACATGGTGCGAATAGACTGCCACGAGCATAGCTGGGTGTATAACAGGTGGAACCAAGGGGAGGGAAGGGAGGGGTAATACAAAATATTGCATACTACGTGATAGGCACTCTGGTAGGTGATAACATGGCTGGTGGTAGTGGTGATGGTGGTGTCATGAAACACCACCGATCTTTTAGTAAGTGCACCGCCCATTGCACATGCATTGTGTGCCTTCTTTGTTTCAAAAGAAAATATGTGAGTAAAAAGTGGAGGTAAGAGGGCTTTCTGGTACCCTAACTCGGTCTCCTACGGCTGCTGTCGTGTCATCGTGATGCGCGGGAGAGGAACGTGAGGGCTCCATGACAACTGCTTGATAACTGACTGTGAGGGAGCGACCGGATTGTGTATTCTGGTTTTGCTGAGAGCTGTCATATAGGCCTAGTCAAACACCAATTTGTAGCCGCCTGGCTCAATGGGTGCAGTTTTTGTATGGGTTTGAAATCCTGGCTCTTGAGAGGAAGCTCGTCGTCCACCAGTAAAACCTCTAGAGAGGATGCCAACTGTTTCGGGGTTAAGTTCACCATGGAGTTCTGTGTATTATTGGGAAAGACACAGGCCGGGTAAGCTGCATACGAACGCGGAAGGACTGTCGAGATTACCCATAGCTCCCGTACAAGTTCTCTTCACACCTCAAGAAAAGGAAATTCCGGAACTTACCAAAACCAAGAAGGCTTAAATTCATTATGATACAGGCGCTTGGAGAGACACAAGAGATTGAGTGGTTTTAGAATACGAACCAAACACATGATTGAAATAACACATGATTGAAATAATGCATGGAAAAAGAGGGAAAGGGTGTCCACCTAGCCCAATCCAGAATTCTCCAGCAATTTAACGAGAGATACTGGACTCCCCGGGTTGATAAAATTGTTAAAGAGGTGGTCCAAAGTTGTTTAGGGTGCCAAAAAGGGAAAGATGGCCGAGGACCAAAACAGCAAGCTTAATGCAGGGAGGCTCTGGGAGAAACTACCAGTTGATATTGTGGGACCCTTACCCAGGAAGCAAAAGAAGAGATACGTTCTGTCCTGTGTGGATGTATTCTCAAAGTAAACGATTGCTTGTGCCATTTCGAACAAGAGTGCGGGAAACGGTAACCAACTGCATACTAGACCGAGTCATTTTTGTCTTTGGTATTCCTGACTGTATCCTGAGTGATCGAGGGAGATAATTTATTAATGAAATATGGTACCACCTGAGAGATATTCTAGGTTATCAGATCCAACATACTTCATCCTAATGGCCACAAGGTGTGACGCCTGCAGCTTAGCAGAACGCCACGTGGGCTCAGCCACTCGCTTGGCCACTCGCTAACACTCGCCAGGGCAATGAATTTGGCTACAGTCTATCTACAATGTTATACTTTCTTTCTTGTGAATCGTCATGTCACAGGCAGTATAGAAGTGGTCTTTATTTTCGTCTGTGACAATGCATTATATTTTATATCATCAGTTATAAGTTTAATCTATAACAATGAATGATACAGCTAGAGAGTGTGAGTGAGTGAGTAATTGCAGGAGGCAGAGGGTTGTGCGCGCAGTGTTACGCGTTGTCTCGGTGACGTCATGCCACGGCCGGGCCCTCTGAGTGGCTGGCCGCTTTGCTGCCCTCCTGCCGCAGCAGAAGGTAGTTCCCCCGCACTTCTTGCTGCCTTTGTGCCTTCCTCGCTCAGAGCTTGCTTGACCAGCATAACCTTCACATCTCCCTTGCCATCTGTCCCCGACTTCCACCTATAGAACACTTTCTCTCTCTCTCTCAACTTCTTACCTCTTATTCTTCTAATCTATTTAACATCATAATTCCCCTTTGGTTCTGCACGATTTCATATATCGGCCATCGTATTATATGCTGAAGCTCTCAGATATTTCATGTTTAGTTAGACATTTTGGAGGGGTTAACATTTTGTCTGTAGAGGTTCGGCACACTCGCGGTGTCTCCCTACCTATTTCTTGGTTGTCTGCTGGGCTATCTAATGCTAGACTGGGGTGAGGCTATTGGTGTTGTGATTTCCGATGTGTACCAGGTTTTGTTGAACTTGTACAATCGCAACGGATACGTGGGAAGCCTAGGTTGTTTTTCTGACTGTGTACCTTGTGAGTTTAGCACTGTGTTGTGAGTGAGGGCTTTTGCCTCTGCCACCCAGCACTGTGCTAACTCGTTTTACTTTGACTTGAAGAGGGTCGCCAGGAGAGAACCAGATACTAGTGATCTGGATCTCTCAAGAGAGCACCCCGTCATTTAACGTAATTTGGCCGTACAGTCTTAAGGACCTCGCTAGGCTACGAGCCGCTTGCTCAGCCATAGTTTCCTAGCCTACGACATCCCAGCTAGACTTTATTCGCCTAGCAGACACCCGATTAGGATTATATACTCTTATGTTATGTATGCAGCATTTTTATTCACGTTGATTGTAAGCCATGGTTGTTGTTGAGGTGCACAACCTGAGCAGGCTTTTGTGTTGCCTGAGGAAGTACTTCTTTTGTTGTTGGAGATAATACTATTGCGCATTTATCGTTATTCCCGTGCCAGTTAACACTGTATGTCCCTACACTTTTCATATCTTGTTCCTGCTTTATATAACAGTTCAAAATCCGATTCGATCATCTTAGCAGCATCAGACTTTCTTCAGAAGATTCCTGTTCGATGCTTTAGGACTTTCATTCACTTTCTTTAATATAGGAGTGACAGTATATTATTGTTTAGAGTAACTTTAATCATACCTTCTTCTTGTTTGCAAAAAATAATTCCAGTGATTTAATTAAGCTCTCTATCTTTTTCCTTGTATACATTATTAACGTAATTGTATGTTGTTGTGATCAGGCTGTATCAGAGATCATCAGCCTGTAGTAGTAGTGCATTTATACCGAGTTAGAGGATACCCCGCTATCGCAGATTTAAGTCTGGAGGGTATAGGTGTTTTTGTGCATCGGCATTATAAGTTCGAGGGTTGGATCTAGTGTTACCGTTGTGGCTGTGTGCCTTTCTAGTCCAATGATTAAGAGCCCTTGTTTTATACGAGTCCCGGTCGTAACAAAGGGAATGCTGTATGTGAGAGAAATTGCCAGAATTGTTGCCGGAGATAATTTGGGGGTTCAACACCACGGTGTGTAGAACCACCTGTTATTCCCCCTATGACATTATTTTTGTACTACTCCCAAGCTGCCTCAACCTTACAGTACTAAAGTCAGACTATATTCCAAACCTAAACTATGTCACCTCGGCAAAGAGAAGAGTCAAGACGAAATTCACAACCGTATCCATGATCGACAACACAAAATTGACATTGCATCCCTCAAGAACCCATATTTCAAAGGGGACGATATCCTAGTAAAAAGGTACGACCCAACACAAGCGGGTAAATTTGAGGAGTAATATGAGGGGCCTTTTCAAATTGTTAAAATAAATGGACCATATCAAGTCTGGTACAGAAATAGTGTGGATACTGTATCCGTCACCCATAGTCACCATACCAAGAGATATGAAGGACCTCTAGTCAATGAATCAGACGAGTGGAGTACTGGCGAAATGAATGAGGAGGAGGCAGGAACACAGTATGTTATAAACGAGGAAGGGAAGTATCCAATAGACAGAGTATGAACCTTCCCTGTTAGAGGAGAGCTACCAATGGCCTTCGACTTTCTATCAGTCTTGTAAAGAAGGAGACATTAATTCTGAATCTGGCAGCAGGACTGACACCTTGCTAGACCTGAAAGGATGTGAGTTGACCGAGTCAGACTGGGAATAAGAAACCAGAGAGCCTCGTAATCTTAATAGGTTGGTGTCCAACGGAAAATGGGTTCAAAACCGGGTGCAGATTATCATTTCTCGGAAAACAGTACAGACATAGAGAGCAAAGAAAGAGAGCAAGATTCTCACACTAAGACAAGACAACTTGATGGAAAGTCACTATGAGAGTACTATGACCAGTCATCATAACCTAGCAAATCTGTAAATTAATCCTAGACCTAGTCTGATTCAACTAAGTCAACAGTAACCAAAAAATGCACTACTAGTACAACTTGTGAGCCTAGAGAAATACGCGTGAGACTCTATCATGATAATTGACCTGAAACGATTGGCTACAGTGGGCGTGTCATCATTCATCCACCAATCACATATCCAGAACCTGATAAAAATGGGGATTCCACAAAAGACCAGTGCCAGTCCAAAGGTATTATATCTCTCCCCAACAACCCAGAGTTTAAACGCCATCGCTTGCGTGCAATTGTGAGTGGGAAGGGACAGAAAATAGCGTCAGCACAGACTTTAAAAGAGCTGCTCACACGGCATGATGTGTCTTTATTTGCTCAAAAGGCCCTACCTCAACAAAACCAGGCGAGACAACTATACAACTGTTTAATACAAAATGGCGATTGGAAAAAAGAAGAGAGAGGCTATGTTGGTAGGATATTGAGGCAACCAGGAGCTCGCCTTAAGTCAGAACTCCAACTGCCAATCAGCATGCAGCATTTCCCCAAGAAAACCAGATTAAAAGTCAACCAGAATGCACGGAAACACCTGCATTGTGACAGCCAATCAAAGACCACGCTTGGAGACTGCCGACTTTCAAACCCAAGCGCATAAAACATCATATATTTCTAACTTCTACTCAGTTGTCTTCCGTATAATATTTTCCGGTAAACAGCAGTCTACTGTATTACCACGGTACCACTCCTGTACTCCAGTCAGTTACTTAAAAATATGGAAAATGCTTTACGTTTTTTTTTTTTTTTTTTATGGCGAGATAAAACAGGAATTGAACGCAGAAGAACTTCAAACCTGTGTCACCTCTCACCCGTCTCAGCCAATCAGCGCGCCGCCTGATATGAGTCCGGGGTATAAAAGGAGATGAGCATGGCTGCGAGAGGGGCAACCCTGCCTACACGCTTGCAACCCTGATAATAGATCAGAAAGGTTAAGCAGCGTAGGGTCTGGTCGGTAGTTGGATGGGTGACCGCACCTGGTACCAGCACAGCAGTTGCTGGGTGGGTTTGGCATGTTGTCCTGCTCCAGCAAAGGCAGTAGCTGGTTGGGTGATTGCACCCGGTACCAACATTGACCAGATGTTGCCCTAGGGGTGGGTGAAATTTCCCTGGCTTGCCACCAGGGTTCAAGTAGCCCAGGAATGTTGAACAAACTCCATTCCCTGTCAGTTCCGTCTCACTCAGACGAAAATGAGTACCTGGATTCATGGTGGCTAAAATGAATTCAGGGGCCTGATTGGTGGCTTCCTACAACCAATCAACACACGAGACTGAGAACTTGGTTAAGCCACCAGGATTGCTCAGTGGTCATTGGGCAGACCTTCTCTCGTGTTCGCCTCGTCCCACCCATACGTTAAACTGGGTACCTGGAGTGTAAAATCGGCCTTGGCGTAGGTCGTATCACTAGGGTAAATTTTATTACTTGCCTCACCTTTACTATATACTTCCGTTCCCTATGTGTTGTCCGTCCTGTCCCCTCTCGAAAAGTATCCTCAAACTGTCTCTCCAACAAAAACCAGCTCACGCAAGTTGGGTCAAGCCCCGACGCCTTCATCTCCTACTAAAATTCACTTCCTCACCCCCTAGTACTTCCTCTGTACCAACTCTAGTATTAGAAGCATAAGAGTGATCAAAATTATTACTTGCCTCACCTTTACTATATACTTCCGTTCCGTTCCCGTTCCGCGAGAGTCATTCCGTGCAACTCTAGTATTCGAGGAATTGGGGTGATCAAAATTATTACTTGTCTCACCTTTACTATATTCCCTGTCATTCCGTGACATGGGCCAGAGCAGAACACATCTCTCTAAAAGCAATCTATCCAAGCCTATTATCTCTCCCCACCATTCGGGGAATATAAAAGACAAGAGACCTGAATATTTGAGAACCGTTGAAAACGTTGAAACGTTGAACCGTTGAAAAAGAAGGAAAATACCACAGAGTCAAAGAGAAGATAAGCCGCTCAATTCACCTGAAGTATACATATGCATGTACACATATAGCACGCTTGCACACCACCTCCAGAGATGTCCACAACCATAGCCAGGTGGTGAACGCTACTGAAGAATTTGAAAGAATATATTGGCTGGCACTTGGGTGGGGAGTAAGGCGTCCGGCAATAGATAGATAGATAGATAGATAGATAGACTTAGATGGTAGATAGTGGAGAAGCAGAGAAGAGAAGTTGATGGCAGCAGTTTAACAATCTCATTAAAGGGCCCTTATGGGACTGCAGAGACTTTTCAAAAGACTGATCCCTGTGATCGTAAATAATTAATGTTTGTTATTTGGGCGGACCTTCAAAGAGAAAGGCAGATACATAATGCAATAAACATAATCCGAGTTAATGCTTAGTTCTTATTTTGTTAGAATAACGAAAGCTATATAGTTAAAAATAGTGACAGGATCTGATAGCAATATTTATAAATAGTTAGTTTTTTATATAATTTTACATAAGAATTATTGAGAGCTTATCATAGCTTATGTAATCAGTAGACAAAGGTATAGCCGCCCAATCGAATGACAACAGCCTAGGTATATCAATTGAGTAAACTATTTACTAAAATTGTATAAATATAGTCTGACTCCAAGTTAAGGGATATAGTTACAATAGAACTGCCCGCAACCTATACGGGTTTGACTGATTAGTATTGTGGATAGTTAAGCTTAGCTGTTACTGTTAGGAAAAGGCAATACAGTACTGCCTGCCAATTTGGAAACTTCTGTGAGATGAAAACTGCATTATAAGCTGATTATAGAAATAACCTCGTTGAGAGCTAGCTATCGAATCCGCATAATATGTATTTTCAAAGGAAATAAGAACGCACCTTAATAAATGCATGTTATTTATATTTATCTAATAGTTATTGTGACTTGAGACCGAAGCCGAAGTAGGTTAAATTTGGAATAACGACCGACCAAGTAGATTTGTAACGGGAATTAAACATTCCGAAGAACAAGTTTACATTGTGTTGTTGTATGTGTTCAGTTTTGCCTAATTTGAACGTATTCCGACCCGGATCGAGAATCATTAACCACTGAGAGGAAAAGAAGTTTTAGTGATGAACTCATTAACGAGTGAGGGAAATTGAAGCTTTGTTAATTTACTAATTACTTAGACTTGAGACCGAAGTTTAGGTAAGTCAAACTCTGAATAGCGACCGTATAGATAGATTGAAATGGGAAATTATAATTCCGAAGGACAACTTTATGCTGTATTATTGTAGGACGTAGGTATTCAACTTCTTCCAGTTTGAACATATTTCGACTTGGATCGAGAACCATTAACTAAGAGAAATATTGATTGCCTTGGAGTTTATTAAATAAAGCTACAAACTCCGAACAACTATTGAATTATTCCAATCCTATTAGTATCATATTATTTTTAGAAATACATACTACAATAATAATACAAATATATGCTACAATTACGATAAAATACCATTGTTAACCCTTACAGTACCAGTGACGTCTTTTTGTTATTATTTATGAGTGAGTCGCTGGCAGTCGTAGGATGAGGCTGTGCTGTGCCTTCCCTCCTGAGAGAACTGTTTAATTTGTGACCGATTATTCGTATTAGTATCTTGAAAATAACTAATAAGACTTTAAGTGACAATTTATACTCATTGGAGTTACTGAAGACTTTAATTTGCTGAGACAATGGTGTTTTATGTTGAAAATTGCTGACTCGATGTTGGTTAAATGTACAAAGGAGTACAAAGGAGTACAAAGGAAATCAAGCAACAACAGATCTAGTGACCCTTCTAGGTTGCTTGTCCTCCAAAACACTGAGGATCAAGTGTCCAAACAGTGGTTTAGAGTGGGTAAGGGAACATTGGAAAAGGAATTACTGCCCTGGAACTAATGTCCGTGGCAGGATTAGGAAGTTAGTAGGGTTAGTAACTGAGGGGGGGATAAAATAAAGTTATTCATTTACAAACGCAGTCAGTCGCGGGTTGGATGCGAGAAATTTGTCTATGCGGAGTTTAAATGAATCAACGGTGATGCAGTCTATAACGTTTCGGGGAAGCCCATTCCACAAGTTGACAACTTGATTGAAGAAGAAATTCTTAGATTCGTGTGAGTTAAAAGATTTACCAATAATTTTGCAACCGTTTCCCCGCGTGTAATTAGATTGGTCGATAGTGAAGTACTTACTACAGTTCATATTGTCGATGCCTTTGATGATTTTGAACACTTGAATTAAGTCACCTCTTAATCTGCGCTGGGTTAAAGGAAATAGATTTAATTCTCTAAGACGCTCTTCGTATGGTTTGTTCTTTAGGCTAGGTATCATTTTGGTAACTCTACGTTGAACTCGTTCTAGCTTGTTTATATCTTTTGGTAATAAGGGCACCAGGATTGAACGCAGTATTCCAGAAGAGGGCGGACTAAGGAATTGTAAAGGGTTAGGATAACTTCTTTGGATTTATGCTCAAATGACCTGCCTATAAAGCCAATGATTTTGTTTGTCTTCTTAACAACTTCTGAACATTGTTGACTCGGTTTTAGGTTACTCGATATTGTTACTCCCAGATCGGTTTCTCTGTTTACATTCTTAAGCTGAGTGCCATTCATCGAATAGTTTGCTTTCTCATTTAGGTATCCGATATGTAGTACTTTACATTTATCCGCATTGAAACTCATTTGCCAAATTTGGGCCCAACATGACAATTTATCTAGATTGTGTTGCATATCGTCAACTTGTTCTTTTGAGAGTACGCTATTTGCAATTTTTGTATCGTCAGCAAATTTTGAGATTGTACAGGTGAGACCCTCATCTATGTCGTTGATGTAAATTAGAAAGAAAATTAGTCCTAGTACCGATCCCTGGGGTACCCCGCTACTTACATTGGTCCATTTAGATGCCTTACCGTTTATGACTACTCTTTGCTTTCTGTCGCTGAGCCAATTTTCTATCCATTTCAACACACCGTCTTGTATTCCATGCGCTTTTAGTTTTAGCAGTAAACGTTTGTGGGGAACTTTGTCAAAGGCCTTTTGAAAATCAAGGTATATAATATCTACAGCTTTACCCTCATCGTAGAGGTTGAGGATATCGTGGAAGAAGTCTAAGAGGTTTGTTAAACAGGAACGTTTTTTACGAAAGCCGTGTTGAGTATCTTTAAGTATGTTATTTTCCTCTAAGTTATTTACGAGTCTGTCTCGTATGACCGTTTCTAGCATTTTACATACAACTGAGGTTAAGCTAATTGGACGATAGTTACTGAGTAGGGATTTGCTGCCTTTTTTTAATATCGGTGTTACGTTGGCTAGCTTCCACTGATCAGGCATAGTTCCAGACTGCAAGGATTTATTGAATAGTAATGTCAGTGGTTTGGAGAGCTCATCCTTAGCTTCCTTTAGAACTCTAGGCGAGATTGTATCAGGTCCAGGCTTTTTATTTACCTTGAGTTTATCTAAACAATTCAATACTTCTCTCTCTGTAACGGTGATATTGCTTAGAACATCCGAATTGTCAATCTGAATCGGCGATGGTGTAGGGATATCACTGAGGTCTTCTGTTGTAAAAACTGATGCAAAGAAGGTATTGAGGGCATTACTCATTTGTACTTCGTCTTTGGTGTACTCTCCATTTTCATCGACTAACGGTCCAACAGTTGAAGTAACTACTTTTTTCTTTCTGATATAACTATAGAATTCTTTCGGGTTTGTTTTACTTTGATTCACAATATGTAACTCTAAGGTCTTTTTACTTTGCTTAATTAACTTTTTGGCTTTGCGTCGTAGCTCTACAAATTTCACCCGTTCTTCGTCATTTTGTGAGGATTTTAATCTATCATTAGCAAATTTTTTAGCAAGCAGGCAGTTTGAAATATCTTTATTCCACCATTTGGGCTTATTATTATGGCCTGGACGCCGTATTTTCGATGGTATGCAGTCTTGCACTGCTTTTAGGTAAGTGGTTTCGAATAACTTCCAAGATGTATTTATGTCGTTATTGTTAATTAAAAAGCTCCAGTCAGTTTCTTTAAACATAGCTCTAAGTTTATGGAAGTTTGCTTTCTTGAAATTAGGGACTTTTTCGATGCTACTATTTGGTTCGTTACTAGTAAACTTTAAAGTGAAATTTATCGTAAGATGGTCTCTGTTACTGAATTCATCACCAACATTCAAATTCTCTATTAATTCTTCTTTTGTTGCAAGTACAATGTCAAGAACGTTATTACCACGGGAACTCTTGCAAGTTCGTATACAAGTCATGTCCGGAGTGTGAAGTAAGAGTATCGCCCCACTTGGTCACAGGTAAATTAAAGTCGCCAAAAATTACGGTATCTTGTGAGTTACTTACATCTGCAATTTGTTCGTAAATTTCTCGGTCAGTTTGCACTGATTGAGCTGGAGGTCTGTATATTAATGCAAGTATTATTTTTGTACCTTTATTATTCTTTATTAGCACAAAAGATGCGTCAACGTTCACAATTTGAGGTTTTGACAAGAGGGTAGGGTTAAGACTTTCTTTGATATAAAGTAAAACGGTACCTCCATTTCGATTTATTCGTCTTTTCTCAAAAATTACATAACCGGGAAGTGAATACTCTGCTAAAAAGTCTCTATCTTCTGTATGAGCCAAGATTCTGTTATGTCAATCACATCATAATTTTCTGTAAACACTAGCTCCTCTAAATCTGAAAATGTATTGCGTATGCTACGAGCGTTTGCATAGAAAATCTGTAAATTTGTTATTTTAGAACTCACGGAACGCTCTTTAATAATATTTTTGGTTCTTGTCGGATCTACATTTATGTTCATGGCTGTCCTCGGTCCTCGATGTCTTCGGTCCTTATCGCTGGTGGTCCTCGGTTGCCTCTGTTTTTTCTTGGCGTTGGATGATTTATGTCACTGCTGCTTCTTCTCGGATGGCGTTTTTTGATCCATGGCTGCGGACTGCTTCGTGTAGGAGACGACCCATGCGTGCTGAACCCACAGGGTTTAGATGAGTGCCATCCTTGCGGAACAGAGTAGGCTGGTTGTAGAAGTTGTCCCAGAGGTTGATGAATTCAACTTCTTCCCTCAGACACAAATATTTTAGTCGGCTATTTGTGCTGAAGGCCTTGTCGTAGAATTTGTCAGGTGCGTCGATCTTGGGGAGAATGCCTGAGATGATGATATTCCTTGACTTGTTTTTGTAGTGCTGGATCATCTTGTGATATTTCTCCATCAACTCTTCGGATCTGGTGCGCATGACGTCATTTGAACCAGCATGGATGACAAAAAGGGTATTTTCATTTGCATCCTTTGTGGTATCGTCGAAGGTTTCCACAATGTCATCCAGTCCAGCTCCTGGGATGCAAAATCTTTTTCGTTGATTTGGGACTCTGTCGCAGAACTCTTCGACCTGTCCTTGTAGGATGGAATCCCCAACGAGCCTGGTCTCTTCTGGTTCGTCTTCCATCTCTACCAATATCTCAAATCTGTTTGACATTGTGACTGGTAGATGAGACCTTTTCTGCGTTGGCCGTGCACCGTTCCTCACTGGTGTAAATCCGGAAACCTGTGGTGGCGGGACTCTACGTACAGGTCGGGGAGAGGAGTGGTTAGAACGGGGGCGAGGGGTTGGTACTGTTCGTGCTAGCAGGCTTCTTGCACGAGGAGTGGGGGAGAGACTAAGGTGAACAGGGCGGGCTGTCCTGGTTTGATGTCGGCTCAGGTTCGTCAGAAGCATCTGCTGCAGTGTCTACTGCAGGTGTTGGATTGTTGGCAGATGACGTTGGGGCGGTGGTGGATGCTGGAGTTGAAACAATTGGAGTTAGTGATACTCCAACGTTGAGTGTTACAAACTCTTGGAGTGATTCCAGCTTCCTGGTGAGGGCGTTGATCTTGTTGTGGGCTTCATCCAATTTTGCTGTCAAATCCTCTCGTTGCTGGCAGAGTCGGCAGACTTGTGGATCGGCAGGAGCAAACATGGAAGCACCAAACCTACCGGCGCAGTTCGTACAGGTACGAGGCATGGTGACGATCACTTTCTTCAGATCACTTCACTCACTTTATTAAAAACACTAAACTCACTTTAAAAAACACTTCACTCCCTTCAGGTCGCTTCACTTACTTAAATAGGCCTAACCGAAAACAAAAATGTTGAAATACACACAAATAGGTTATCAGCGGTGATAGCCTAACCGAAAATTAAAACAAAACAAAATTAAATTTGAATACGCAGTGATAGCCGAACCGAAAACAATTTTATGTTTATTTAAACAGAAATAGGCCACCAGGGGTTATAGCCTATCCTAACCGAAGACAAAAATTATGAAATGCCGGTACGCAGAAATAGGCCACCAGCGGTGATAGCCTAACTGAAAATTTAAAAATTGAAGTACGCAGATATAGGCCACCAGGGATGATAGCCTAGACTAACCGAAAACAAAAATAACCGAAAACAAAAATTATGAAATACCGGTACGCAGAAATAGGCCACCAGCGGTGATAGCCTAGACTAACCGAAAACAAAAATAACCGAAAACAAAAATTATGAAATACCGGTACGCAGAAATGGGCCACCAGCGGTGATAGCCTAACTGAAAATTTAAAAATTGAAGTACGCAGAAATAGGCCACCAGGGATGATAGCCTAGACTAACCAAAAACAAAAATAACCGAAAACAAAAATTATGAAATACCTGTACGCAGAAATAGGCCACCAGCGGTGATAGCCTAACTGAAAATTTAAAAATTAAAGTACCGTACGCAGAAATAGGCCACCAGGGATGATAGCCTAGACTAACCAAAAACAAAAATAACCAAAAACAAAAAAGGATGAAATATGCAGAAGTAGGCTACCAGGGGTGATAACCTACCTAAAAAAGCAAAACAAATATATATATATATATATATAATAGAATATGTAACTAAATATACAATTCACCAAATAGAGATTATATAAAAATAAAGTGTAACTGTACACAAGGGGTTAATATACTGTATCAACCGATGGCACTAGTGTCACTGTAGGCTAGTCAAGCAGGATTATATTTAGATAAACAAAGTTATCAGTCAAAGGTTACTACAAGATCATTCAAGCAACAACTAAAATTACAGATATATATATATAGCTACAGTAGGATACTGAATACGATAACTACTAGAGTTAATAAGAAAATACAAAGCTAGGTCGATTAGAGGTGCGCGTCGTCTGCTACTAGCTAGGATAACAAATGTAAACAACAATGTTTATCAGTCAGAAAAGCAATAAAATAACATGCACGGCAACTACAGAACTATGTGGAGGTTAAACAAGCACTTAACTACTGTTCATGCAATGAGTAAAGGGAATTGGGATATGAAATACTCAAATTAGGATCGAGTTTTCTCAGTGGCGATGCGGAGCTGTTGGCGGTGCTAAAGCCGGCGGGTGAGTGGAAATAGCTGATACCAGTGTGGTGATGGCGACAAATACGGCGACAGACACATGGTGTTACGTTTGTGTAGAAGGTGATGGGTCCTCTGCAAAGTGGGTTGGTTGTGTGACCTGTATAAGATGGGCCCATATCAAGTGTGTCCATCTGACTGGTGTTAAAACTGAGAATGTAGCGAAAATAAACTGGGTTTGTGACCCATGTTTGTCAGAGTTTAGACTTGCCAAACAATTAATGAAAGAAATGCAGGATCTAAAAGACATGATAAATCAAGGATTCAGGCAATAAAACAAGATTTGGGAAGTCAATTTAATGTAGTGAAGGAAGAGTTGGGTGGAGTTGAATGTGGCAGTCGAAGGTGTTGTAGAGGCGATGAATGCTGAGCAAGCAGACCCCGCGGTCATCAGTTGGACTGAGGTCGTCAAGAAACCAACTAAGAAGAACTTACTTGTTGTGAAGGCTACTGAGGAAAATGAAAAGGCAACAGATAAGAAGAATGAAGTTTCTCGAGCATTCGCGGATGTTCAGATAAATTATGCAAGATTCACGACTGGAGGGATCATTGTTATGAACTTTGAGAGCGAGACCATGAGAGATGAAGCAGCCCAGAAACTTGAGAATGTAGAAAAGGTAACCAAAAGAGAGTGAGAAAACTGAAACCCAAGATCATGATTTGTAACATTCCTATGGAGGAGACACAGGAAAAGATAATTGAGATCTTGATAGAAAAGAATGAGTATCTTAAAAACATCCCAGAAGTTGAGACTAAGACTGAAAAGATGTTTTGCAAGCCTGCTGCTGGTGGCACGATGCATTACATTTTGAAGTGTGATCCAACTGTTCGAGAAGGGATTCATAAGAATCGAGACAAAGTTAAGGTAGAATGGGGAGTGTACAGTACACTGTAAAGGACAGGTATCATGCGGTAATTTGCTATTATTGCCAAAGATACGGACATTCGCAAGAACATTATACTGCCAAGAGCAATGGTGATGAACCATGTTGTCATAAATGTGCGGGAAATCATAAATCAAAGGATTGTCTGGTGGCTGAAAGGAAGTGCATTAACTGTGTGAGATACAAGAAGCCTGTGGTGAATCACTCAGCAAATGAAAACTGCTGTCCGGTCCTTGAGAGTGAACTAGAGATGATTAGAAACAGTACTGACCATGGCTATTAACAGGGGAGACTTGAAAATTAACTGTGGCCTGTTGAATATTCAATCAGTAGGAAATAAAACTTTGGGCAATCGTGACCTGATAAAGGATAATGTTTTTGATATTTTGGCGCTAACCGAAACATGGCTAAATGATTGTGATAATGCTAAAATTCAAGAAATTACTCCAACAACGCATACTTTTCTGCATATTCCAAGAAAAGACAGGCAAGGAGGTGGAGTGGGAGTTTTTCTTTCAAACTCATTTAAGAAACTCAAGGTGTATGCAACAGAGAGGATGGAGAGTTTTGAACATATGCAGGCTGGTTGTGAAATAGGTGGGAAGAAATGTACTTTTATTGTACTGTATAGACCACCAAATTTGAGTACCAACTTATTCATTGGAGAGTTTAGAATGTATTTGGAAACGTTCGACATGGTGAGCGCAAATATATTTATCTGTGGTGATTTTAATTTAATAACCTCAGTGATCCAAAGTCTATCTTTAAAGAGGCATGAAACTTGTGACCATCAATACGGGAAACGTGAGGAATGTGCGATATGTCTTTCTAGATTATATAATGGTACTGTCAGGGAAAAGTATAATGAAATGTGCCCTATGCTTGAGAAGGACATTGTAGTGATAGACCATGCGCCGTGGTTTAATGCTGAAATATTACGAGCGAAAAAGGAAAAAAATAAAAGAGAAAGACTTTAGCGTAGGTTCCGGACAGATATGGCAAGAAGAGACTATCAAGACGCAAGAAATGAAGAATAGATTTATAGTAAAAAAGGAAACGTGAATATTTTAGACAAAAGACCACGGAGGCGGGAGCAAATATTAATAAGTATTATACGGTGCTAGATAACTTGACGGGAAACAAACAGAAAAACAAGTTACCAGAGGGGTTTTCAGATACAGTGCTAGCAAATATATGTTTAGACTTCTTCGACAATAAAATTAGGAATATTGATGAAAACTTTAGAGCAAGAGGCTTGCAAGGATCGCCTTCAGCCAGTCAAGTTCCAGAGAATAAGTTATCATGTTTTCAGACAGTCGACCAGAGTGTGGTAAAATCTAGTGTACATAGAGTGAAACATACGTATTGTGAAAATGATCCTTTCCCTGTGAGTGATATAGTTCATAGTAAAAATGTCGATGGAATTCTGGATATATTACTAGATATTGTTAATCGAAGTATTGAAACTAATGTTTTTCCTGAGTCTGAGAAGAGGGCGATTGTGAAGCCTATAGTAAAAGGTAAATTGGATGCTCAGTGCCTTAGTTCTTTTCGACCAGTATCCAACTTGACATTTCTGTCTAAGATAATCGAGAATGTAATATTAGACCAGTTGCTGGATCACCTGCAGAAAGTGCGAGTTTTTCCTGAGAGTCAATCTGCCCATAGGAGACTTTACTCCACTGAAACAAGTATGTGTTCTGTGGTCAGTGATTTACTTGTATTGATGGATGAAGGAAAGTGTGGTGTTTAAATCTTGCTTGATTTAAGTGCTGTATTTGACACAGTTGTGCATGATTTATTGCTGGCGGACTGCAGAAATATTGGTATAGATGGTAATGCATTGAATTACCTGAGAAGTTATCTTGAAGATAGAACATACTGCGTACAAATAGGAAGATCATTCTCCGATATGAAACGTTTAGAAAGGGGCGTCCCCCAGGGAAGTGTACTGGGCACAATTCTGTTTTGCATATATATAATTGAACTATCACTTTTCCTTGAGAAATATGGAGTTAGTTTTAAACTGTTTGCAGACGATACCCAGTTCTACATGACACTGAGGAATGTAGTTAACACTGAAGAAACATTGAGCAGAATAATGGCGGACGTCAGTAGATGGATGGAGTCCAAGCAGTTGAAACTGAATGAGAATAAAACTCAATGTTTAATTGTTGGAAGAAAAAACGATCACAGGACCCTGGATATTTCTAGACTTCGAATCAACGGTAATGTTATGGAAGTAAGTAACGCAGTGAAGGACTTGGGAGTGATGATAGACTACAATTTATCATTCAAAGGTCAAATTCATCAGGTTTTGAGAATATCTGGATATCATCTGAGGAACATTGCCTTTTTGAGAATATATCTCTATAAAAAAATCACCAAGATGCTCGTTCATAACCATGTTATAAGTAAGTTGGATTATTGTAACTCGCTCTATTATGGTCTTCCAAATTATCTACTGAGAAAGTTGCAACTTATTATGAATAGGGCTACAAGATTAACCTTTTCAAGCATTTATGACGATTATCAATAAGAAATAGAGTTCTCTCACTCTTATAATTACCTCTCCAAAATTAGTTTTCTGCCCACAGCTAACTCAAAGACAACTGCAGATGTTGTAGTAACTAAACTAAAGGTTTCTAAATACCCCTGATGGTAACAAAGGCTTTAAAGTGTCCCCAATAGGCTCAAAATCGCGTCATATGTCGGAGAGGGTTAATAAAGGGTCTACATCGTCGGGAGAGAATAACACCGACTCTGATTGAATTACACTAGTTACCAATTAACATAAGAAGTGCGCATGGGGGTAATTAGAAACGTCCGCCTGTGCTGACGTATTTGAGCTGTTTCCATCACTAAAATATTCATTCTACCATAAATAGCATTAATACTTATCCATACGCGCCTATTGGGGTTGACTAAAGGTATTAACCTGAAACAACAATAAAACGAGTGAAAACAGCGTTTGGATGGTCAAAATCGGAGAACAGCCCGCGAGTTGTATAATGTATGGGTGAGACAAGCTGCTTTCCCGCCAATTTCCCCAAGGCCACTGAGACACAGTCGATCGATACTCTCTCTCTCTCTTGCATTCGCTTGCTATCAGTGATGACATGCCCTTGCAACCGGATTTCTAATGTTAGCACGAAAATATACCTCAGAATAAGGGAATAACAGGGAAAATAGGTGATAACTGAAGGAGGGGAGGAAAGTGGGGAAGGAGGGGAGGTAGAGGAGTGATATTTTGCATGGCCCAGGGCATAAAAAAAAAAAAAAAAAAATTGATGTCAAAACTGATTTTTGTTTCACTCCTCTTAAGAGTCTTCCCGCAGTTCCCGGGTTAAGGCAAGAATTGTCTACAAATTGTGTGTTATGACACATCAAGCATTGAAGTTTGGAAAACCAGGATTATATGGGATCTATTAACAGATTTCCACGTAGATACTGCCATGCCATTGAGACACAGTGTGGAGCTGCACAGGATGGAAGAGCCACGAAGCAATTTTGAATTTGGATTTAGAGCCTTTGAAAAGAGTGCTCCACGGCTATACAATAAACTGCCTGAGAATGTCAAGAACAGTGAAAATTTAGAGATTTTTAAGAAGAGATTGAAGACGCACTTATTCACTGAGTGCTATGACTTCGAAGACAAGACCATAAAGCGTGAATTCAAGTGCTAGAATATGTGAGGGCGGCTGCGACGAGCGTCGTGAAAGCGATGGAGCGTGGCCGAGAATCATCACTACAAGTAACAAGTAAGTATTTCAGCTGCCCTTAGACAATTTTATGAAGCTTTGGAACGATATATGGTAGCTAAAATTAGTATTTTTTTAATATTTTGTCTTACGTAAAACAGTTTAACCAGACCACTAAGTTCCTCAAAAGAACTCTCATAGGGCTGGCCCGAAGGTATTAGATCAAGATGGACAACTAATCAAGACAAGAAAGATAGGGAAGGGTAGGAGGTGAACAAATCTAGGAAGGTGAAGACACGCAGACATTTCTTGCCAGTTCATCAGTTCAGCCGGACCCCATGACGTTCACAGCAGAACTCTTTTATGGACGGCCGAAAGATGAGGGAAGAACTGCTACACTGCAGCACCAACCAAGAAGTGATCAAGGGCGATGAATGGGATATCAGGGCTAAGGAAGAAAATAATCTCAGCAAGATGCACAAACATGCACTACTGAGGGGAATCGAGTCAGCTCGGCTGCACCAGGGACCGAAGCGACATCAGATCAGGAGCCAACAACCAAGCCAGGCCAACTAATAAGGCCGTCCGAAGGACAACCGGATGAGACAGAATAAGAACAGAAGGGGAAAAACATAGAAAGAGGACAGAAAAACTACGCACAATTAGCCAAGATGATGACGAAAGCTCAAGGGGAAAGGGGAATAACCATAACTCTCCCCCATCAAGCTCCAGTAGCGGGCCCCTAAGCCCCCCTAACGCGAAAGGAACGTAATACTAGGGGGGGTTAACTGAAATAGTCTGTAATCTTTCAATGAGTAGACATCCTTCCTAGGCTGCTGAAAGCCGTCTTATAGTGGCCAGAATATGATGAAGAGGATGTTACCAATATTGAATGGGTTAATGAGCCCCAAATATTCTGGACCATCAAATTGTCAATAATAGATATGGCGTGATGCTTCGTTTACCTCCTGCTTCCGGTACAGTAGAATGTGTTGGAGGTTTGTTATTCCGGGAGTGACGAGCCAGACCCGGGCCTTCTGGGTGATAGGAGTGTGGCGCTGGAGGATGGTGTGGTCTTCACTTTCCTCTGGCCCCTCCACCCACAATGCCCTTACGCCCATGCCACCTCGCTCTTCCACCCATGCACCTACTGTCTCTTGGATCAGCTTCAATAATGATTCGCCTCCCTGTAGACAGAAGAAAACACAATATACATATCTAGAACTATCCTCGAGTAACTATCCATTATCATTTACTTTGATTGTTGAGGGGCACAGGGCCTTGGGTGGGACTTTGGTGACCCGGGCGTTTCGCACCCTTCTCAGTTCCTCGCCTGGAAGTGGCTTTGGTCACCTGAGCATTCTTAGTGGTAAAGCAGGAAGGGTTATGTGGGGGCGCTCGGTTGTGGCCTTTGCCTTTCTCGGGACCTTGGGGCTGCTCGGTCAGACAGCCTGGGAAACAACAACAACTTTGATTGTAAGATCTCCCTTGATTAACCATTTTGTGTACTAGCGACGTCTGTTATAGTTTATTCTAGCTATATATAGACGATTTTATGCAGCTTAGGAAGGCTCTATGGTAGTAATTTGTTTTGATTGGCATAGGTCGAAGCCTTATAGCTTTTAGACATCCTTCCTAGACTGCATACAATCGATTAGTAGTAGCCCGACTAAGATAAAAAAAAGATGCCAAGGGTACAGAAGGGGTTAAGTGCGCGATAACATTAATATCGTGTGCAGTATGGAACACAGACTCATAATCAGTGTGAAATTTGAAAAGGACCTCCATGAATCACTATCATTGTGCTATGAAAAGCCTTATATCCATTACAAAAAATACAGCCAGAATAATAATCTATTGAATGAAACATTAATAATAGGATCATAATTATGCATTCCATAATACAAGTTACAATGGCCCCATTCACGACCTCAATAATTTCTTAGATTTGTTATTACTTATTATATTTTATTTTTTTCTATGTGAGTGAGGGAAACAAAGGCAGAACTGCCTGTAGCGAGTATCTCCCCCAGAGTTGACAGATTGACAGGGCCAAAATCAAGGGATGTTCGAGGCAAAATGCCTGGAAACACGGAGTTTGAAGCAATTTAAGTCATTGGAAGAAGGAAAGGCTGATTATGGGAGAGAGTTCCAGAGTTCGGCTGTTAAATAGAAGAAAGACTGAGAATAACGTTTCACTCTTGGTTTGGACAGTTGCACCGAGTAGGGGTGGGATTGTGTTGCAAGACGGGTGCTACATGCTCTACGAAAAGGGGGTGGTATACACTGAATGTAGTTTCTCCCACCAATCTTTGACTTTGAGGTCTCTTAATAATCCGGCACATGTGAGTTCATCAGCACATGCAACTTGTTTCACCCTGGTTTCATCATCATGTTTTTGTTTTCTACTGCAGATCATGCCAGAGCATACATTGACATTGTCACTGGATCTCGTTGCGATGTTCCTTAATTGGATTTCTGAATTTTCTTTATTTCCTCCTTTGTTCTTCCTACTATATATAGATTAGCTGGCTAGATGCATGTATTTATATATACTTGGCAGTACTAGAACACGTTATCTTGATGCTGTGAATAGCAGCCTCCCTATTAATGGTGTTGAAGACATTTGTAGCATCCACTAGTAGAACTGCTTCACAATCTTCCTCCTCATACACCTTCCATATTTCATGTAGAGTTGTTTCTCCTCCTGCTTGCTGTCCTGCACAAACCTGCAAGTTACCCGCTGCTCTTTGTACATCTTGTCCTAGTACAGACATTATCGTGACTTACGAGTGTCCACGATTGACCTTTCTATTTCCAGTTGGGATTGGTTAAAAAGGGAATTTATAATTCTGTATATACACAAAGTATCATGTAAAGTTGATTGGGTGTGTATGTCAGATGAGTAATATATAAGGGGTAACTAAGGTATAGGCTATGGTGTACATTTATTCTATAAAGAGTTCATTCGAGAATATAATATTCCATAATTATTAAGTACTATTTAATATAGTAATTAAAGTAATATGAGGAACGTTAGCAACATTGAGAATGATTGCGCATGTCTAGCTTCACGTGTTACCAAGCTGACGTTTTAAGGTATCTCCCTATAAAGGGTGCGACTCAATAACAACTCGCCTCACCAGCAACACCGGTGATCGGCCACATCTATCGTCCCATATATAAAATATCCCTGCACCTACTATCCATCAACATGCTCCACTAACCAGCTAAGTCTATATATATTCACTGGTGGCCATTATAATATATGTAGACAATGTATAGCATGTGAATTAACAACAAAGGTGAGACGATCTCAACAAATCCCCCTAAGGCAGATAATTTAACCCTTTACTGGTCTTGTAACTAATTCCTAAATCCATTATACGATCCTAAGTCTTGACAGTAAAGTATGGTGCCGTGAACCAGGATTTAAGTATAGCCTATATGCCTAATTAAGTAATTTACTGTACCCCATTTTTGTGTTTTAACCTAGGCCTAATTGTGGCTGGGCGTCTTCTTGGGCCTGCTTAAGCCATCCCTGCTTTCTATTTTCTAGTGCTATAGTTTACACTAGCCAATGATTCGAGGGTCTGGGGAAGCAGCGAGGGGTTGGGGCGGTATTGGCGAAAATTTTGAGCCGTCACCATCGCATAATAAACACCCGTTATCTAAAGTTGCGGTGATTGGACACTCATTGGACACTCGTATGTCAATAGATTTGAACCGCCACCATCTCCTATACTCTGTGAAGGCTTCCAGCTGAAGTTTCTGGCACAAAGTGGGGCCACAGTTGATTCAATCCGTAATTCGCCAGCCTTCGATAATTTTGTACAGTTTCGTCCGGATCTCACATTCTTGATAGTCGGAGGTAATGATATTTTTGGTGATACGGTAGTTAATGAGTTAGCCAGTAAAATTAATGATTTGGCTAAACATATTGAGGATAGAACAGGGGGGCATTGTAAAATCGTGGGAATAGAGTCTCGTGCCTCCCCCAGGGGCCTTAGTGCAGAACAATATAAGAAAATAAAAAATGCCGTCAATAGACATTTACGCCAGAAATTTCCATTCTCCAACTCAAGTTTCAACCCTATGGAGATGGGTAAGGAGGACTTGGCATATCATGGTGTCCATTTAGGCCCATGGGGCACGCACAAGCTCTATAACCTAATCGTCAGTAGGGCGGCGCGATATTTTGACGAGGAATAGGCTAGCCTATATTTAGTTCCATTTATTAGGCTAATAGTTTATTTTATCGTCGTTCATCATCCATCCTGACTCGCCTATCCCCTATATATTTGTGAATTGACTGGTAACAGGTTGGGTTCCCTTTAAACATGGACATCACCAAGCTGAAGAGGTTGAGGGCTGCAGCCAAAGGAGGCATTACTAAATTAACTAAGGATTTCAACACTTTCCTCAACGAAGCCACAAACGATAAAATCATTGCTAAACAAGTCAGTATCAACAAGGCTTTACACAGCATCAATTCTTTCAATGAGAAAATATATCTATTGTGAGTCCGAGGAAGATTTAGATGGAGAAGTGGCTAATGATATGCTTTATGAGGAACAGAAACTTATTAGCTCCTTTGGATAGTAGACCGGTACATACAGATTTCTCTCGCAGAGAGGCTGTAAAGACGGTAGCAAAATTTGACAGCCTTAACCCTCCAAAAGTTTGGTGGTGATCCTGCCCGGTGGACTGGATTTTGGGATTTATTCCAATGTTCGGTTCATGGGCGTCAGGACCTAACAGATATTCAGAAATTCACATATTTGAGGGGTCAGCTAGAGGGAAAGGCCTCGCAGCTCATAGACGGATTTAGCTTAGAGACCACAAGTTATGTTCCTGCCGTAACACTTCTCCTCGAGACCTACGGACAGATTGACCGCATCAAGTCTGCTCATGTTACCGCCTTTTGTGAGATTCCTAGTCCTCGATATGATGCACAGGACCTTAGACATTTCCATGCGGCTGCTGAATGCACACTAAAGTCGCTTAAATCTTGCAATGTAACGTTGGAAGAAATTTGTGCCGTAATGTTGTATAATAAGAGGGAGAGAGGACAATAATTGTGTGTGATACCGTGTGCTGGGTGTTGTTTTGATATTTCTTGGTGGCTGTGGGTGTGTTGCCATGTACTTTAGTGGGTGGTCTTGGTTCGTGGAGGCTGCTGCCAGGAATTGAGTGCCTCTCATGTCCAGATGGTCTTTGACTTTGAGTCTGAGTGGTATCCCAGAGTTATTGTATTGTTATTGACACTACTTTTTTTCAGGGCTGGTATGGCTGAGTGTGTCTTCTGTAGTGAACCACTATCTAATGGATCCCCGGTAGTGACGCTGACAGAGAAAGGTTGTGAAGGAATTGCTACTGCAGGAGCCGATGACAATGTACATGTTGTGCCAAGTCAGCAGGTGCATAAAAAAGTGCCGAAGAGACTACAACAGAGATGGTGGCAGACATAAACGTATCTCATCAGCTGACAGACGTCTTAGTCTCCGCTCAACTGATCCAAAATTTAGTTATCAAGATCACTGTTTGTTCTGTGGAAATGGTGACCGATACCGAGGACGGCAGATAGATCATGTCCTCGTGCCTGTCCACACGTTCGACTTTCAGGACACTGTTAGGAAGAAATGCGGAGAACGTAATGATGAATGGGGAGAAACTGTGTTGTCAAGAATAAACTTTATCCAAGATCTACATGCTGCCGATGCTCTGTATCATCAGTCTTGTAATGTGAACTTTAGAACAATGAAACAAGTCCCTGAATGCTTTCGAAGTGACGCTGCTCAATCCTCCAAGAGAAGGAAGGTTGGGCGGCCCATTGCTAGCGAAAGGGAGCAGGCTTTCTTGAAAGTGGTTGACAACCTTGAAGCGAATGATGAAGAACTTACCACTGTTCAAGATCTCATTTCACAAATGGCCAATGTCCTACAGAATTCTGAGATTGAGCCATATGGACAGACGCACATGAAAGAGAAACTCAAAGAACATTTTGGAGACAATATTGTCATCACCGAGATCAATGGGAAGAAAAACATTGTCACATTTCGACAAAAGGCTGCTTCAATTATCAGTGACTTTTTTAGTCAACCCAAAACTTCTGGTACCGAGGCTGAAAAAGTTTGGTTGATCGAAACAGTGGCAAAATTGGTAAAGTCTGACATAAAGACAGTAGTTCAAGACAAGGACATTTACCCTACCTCCATTGAAATGTCTTCTGTTGATATGACTTGTGCATTCTTGCCCAACTCTTTGCAACATTTTTTGGACTGTTTTTTGGTCAGAACGAACAAGGATCTCAAGTCTCTAAGAGTGTCTTCAATTGGACAAGCAGTAATGCAGGCAACTAGGCCCAGAGTTCTTATAGCCCCATTGTCTTTGACGGGTATGACGGTGGACCAGCGCCAAAGGATGGCACCCAATTCTGAAGAAAAGGATCGGCAGTAGTCAGAAATGTTTATGTGTCCCCGGGTATGCAACTCCAAATGAAGAAAGATGACTTCTTGGCCAGCAAAACCAACAAACAGAAGTTCATTAACATGCTGGGTAGTACCCTGGAGAAATCAGGTTGTGTAGTTCACCATGCAGATGGCGATGCTGACATAGTTATTGTTTCCCATGCTCTGAAGGTTGCTGAGACATGTGACACTATCGTTGTTGGAGATGACACTGACCTTATGATACTATTGTGCCATCATGCCACTAGGAACCACAGGAGACTCTACTTCCATCCAGAGGCAAAGTCCGGACAACAGCAAAGGTACATGGACATCCATAAGGCAAGATCGGAGCTGGGAGAACAGGTGTGTCGAGACTTGCTGTTTGTCCATGCCATGTTAGGCTGCGACACTACTTCGTGAGTGTTTGGTATTGGTAAAGCTGTAGGATTGAAGCTGATCCATACAAATGAGACATTCAACCAGCAGGCAGTTGTCTTTAACAGAACAGGATGCACACAGAGTGAGATTGCTGCTGCTGGAGAAAAAACTATCCTTTGTGTGTACAAGGCAAATGCCAAGTTCAGTGACTTGAATGAACTGCGGCATCAGACGTTCCTTCAACTGGTGGAGACAAGTAAAAAGGCAGTCCAACCTAAAAGTTTACCACCGACTTCAGCAGCCGCACAGTACCACAGTCACCGTGTATATCATCAGGTCCAAGCATGGAAAGAAGTACAGCTGGATGCTGATGAGTGGGGTTGGAAAATAGTTGACAGGCGAATGATACCAGTTCAAACTAGTCAGAATATTCCACCCAAGGAACTACTGGAGTTTGTCAGATGCCAGTGCAAGACTGGATGCAGCACCAATCACTGTGGGTGCAAAAAGGCGGGGTTACCATGCACTACTGCATGTGGAGAGTGCAGAGGTGTGTGTGAGAATGGAGGAGATGGTGAAGGGACTGAAATGAGTGCAGATAAGAATGACACCCAGTATTGAGGACAACTGGGAAAAAACTATGGTCTGAGCGTCGGTCTCAATGTCTCATGGTATGGGTGATAACTTGATCAGTCTGTTGTAAACCTGGTGTCCTACGATATTTTGAGGTCAATGATGTATCTCTGTATGTCCTGTCTCATGAGGTTGGCAGATATTTATTCAGCAGAAAGGACCAACCACATTCAAATGAAGGTAGAAACTGTGGGTGACATTAGAGGTCAATGGACGGGGTAGGCCTATTCATGGTACTAGTGATTATCAACTGAAAACATAAACTTTTTCCTTCCGACCAGCCCCTAACTAAAGTTGGTTTTGTTTCTTTTGCAATTAGTGGTGGGTGAAACCCTAAGTTGACTGGACTAATGGGACTTACTTGTATCACTGACAAACTCACTGCGCAAAAGTTGAAATTAGCCGACAATGATTTTAATTCAAACAAACTCGATATGCTGATAGGAGCGGAGAATTACTATAAGTTTGTACACCCAGGCTTTAAAAGAGTAAAAGAGATAGTTCTCCTGCCCACCATTTACGGGTATGCTTTTAGTGGATCGTTCCACGCCCAAGGTTCAGAAACCACTGTCGAATTGGTCACAGTTCTGAAAGTTGCTACCAGCCCGGTGGATACCTACTTACAGGACAGTGGAGGCCACTGGGAACATAAAGATATTGGTGCACTATGGGAAGTGGGCCACATTGGCATTGCTTCTAAGGATGCAGACTTGGAGGCTAAATTAGTCATGCCAAATTCAATGAGTCAATACAGTACTCTCGTGTTAATAATCAGTACACTGTTCAGTTTCCCTGGAGAGACAGCAAACACTTACTTCCGAGCAACTATGGGCTAGCCTTGGGACAACTCAGAGGTCTTCAGCGTAAGTTCATACGGGCCCCGGAATACTGCGAGCAATATGGAAGTGTCATTCGGGATCAGATAGCAAGGGGTTTCATTGAGAGAGTACCAGTAGATAACCTTGACAGCACTAACCAGACTCACTATCTGGTTCATCATGGTGTTGAAAAGGACAGTCGGACCACACCCGTGAGGGTAGTCTTCGACTGTTCAGCAAAGGCAAGCACAAATATGCTGAGCTTGAATGATTGTCTGTATACAGGACCTTCTCTTGTCGCTGACCTAACCCAGGTCTTGTTAAGGTTCAGATTGAACCAATATGCTTGGGTCTGCGACATTGAGAAGGCCTTTCTGATGCTCAAGTAGCACGAGGATGACATGGATTGCACGCGGTTTCTGTGGCCCGATGTTCCGCTGGATATCAATGGTCCAGTATCGGTCTATAGGTTTCGTGTGGTTCTTTTTGGCGCGACCTGCTCACAGTTTTTGTTGAATGCAACTATCTTGAAACATTTGTCACTGGTAGATAAAAATACTCAACATGTTCACGATCTGAGACGTGGGCTTTACATAGATAATTTGCAGGCGACCCATGACAGTGAGCAGGACCTTCTGAGCATATACAACAGCGCCCAAGACATATTCTCGGGAGCGCATCTTTTTCTCAGGGAATGGGTCACAAATAGTCCACATCTCTGTGATACCTTCTTCGCACATAATGTCGCAAGTACAGTACAGGATAGGGTGAAGACACTTGGGATGACTTGGGTAACTGATACTGATATGTTTACATTCCAGAAGAGGGAGCGTTTTTTACTAGCAAGCACAAAAAGAGAAGCGCTCAGTGTCACTGCTAGCATTTTTGAGCCGCTGGGGGTTTTGTTACCTGTCACCATTAGGGCTCGCATTTGTGTACAGGAGCTTTGGCGAATAAATTGCGGGTGGGACGAACCTCTTTCGGATGTGAACTTACACATTTTCAGTGATGCTAGTACAGTTGCTTACGGTGCCACTGCGTATTTCTGTGATGACAGGGATACGTGCCGCTTGATTATGGCTAAGGCTAGTGTGGCCCTCATTAAATGTTTAACTATTCCCAAACTTGAACTGACAGCTTGTGTACTTGCATCTAGGATAGCCACGTTCATTAAGGAGGCCTACGCATCTGAGATGTCAATCAAAGAAACAGTCATCTGGTGTGATAGTCAAATAAGTTTATGTTGGCTTGCAAGTAAGAAAGTGTTACCGGTGTTTGTTCGTAATAGAGTTGACGAAATTTTAGCGTCATGTACGAACACTAACTTTAGGTATGTCCCTACCGACGCTAATCCAGGCAATTTGCTCACAAGAGGAATTACTCTTTCCTCCCTATACAGTTCTCGGCTTTGGTGGGAAGGGCCATCATGGCTATCCCATCCTGAACAATGGCCAGATGGGGAGGAACAAGGTCCTGTGGTTCAACAAATGTTTGCGAACTCTACGAACACTCCCTCGAACGAGACCCATGTAATAGAATGGCCTCGCTATAGTTCGTATGAGGGACTAGTATGCATCATAGCATGAGTGAAGCGCTACGTGGGTAATCTGAAAGCCAAATCGAAGGGGTCGGATCAGAATCATGGCATACTTACAGTACCGGAACTAAGAGCAGCTGAAGTCACTTTAATAGATGTAGCACAGAGGGAAGTTTACCATAAGAAGCCACTGACAATAAGGGTAACCCTCCCGCATTTTTACGACGCGATAGAGTCATAACGCCACCCCTCCAAGAGTGCTCGTATGACGCAATCGCGTCATAATGCCACCTGTAAGTTAGAAATATTCGCCAAATATAAGTTTATGACTCGATTTTGACGCAATTTGGACTGGTAAGTTAGGCATTAGTAAGTTACAAAAGGAAGTATCTAGCAACCCCATAGCGTCCCTCTCTGAGGAGGCCGGGCCTTTGTTAAGTCAGTAGTTTCCCGGCCCCCAGACTGTGAGGCAGGGTCCCGGCCCTTTAAATTCTGGGCTCCCTCCATCTGGCCCACCATGCCTAGCTATAGGCAAGCAATTATGGATTATTTCATTTACCCAGTGAAAGTGTTTAGTGAATAATTCGAACTATATAATTATAAGATGTTACTTGTGACTTTTGGTGACTGAGGGGAGTGAATCTTGGTTAACCCCTTGAGTATTGATGCAGTTTTGTCTAGGTATCATTGATGACTGTACACTATTTTTTGCTTGAATGACAAATATATTTATCAATAAATACAGCCTACGAAATAAATACATTATAATCACGAAGATGTCACAGGAATGGTTACAGGAAGTATGGTAAGTACTCTATGGAATTTTAGTTATATTACAGTATATATTATATACCGGTATAAATATTATAATATATATACAGTATATAAGAGCCCCAAGGTCCCGAGCAAGCCCATAATCGAGTATTTATATTAATATTATATTTTGTATTTTATTTAAATATTTATTTATTTGATTTATTATTGTTTTTATTTAATTTTTTTTATTTATTTCATTTTATTTATGTTTATTTTATTTATTTGATATATATATATATATATATATATATACCATATATATTTGTTTTGTTATTCCTGTTCCCCAGGGTGTCTAGCGGATCAGCCCCAAGGTCCCGAGCAAGCCCAAGGCCCATAATCGAGTATTTATATTATTTTTATATTTTTTTATTTTATTTGTTTTATATATATATATATATATATATATATATATATATATATATATATATGTATATATATATATATTTTTTTTTATTCCTGTTCCACAGGGTGTCTAGCGGATCAGCCCCAAGGTCCCGAGCAAGCCCAAGGCCCATAATCGAGTATTTATATTATTATTATATTTTTTATTTTTTATTTATTTTATTTATATATATACCGGTATATATACCGGTATATATATATATATATATATATTTTTTTTTTTCTATGTGATTGAGGGAGGCAAAAGGCATAACTGCCTATAGCGAGTGCCTCCCCCATAGTTGAAAGAGTGACAGGGCCAAAATCAATGGACGTTCGAGCCAAAATGCCTGGACACACAGAGTTTGAAGCAATTTAAGTCATAGGAAGAGGGAAAGACTGATTCTGGGAGAGAGTTCCAGAGCTCAGCTGTTGAGTAGAAGAAAGTTTGAGAGTAACGTTTCACTCTTGGGTTCGAGAGTTGCACAGAGTAGGGGTGGGATTGAGTTGCAAGACGGGTACCACGTGCCCTACGTAAAGGAGGTGGTATGCACTGGGATAGCTCTGAGGAACACTGATTATTATAGTAGCGATAGAATAGCGGGAGAGATGCAACATTGCGGTGGAGAGAGAGAGATTGCAGAGAGTTGGTGAGTGGACGGGAGTTAATGATATGAAAGGCCTTCCTTTCAACTTTGTCTAGGAGAGCGGTGTGAGAGGAACCTCCCCACACATGTGAACAAAACTCAATATAATATATATATATATATATATATATATACCCGGTATATATATTTTTTTTTTTCTGTTTTATTCCTGTTCCCCAGGGTGTCTAGCGGATCAGGCCCAAGGTCCCGAGCAAGCCCAAGGCCCATAATCGAGTATTTATATTATTATTATATTTTTTATTTTATTTATTTTATTTATATATATAACTGTCTTCGTGGTGCGATGCATACGGTGTTGATTTTCGGTGTGAGCATCCTGGATTCGAATCCACGGACTGCCACATGTGTTTGTAAATTTCATTAATCGATTTTAGGAGTATAGTTGGTTGTTGGAAGGAACATAATATATATATATATATATATATATATATATATATATACCCGGTATATATATATTTGTTTTTTCTTTTTTATTCCTGTTCCCCAGGGTGTCTAGCGGATCAGCCTCGAGTATTTATATTATTACTACATTTGTATTATATTTATATATTTTTATTTGATTTTATTTATTTCATTTATATATATATATATATATATAAAATATATATATATTATGTTCTATCCAACAACCAACTCTACTCCTAAAATCGATTACTGAAATATTACAAACACATGTGGCAGTCCGTGGACTCGAACCCAGGATGCTCACACCGAATATCAACACCTTATACATTACACCACGAAGGCAGTTAAAGAATGGTGGACACTGCCTACGATTTATTATGCAACTTCGAATCCTGCATATCAATCTAAGCATGTACACACATCCCAACTGCAACTCACGTAGGCTATGCATATGTGAATGGAAAGAGCAATTAATGGGGCCTTAACCACTAGGGAAGGCCTCTCGATAAATTACTCCTGAACCAATATCAATTATTATGTTCTATCCAACAACCAACTCTACTCCTAAAATCGATTACTGAAATATTACAAACACATGTGGCAGTCCGTGGACTCGAACCCAGGATGCTCACACCGAATATCAACACCTTATATATTATATATATATACCGTATATTTTTTTTTTTTTGTTTTTTTTTTTATTATTCCTGTTGCCCAGGGTATCTAGCGGATCAGCCCCAAGGTCCCGAGCAAGCCCAAGGCCCATAATCAAGTATTTATATGTTTATTATATTTTTATTTTATTTATATATTTATTTATTTGATTTATTACTGTTGTTATTTATTGTATTTTATTTATTATATTTATATATATATTATATATATATATATATATATATATATATATACCACATAAATATATATATATATTTATGACACCTTGTATGTATACTGTATATATATTTATATATATATATATATTTATATATATATATATATATATATATATATATATATATATATATATTTTTTTTTACAGTATATATATAGATACCCACACACACACATACACATATTTTTTGATACCATTCATTATATTTTGTTTGACACCTTGTATATATATATATATATATATATATTTATATAAAAGTTTTGTACATTGTGGCAAAGATATACAACTGTATAAACATTCTCATATATTTACATAACAATAACAATGAATGGAAACAATTGCACATAGCTCGCGAACCAATTACGCTATATTATTTAGGTTTTTACCATTAGAAAGAGCACAATTTTCCGATTCCGGTGATATATACAGTTATATACGTATCCAAGCAAATAACGCAACAACGAGGTTTGGAACAGCTCGGAACCCGGCTAGCGTCGGCGGAACAGAGACGGGTGAAGCGTAAATATTCGCAGTTTGGCTCTTCATTTCAAATATTCATAGCGCAAAAAGTATTTGTCGTAGGAACTTCTAGTTTTTTATACTCATCAGCATTATTTGCCGTATTCATACAGTCTAAATTTAAGACCATACACTTCGTAACAACGAAATAAATCGAAAATGTTATAAACCATATCAATCAAAATCATATATTTTGTTTTTTCGGTCACTGCTTGAGAACTATTGAAGATAAACAATTTCTGTTTTCAGATTTGAAAAGAGGAGAAAAAAAACTATTATTTGAGCAAAACAAAAATATATGGTCATCTCTCACAATTTAGAGATAAGACGGTGTGAAGACAATTGCATGGGAAATAATTGTATTCCGGACTCATTTACACTTTCATATTTCGATTTATTTAAATTTTGTTTTGTTTTACCATGTACTATAAATATTCCTCTTTCCATTGACATATGATACATCACAATAAACAGCATTCTGGTTGATGAAAATACAGAAAAACACAAGGCTTCGAAAACTCGCCCAGCCTGGTATTTCATGGCAAATTTAGAGGTCTTACCATAAGTTACATATTTAAGTTGCCGGAGCTGGGAGGGTTAAGAGTAGCATTATTAAACAGTTGGGGTTATTTTTGGATCAAGGGATCATTAAATGTAAAGGGAGACTACAAAGGGCTAAGACAACCCCTACACAGACAGAGGGCTGGTACTACAAAACCAAACAGATAACCTCATCATCCTTAACGATATCCATCAACATACCCATATTCCTCACCAAGCCCTCTATAACCCATCATCTCCAGACATCACCTATTGCTCCCCAGAACTCGCCCCCACAACATCCTGGAGGGTGATCAGAACCTTAGGCTCTGACCACCTCCCGATCATTATCACCACCAAAACCAGACTCACCCCAGCTAGCCACAAACACACATACACCAATTATAAAAGAGCTAACTGGGAAGCATTCACATATGAGACAGAACAACACTTCACAACTCTAAACATTACACCCATCACTAACATCAACAATGCTGTACACATACTTAATAAAACTATCCAAAACGCTGACAAGAAACACATTCCAAGAGGTAACAGAAAAAGACACAACCCCAACTTCACACCAGAAATCCAAAACCTCATCAGACAACGTGACATACTGAAACACTCCCCAGCACCCCACACACAAGACATCACACAACAAATTCAAGCACTCAACACCCAAACTAACAACAAAATACAAGAACAACAAAAACTAAATTGGAATAACTTCCTACAAACACTTGATCACAAAACAAACCCCAAAAAACTCTACAAAACACTAAACAGCATCACACTTTCCAACAGCAACACAACACAATCACATGGTGCAATCACAACAACAGACTCTACCCCTTCATGTAAACAACAAGCAAACACTCTCATCAATCACTTCTCACATGTCAGCCACCTAAAACCTCACAAAGACGACCGACGTGTCATCCGACGTAAGAGACAATTCCCCACAGACCCTGATTATACACCCTTCACCAATCACCAGACAAAGCATATCACCAACAATCTCAAGCACTCACTCGCCTGTGGCCTAGACAACATAAGCAACATACACCTCAGACACCTGGGACCACAAGGCATACAAGCACTCACTAACGTATCAAACTACAGCTATTCACACAACACAATACCAGACATTTGGAAGCATGGTATCATCATCACATTCCCCAAACCCAACAAAGACCCCACGCTACCCTCCTCGCACCGCCCCATCACACTCCTTTGTTCCCCCTCCAAAGTCATGGAACGCCTAGTATTACAACTAATTACACCTGACCTACCCCTAGCTCCAACACAACATGGCTTTAGGCCACTGCACTCCACAAACACTCTTCTCATAGACCTTACACAAAGAGCTTTTGACAGCATCAACTCAGCTAGACCACCACACAGATCACTATTAGCCACACTCGACATTAGTAAAGCCTTCGATGCCATCCCCCGCCACAACCTAACAAACAAAATGTACAACACAATCATGCACAACAACACAAAAAGGTGGCTGGCCAACTTCCTAGCAGGCAGATGTGCACACGTATCTTTTGCCGGTCAGTCATCTAAAATCAGAAACTTTCCAAACTGAGTCCCACAAGGATCCGTCCTATCGCCCGCACTCTTCAATCTGTACATGCACGATATAACTACACCCAATATGCCCCAAATAAACTTAGCCTCCTATGCAGATGACATAACAGTCACATGCACACACCATGACCCAAAAAGAGCAACAGATCTCCTTCAACCCTATCTCAACACACTACATGGCTGGTGCACTACAAACAGACTTAATCTAGCCCCAGCCAAATCCACCGCAACCCTGCTCACAAGCTGGACAGAACACGAATACAACCCTCAACTCACCATAAACAACACACCCCTAACACATACACACACACCCAAAATCCTAGGAGTAACATATGATACTCCTATGACATTCAAACAGCACACCACAAACATTAAAAAGAAACTGATACCCAGACTTAACGCCCTTAGGTCACTTGCTCACACAAAATTTGGACACAACAAAGAAACTACCACCACAGTATATAAACAATACATAAGATCAGTAATGGAATACGCAAGCCCAGCCTGGGCTTCTAACCTTGCTGAAACACATCATAAGACCTTACAGACTATTCAAAACAAAGCCCTGAAGATCATTACAGGCTGCACAGCTACTGCACCCACAGATCACCTACATCAAGAAACCAAAATCCTCAAAGTCAAAGACCATCTGGACATGAGAGGCACTCAATTCCTGGCAGCAGCCTCCACGAACCAAGACCACCCACTAAACTACATGGCAACACACCCACAGACACCAAGAAATATCAAAACAACACCCAGCACACGGTATCACACACAATTATTGTCCTCTCTCCCTCCCTGACCACCCCGAACCAACTTCCAGAAGCACATCCATACTCATATCTCTCGCCGATCCATCCACTCACTCACAGACAACACGCAGCTGCATGCACGACCTCCCGAAATCCATCCTTCCGAATCCTCCCTTCCTCGCGAGGACAGAGTCCACCTGGCCAGGCTGAGATGCGGACACCATCCAGCTCTCCTGAGCTATCAGAGGAGACTGGATGACTCCGTTGTCGACGCCTGCCCGGGATGTAACACAGCACCCCATACCATTAAACACATCATAGAAGACTGTATTTCACACAACCACTTACGCCAACAACACAATCTACACTCAATGAGAGCTCTGTGGGAAAGCCCGATCGTGGCCATGGCCTTCCTCAGGGACTCGGGGCTGTTTGGCCAGGCAGCTTAGGGAACAACAACAACAACAAAGGGCTAAGATAGATTATAATACTAAGTTTCCAATCCTTCTTCCAAACAAACACAGGTTAACCTCACTGTTGATAGACAATGCTCATAAATTGTGCTTGCATTATGGGGTGGCATATGTGGTTTCGTATCTGAGAACGAGATGGTGGATTCCGAGAATACAGCAAACAGTGAAGTCAGTAATCAGGAAGTGTGTCGTGTGCAAACGCTTTCAGGGCAAAAGCTATGGGTTGCAGCCATCTCCTCCACTACCTGATTTCCGCGTTAACAGGGTGGAACCATTTCAGGTCACAGGCGTGGACTACTCCTGGCTGTGAGGGGTGGGGGTGGTACTATTGAAAAGGTTTATATAGTATTGTTCACTAGTGCTGTAATGCGTGCTATTCAATTAGAAGTTGCTCCTGATTTATCTTGCGAAACCTTCATGTACATTTTACGAAGGTTCTGTAGTCGTAAAGGTTATCCCCAATTAATGCTCAGCGATAATGCCACCACATTTGTCGGTTCTGCCAAATTATTAAAATCAAGACTAGACGATCCTCAACTCAAACAACATCTGAGTAAGTTTCAATGTGATTGGAGGTTTATCCCAGCCAGAGCTCCATGGTTTGGAGCGATCTGGGAGAGAACAATCGGCACAGTTAAGGCAGGACTGAAAAAGGTACTGGGTCGTGCCTCGGTCACACTTACAGAGTTGACTACGATACTAACAGAACTGGAGGCGGCTGTGAATGACAGACCCTTAGGATATGTGTCAGGAGATTTAGAGGATCCTGTACCTATTACCCCTTCACAGTTGGCCAGCGGACGTAGACTTAGACTGTTTCCTGAACCGATGAACGACAATGAAATCACGGATCCCTCATTGAATGTTGTAAACAACGTCTCCGCACGATATAATTTTGTCTGTAAATTGTCAAATGATTTGTGGAAGCGCTGGACGACTGACTACCTGCTGTCTCTAAGGGAAAGTCACACTAATTTAATAAGAAACAAGGGTAAATCTTGGCCCAAAGTAGGTGACATTGTCCTGATACACAATGAGGGTCCTCGTTTGTTTTGGAGATTAGGTCTCGTCCTAAAACTACTTCCAGGCCTAGATCAGCTTGTTAGAGTCGCGCAAGTTAAAACCTCTACCGGTATTACTACTCGTCCGATTGCTAAATTGTATCCTGTTGAACAGGAATGTGAAAATGTGGGCGAGATTATTGCTGATAGTATTGCCAGTGCGGACACACCAGCGCAGTCTGCTGCTAGTCAGGATGACAGTAATCTTCGTCCTCAGCGGCAGGCTGCTTTGGGTTCCACGCGACTCTGGCAATCATTGATGGGTGGTGGAGCCTTATAATTTTCCACATTAGTTTAAGTCCAAATTGAAAAATTTGTAAATATTTAGAGGCCGGGAATATATCGTGACTTACTAGTGTCCACGATAGACCTTTCTATTTACAGTTGGGATTGGGGAATTTATAATTCTATATATACACAAAGTATCATGTAAAGTTAATTGGGTGTGTATATCAGATGAGTAATATATACAAGGCGTAACTAAGGTATAGGCTATGGTGTACATTTATTCTACAAAGAGTTAATTCGAGAATATAGTATTCCATAAGTATTAAGTACTATTTAATATAGTAATTAAAGTAATATGAGGAACGTTAGCAGCATTGAGAATGATTGCGCATGTCTTGCTTCACTTTTTACCAAGCTGACGTTCTAAGGTATCTCCCTATAAAGGGTGCAACTCAATAGCAACACGCCTCACCAGTGATCGGCCACATCTATCGTCCCATTTATAAAACATCCCAGCATCTATTATCCATCAACAAGCTCCACTAACCAGCTAAGTCTATATATATTCACTGGTGGCCATTATAATATATGTAGACAATGTATAGCATTTGAATTAACAACAAAGGTGAGACGATCTCAATGCTTCCCCCTTAGGCAGATAATTTAACCCTTTACTTGTCTTGTAACTAATTCCTAAATCCACTATACGATCCTAAGTCTTGACAGACATGTTTACTTTTCCTATAATTCGTCTAAGAACGTCCGAACACCTACTGGTCTAACTCCTGGATTCACACTTAAAGGGAACAGATGAGATGCTGTCAGAGCTTCGATGTTCTTGCTGATGAGTTATTTTATATTAGCAAGCATTGCTATTGCCTCAAATAGGTCCCTGACCCAAACTTGTTTTGACTTAACAAGATCCTCTAAGTCTTGGCATCTACACCTGACAGACCCGCTCCTCCATGTTTTGTCAGTGCCTCTCTCCATATGAGGTCTCCAGTTATATTCTCATATATAATAGGGTCTGGTGGAACATACTCCCCCTCTAGCTTGGCATAGTCCCTTGCTGGTTTTGCTTCAGGGTGTGCGTTTTTGAGCAGGTCCAAGATTTCTTGATTTATTTGGAGCATTACCGCCTGTGCCACTTTAGCAATTTTCATGCTATTTCGAAAGGCCGTGCAATATCATCCGGTCCCTTGTTTTCTTTTAAGCCTCTGCTGGATGGTTAAAAAAAAAATCTAAATCATCGTCTTTCCACATCTCCATTCTCTTACAGCGCTTTCACTTAGTTTTGCCTTTGGTCTTCATCTTTGTAGGAACAACTGAGGAATGAAAGAAGCAGCCTTGAGTGCCATTTGTGCCTCAGGGAAATGATAAATATAACATAGGATCATCTGTTGGAGTTCCCTCAACATGTCTTCTGCTGCCTCAAAAATCGGTAGGTCAAACTGATTGTGTTGCCACTGAACCACTTCCATATATAAATAAGAGGAGTACAAAGGAAAACAAGCAACAACATATATATTGATCCTTACAAGGCTGCTTGTAACTAAACTACCGATCCTATGTAAAAACAGGAAAGGATATTACAGAATAAATTTATGCTATTCATTTGTAACACAGTTAACCCCTACTGTACCAGAGGGTATTACTATAAATGTACCCTCCAGAACCAGGGACTAATTACGATCATCTATTTAATAATTTCCTTCGTTTATATAATTATCATTATTACCTCGGTTTACTTATTTATTTATTGAGCCCTTCATTTGATCCTGGAGATTGTAATTTTGTATAATTATTACCTGCATTATCTCTGACAGGGTTTGCTTGTAAATCCAAATGTTATTTGTGCCGCAACATTCGGTACATTTCATCTTTCTGGATTGTTCCTCAAACGGGAAAGAGTTAATTTAATTTAATTTGTTTTCCACCAATGTCCTAAACCCTAATACTTATACCATTACTTCCTAATACACGAGCCTCTACTTGATGCACATGGGAATGTGCAAACATTTACAAATAATCCGGATTTGTTTGTGAAAGATGGCGATCAAAAAGTGTCTTATATATATATATATATATTGAGTATATACCACAAATACACGTGAGCCACTATAAGTTTCTAATCTCTCAGTGGGGTTCGAACCGCCGACCGTCAGGACTATAGCCGACGCTTTAATCAACTACACCACGGCAGACTGCCGTGGTGTAGTTGATTAAAACGTCGGCTATAGTCCTGACGGTCGGCGGTTCGAACCCTACTGAGAGATTAGAAACATATATATATATATATATATAATATACTCAGGCACATAACCCATAGCTGGGTATGGCCGACTCGAGACAGATCCAGAACTGAAAACACATTTAATGTTCCAATTCTTAGGGTCCAGGACCACTTTCTTGTTCCCTTGCCCCTTTCTACATTATATATAGAGAAGGCACTGTAAGTCTGATGCAGGCAAGACTGAACAAAATATATATGAACTAGGCTTGAAGTGTGACTTACACTATTTCAAATATCAAATGAAACTCAAATACATGTATTCAATTGTAAGGCGAAGGAAAATATAATTACAGAAGTCTTGAGCAACAATTAATATGTACACGAGACAAAATGTATCAAATGTTGACGACAAGTTAGACAAGATAGCATAAAGCAATTCAAAAGAAGAGAGACACCAATGTATATGAGAAAATATATAAAACACAAGTGTCAAGAATATTGCTATGGACAAAAAATTCAAATTAAATTTATACAAAAGCTGCCATTGATTAGAGGACAAACTCCTGGGTAGTAAAACCCATCAATCACGACAGCACCATAACCCCTTCTGTACCAGCGACGTCTTTTTCATTATATTCTAGCTATATTTAGACGATTTTGTGACATTTAAGAAGGAACTGTGGTAGTAGAAAGAGTTAAGTGAGAATGTTTGAAGTTTGTAAATTGCTGGAGGCCCTTTTTAAACTGAATATAATCGTCTTTTAGTAGCCAGAAGTAAGCCAAGAGGACTGCATCAATACTGTAAATGTTAAGGGGGGATGGGTAACTTTTTGGTAGATTTGTTCATGTACTTATTATTTTTCTGGTTTCCTCCCTAGACCTCCATCAAACTTTAAAAAAAAAAACCCAGGATCCCCTTGTAACCCTTAAAGAGCGGCGGCGGACTTAAGTCCACCTCCAATTTGCAGCAAGTTATTAAGGCTTATTAAGGCATTATTAAGGCTTTTAAAGGGTTAAACTAGAGTGCAAATGGCCGGGAGCGCAGCGGGCCAGACAGCCGACTCCCAGGGCTTACCGCCGCCCATTAACTCATGTTCCCTGTGTTCTCGAGAGGCCGGCAGTGTAGCCAGTAGTGAGCATAGCTGGGAAAATTATGCCGCTATACGCTAAACTCCCAAGTTACTGGTATCACTGTATGAGAACCACGAGTGCTACGTAGCTCGTTCTGGTCTCATTTTGAAGCTTTTAGCGCCTAGTTTTTTGCTAAATATTTTTGGTTTCATGAAGATACTTGATTTATCATGCAGGAGGGCCTGAATATGCCCAAATAAGCCCAAAACCCCCCCCCCCGCTAGACAAGGGTTAAGATATAGTTGTACATTTTTCGGTAGAAAAATTTCCTGGCCTAAGGTCGGTTCCTCCTAAATTACAGGCTTGCTATCGCTCGCCAAGAAATAATCGACACCAAAATGACACAAAAATGTTTAATCTTGACAAAGAAATGGAGCGAAAGGTCTTAAAATCGACAAAGAAATGGAACAAAAGGTCTTAAAATCGCCAAACTAATGGGCTGAACGTTTTATAATCTGAGAATGAAAAGGGCTAAACATGAAGAAGAAGAGGGAGCAGAAAACCGACCCATCTCCCCTTAAGCTTTACACTATAATCGCATACTTAGCTACTACTTCATTAGTTTCATTTTCATATGAGATAAAACACCTCCCAGTAAGATTTTAGTGGTATATTGCATGACACTTCTAAACAACTTTATGCTGTCAAATATGTATATATTTGTATTATAGTATAGTTATGTATTACTTTGTATTATTATTTTCTTGCTAAATTAACCCTCAAACGACGGCGATGTTTGTAACGTTTACGTCCTGTGGGGAAGGCAGATTTACCCTAAACGAGCATCATTCCATGCTCTTTTTCATGCATAAACAAGAGCCAGAGCGTAATATAATTAAGTATCCGTGAGAGGGCGATAATAGAGCTTTCCAATGACACCTGAATCATCCTTGTACGACAACGGGTTCGCTTGCAACGATGTTGCAACGCGAGTACAAAAACCCTAAAATACGGTAATTTCCCGAGATTTTACCCTATATAGCGAGACGAGGAATATATACATATGTTGTGGTGCTATCAGTGGCGGGACTGGGTCCACGCTGAACGGTCAGAGCCTGCCCGCGCTCCTCCCACCCCGTGTGACTCTCTCATATTGCCGATAATATGCGCAAATTCCTTGCTACTTAAGTAGTCAGCCGCCTTTGGGCCTAGGTTCTCTAAAGTTACTTAACCCTTAAAGATCAGGGCGGACTTTAGTCCGCCTCCAATTTGCAGCAAGTTAGGAGCATTATTAAGGCTTTTAAAGGGTTAAAATAGAGTGCAAATGGCCGGGAGCGCAGCGGGCCAGACAGCGGACTCCCAGGGCTTACCGCCGCCCATTAACTCATGTTCCCTGTGTTCTCGAGAGGCTGGTAGTGTAGCCAGTAGTGAGCATAGCTGGGAAAAATATGCCGCTATATGCTAAACTCCCATGTTACTGGTACCATTGTTTGAGAACCACGAGTGCTACGTAGCTCGTTCTGGTCTCATTTTGAAGCTTTTAGCGCCTAGTTTTTTGCTGAATACATTTCTTTTCATGCAGATACTTGATTTATCAATCAGGAGGGCCTGAATATGCCCAAATAAGCCCAAAACCCCCCGCTAGACAAGGGGTAAGTCATCAGCCGCAAAACAAGGGGTAACCTTATCTATTTGTTTATGTTCTTAACTATTTGTGTAATTAATTATTTATTACTCTTATATCAATCTTACTCGCTTGACCATAAATCATACGGAACTTTACCTAATACAAGTGCATGTCACATTCATACAACCTGTTTTATGATTCTATATATGATATATGATGATAATAGATTGGTTGGTGAGACTTTTCAATGTGTGCTTTGCTGTGTCAATGGTACCAATAGACTGGAAGTGTGCATGTATTGTGCCGCTGTACAAGGGGAAGGGAGATTGGCCGGAGTGTTCAAGTTATAGAGGTATTAGTTTATTGTCAGTGGTTGGAAAGATGTATGGCAGGGTGTTGATAGAGAGGATAATAAAGTGTACGGAAGTTGCAATAGAAGAAGAACAGTGCGGTTTTAGGAGGGGATGAGGGTGCGTGGATCAGATGTTTGCAGTAAGACAGTTATGCGAGAAGTATTTAGGGAAGCATAAGGAGATATTTTAGGCTTTTATGGATTTGAAACAAGCGTATGAGCGTGTGGATCGTGAAGCAATGTGGAAGGTGTTAAGGATTTATGAAATTGGAGGAAACTTGTTAGAAGCAGTTAAGAATTTTTATGAAGGCAGCAGAGCATGTGTTAGAGTAGGAAATGGTGAGTTGAGTGAATGGTTTGAGGTAAAGGTAAGTTTGCGACAGCGTTGTGTAATGTCACCATGGCTGTTTAATATTTTATGGATGGTGTGCTGAGGGAGGTGAAAAGGAGAACTATGGGAAGAGGATTGGGTTTAGTAGGAAAGAATGGTAGAGATTAGGAGTTGTTGTTGTTGTTGTTGCTGTTCCCCAAGCTGCCTGGCCGAACAGCCCCAAGGCCCCGAGCAAGGCCAAGGCCATAACCGAGCGCCTCCACATAACCCTCCCTGCCGACCACAATAAAGCCTGGGTGACCGAAGCCACTCCATGGCGGGGAGCTGAGGAGGGTGCAGAAACGCCCGGGAAACCAAAGCCCAACCCAGGGCCCTGTGCCCCTCAGCAATTATGAAGAGAAAGTTGAGGGGCAAAGGAAAAATGTGACGCTTTGGCTTCCAATCTTGGTAGATTGGGAGGTCAATCCACGGAAGAGACGCAGTCACTCGAGATCTAGAAAATATATAAGTAAAAGGAACAGTCAGAGTAAGCTATGGGTATGGCAGAGATCGCTCAGTTCTCACTCTGATAGACCAGCCCATCACCACATTAGGAGTTGAATGAGTTGCTGTTCGCTGATGACACAGCATTGGTGGCGGATTCTGAGGAGAAACTACAGCGGGTAGTCAAAGAGTTTGGTGTGGTTTGTGGAAGGAGAAAACTGAAGGTGAACGTCAATAAAAGTAAAGTAATGGTGTGTAATAGTGGTGATCATAGGATGAATCTAGATGTGAGGCTGGATGGGGAAATATTGGAACAAGTAGAGTGTTTTAAATATCTAGGTCTAGGAGGAACTATAAGCAGGACTGGAGGTATGGATATAGAGGTAAAACAGAGAGTGTGTGAAGGATGGAAGGTTTTCGGAGCAATGGGAAGTATGTGGAAGACGAGAAATCTCGGAATGAAAGTAAAAAGTGCAATGTATCAAGGAATTGTTGTGCCAACAGTGATGTATGGGGCTGATACATGGGCTCTGAAGAAAAAGGAGAGAAGAAAGCTGGATGTGATGGAGATGAGCTGCTTGAGGAGTATGTGCAGAGTTACTCGTAGAGACAGATTGAGGAATGAAGAGATACGTAGGAGAGTTGGGCAGCAGGAACATTTGTCAGCCAAAGTGGACATAAGGGTGCTGAGCTGGTATGATCATGTTGAACGAATGGGAGATGAAAGGCTTACAAAGAGAATATGTGAGTCAGATACAAGGGGAGATAGAAGGGCAGGAAGACCCCATTGAAATGGAGAGACTGTGTAAGACAAGCTTTGGATGATAGAATTGATAAGATTTAGGCACAAAGGCCAAGCACTGGGACCTGTAGAGATCATTCAGCACTACATTTAAAAATTAAAAGATCATCACAGGAATTTCAAAATTTAAAACGCATTAAGATAGCAAGTAGCGGTACATTAAACAGATCAAATATCAATAAAGGAATATCAAAAGTAAAAATCACTGGATGATTAAATATCATAAAAAATACCGCAATGAAGCTTAAAAGATCTGCATCTTGGCCAAGAATGTCAGACAGGGAAAGGAAAGTAAAACCTACAGAGCATCTGGGAAATGAGTAATTACAACAAGAGGTTAGAATGTGGCTTACAGACAGTACCTCGTCACACACAGCACACAGCGGTGGGCGATTATTATGTAATATGTATTTGTGCGTCATATATGTGTGACCAATACTCAACCTTGTGAGAACTACTTCCGTACGTCTACCTAAGCGAACGGGTGATAAGTCTCAAAGCTTCACAGAAGGATGAATGGCTTTAAGTTTTTGGTTAGTGCTAGTGAGAGAAGACCACCTCAACTGCCACCTCTCCCGAATCAGCGACCGGATAATGCATTTCAAATCCTCAGAGGGGATTGAGAACCGGCCCACACACTCTAGTACAGCCTATTTTGCTGCTGTGTCAGCCTCCTCATTGCCCTGGATCCCCACATGTGCTGGGACCCAACAGAAATTAATAATTTTGTGTCGAGATGCTAAGCGATAAAGCCATGCCTGGATGTCCTGAACAGGAGAGTAAACTTGAATGGCAGAAAGAACACTCTGTAAATCAGTGTAAATAGTGAAATCCGTTCCAGTGGAGTCACGTGCCACTATCAAAGCCTGGATAGTAGCATACGCCTCCGCAGTAAAGACAGAGGCAACCCCAGGCAATCGAGCAAGGCGAGTGGTGTCCTTAAAAACCACCGCATAACCCACACCTGATGCCATTTTCGACTCATCAGTGTACAATGCTGAAGTAGATTTATGGACTTGGGAGTGATCCAGAAACATGGCCTTTGCTGCAGCTGGAGATAATTTCGCCTTGTAAATGGGAATAATGCATACTGACGGAGAGGGGAGAACCCACGGGGCAAAGAAGGGGAACTTTACCTCTCTTATTAAAACGGAGTTCAAAGGAGAGTCGTTCAACACTTCCCTCATGCGTATCTGGAGAGGCTTGGGGAAGCTTTTACGTGCCGCATACCGTGGAAGAAAACGGCTATCAGTGACCGAGCGATAAGCAGGGTTATCAGGGGAACTGCGAACTCTAAACATTAAAAGTAATCCAAGCTCTTCCCTACGGAGATCCAGAGGCAATTCCCCTGCCACAACATACTTGCTTTCTGCAGGCGATGTACGGAAAGCACCTGTGCATATCCTCATGGCTGAATTGTGTACCGGGTCCAACAACTTTAAGATAGACTTGCTTGCCGAAGAATATATCTGACAGCCATACTCCAATTTAGATCGGCACAGAGCATCATAAATCCTAAGGAGGGATGAACAGTCTGCACCCCAGGACTTATTACTAAGCACTTTCAGGATGTCCAAGGACCACATAACACACGTCTTAAGATCAAGAATATGTTCCTTCCAAGTAAGACCGCTATCCAGAGTGAGCCCTAGGAATTTGACTGAACTTTCATACGGTAAAATATTACCATTAAAAAGAAGGTGCTGTACAATTGAATTTTTTTTCCTAGAAAACTTTATTGCCACAGTCTTCTGAGGGGAAAAAGTGAAACCCCACTCATTCGCCCACTGGACTGCCAAATCGATGACTTTCTGCAAGGGTCGTCTAGCCATATTGGGATCAGCCGCTGAACAATATATCGCATAGTCATCTACAAACAACGAACTTTTGCACCAATGGTTCCCTAGAAACCCTCACCACAACACTGTTTAGAGCCATTATGAAACAAAAACACTTAACGCACTCCCCTGAGGAACCCCCTCACGCTGCATAAGTTTATCTTTGGATGATAGAGGAATGATTATAGATCAGGCAAAGGAAGTGGTAATAAACAGAAATGAATGGAGAATGCTTGTGAATAGTTGAGTGAACACGTGGTCATTTAGGGGAAGGACTAGATAATAGTCCATCAGGCACCTAGCCCGGGGAGACGATTAATATGAAGGGTGCGCCTGGAAGTGTGGTGGGCGGGCTTGTGGCTTCGGCTCCGCTGCATGTCTGCCTGCCAAGATCGGAACCTCTCCAGGTAGTCGGGGGCCGGGGAAGTGCTGGAGCGACCTTAGTGACCCTGGTCTCTGGGTCTTCTCCTGGGTGACCTAGATGTGTGTGAATTTGTGTTTTATCTGTGTTTGTTCGTTGTTTTATGTTGTTTTGGGTTTTCCCTGTGCTTGCTCTGTCTTGAGTCGGCCATCCCCAAGAAAATAATAAAATTATAAAATAATAAAATAGAATAAAATAGAAAATAAAAATAAAAATAGGAAAAATGGGATTTGGGCCTGTGCATATACAGTAGATAGATAGATGTAGTTCTTGTTTATGTTATTCAGTGCTTATTAGAATACATTATCATTATATATTATCACATTTTCCCTAACTTGGCGCAACATAACCCCACCGCCAACCCACCCCACCACTAGATAACCTAAAGTTACCTAACCTCAACTAACTTTTCCAAATCTAACCGGTCGAAATATGAGCAAACCATAGTTGTCCAGTGAACAAATAGAAGCCGTCTTTTGCTGCAACCCATGTTAAACACATAGTCAAAGTAGAAATAATGTCCTATCCATACAGATGGAGTATATAGTAATTGAGGTAGCGATAAGAACTAATTATATATTGGTTAGGTTCGTGACTGTGCTCTACTCCAATAATACCCAGTCTTCTGAATCTGCTACTACGACCCTAATCCCAGTAAACACAAGTATATTTAACAGGTGGTGGTGGGGCAAGTGACAACTTCAACATCCAATATAAACACCATATGAGGAGGAGCACTTTATTGACACTGTTTCGCAGATAGCTTCTTCAGGTCATTTCAGGTCATATGGTTAGTGACCTGAAGAAGCTATCTATGGATCATTGTCAATAAAGTGTTCCTCCTCATATGGTGTAAATATTAATTTTGTCAACTTAAAAGTTAATTCAACATTCAATATTCAAACTAGCACAAACTTCTTACTTGACTTTCCCTGATAAGACGGTAAGGATCCGTGTTGAGTGTGATGGGAGTGGCGTGGGTTACATCGTCTGGACTCAGGGCTATCACGTCTACTGTTACATTGGCTCTCACTCTGTACTGGCCTTGGCTGGAGTCGTTCACCTTCAAGCCTAGTTCGTATCTGAAGTAACAGGAAGTTGTTAGAGTATATTAAGGGGGGATGGTTAATTTTTTGGTCGATTTTGTCATGTATTAATAATTCTTTCTAGTTTCCTCCCGAGACCTCCATTATACTTTAAAAAAAAAAAATCCATTAGATCCCCCTTCTAGACTAATTTGTACATTTTTCGGAAGAAAAATGTCCCAGCCAAAGTTCGGTTCTTGAAAAATTATTGACTCACTATCGTTCGCAGGAAAAAAAATCGACACCTAAATAGCACAAGGAAATATGGCGCAAGGACTTAAGATCGACAAACTAATGGGGCAAACATCTCAAAATCAGAAAACTAATGGGGCTAAACATGAGGGAGAAGGGGATCTAGAAAAAAGACCCATCTCCCCTTAAATTTAATATGAATATTTTATAGACTTAGTGATTCTAAAGGGGTATGGTTTCAATCGTGCTTCATAGAATATATATATCATGAAATAATCAATTAGTTATTCAGATGGATTTTATTTGCCATATAACAATTGCCATATACCAATTGCTAGCCGAGAAGCAAGAGAGAGTCGAAAGATGGAGAGAGTACTTCAACGAATTGCTGAATGTAAGGAATGAAGCGCCAGCAAACATAGTTGAATGAGGTATTGGAGGGAGAAGAAGAGAAATAGTGGGGGAGGAAGTGGGGATCAGGAGGTTAAAAGTGTGTGAAGCCATGAAAAGAGTGAAGTTGGGGAAAGCACCAGGAATAGATGGAGTGTGTGGGTAAATGCTGAAGTATTGTGGTGAGATAGTGATCGAATGGGTATGGAAAATGTGCAAACTAGCATGGGCGAAGGGGAGTGCACCAGATGACTGCAAAACAGGCATAATAGTCTCCCTATATAAGGGTAAAGGGGAAAGAGGAATGTGTGGTAACTGTAGAGGGTTGGTCCTAACTGTTATGCAGGCTACACAGTGCACTTCTCTTAATGGTGGGATAAGTAAACACTGGTAAAACTTGAAGTAGGTTCTATTGTAGGAGAGGGTTGGGATACACCGATAGGGACGCCTGTAAAGGGGAAAGACGCCTCGCTATCTGCTTATAAACAAAGCCCCTAGCGGGAATATATCATAACAATCACAAATGCCATATGGGCTTATAACTCTTATAAGTGAGTGCCTGCAAATGCTATGGAACATATTCAGTATAAAGAGATGTTATACTGTATATAGATACTGATGCACATATAAATACTGGTGCACTTATTTATTATATACATACAGTAACAACCGTGGAATATGTCTTCTAGGCGTAGTAGGGAAGGTGTACAGTACGGTAGTGATTGAGAGAGTGAGAGCGAGAACGGAGAAATGGATAGGTGACGAGCAAGGCGGAAGGGAAGATCAGATTTTTACCCTGAAATATGTTGTGGAGAAATATCTGGAGAAGTAACAAAAGCTGTACGTTGCCTTTATGGACTTGGAGAAGGCCTATGACAGAGTGGATAGAGTACAAAGGAGTACAAAGGAAATCAAGCAACAACAGGTCTAGTGACCCTTCTAGGCTGCTTGTCCTCCAAAACACTGAGGATCAAGTGTACAAACAGTGGTTTAGAGAAGGTATGTGGAAAGTACATAGAATATACGGAGTAGATGGCAAGTTACTGAAAGCAGTGAAGAGCATGTATGAGGGTGCAAAGGCGATAGTACGTGTGGAGAATGAACAGAGCGATTTCTTTGATCTGAATGTTGGGTTGAAACTGGGGTGTGTGATGTCCCTGTGGTTGTTTATTGTATATATGGATGGAGTCATGAAAGAAATACAAGGAAGAGCAGTGGATGTTGGTGTATCACTGATAAGGGAGGGAAACAAGTGGAAGCTACCTGTACTGCTGTTTGCTGATGATACAGTTCTGATGAGCGATAACGAATGGGAGTTGCAGGGTCTGGTAAATATGTTTGGAACAGTGTGCAAAAAACGGAATCTGAAGGTAAATGCAGGGAAGAACAAGGTTATGGTCTTCGAAAGGGATGAAGCCATAGAGTGTGAGGTGAAGTTGAATGGTCAGGCTATGGAGATTGTCAGCTCATTTAAGTATCTGGGCAGTGTGCTGAGTAAAGATGGGAGTATGGATGAATACGTGCGGGAGAGGGTGCAACAGGGGAAGAGGGTTGTTGGAACACTGAAAGCAGTAACAAGAAATAGGGTGGTCGGCATGGAAGTGAAGAAGTCCTTGCATGACAGTGTGGTAATCCCGGCACTGACTTACGTAAGCGAAGCATGGACGTTGGTGAAGAGACTCAGACCACGAGTGAGAGGGGTGGAAATGAGTTACTTGAGAAGTGCGTGCGGAGCTACATGGAGGGACAAACAGACGAATGAGGAAGTAAGAGGAAGGTGTGGTGTGGAGGTAGATGTGCTGGAATATGTGAAAAGGAACACTTTGAGATGGTTCGGCCATATGGAACGTATGGGAAGCGAGAGAATGACTAAGAGGGTGTACGAGAGTGAAGGGGAAGGACAGAGAGGGAGAGGTAAACCGAATGAGAGGTGGAAGGATGGAGTGAAGAAGTATATGGATGAAGGCGGTGCTGGTTGGGAGGAGGGGCGTTGACTGACTTGGGACAGAGGTGCATGGGGGCGTTTCGTTCGTGACCACCCCTTCGGGGATCACGGTGTCAAGCAATAGATAGATAGATAGAACAATTGTAATTACGTTTTGCTCACAATGAACTCGAGTAATATTTCCTAGATGACAAACAAATAATAACATAATACTAGTATAAAGAGGTTCACGATTAAAAAAAGAAAACATGAAATAAAGCGTATGTGGTAAGCGTGAATGTTATATTGACTTTAAACGGTTCTTTATTACTACAAATATTGGGCAATGCAATACTGTATTTTATATATATATCACAAACTCTAAATATTTTGCATCAATGAAAGGCAATGTTGGTGAAGTGACTGGAGTACTTGGAAAGGGTATCAAGTACTGACAGTGTGCTTACTTAATAATCCAGAAAGGTTGATAGCTTATGAAGTCCTAGTTAAACTAACTAATAATCAAGGCAATGTTGATTCCTACCTGCCCTCCGAAATGGTAGCAGCCATTGTGAGGTGTCCGTTGGTGGCGTCCAAGAAGAAACCAGTCTGGGGTCGTTGCCAGGCGTAAGTCTTGGCTGCTGCGTTAAAGTCGTCTGGATCCTCCACATACACACGACCCAGAGGTATAGCCATGCCCTCACGCTGATGGGGGAGGCAGAAATAACTATTAATCGATCCAACATACTTAGGCCAGAAAGCTTGATCAACAAACGGTTGTAATTCAAGAAAAGCTAAAGTAAATGGACTGTAAATCTTCCCCAGTTATTAAGATTCTCCACATACACATGACACAGAAGAATAGCCGTGCCTTCACGCTGGTGGTGGAAGCATAGATAACTATACTCTGTTTCATTTCAGCTGACGACAAATTGAATCACTTGACAGCTAATTTCTTGATACTTGGTGGAAAAATACAAAACTACCATGTATCTGCATCATAATTATTAAGACTCACTTATATATAATTTGCACAATTTTTCACTACATAATCTTCAAAATATCTTATTAATCATGATGGGAACTTTGCAATTTACCATCAGTTGATAATATACAGACTATAACTATACACATGTAGTATTACACAAGAGCTTGTATCGTCAATTTTAAAAGGTCGACAGTTTTCCGGCAATATTTCTGGGATCTTTGGCAATGGTATCGGAAACCAAACTAAACGTAAATGATGTTATGGATTAGACTCATTCAAAAGTTCCCTAACATTGTTAACAATAAAAGTTGAAGAAAAACCTGCGTGTATGATACTGGGTTAATTCTACTAACGATAATTATGTCGGAATCTTCACCAGTATAATCCTCTTGTAGTTTAAGAGGGGCTAGAGCAAATGGGTTATCATTGTATGTATTAACTATTATTATACTAGAGAGCTTGACGATTATCCTCTTGCAATACAAATATAGCTAGAGTAAATGGGCTGTAGATGTCCACATTTAATTCCTGGTTACCTAATCCCAAATAGTAGAAATATATGTTTCATTATTTGTTTGTATTTGTTTTTATTTTTGTATAATAGGTTAGTGGTAATGAATCTTTGTTTAATTATAGTGAGTATAGTATTTCTAAACCTACTCATACATACATAATTATAGTGAGTAGTATTTCTAAACCTACTCATACATACATAATTATAGTGAGTAGTATTTCTAAACCTACTCATACATACATAATTATAGTGAGTATAGTATTTCTAAACCTACTCATACATACATAATTATAGTGAGTATAGTATTTCTAAACCTACTCATACATACATAATTATAGTGAGTATAGTATTTCTAAACCTACTCATACATACATATACTGTATATATATAGCAATTTTATAATAAGTTATTTGTTTTTTGTCAATTTGAATACATTCCTAGCCGTAAATGAAATTCTCGCATGCTCAATTTCCAAGACAATAGATTACCTCCAAAATTAACCAGGAGAACACACATTAGAAGATGATCTGCTCAAAATCCACAAGAACGATCAATAATTTGTATATTTCTCTATATGCATGACAGACTTGTCTGTGCGTTTAAGATTTGGTCACTCAGTGGTAGCAATCGTTGGTAGCAGAAATATCGTATAAATACGATAGGCTATGACTCTTTTGTGATCCCTTATATCTTTGTGACATCACGGTCGTTCCCACTGCATGGCGTAGGACGAGTAGATCGTAAGTTATATGATTGTAAGTAAGTTAAGATTGTAAAGGCCTAATATGCTATTAAACAATATTGCCATGGTCTTATGTTGTATATATGAATTAATCGTATATATTAATATAATTTATCGTATAGAGCAACCTAGATGCGGTACGATAATTTAGGCTCCTGGCGTTTGCCAAGGCAGCAAGGTGTGCCTCTGAGGAAGACAGGTTAGAGCCTCCACGAACACCAACCAGTTAACATCTAATTTCCGCCTTCAGTTGATCGCGCTATTGTGCCTCTAATCACAATACACTGGCAGCAATACATACAGCTACACCATCACGACGCTCTCATCGACGCCATGACTGATTGGCAGATAAGCTTAGTATTCATGTCCATTCCCATATAATCATTTATTCTTTCTTTCACTTGACTCGAGCCTCTGGGCCGAAGTCTTGTTTCCCCATTGTCCACCATATTGGGTAAAACGTTCTCCCTTACCTCATTGCCACGTGGAACTATTGGTGAGTTAATCCCTGGCTAGTATTAACCCTTATAACCTTACCCTATATATAAATTTATTATGTGAGACCTTTGGATATAAATTAGCTTGTTTCAGATTGAATTCAATTTAGATATGGAGTAGTTTTAATTTAGATTGATTTTATTTGATTCATTATAGCTTCGTAATATTTAACTTCCATTGATAGTTTACCACAAGAAACATAGCGTAATTTCCAACTGCAACACGTGGCTCCAGAATCCGGGTTCCGTACGGAAGTGTTGAGAGCTGAACACTGCTCCCAACAACTAAAGGGCCGTTATTGCTCATTATATACCCCGGCTATACTGTATTGCCAACCACCTTGACATGATAAGAATATAATGTTACAGAAGCGACAGTTTTGGTTGCAGGTGACATTCCACATATTTAGTATAAGCAACCATATCTAACCTGTAGTGTGTGGACCGTAACTTTCTTGGCAGCAGGTGACATGGGGTTGTCGTTTAAGTCGGAGACATGGACGGTGAGGGTAACAGTGGTTGACTGTGATGGCCAGCCTGCATCAGCCACCACCAGAGGGACTAGAAGGGTGCGGCGCTCCTCCCGGTCCAGTGCTGCTGTTGTCCATAGTACACCAACACCACGACCATCGTCACCCCCTGGTATATAGCACATAGTAACAATATAGCTATTGTCTATATACACCAACACCACGACCATCATCACCCCCTGGTATATAGCACATAGTAACAATATAGCTGTTGTCCATACTACACCAACACCACGACCATCATCGCTCCCATGGTATATAGCACATAGTAACAATATAGCTGTTGTCCATATACACCAACACCACGACCATCATCACCCCCTGGTATATAGCACATAGTAACAATATAGCTGTTGTCCATACTACACCAACACCACGACCATCATCATTCCCTGGTATATAGCACATAGTAACAATATAGCTGTTGTCCATACTACACCAACACCACGACCATCATCATTCCCTGGTATATAGTACATAGTAACAATATAGCTGTTGTCCATACTACACCAACACCACGACCATCATCATTCCCTGGTATATAGTACATAGTAACAATATAGCTGTTGTCCATACTACACGAACACCACGACCATCATCATTCCCTGGTATATAGTACATAGTAACAATATAGCTGCGGTCCAAACTACACCAAAACCACGACTTATCACTTCTTGGTACTACACACAGAGTAATACTTTTGTTGCAGTCCAAACTACACCAAGCCACTACTGTCATCGACCCTTGGTACAACACATGGTGTAATATTTGCTGTGGTTCAAACTACACTACTACCACTATCATCTTCACCCCTTGGTACAAAACACAGGGTATATTTGCTGTTGTCCGAACTACAACAAACCACTACGACCATCACGTCTTGGTATAACTCACAGGGTAATAATTTGCTGTGCAAAATCAATTGAATAGTGTAATGTAGAGTCATCAGCATATGAGTGGATAGGACTAGAGGTACAGTTGAGGAGATCATTGATAAATATTAGAAAGATAATTGGAGACAGGAAAGAACCCTGAGCAACATCGAAGTTGCTAGGTTGAGGAAGGGAGTAATGGCCATCCACAACTCCAGCTATGGAGCAGTCTGAAAGCTTATTAGAAAACAAAGGCACAGATAGAGGGATAGAAACCGAAGGAGGGTAGTTTGGAAATTAGATATTTGTGCCAGACTCTATCGAAAGCTTTCAATATGTCTAGCACAATAGAAAAAGTCACACCAAAGTCTCGAACGGAGAGTGACCAAGAGTTAGTAATATAAGAAAGAAGATCTCCAGTAGAGTGGCTCTTAAAGAAACCGTACTGGCGATCTGATAGTAGATTATGGGAAGATAAATGCGTATGAAATTTTGAGTTAAGAATAGTATAAACAAAACTTTGGATATGCAAGAAATAAGAGCAATTGGACGAGAGTTGGAAGGTTGTGAGCAGTCACCCTTCTTTGGGACAGGTTGAATAAGAGCAAATGTCCAGCAAGAAGGAATGACGTTACAGAAAAGACAGAGACGAAAGAGTTTCCCAAGGCAGTGAGTCAGCACAGAAAAACAGTTTTTTAGTACAACAGAAGGAACCCAATCCGGTCTGTACGCCTTCTTAGTATTAAGCCCAGAAAGGGCAGAAAGTATATTCTTAGAAGAGATTATGATATAAGAGTTCAGCTTTGTCAGAGGAAGAAGTAACGGTAGTGCCATCAGAGTGAGAGGAGGAAAAGACAAGGAAGTAAAATTGTTGGAAAGTTTCTTGGCTAGATGCCAGAAAGCTTGGAAAGAGCTATAGTTGGAAAGTTCAGAAATGTTTTCATTGATGAAAGAATTTTTGGCTAGTCGAAGAACATATTTGGCTTGATTCCAGGGAGAAACATTAAAGCACGAGTTTCTTTATTACCTACCTCCTAAGACAGAGATTTCTGCAAAAGTATTTAGTCAAAGAATTTTGGATAGTCAGTAGAATTTGGGGAGAGATAAACAACGCAGAAATATTTAGTTTGAGTGACAAGAAAGCTTTAGTAAGTGTCATGATATGTCATTTAGTTTAGTCTCCCTGATCAAATTGTTTCAGTATTCCATTTTCCATAATGATTCACTCTACCTGCGCACTCGCACTGATTGACTCAGTATGCTCAGACAGCATTTGTTGCCAGTTATAGCTCAGCTCTCGACCTGTAAACATATATTGTAATATCTACCTAAGCTGATTAAACTACATTACAAGCCTGTGTGTATATCTACAATCCTGCAACAACATAGAATTATTATATGGTGGCAGCATGGACGACAACCCTAGCCTACAACAACACAGCGCCTACGATTTGTACGACGAGAGACACAGCAGCAGCAGCAACATATGGTACCAAGTTTCCCGCTTTTTTCCTCGAGATCTTCCCGCCATTTTCACAAAGAGCTACAGTGGATTCCAGCCTGCAGTCTTGTCACACATCAATCAATACGTGGCTAAAGACATAATTACTTCGTTTCCTGTGCAATGCTTAGGATTAAAGGTGTGACCATCAACTATCTTCGACATTCATCAACAAATTATTTGCAACAATATAATTCATCGGTAAGCAACTGTACACTAGTTTGCTCGCCAATATGTTTGATTCGGTCATGCCACGAATGGATTGGTCAAATCCAGATCAAACCAACAAAATCAAGATATTCAAGCAGTGCTGTAATCTATAATTTTCTATCAAGGACATCACAAAGGAGAAGCAAGTGGACCATATTGTATTGTTTGCTGGTAAACAAGGACTGAAGCTATTCAACTCATGGGATTTAGCAGAAGGGGAGAAGAAGGAGAACCCGGACGTCGTATGGAGGAACTTCATGACACAAATTGAGCGGGAAATTAACTTCAGAGAGGCCAGATTTTATTTACAAAAATACAAACAGAAGGAAGGAGAATCTATCGATGCGTTCGTATCGCGATACAAACTACATGCCCAGATATGTGAATTTACTGATGCAGAGTACCAAGAACGAGTAATAGAGCAGTTCATTGCAGGGACCAGACACACCGAACTTCAGAAAGACTTACTTAGAAATCCGAAAACACTCACTATGGATCAAGCACTGGATTTAGGAAGAACATATGAGGCTTCAGTGGACTACATGAAACAGATGGCCGACGTTGACAGCAGTTCCACAACACAGGTACACATGATCAGCAACAGACACAGGAGTACAAACGTATGTCTTAACACCTTACGAGCGGCCTATGCGGTTTATTTATATGTACCGCACAGCGGGGTGTTTTTGGCCAAAATAGGGCTGTTTACGTGATCATTTTCATGCCTAAATAAGACCCAGAACGTAAAACAAGTACCTATCCCTGAAAGGGCATAAACAGAGCTTTCGAATGACACCATAACGATCCTTTTATGATGGCTAGTTTTCTTGCAATAACCGTGCAACGCGAGTGCAAAAAGCATGTAATTCGGTACTTTCCCCATATAATTCAGTATGTAGCGAGTGAGAGAGGGAGGAGGGAGCTGAGATTCGTGTCAGTAGGTTCGCCGCGGTGGTCTGGAGCAGTCATACGCTCGCTAGTCTCCTGCCACCACTTGTCTCTCTCTCTCAGCAACATTACGTGCTGAAATTGCCACTCGACCTATGTCGAGCGCCGCCACATAGTCCAGCTTTATTTAACTCGACTTATGTGGTGAGCCGCTAATTAAGGGTTAAGTGTGGTCGAAACCACAATAAAAGTAGATGTCCAGCATACGGTGCAACCTGCCAGAAGTGTGGTAAGCAGAACCATTGGGAGAAAATGTGCTTATCGGACAAAACAAATCGAGAAAGACTGTTGAAAAATTGCCGACCAAGATCTACTTCAAGAGGACCAGGCTCTACTTCAAGAGGACCAAGACAACATGGCCAATATTCCAAAAATCCAGCACGCGACTCTTCTCACAAATCAAGACAGCAAGAAAATGCAAAATCAACAAAAGTACATTCTGTGCGGTATGAATCAGATGATAGTGAAGATTACAACTTTCTTTCCATTGACACAGTGCAAGTATCTGCCATTAGCAAACTCGAGAACGACACAACAGACGAAGCTTTCACCTCCATTACCACCAAGATACCAGAAAAAAAAGTTAGGGCAGATATAAGAGTGAAAATAGACACTGGTGCCCAAGGTAACACGATACCTGTTCGTATATATCGTCGCCTGTTTCCTGAACATCTCAATGCAGAGGGCAACCCACAAACAAACAAAGTACAGGGAAGGAGTGTGGTGCTTGCAGCATACAACGGGACAAATATTCCACATTATGGATCGATCAAGTTACCTTGTAAACACAACATAAATGACTGGATTGAAACAGAATTCTACACAGTGGAGACTGAAGGACCAGCGATACTCGGACTTCCAAGTTCAAGAGCTCTAAAATTGGTAACCTTACATTGTGAAATCAACACCAAAGCAAAACCTGAAAAGAATACAAGCTCTATCAGTTCTGTGGAGGATTTGAAGAACCTCTACCCGGACACTTTTGACCGCATAGGCAAGTTTCCAGACCAGTATCATATCACACTCAGAGATGACGCACATTCAGTCATGCATGCACCTCGTAAATTTCCCATCCAGGTGAAAGACGAGCTGAAGAAGGAACTCGACGAAATGAAACAAAGTGGTGTTATTGTGAAGGTAACAGACCCGACTGATTGGGTGAGTAGTATTGTCTGCACGAGAAAAACCAACGGAAAATTAAGGATATGCCTGGATCCAAAGGACCTGAACAAATGTATCAAGAGATGTCATCATAAAGTGCCAACGGTAGAAGAGATAACCTATAAGCTAGCAGGTGCCAAACACTTCAGCAAGCTAGATGCAAAAAATGGGTACTGGTCAGTCGAATTGGATGACCCTAGCACAAATCTTACAACTTTCAACACCCCATTTGGTCGCTACAAGTATCTTCGTATGCCATTTGGTCTTCTGATGTCGCAAGATGTGTTCCAAAGAAAGATGGACCAGATTTTGAAGAACTGTGAAGGTGTCATCAGTATTGCAGATGATGTGGTGGTATTCGGCAGAACTAAAGAAGAGCACGAGGAGAATATGCACAACCTGTTTAAAGTAGCCAGACAGTATGGGTTAACATTCAACAGTGAGAAGTGTGCCATTGACGAGAAACAAATTAAGTTCTTTGGTACATTGTATGACAGTCAAGGATCGCACCCCGACCCAGAGAAAGTGGAGGCTATCAAATATCTCCCTGTGCCAATTAGCCCAACTCAACTTCAGGAATTATTGTGAGTTATAACATACATGGCTCCTTTCATCCCAAAACTGTCAACTGAAACGGCAAACCTCCGTGATCTTCTCAAGAAAGAAGCTGATTTCACATGGACCAAACCCACACCAAAGCATTTCAACGAGTCAAGGATATACTGTGTAAAGAAGTCACACTCTCATACTTCGACACCAACAAGTCAGTTACCATCCAAGTAGACGCATCACAGAGAGGACTAGGAGCAGCACTCGTCCAGGATGGCAAACCAGTCGCTTTTGCCTCAAAATCACTATCTGCTACATAACAACGTTATGCCAACATCGAAAGGTAAATGTTAGCTGTTGTTTTTGGATGCGAGCGTTTTCACACATATACAGTATATATGGTCAACCATTCACAGTAGAGAGCAATCACAAACCTCTTGAAATGATACAACTCAAAAACCTGACTGCAGCTCCCCCTAGGCTCCAGAGGATGTTGTTAAGACTCCAAACCTACGACGTCAAGATAGTCTACAGGCCAGGCAAGGAAATGTTGTTGGCTGATGGATTATCCCGTCTACCTTCAACGATGTACAGCCACATCAACTTGGATGTTCAAATTAGTTTCTTACAGTTTAGTAGCCAGAAAATTGATCAGTTGCGTGATGAAACAGTGAAGGATCATGAACTATCAGAACTAAAGGGATATATATTTGAAGGATGGCCAGAGAAAGTCAAAGAATTGCCAGCAACACTCCGTAAATATCACTCATTCAGAGACGAGTTGTCAATCGAAAATGGTTTAGTTCTCAAAGGTGAATGTGTTGTTACCCCAAGTTCAATGACAAAAGAAATCCTAAATAAGATTCACGAAGGTCATCAAGGAATCGAAAAGTGTAGATTACGAGCAAAGGACTGTGTATTTTGGCTAAACATCAACAATGACATAGAACAAATGATAAAAAACTGTGCAATATGTCAACAGTACCAGAAATCTCAGAGCAAAGAAACCTTGTTACAACATGAAATACCTTCACGGTCGTGGCAATTTGTAGGTACTGATTTGTTTCATCTGAGTACTTGATCATAAGTAACTATTATTAAAAATTCCCTGTGATCAGGAAAATGTCTTCAGCAGTTACCAGCCAAGCAGTAATAAACGCCACTAAGCAAGTTTTTTCTGAACAAGGTATACCAGAATACGTTATAAGTGATAATGGTAAACAGTTTGACTCGGAGTGCTACAGGAACTTTGCGGAATCATGGGGTTTTGGTCATGTCACCAGCTGTCCTCATTATCCGCAATCCAATGGTTACATCGAGAGAACAATCCAAACTGTAAAGAACATTCTCACAAAAGCCAAAGCCAGTAATCAAGACCCATACATGGCACTTCTCTCCCTACGTACAACACCGATTGATCATACACTACCCAGCCCAGAGGAACTTCTGAACAACAGGAAGATGAAGGGGAACCTACCTGTTCGTATCTACAACCGGCAAGGACAGAAAGATCTAATTCACCAACATATGCGGCAGAAACAGGAATCGCAGAAGAAATATTATGACACACATGCCAGAGATCTCCCATCACTTGTACCAGGCCAGCAAGTCCGTATTCAAGACCACAAAACAGGACACTGGAATCCAGCTACTGTCAAGGATACCTGTCAAGAACCGAGATCATGTGGTAGAGACACCAAGTGGATCAATCTTGAGACGAAACCGGCAACACATTCGAGAACAAAATCCATCAAGCACAAAAGCGGTAAAATTCAACATCCAGCAAGAACCATCGGAACCTACCACATCCAAACCACCTACAAGCCCGTCTCCTGAACAATACAACCATCACCATGACCCGTCTAAGACAGCAGGGAAGGATAATACCATTGGTGATAATAAACCACAATGTACGAGATCCGGAAGAGTTGTAAAAACCCCGCAGAAGTATGGTTATATGTAAATGAATAAAATGTCTGGTGTTTATTAATCCTACAAAAGATGGTAGGATGTAAACAATGTAAATATTGTAAATACAATAGTTATCTTCTTTATCAGTTATGTTAAACATAAATAAAGTTAATTTAGTTTCTATTAATGTTTGTTCAATGTTTTTTGGCGCAATGTTTATTGATTACAATACTCATTTAAATTATCTGTATGAGTCAGTAGATAATATCAAACTGTTTGTCAATGCTAAAAAGTATTAAATAATTAATTGAGAGCTATTCAATATTTGTAAAATTAAATTACTTAAAGAAAGGGGGATGTCATGATATGTCATTTAGTTTAGTCTCCCTTATCAAATTGTTTCAGTATTCCATTTTCCATAATGATTCACTCAACCTGCGCACTCGCACTGATTGACTCGGTATGCTCAGACAGCATTAGCTGCCAGTTATAGCTCAGCTCTCGACCTGTAAACATCTATTGTAATATCTACCTAAGCTGATTAAACTACAGTACAAGCCTGTGTGTATATCTACAATCCTGCAACGACATAGAATTATTATAGTAAGCAAGGTGAAACTTCAGAAGAATCAATGTTGGGAACATGAGAGCAAGGAAGATTGTTGCACACATATATGAGGCGATTAGTAACATAGTTGGCTAAGTTCCAAAAAATGGAATAGGAGAAAAACTCAATCAAATGTTTGCAATGTTCAGAATGCCATAACTCTTAAACCAATCAAGCTATTCACTTTAGTGTTGTTCGGCCAGGTAGCCTAGGGATCTACTACTACAAACACTGCATCCACGCAAAAACTGCATCTACAGTACTATCATGAAATTACTAAATATTTTGACATAAAAGTAGTTCAGTTATCTCACATGCAGTATTAAGTTTATGGTGATGGCTAAAATACTTACTTTTGTCTAGCGTGACTCTGATGGAGTTTTTGATATGGTGTGGTGCCCTGGGGTCGAGTGATATAGTGAATGGAGGTCCGTGACCCTGGCGCCAGTCATCAGGATCCCCCAGCTTCACCCGGGCCACCACCTGGGCTCCGCTATTCTCTACCACCTCCACATCTCGCGGCTCTGCTAAAAATGGTGCATTGTCGTTCACGTCGGTCACGTCTACCTGGGAAAAAAGATAAACTTAAACATTACCTATAATATATGTATATCTGAATATACAGTAAGTGCATACAATATATGATTTTGATTTATTATCAAAATCAGGTTATATGTTCAACATTGTATAGTGCATGCACTGTTAATTCAGTATGAAACAGTGTTATGTATCAAAATTGCTTGAACATCACAATTGGACATTTTTCCAGGGTTCAGATTAGTTTGTATACTGTACATGTGAGAAGTGTATTGCCTTTTCTATACCGACAAAATGTTATGGGATTAAATGCTGTATAAAGATAGTAAATATATTTAAATTCCCAGTATCATATGGTACTAACACTTGTACAGTAGTTATTTCGTCTATTTATGCAAAAGTTTTCCCCATCCTAAATTTGAGAATAAGGCCTTCTGTCTCCAGAAGGAAAGTCTCGTTTCCTCTTGATGGAAACCTTTGCTACCAGGTTGCCAACAAATTTGCTATGGTATGGCCGTGTCCAGATGCTACAAATAAAACCGATATCACACAAGAGTGTTATCCTCAATTTGTTTCGCCAACACTAGTCTAACGGCTTACTAGGCAAATTTCTTAAATATACTGTATATAATATACCCCCTGAACTAATGTCTTCATTCTTGTTTCTGGAACCAGTGTCAAAGATCCAAGATATGTATAATTATCTTTGAAAAGATGAACATGAATATTAACACCAATTGAGGAGGACCAGTTTATTGACAAACGTTTCGCAGATAGCTTCTTCATGTCACAAGGTATCTTAAGAGACAATAAGAAGCGATCTGAGAAACATTGTCAATAAAGTGCTCCTCCTCAAATGGGGTTTATCCAAGAAATGTTGACACACGAATACTGACCATCAGCAAAATAAAATAAAAAATAATAATACTTATGTAATATCACCTTTACAGACTGGTATAAACATTGAGACAGTAGATGTAAACAACGTACAGTGAGCGTGGCTGTTGCTGTTCTGGGCGGGGTGCCTTGGTCCACTGCCCACACTAACACGGTATGGGTGGTGGTTCTCTCCCGGTCCAGGCCGCCCACCAGTCTCACCTGCCCCCCTTGGTCTACCCTAAACTGGCGCAGCATGTTACTTGACTCCGATATACTGTACTGCACTGGACTGTGGCCGGCCTGCAGGGAAAATTATTACTTGTTATAGAGGTCCTGGTGTGGCGGCGTCTACGTCGTGGGACCACCCCCCAGAGCTGCAAATAACAGAGGAGCACACACGGGGGCCAAACCGCCACAACACCCCCCTGCCCCCCTCCCGGGCGCACGAGAACCTGGGAATGGCTTCGGTCGCCCGGGAAAGTACCACATTCTCAACTCAACACACACAACTATACATTTTTTCCACACCGAGAAATGCTCCTCTGGCGGTTATTTCTTGAAGACTCCTGGCAAGAAATATAGATAGCAACCCACTCACACATACGTATGTCCGACATGCTCTAAACTATCACTTCGAGCCGACAAACGAAGGGTTCCTTTCTCTGCAGTTCCGGCAGGAACTAGACCCACTTTATAAGCACAACACTTGCCTCCATGGGACACTACACAGACAACTGGACCTGTTCCTCATGTGTCTTCACCCTTCGCCAAACCCCATCACCTCCACACCTACTCCTTCCAACCCTTCCCACTACCTCAATCCCCACTCCTACCACCACATCCTTCACCCACCCCTCCTACCCCACCCTCACCCCCACAGCACCCCCGTGCAGCAGCACCTTACACACACCGTACACATAACATCAACAACCTTCAATTTAAGATGGCATAAACATCAAAAAGCAAGATCTCACACACTTCATTAAACAACACAATATACACATTGCCATCTTACAAGAAACAACACTACACATAACACAAAAAACACCCACATTTCATAACTACACCGCCATTAGACAAGACCGGGCTGTAGGCGGTGGACTCATTACCCTGGTGCACACATCAATAAACATCCCTGAAATAAGTGCACATAAAAAATCCCTCCTCCCTCCTCATGACAGCAGAACAGAAATATAATCTATCAAAATATGCACTGCCAACAAATCACCCATAACCATCATAAACACATACATCCCTCCCCAAACGTCCCCCACAGTACCAAATCACTACACCCCACAAGTACAACACACTTCAAACTTCTCCAACATCATCCTGGTTGGTGACTTCAACGCCAAGTCGTCGGCCTGGTATGTCAACAATCCCGACACAGACAGAGGGCTGGTGATCAACAACGAAACGGGTTACCTCTTCATGTTTAATAACATCCATCAACATACCCATATCCCCCACCAAGCCCTCTACGACACCTCCTCACCAGATATCACCTGTTGTTCCCCCAACCTCGCCCCAATGATATTCTGGAGGGCAGTCAAAACCCTAAGTTCTGACCACCTCCCGTTCACCACCGCCAAAACCAGAATCGCCCCAGCTGGCCACAGATACACATACACTATTTGAAAAAGAGGCAACTGGGAAACTTTCACAACTGGAAATCACCAACAGCTCGAAACTTTAAACAGTACACCTATCACAAACATCAACGCTGCCATACTCTCTTTCAATACAATTATTCAAAACGCAGACAAAAACACATCCCTAGAGGTAACAGAAATCAACACAACCCGTAGAAATTAAAGACCTCATCAGACAACGCGACACACTAAAAAACTCCCCAACGCCTCACACACAGGGCACTACACAACAAATACAAGCATTATACACTCAAAATAACAACAAAATACTAGAACAACAAACACTAAACTTGAATAGTTACCTCCAAACACTTTATCAAAAAACAAAAACCAGCACACTCTACAAAACACTAAATTACATAACATTATCCAACAACACAACACAATCACATGCTGCTATCCCAACAACAGACACCATACCAAACAAACAACAAGCAAACATTCTCATCAAAACAAATTCACGAGTCAGCCATCTTAACCCCCACCGTGAAAAATCAACGAGTCATCTGATGAAAACGACTGTTTCCTACAGACCCAGACTATGCACCCTTCATTAACCCTTAAAAAGCGGCTCACCACTTAAGTCGAGTTAAATAAAGCTGGACTATGTGGCGGCGCTCGACATAACTCGAGTGGCAATTTCAGCACGTAATGTGGCTGAGAGAGAGAGACAAGTGGTGGCAGGAGACTAGCGAGTGTATGACTGCTCCAGACCACCGCGGCGAACCTACTGACATAAATCTCAGCTCCCTCCTCCCTCTCTCACTCGCTACATACTCAATTATGTACCGAAAGTACCGAATTACCTGCTTTTTGCACTCGCGTTGCACGGTTATTGCAAGAAAACTATCCATCATACAAGGATCGTTATGGTGCCATTCGAAAGCTCTGTTTATGCCCTTTCAGGGATAGATACTTGTTTTACATTCTGGGTCTTATTTAGGCATGAAAATGATCACGTAAACAGCCCTATTTTGGCTAAAAACACCCCGCTGGGCGATACACATAAATAAACCGCATAGGCCGCTCGTAAGGTGTTAATAGTCAGACCAAGCACATCCTCAACAACCTCAAACACTCATCCGCCTGTGACCCAGGCGAAATAAGTAACAAACACCTTACACACTTGGAACCACAAGGCATTCAAACACTCACCAACAGCTCAGTACAGCTATTCACACAACATAATACCCAATATCTTGAAGCATGGTGCCATCACTATAATCCCCAAACCAAACTCCACACAACCAGACTCCACACTACCCTCCTCTCATCACCCCATCACTCTCCCTTGCATCCCCTCAAAAGTTACCGAACGCCTCATTTTACAACTAACCACACCTCACATTCCCCTAGCTACATCACAACACCGATTTAAACCACTACACTCCTCAAACTTCTTTCTTACAGACCTCACACAAAAAGCTTTTGATGGCATCAATTTAGCTAGGCCACCACACAGAACATGTATCGTTACAATTGACATTAATAAAGCTTTTGATGCCATTCCCCTTCACAACCTTACAAACAAAATTATTAACACCAACCTGCAAAACAACACAAAAAGATGGCTGGCCAACTATCTAGCAGGCAAATATGCCCATGTATGTTTCCTGGCCAGTCATCAAACTTCAGAAATTTCAAAAACAGTGTCCCTCAGGAATCTGTCTTGTCAGAAACACATTTCAATCTATACATGCACATTGCACAACCTACCCATACCCCACATACTGACAGGCTCTTACAGAGAAGACATAGCACTCTCATGTACTTGATGTGCACATCAAGACGCAAACACAGCTGCACAACTCCTACAACCGTACCTCAACGCACTACACGACAGGTTCACCACAAACAGACTCAAATTAGCCGCACCCAATTCTACAGCGACTCTTCTCACACACTGGACAGTAGAACCGTCACATCCCTCACCTCACCTTAAACAATATCCCTATAACACACCCACACACACACAAAATCCTTGGTGTAACAATTATTATTATTACGATACATAAATATAATTTAAAACACATATTACAAACCTCAAAACAAACTGACACCAATACTAAACGGTCTCAAGTCACTTGCCCACACAACATTTCGACATAAACTACCACCACACTATACAAACAATATATAGGTTCAGTGGTAGAATATGCTAGCAATGCTTAGGCCTCTAACCTCTCTGAAACATATTTCAACAAACTACAGACCATATAGAACAAAGCTCTCAAAATAATCACTAGCTGCACAGTTACCACACCTACATACCACCTACACCAGGAAATCAAAGTTCTCAAACTCCAGGATCACCTTGATATGAGAAGCACAAAATTCCTCGCCGCAGCCTCCACAAACCAACTACATGGCAGAACATCCTCATACACCAAGAAATATATAAAACAACACCTAGAACTAGTTATAATTCACACATACTGTCTTCACTACCCCCTTGCCTACCCAAAGCCAGACTCCAGAAGCATATCCATACTAAAACCACCGTCCAGTCACTCAAAGACAACACTCGGCTACATGCACGGCCCCCTGAAATCCATCCCTCAGAAACCCTCCTTTCCTGTAAGGACATAGTCAACCTGGGTAGACTGCTATGTGGGCACCATCCAGCCCTTCTGACTTATCAGAGAAGGCTGGATGACTCCATCCAGGACACCTGTCTGGATTATAACACAACACCATACACTATCAAACACATTATGGAATACTATACATAACACACAACCACTTAAGCCAACAACACAACAAACACTCCTTGAGAACCTTGTGTGATAACCTAGTCCTTAGAAGCTCGGGGCTGTTCGGCCAGGCAACCTAGGGAACGACTACTACTAGTTGTTATAGAAGGTCAGCCTGGAGGGAAAATTATTACTTGTTAATATAGCTCAGCCTGCAGGGAAAATAGTGAGTTGAAGCAAATCTTCGTCATCTCTTCTTCGATTGACAATGAGTGAGAGAGAGAGAGAGAGAGAGAGGCGAAGACTGGTAAACAGACGGCCAAGTTACCTTGCTCATATTCCCAAATTCTTGGGTTCTACATATTGTTCCACCAAGCTACCTTCACAGCTTGTGTATAAGAGCCCAGGGAAGGCCATATATGAGACACAGATTATTTGTTAAAGTGTGGAAAGAGCTGTGAGAATATTTCCACATAGCTTTGTGTGTTGTGGGTGAGTGGCACAGGAAGGCGGGAAGCTCCACCAGCCATACCCCCCAACCCTCCTCACTCTCACTCGTTTCACCCACCACCTCCACCAACGCTGTCTCCAGTTGTGCCGCTTTTGTATGCAACCGAATTTTGATCTGAGTTATACTACAATAATTATATATGTGTGTATTTATATTATTATGCCCCTAGTCACACCCGCCACTTAGAGACCCCCACACGTGGTACGACGCTGAACCCTGAAGCTATACGCATGAAGGCTAGGGGTAGTTATAGGAACGTGGGGGGTGGCAAAACCACTCTTGTTAGGGCTTAGGCTCCCATAAAAAGGGACTCTCCTTGGCTGTGTTTTCGACCATCCCTAGATCTATGCAAGAAGATATAATTATGCCCTTTAGAGGGTGGGGGATTTGTAATCATTATCTCAAATTAAGCCAAGGAGATTAGGTAGGAGACTAGTGGGCTGATAGGTTCATAGGCTGTTAGATTATAGGAGAGTAAAGTATGAATAACAACATCCACACACATCAAAGGAGAATAGAACATCCAAAAGCACGTCCAGGTTACCGACCAAAGTTCTGGTGTGCCGTCTGTGGTAAGGCTGCCAAGCCTGATATTGACAAGGCCTGCTTACAACAAGACTGTCCTAACATATGTCACACTGCTTGCCTCACTGATAAAACAGAATTCAACTTTGAGGAAACAGGTAGCTTAAGAGACCACCTTGGGCTAGAAACAGGGATTACGTTCTATACAAAGGCGACAGGACCTGTACAAGCAGACAACCATACTGTAGATAAAGATAATGAAGATTTACACCAGTTGTTACCCAACAGACTGGTGGCCCTAAGAGAGGAACTGTCTTCATAAAAAACTAAGCTTTTCCAATACAAAGCTATAATAGACAAACTGCCTGAATAAAGACAAATATTTGTAAAAGCCATTTCTGTCATGATACCCTCATCGCAACACAAAATAGTAATGAAGAGATTCAGCAGCGCACCATTGCCGTTTCTGCTTACCCAGAAGGAATCAATGAGGAATGGGAGCTCATTGATGACAATGATTAACCGTATATATGGTGGACATCAGAACAGACAAAACAAAATTAGAACAAGATATCAACAAGGGGACTCCACCAACCGCAGTACCCAGCAACAGAGGAAACAACAACCTGCAGCCCCTCGCCAACAAGACATTCCTCTACTAGAAAATCAACCTCAACAGACTCTCCCCAAACATAGGGGATATCAAAACCAAGTACCAATGAGGAATCTGGATAGACAACAGAAAAAAGGCAAAACCATATATACACAGAACAAGAACATAGAGGAAAAGGCAGTAATGCACGCTATAACAAAAAAGGGAAACACACTGATGACAACAGATATCAAGACTTCCAAGAAGATCTGGAAGAACTGATGCACTCCAACACTGAACAAAGGAGATATCTTAAATCCATAAATCAGTACGCTGGTGAGGAAGAGTGTAATGAGTGTCATTGCTTCAGACATTCCAGGGAAAAGTGCCCTCGCCTAATGTACTGTGACTACTGCCATCGTAAATATCATACAATACAAAACTGTCGAGATAAGATTGGTGACCAGAGACAACAAGAGGTGATAAACACTTTAAGAGCTAGCACCCAGGAAACTGTGGCAGCAGTCCGCATGATACAGCTCCAACAGCAAGTATCACCGGACCATTACACACGAAATCACAGCAACAATACATCTAGCTATCCAGTATTTGGACAATCTGCCCCCTTCCCATTTAACTACAATGCTGGCCAACAACTGTCCCCCCCCCAGCCCAAGCACAATTGTTCCACCAATGAAAAATATGAATATTGTCAGCTAATGTGAGGGGTTTTCACACAAATATTGGCAACCTGACTCACCAATTTGTAAATAAAGAAAAAGCTGATATTATAGGTTTGATTCCCTAAGGGAAGTAGAGAAAACCTAATATTTAGTAGGGCCCCGTAATCATTGACGACTTCGCCTATCAGTAATAATAGTCTCCATTCAACATTCCGTGCCAGCATTTTGAATAGCCCGCGCGGAAGTATCAAGGAGTACTCGTCATAAGTGCACGCTTAATTCCCTTATGGGATCGTCATTTTGATCGGGTACCCTACAGGAAAAACTCTGTAAAATTAAAAAAAGAAAAAATAACTTAATATCTGTTATCATATGACTTGCCATATGCGTGGATTTCTCATGTTTTGCTTCCCCGACACCAGGCCCTCTAGCGGCCATCTTCGTCCTTCATTGATATACCAAGACTAAACTATAGAAATCAACGAATGGGAAGTGGGATGGTCGGGAGGGACAGTGTCGTCAATGATTACGGGGCCCTACTAAATATTAGGTTTTCTCTACTTCCCTTCGGGAATCAAACCTATAATTTAATAGGGCCCCTCCATCATTGACGACTTCGCCTGATTATCAAGACTGGAGGTGGGACATTCGTGACAATATCTTAACCTCAGGGAAGAAGAATCCGAATAATTTTTGTTTAAGTTTTATTGTATGCAAACAATATATAAAAAGTATAAAAGATTTGCAAGCAGTGCTTGACATTAAGAAACTGCTTGCTCATGGTCAGATCTTTACATTAGATCGTATGCATGATAAAGTGGGACACGCATGTGTTCCCTAGAACTATAACTCTGCAGTAGTTTTTCGTTCCAATCCTAAAATTATTTGTACAGTAAATATATTTGTACAATTTGGTAAAAAACATACATAGTTGCAACTATGCTAGATATCTTCTAGAATTAACATAAAAAATAATACTGGACTGTAGAACCCATCCTATCACAGCTCGTGATTCATCATAATCTCCAGGGGCACAGTGGGGAAATGGACTATTCCGCACCACCCACCCCCACCTTTTATTAACAACAAAACATTACATAATAGAACATTACCTACTGTACCCGTTGATGTAAAGCTACACAGGTACGCTTTGGTTTATCTAGAGCGACAGACAGGTAGCGTGTTAGGAACGTATGATTGGAAGCCCATAATTGAGTATTAGCAATGTCTTCTACTGAAATTTTTTGGAGAAATCTGAGAGAGACTGCCCATTTCCTGATATCGTGAGCCCTGCCTATCACGCCGGGATAACTTTCCCTAATAACGTCCACAAGCAAGGAAGCTAACTTTCGTTTCGTAACACGCCTATCTGTCTGGTTGTCCCATAATACACCTGGTTGGCAAGAATGCACAGCCCTCATAAACTTTTTGAGTGCTTGCACAGGACATAATAGGTGATGAGTAAGGCCCCTCTTTAAAGCCGGGACGGAAAATTAAGAAAATACATGGTGAGAATGTTCGTTCTTAGCTATAAATGTGGGAGACGGCACGATTTGAACATGATCGTGCAATCTCCCAAACCTAAGGCAATTAGGTTCGTTGCTCATCGCCGCCAGCTCAGACACCCTGTTTCCAGTGGCTAGAGCCATGAGGAATACAGCCTATTTCAAAAGTGAATCAAAATCCGGCGCATTATTATATTTGCGCGATTGAAGTACCGATAAGGCTTTGCCAAGTGACCAGGTGGGCATGAGCTGACGGGGTGGTGGGCGTAGCTTGAAACATGCCCTCATAAACCCTTTGTCCTCCGCCTGCGGTATGGAAAGGCCAGTGAGATCAAAAAAGGAGATTCTAATGGCAGACAAATGATTTTTTAAAGTGGTTACTGAATTTTTTTTCTGTTCGAATAGATAGTCTAAATAGTTGAAAATTAAAGCTCCTGAGGCAGTCGTTTGCCCTGACTCTACAATCCAGGTTGTGAAGGTTTTCAAATGGGATTGATATTGTCTCTTAGTGACACTTTCTCCAAATTGAGCTAACCATTTGGCATAGTAAATGTCCATAAGGCAAAACTGAGCGAGGTCCGAAGGTTGCCAATTGTTTCCAAGTGGAAAGCAGAGACCGGGAGGGACACCGGGTTCCTGCACCACTGTTGCAATTGGTGGTACCATACCTGGGCTGGCCATAGCGGCGCAATGATCGAGACTAGGCCCCGGTAACCCCTCAGCTTGTGAAATATTTTGCACATTAGCACAGAATCTGGTGGAGGAAACAGATAGATTGACGTCCACCTGTTCCAATCTACCAACAATGCATCGGGTCCCCCCGCCGGGGTTACCCCTTGACGAGTGAGGAAGAGGGGGAGTCTGTGGTTTTCTGTGGATGCAAACAGGTCCACTTGTGGACGGTATGGCTTTGCAATCATCTTGTCGAAGATGGCCTGTCTGATTGTCCATTCTACTAGAGTGCTCCGCCGGCAAGAGAGAGCGTCTGCCCAGACGTTCGCCACGCAGGGGAGATATGTTGCATGCAGGAAAATGCCTAGCGATTCGGCCAGGGCAAAAATCTGTTCGGAATCCTTCAGCAACTCTCGCAACCTCACTGAGCCCTGTTTCTGAATACAATAAACTGCAGTTTGGTTGTCCATTCGAAACGCTATTGATTTGTTTTTCAAAGTCATGCCGTGAGTTTGGAGAAAAAAGATAGGGACTAAAAGCTCTTGCTTGTTGATATGTGACTGATTGTCGTCTGACCAGGTGCCTTGACCTTGATGGCCCAGGTTTGACTGATAGCCCCAACCTAGTGCCCTTGAGGTGTCTGTGTCTACCCATACCGTAGGAGGGGGAGAAACCTATGTCGTGATAGAGTAGAGGACTTCTTGCTTATCCCAGACCGAGAGTAAGCTGTGGATTAATGGAGGAATTGGCCATAATTTCTTCTCCGGCGAGAGAGGGAAAACTTTGTTGCCTTCCAGGATTAATCGTTTGACTTTCAACCGGCCCAACTTCACAGTTAATTGTATCCAGTTGAGAGAACCGATCAGGGAATCCCACGTCTTCCTGGTCGTATCCAGACTGTGGAGAAAACGGAACAGTTTCCTGCGAAATCTGTCTAGGTTGTCTATACTCTGAGTAAGAGTCAGAGTGACGGTATCCCAGACCAGCCCTATACACTGAATAGTCCTTGTGGGGACAAGGAGAGACTTCGCCAAGTTCACCTTAAACCCCAGGGTTTGTACATGAGCTAACACTTGGTTTACATGATCTTGACATAATTCCATAGAGTTCGCCACTACCAGCCAGTCGTCTAGATACCAAAACCCTGTATGCCCCGGACTAATAGGGGCAAAAGGGCTTGCCGGACAAGTTTTGTGAAAATTCTCGGTGCCAGGTTCAACCCGAATGGCATTCTCTGGAAGACATACTGTAAGTCTCTTGCCTGACCCTCAGAGCGAGGAATTTTTGGAACCGCTTATTTATAGAGACATGCCAATAGGCATCCTCGAGATAGATTGAGCACATCCAACCTTGCGGCGGAAGCGCGAGTCTGAGTTGCTGAACTGTAAGCATCCTGAAGGGTGAATTCTCTATAAATGTGTTCAGTTGCGAGAGATCTAGAACTGGTCGCATCTGCACACTGTCCCTTTTTGTCACTAAGAAAAGTCTTGAGGTGAATACTAGGTGATTCGAATTACCCGGGATAAGGACATGTTTGGCAATCATTTCCTGGAGTAGAGTCTCCTCCTCCTGAGACACATTGTTGTATTTCCGCGGCTGACGCAGTCAAGGCCGCCGGCGCCACCGCCAGGTGATTCCTTTGCTCACTACTTTCCTGGCTCAAGTTTTCTTGGGCCAGGCCGAGTGGAATGAGCGAAACGAACCCAGGTGCAACCTGGGCCCGTCCTTCAAGGCAACTCTCAAATCCTGTGTCCTTAAGCATGGTACTGGGAGGCTGAGAGTATGGGTGGCTAGTTTTTTGGAGGGGGAGGTGAGTTGGTATCCGACGCCTGGCTAGGTTTGGCTGATGCTTGCCCCTGACTAACCTTCTGTGGGGCTTTACCTTTATACCCAGAGTATTTACCTTGTTTGGACTTGTGCAGATTACCTCCCTGCTGAGGAGGGGGTCTGGGGTCCCTTGGTGACTGTTTAGCTTGTGGCTGGTATGGCTTGTTACCGCCCTTTGATTTATGAAAGGGCTTCTTAGCAATCTTAGTCAATTAGCCTTAATTGACACATCCACCACTCTCCCTGCCTCATCTTTCGCCCTAAATGTTCTACTCTTATCAATTTCGATATACCACCCGCCGGGGACTGGCAGTTCCCCTGATACGGAAGGTTGAGCTAGATGAGGGTTCTCTGGTGTCACGGGGACCCAAGAACAATCAGGGCCATAGAGGAGGGGCATGGGGCCCTTCTTCACAGGCGCCTTATCTAAGGGAGGGGGAGGGATATCGGCAATAACCCTTAGACTGGAGGTAGTCAGTGTCACCGGCACTGTAGTGCCTGGAGCTGCAGCCACCACCGGGGTAGGAATTGATGGAAGAAAACCTGGGGGATCTAGAGGCCTTATGACAGAAGGACTAGGGGCCACTGCTGGTTGAGAAACCGGGGGGTCAGAGGAGGCTGGGAGTTGATAATGTTGCATAACCTTGAGCAATAAATCACTTATCTAATCTGAAGTAACACACTTACTGTGGGAGTCCCTGGATGAGTGGGAACTAGCTTCAGAATCCTCACCTGTGAGTGACTGGGGAGCCGGGGAGAACATAACTTCCTCCGGCTCCCGACTCAACTCCGAATTCTCCTGTTGTACCTCTAATTCATGATCCGTCGGGGGCCACATTAAATCTGGAACCAATGATGGCAACATGTCTATGTTACCGTCCTCAGTTCTTTCCTGATTGACGTTAAAAAGAGGTTGGGATGGTTCAGACTGACGCCAGTAACCCCCTGCCACAAAGGGCTGGGAGTCTGGAATCACTTGCGAGTTCACTTGTGACCCCGACGGATATGCCCTGTACTGGTCGGCCAGCACCCTACACGGGTCTGTCGACCGAACACTACGGGGTACATAACTCAATTTAGGTATGTCAAAGGTAACATTGGTAGGTACACTCAAGGATTGTACATGACTAGGTGTGGATTCCAGTACATCTTTCCCTACTTCTGAGTCCCCAGATTCACATTGAGGCGTGTCAGAGGTAGGGGTAGGGGGCGGTGGCTGAGGGTCCCTCCGGCTGCCGCTGCTTGCCTGACTCGTCGCTCTCACAGAGTCCTCTCTCCGGCGTTTGGTGGACCGGCAACACTCTGTGGAAGAGTGTCTAGACTGTTTGCGGGGGGATCTAGATCTTGACCTCGACTTCCGCCTCGGAGATGGTGATCGTCTCCTCTTGGCACGGTCGGAGGGGGGAACCTCGGTGACATCACTCTCACTGCTACTACTCACTACCTCTTTGCTGAGGGCTTTCGACTTGACTTTGGGTCTGACAGATTTAGAGGAACCGGGTTTCACAAGGGGTGACTTTATAATAAGTTGTTCCCATAGAACTTCATCATCACAGTGAAGTGCCTTATGGGCTGTGTCTTTGGCATAAGAATTAAATGTAGCCTTAATCTCTTGTAAGGCCGCTAGACATGATAAGTCTTTATTAGTAACTAACGTGGTTTTCAAATCAGAGCAAATTGAACAGCATTTGGATAACCACAAGCCTCTAGAACGATCCAAGCACTTAATTCATAGTTTGTGAGTGAAAATAGGCAACAGAGAGCAGGTAGGAATAATGCATAGTTCAAACCTCGGCATGGTGCCAAAAAACCCCCCCCCCCCCCCCCCCCCCGCCGGGATCAGCCGCCCAAACTCCGCCGGAGTAGCAGTCTAAGGAGCCTGGAAATAAAAAATGTCCAGGAGCCAGGAGTCAATGCTCATAAGGATAACCTGCGAGGTGTTACACATCCTAACTCGAGTCCTCCGGAAAATTAGCTATAGTGCTCCATTACTCTAACCTTCCGCTGGACTCGTCTAAGCCGATTTTTAACTACTTACCTGTGACAAGTGTCACAGGTCCCTTGACCTTTTAGTGTCTGATTATTAATAAAACAGTTTGCAAAACTAATCTTTTCACTCTTGTACACTCAACTTGTGGCGCCGCAGGGCGAGAAAGTAACCGTGTAACTGGATCAGTCAGGGCGAGTTAACTCGGCGGACCGAGTTCGCAGCCCCCTTAGGAATGCAGTTCCGCCGGGAGAATGTGGTTCAGCCAAACCACGCCGGGATCTTTTGATTGTTCCTATCCGTTTTTAAGACGGATAACCTGGGCCCACCGCACGGAGCCGCCGGAAAAAACAAACAAACTCAGGAGAATGGAGCTAAGGCACAGCTCTACTAACCCAAGTCCCACACATAACACATCATAAAATATATGGGGACGTCTTCCTTACCCCAAAACATGCCAACAAACATGTTAAATCACTAGGGGTAAACATAGGCATATAATAACAATACAGAACATTTAGCATCCTAAATTACCTGAAGCCTACGCCGGAGACCCATACTAAGACTGACAACGAGGTACGAAGAACATCACAGGTAGACAATGTTCCGAAGACCCAGCAACAGCACCCAGATGAGGGAGGCCCACCCAAGGGGCCCAAAGCAAAACACGAACTCTAGAAGGTGGAGCACCACGTGCAGACACCCTTAAACCAGAGCATTTGCTGATATATGAATAATATGACATGTACTTTCCTCAATACTGACAGTCTGTATCATGCCTTGTAGAGTGGTAGCCTCCTAGCTAAGTAATCACAAAAGCTAAAGGCGTAACACAACAAATAACACACGCGGTACGACGATCCTGGTACACGTAGACGCCTGTTACAAAAGTACCCTATTTTTACACACACTTCCTGCGGACATACCAATTTGGCAGCCGTGCTAGCTAATCTAAACCTTGTTACTACATCACAGATGTATACAAATGAGTAAGGACTCACTAGAAGCTCTGGAACGTCGAATGAAGCGGAGCGCGGCGCAAGCCTTGTTGACAGTGTGGCCGCGGAAGTTGGAAGGACGAAGATGGCCGCTAGAGGGCCTGGTGTCGGGGAAGCAAACCATGAGAAATCCACGCATATGGCAAGTCATATGATAACAGATATTCAGTTATTTTTTAATTTTTATATTTTACAGAGTTTTTTTCTGTAGGGTACCCGATCAAAATGACGATCCCATAATGGAATTAAGCGTGCACTTATGACGATAACTCCATGATACTTCCGCGCGGGCTATTCAAAATGCTGGCGCGGGATGTTGAATGGAGACTATTATTATTAATAGCCAAAGTCGTCAATGATGGAGGGGCCCTATTAAATAGTCTTCTTGGAGGAGACTCTCCTAGATGATACGGTGCCTCCCAACTATGGCAAACATTGCAGGTTTCACATCGTGGTACAGGAGAGATCACAACACGCAAGGTGGAGGAGTAGCTCAGTGTTATAGGGAGGGACTTCAAATCCAAGTCATTGACATTCCAATACCTAACGAACTGGAGATAATTCTCTTCAAGATTATTGACAATACCTCTCAAGGTGTTCTTTGCTGTGGGTGTTACCGCCCACCATCACAGGGAACAAAGTTATTAGATTTCCTCATGAAGAATATCGATCATCTTATGCAAAAGAATAACTGTGCCAGAGTACTGATTATTGGTGACCTGAACCAACACCGAGTACAAGTCTCATTTGATCATCTCTTGGCAGTTTTCAATCTCCAAAATAATGAGAATTTTCCTACTCATACATCTGGTTCAACCTTGCATCCTGTATTTACTGATTTGCCTTCCCACACTGTTCATTGCTCTCCACTTGGGATTGTTGGCTCCTCCAATCATGCGGCAGTTCTCACTAAGATAAGACTGAAGATACATTGAGAAGAGACTTGTGAGAGAAAGTTATGGAGATGGGAGAAAGCGGATTGGCATGGATTTTGACAAAATCTAAATATTACAAGATGGACAGATGTTATACATGGGAATGTAAACCAACAAGTAAACGCATTCACAACCAAGATCAATGAACTGCAACAAATATATGTTCCACACAAAATTCACACATACAAACCTTCTAACCAGCCATGGTTTGGCCCACAGTGTAAAGCTGCATCAGATGCCAAATATAAGGCTTGGTTAAGATACAAAAATAAATCTTCATTAAGAAACAAAGAACTACATAAAAAAACTGTGGCACGTATGAACCAGGTACAGAGATGGGCAAAGAAGCAATGGGAAAACAGCACAAAACAGAAATTAAGACATGGAAAAATTGGAAGTAAGCAATGGTGTGGCATAGTTAAGGAGAAACAAGGAAATTCTAGAGATGAAACTATCCCGCCACTAACTCTAACAGATGTTACAGTAGCATTAAAAACAGAAGAAAAGGTGAATGCACTAGTCCAACATTTCTCTGCAAAGATATCTGTACCAAATCCACAACACTAGCCACCTAAAATGTCTGTAACAGAGCAAAATGAAAACAAAATAAGTGTTGTGACCACAACAAAAATGGAAGTTTATGAACACCTAAGAAACCTGGATGAGAGAAATGCAGTGGGACCAGAGGGTATCAACCCACGCACAATGAGGAGATGTGCTAAAGAACTAGCTGGTCCATTATGTATTATCTTTAATAACTGTCTAACAGAGAATCAATGGCCAGAAATATCGAAATTGAGCAATGTCATCCCGGTGCATAAGAAAGGAAGTAAGTGTGACATGAAGAACTACCTTCCTGTATCATTACTTTCCATTACAAGCAAAGTTCTGGAAAAAATAATATCATCACGCCTCACACATCATCTGGTAAAAAATCACCTATTATGTGCAAGGCAGTATGGATTTAGGAAAGGTTACTCCGCTGCCGACCTCCATATCCTATTATCATCCGAGTGGACTGCTGCACTTGACAAAGGGAAACGCACCTGTGTTCTATCATTAGATATTGAAGGTGCCTTTGATAGAGTGTGGCATAGGGGATTGCTAGAGAAACTACAGTCAGTAGGAGTAGCAGGTGGTCTCTATGAAATTATAGAAAACTACTTAAAGAATAGAAAACTTAAAGTAGTCTTGAATAATAAGGAATCTGTACATCACAACATCAAGGCTGGAGTGCCACAAGGGAGCGTCTTGGGACCTCTATTGTGGAATGTTTTCATTAACGACCTTCTTCACCTCATTCCTGAAGCCCAAGCATTTGCTGATGATGGAACATTGGCAGCTACCTATGATCCAAAAGAGGAAGCAGCTGCAGTAGCCCTGGTCACTAAGAGACAGGGTCACATTACAAAATGGGGTGAAAAGTGGCAGGTTAGATTTGCTCCTCATAAGACCCAACTTATGATTATATCTAGGGCTGATGCACAATTGCAATTAAACTTCAAGGGAAGCATCATTAATTCAAAGAATGAGGTTGACATATTAGGTGTCGTCTATGATAAAAAGTTAAATTTCAAAACACACATAGAAAACATTGCTAGAAAAGCTTCAGAAAATTAACTTCTCTCAGGAAAATATCAAGCCTGTTAGAAAAAAAGGAAAGGAGATTTTGTACAAAGCCCAAATCAGATCTGCAATGGAGTATTCATTTCTCACATGGGGAGGTGCGGCAAATATACATTTGAAACTCTTGGACAAGGTACAGAGTACACAAAGAAAAATAGAAAATGAATCTCCTACTCCACCTGAAGCAAAACTCGACAACCTACAGCATAGAAGGGATGTTGCTGGACTTACAACCCTGTTTAAGATCCAGTGTCAGAACACCCCTCACTTACAGTCTCTAAGTCAAACACAGCGACAGTGGGAGCGAACCACAAGAATAGTGGAAAGAGCCCCAGATGCGTTGGAGGAGCCGCGCTGTCACACTTCAGCATATCAGAGACAGTTTATTCCAAGATACTGTAGATTATGGAATAAAATCCTAAGTCAAGGCAACAATGTACACAGTTTGAAATGCTATATAAATGTTTGGCTAAAGAATAACCAGACATAAAATCAAGCTTTAATATCAAGGTTGGGCTTTAAGATAGGTACCATTTCAACGCATTCACCTTTAGCCTGGAAAATAATTATTCGGCCTATCAAAAGGCACCTAATGTAACCTCTGAAATAATAAGTGTTGACAAAAAAATAAAAAAAATAAAAAGAGAGAGAGAGAGAGAGCGCATGCCAAGAATCTACCCCATTAAAATCCATGGCAATGAAGGTGGTAAGCAGGGTACCCACCAATATTTCCTTGAGCAATATACAATGTTGTAGGATATATATGTCACAGACAATAACAAAAATGGAATCATTTAAACAGTCACTTACTCACACACATACACACACACACACACAGGCACCAACACAGCTCACCAATCACCCTCCACCAACACAGCCCACCACTCACCCTCCACCAACACAGCCCACCACTCACCCTCATCCATGTCCTTTGGAGTGAAGACATGTTCTTGAGCCGTAAAAAAAACTCTAAAGACTACACACTTAAAACTCGCACACAGAAGGGAAACTTACAAGCACCCCTCACACATATCTACACAAACACTCACATACAAATCCTATGAACAGTCACTCACATAGACACATGCATACACGTCCAGGGTTACTACATCAAGTCACCTAGATAGTAAGTAAATGCCGAAAATCGCTAGAATAATGCCACAATCTCTACAATAATGCTCTAAATGGCTTAAATCTCCAGTATATCGCTAGAATACATGTCGCTAGATGTAAAAACTTGCCTCTAGATCGAAGTAAATACCTCTAGATCTAGCAGGAAAGAATGTAAATTGGCAAAACTAATGCAACGTACACACAAACCCAGTCCCTCACCCCATCGACATCATTGACAGAGAAGGTGGTAAGGAGGGTGCCGAGCGGTATGTTCTAGAGTAGTAAACAATACACAATGATATGAAATGGAATCCTATAAACAGCCACTCACATATAGACACACACTCCTTCCAGAGCATTGGCAGTGAGGGTGCCCAGCTGTATATTCCAGAGTAGTAAACAGTACTCAATTATATTAAGGGGGGATGGTTCATATTTTGGTCGAGGTTTTCATGTATTTATTATTGTTCTAGTGGCCTCCCTCGACCTCCATCAAGCTTAATAAAGCACCCCGTAGACCCTCTCCAAGATAAATTTGTACATTTGTTGGTAGAAAAATGGCCCGGCCAAAGGCCGATTCCTCTTATAATTACAGGCTCGCTATCGCTCGCCAGGAAAAAATGACACCTAAATGGCATGAAAGGTCTTAATATTGACAACGAAATGGGGCTAACACTCTGAAAATCGCCAAAAGCATGATGGAGAAGGGAGTCCAGAAAAACGGCCTATCTTCCCTTAAATGGAATCCTATGAGCAGGTCAGGTCAGGGGAATAGAAAGAGGCATACAGACGCTGACAAACAAACACAAACCAACACTTACCCCATCCACGTCACTGGCAGAGAAGGTAGCGAGGAGGGTGCCGATGGGTGTGTCCTCAGCCAGGGTAAGGCGGGCGTGGTTTCTGGTGAAGGTGGGCGTGTTATCATTGTTATCCATCAGTCTCAGGTTCACCCAGGCGCCGTCTACGTGGTACTTGTCACCCCAACCGCTCTCACCCTCAACACACACAAATTAACCTTTTCAGTATATCATGCCGCATTTCTTCTTTATATTTTGGGTTATTATTTGAGGATTTTATGAAGATTAGAAAGATAATGTTGTACTTAAAAGAATCATGATGCATTTTTTCATTATATTGTGGGTATTATTAGAAGATTTTATGAACATTAGAGATGGGTGTATTTAAAGAAATAATTAAGGTACATGCTATGCATTTAATTGCTAGAAGTTCTTCCTAAGCTGTATTAAACTGCAAAAAGATAGGCAGAATATAATTAACCAAAAGAATCTAAGGGATTAAATTCTGTGTAGAGCCAAACACTAATGTCACTGATGCCAAGTCACTAAAATCCATTACATACATTAATATTGTCATTATTTACTATCTTCCAGGTGTATAGTAATTTGGAAATGTACTGTATATCATAGAAACAAAATTATGCTTAATGCTACTTTTATTTATTGTTTAATAGAAATACTAAAATCGTTGATAGAGAGAAAAAACAAAACGAGAGAGGGATAGAGGGAGGAGTACACACTAACAAATACTACTACAATGTAAAATTAACTAGGAAAATTTACAGAATAAATGCAAACACCATAATTATGAGGAGGAGTACTTTTTGTTTACAATGTTTCGCAGATAGTTTCTTTAGGTCACTGAAGAAGCTATCTGCGAAACGTTGTCAATAATGTGTTCCTCCTCATATGTTTATATTATGGGGGGAATGGTTCATATTTTGGTCGAGTTTTTATGTATATTTATTATTGTCCTAGGTTCCTCCCTAGACCTCCATCAAACAGAAAAAAACACCCCCTTCAAGATTAATTTGTAAATTTTTCGGTAGAATAATGTCCCGGCCGAAGGCCGTTTCCTCTTATAATTACAGGCTTGCTATTGCTCGCCAGGAAAAAAATCGACACCTAAATAGTACAAAAGGTCTAAATATTGACAAAGAAATGGTGCGAAAACTATTAAAATCGCCAAACCAATGGGACTAACTTCATTTAATCTGAAAACTAATGGGGCTACGCATGAGGGAGAAAGGGGTCCAGAAAAACGGCCTGTCTTCCCTTAAAAACACCTACCATATCAGTGACCTGGACCTTGAATCTGAAGCCTTTCCTGTGGCTGGGGTTCTCGTAGTCTAAGGGTATAAGGGCCAGTAGGTCGCCGCCTGGGTTACCGCGGAGCCTACCCACCAGCCGGAACATCTGCCAACCACGACCACTTCCCGGCACCACCTCCACAAAAAAACGATATAAATACATTAAAAATATAAAAATATATACATAGATGCATTGAATAACCATAATAATAATTTTGGTAAATAATGTGATGGTTGTATAATATAAAAGTGCTGTACCAGAACCGACCAATCAGCGAGCGGTCTAGAATGTGTCAAAAGGTCTATCTATCTATCTATTGCCTGACGCCGTGATCCCCGAAGGGGTGGCCACGAACGAACCGCCCCCATGCACCTCTGTCCCCAGTCAGTCAACGCCCCTCCCCCCAACCAGCACCGCCCTCGTTCATGTACTTCCTCACTCCATCCTTCCACCTCATATTCGGTCTAGTTCTCCCTCTCTGTCAAAAGGTACAGAGAGTAAAGAAGCGAATTGTAAAGCAAAGTGCGTTGATTGGCTGATGACTTTTCCCCTTCGGCGATGGTAAACAACACTCCCGCTCAAGATATTTCCACCACCAGATCCTTCCCCGCAACGAAAATTCGTGCAAGCCTGCACTGCCTAACTACTATTATGATACAGGTAATGTGGGCTCTTGTGACTAGTGTAGATATGAGATTCGTGCAAGCCTGCACTGCCTAACTACTATTATGATACAGGTAGTGTGGGCTCTTGTGACTAGTGTAGATATGAGATTCGTGCAAGCCTGCACTGCCTAACTACTATTATGATACAGGTAATGTGGGCTCTTGTGACTAGTGTAGATATGAGATTCGTGCAAGCCTGCACTGCCTAACTACTATTATGATACAGGTAGTGTGGGCTCTTGTGACTAGTGTAGATATGAGATTCGTGCAAGCCTGCACTGCCTAACTACTATTATGATACAGGTAATGTGGGCTCTTGTGACTAGTGTAGATATGAGATTTCTTTTGTATGACATTGGAATGAAGGAGGACAATTTTGTAGTTAGGCCGATCTATGTAGGCTTCCTATTGATGGATGTGGAGAAGTTGTTGTTCGAGTGATCAATTACGATATCAAGGAAAGGAAGGCCACCGTTTGATTTAGTTTCGGAGGTGAATTCAATATTTCCATGCTTTGAGTTAAGATTGGCTAGGAATTGTGGGATGTTTTATTTTTCTCTGAATGCGAGAAATGTGTCTTCAACATAACGGCGGTAGAACAAAGGTTTGAAGGGATTATGGTATTCGGTTGATCACTGTTGTTCATGGTGGGCTAGGAAGGCGCTGGCGAGTTAGGGGCCGAGGGGGCTTCCCATAGACTGTCTTGTCTGTGAGAATGTTTGCTTGTTCAACAGGAAGAAACTGTCATGTGCGGCCAGTGTGAGGAGTCTACGGGGGTCATACCTAAAGTAGAAATTTATACTGGAAGTAGAGAATATTCACAATTTTTAAGACTACATTTTCAGAACCCCATTAGATGAAGTACAGTCATAACCCCTCTATAGCGCATTCACCTATCACAATTTCCTTCTAACATGCTCACCTTAAAAGCTGCCGTCCCCCCTTATAACTCACCGAAACTGGCCATAGCGCACTCCCAAAATCTCTGTGATCCGTTTATGTCACAGCTTGAAATATGCACTACCCGCTTCATGATTAGCCCTACCAATCTATGTCACAGCCCACATCGTATACGAGACTTCTGGAATACAAATAGGTAGCAGTGGAAGGCGAGTTACAGTCAGTAGAGTTAGAGAGAGAGGCTAGAATGATGGCTGAGCATCGTTTTAGCGAGACGACAGAGGATGATATCATGGATATGCTACGCCCACTTTCAGTATCAGGTGAGGACATTGTAGAAAAGGTCTCGTGAGTTGAGTGCCCAGCTTCAGCATTTGTTGGAGCAGGACGCCAGTCAAGACCATGAAGGAAACTGTGCCATGACCTGCCAAGTTGTAAACAAGTCTGGGGATAGATACCACCAACACATATATAACCTCCAACAACGACAGATAGCAGACTTTTTCGTAGCCGTCAGCCCAGCAATCTGAACACCAAGCTGAAAATCCCAGTTTTGCTGGTGTCCCTGATGGTTCAAAGTTTTGGAGACGCAGAGGCCTTTTTGGATGAATTGGCGAATGACTCACCCAGCTCCAAGCCTCAGAGAAGGGAAAATAATGTTCATCCATAATGTATGATGCAAATGGGTAATGTGGACTTAATAGATTAAATCTCTTGGCTAAATCACTTTGTCTACCTCTGTTAGTGGTCTGCATATTGCAAAAGAGAGAACAACCGTCAACAACCCCTGCCACCAAACCGTCTCTTCACTTACTCATAGGTGTATGTCTCCTGGATTATTTAATTGTGTAATGTTTAACCACTAATCAATAAATATCCATGTTTAGCCATTATCTAATCTTCTACTCACTAAAAACCAATAATAGAAAGCAAAAAGTAGGGCATCAAGTAAAACAAAAATTGGTTTAGTTTATGGCCTTGAGGAACCAAATTAATGAATTACATTGTTACTCCTGCCTCTCACACAATTTACGCATCGCACACTCGCGGCGGCACCTATTAGGTGCGATAGGCGGGGGTTGACTATTAATATTGATTACAGTGCATATGTGTACAGGAGATAATTGTTAATAAAACTGTTTTGCTCACAATCAGCTGTTACTGTTTTTCTATGTATTTGAAGAAGGCAAAAGGCAAAGTTGCCTGTAAAAAGAGTCTCTCCAAAAGTTGAAAGAGTAAGAGAGCCAAAAATAAATGTTTTGTTTTGTTTTGGTGTATTGAAAAGAATAGTGGTGTGCTTGTTTTGTGTAGTGAAATGGATAGGAGAAGGAGGTGTTTGTTAAATCTAGCTGGATTACTCTCTGTGTAGGTGAGACACAAACAGATTGTCCACCAAGAGTTTGTAATTTATGTAACAATAAGAATAATTGATGAGCGAGACCTGAAAAAAACACAAGCTCCCATGGATAAGGTCTACGATCCATGTCTCACCGAACTCAATGGTGAAGAAAGTACGGGAGAACTACTTACAGGAGAACGATCGGCCCAGACCCTCCCTAGCGCATTGTATGTTTTGTATGAACTTGCTCGTGTACAGCGGCACAGTGCGTTCATGTATTGAGTAATGTTCACATGTGTGGGGAGGATCCTCTTACACCGCACTTCTACACAAAGTAGAAAGGAAGGCTTGTCGTATCATTGATTCACACCCACTCAGCAACTCTCTCTCTCTCTTCGCCGCAATGTTGCATCTCTCTCGCTATTCTATCGCTACTACAATAATCAGAGCTCTCCCAGTGTATACCACCTCCTCTACGTAGGGTACGTGGTACCTGTCTTGCAACATAATCCCACCCCTACTCTGTGCAACTCTCCAACCCAAGAGTGAAACTTTACTGTCTTTCTTCTATTCAAAGCTGAGCTCTGGAGCTATCTCCCAAAATCAGTCTTTCCCTCTTCCTATGACTTAAATTGCTTCAAACTCTGTGTGTCCAGGCATTTTGGGCTCGAACGTCCCTTGATTTTGGCCCTGTCACTCTTTCAACTATGGGGGAGGCACTCGCTACAAGCAGTTCTGCCTTTTGTCTCCCTCATTCACATAGAAACAAATACTGTATTGAGTATTGTTCACACGTATGGGGAGGATCCTCTTACACAGTACTTCCAGACAAAGTAGAAAAGAAAGCCTTCCGTCTCCTTAACTCACCAATTTTCTGCAGTCCCTCTTTCTTCGCCACAATGTTGCATCTCTCACTATTCTACCACTACAGTGTTCCTCAGAGGTCTCCCAGTGTATACCACCCCCTCTTCGTAGAGCACGTAGCACCCGTCTTGCTACACATCCCACCTCTACTCTGTGCAACTCTCCAACCCAAGAGTGAAACGCTACCCTCAATCTTTCTTCTATTCACCAGCTGAGTTATGGAACTCTCCCCCAGAATCAGTCTTTCCCTCTTCCTATGACTTAAATTGCTTCAAACTTTGTGTGTCCAGACATTTTGGCTCGAACATCCCTTGATTTTGGCCAAGCCACTCTTTTCAACTCTAAGGGGGCACCCATCACAGGCAGTTCTGCATTTTGTCTCTCCCACTCACATAGAGCAAACAAAAACGAAAAAACAAATTACTTACTCTATAAGCAAAGTTGTTGGTGACATCCTGATCTATGACGGACAGCGTGGCGAGGACGTGGTCTGGGGCGAGACTCTCGGAAACGTTGAGAGTCCACTCTGGCCGGGAAAACCTTGGGGGGACGTCGTTCACATCACCAACCTCAACTACCACCGTGCCTGTGCCTGGAGATATAAACAATTAATAACTTTAATATGAGAATTGCACATCATCCAACATTACCACCGTACTACTCTGTCTGTGTGTGGTGTCTGATAATAATTTGTGGAGTTTTCTGGGTTTGGAGATATATATTCATATACACCACACACAGACAGAGTAGTTCGGATTGCAGGGCAAGTGAGTGGAGGAGGATGAGAAGGGGTAGGTGGTGTGGGTGTTGGTGATGGTGAGGGCCTAGCTATGGTGTGTGAGGGAGTCATGGGGGACTCTTGAGGAGTCGGGTTGCTCGAACTCCTCGTACTCCATGGCCCTCTTGCGCACTGCGGTCCCCTTCATAGTGTGGGGCTTCCATGTCCTCTTCCCGCACTGACCAGTCCCCTGCCCTGAATGGCACAGCCTACACCCTCTTATCCCTGATGTATGAGTCAGGGTCCCTGGGCTCCCCAGAAGAGTTCGGGTACATCTCCACTCTTCCCCTCTAGATTAGGGTGTCTATGGTGTTAGGCGGTCCCCCTGTAATAGGGGTGTCTCTGGTGATAGCTGTCCCCCTGGTATCTAAAAGGGGTGTGGTTCCCCTATAATAGGGGTGTCTCTGGTGATAGCTGTCCCCCTGGTATCTGAAAGGGGTGTGGTCCCCTGTAATACGGGTGTCTCTGGTGATAGCTGTCCCCCTGGTATCTAAAAGGGGTGTCTCTGGTGATAGCTGTCCCCCTTTTATCTGAAAGGGGTGTGGTCCCCCTGCAATAGGGGTGTCTCTGGTGATAGCTGTCCCCCTGGTATCTGAACAGGGCGTGGTCCCCCTGTAATAGGGGAGTCTCTTGGGATCGCTGTCCCCCTGGTATCTGAAAGGGGTGTTTCCGGGTGGATGGGACTCGATAGCCTTGGCGGGCAACCTATCTAGGGGAAAAAAAACCTACACAAATCACCGATGGGCGACACGCTAATCGGTGCCACTTATAGGTGGCGATTTTTATAATATACAACAACATACCCAAAGCAATTAACCCCTTGAGGATCATGACGCATTTCAGTAGTTTATTTTGGTCATCTGTAGACAATTTGATACAGCTTAACCCCCTGAGTGCCAGGTCCATATATACTGTACAGTATATGGACTGAGGTGTTGGACCCTACCTTTCACAAACCCTCCCAGCCCTCTTCTCCAAAACACCATGTTAATGATTATATATATATATATATATATATATATAATACAACAAAATTATATAGCTATAAGAATATTTACCAGTGATTATATATCATAAGGCTTTGTGACAATCTTTAGTGTGTGTGTAAGGGATAAAAAACCAAGCCCAATGCATTGCAACGATAAATGATTCAAGATAATGTGACATAAAAACGTGTGTAGTTTGCAGACCTGTAAATCGTGTCCAGAGTGTGTTTATATCCCCAAAACAATTGTGCATTAAATATACAATTCATACTCAATGGTGATATACCCCAAATACTCTCAAAGTGTGTACGTAAGGAACAAAATAAATTCCTTTTTTTGTTTACAAAATCCATACAGTATATACAGTATATTATTTTGCGAAACCTTGGTGACTCTCTTGATCGTACGTACATGTGTGTGTACTAAAGGTAGTCCATACTGAACATACCACTACTTGAAATGCCTGCATTCGTCGAAACCAGATGGTGGGAGCACTTGGAAGTCGGTCGGAATAACCAAAAAGGCGATAAAGATTAAGATAAAGTATTCCGTATTAACATGATTACTTTCAATTCAGTACCTATATATATTTGGGCGAAAATGGACTAAGTGAGTGCTTTATTTACCACTATCCTTACTTTTTCATCCAACATTTTTTTGTTCTATGTGCATGGAGGATATAAAAGGCAGGTTGCCTGCAACGAGTGTCTCCCTCCAAAGTTAAAAGAGTGACAGAGCCAAATTCAAGGAGTGTTGGAGTCAAAATGCCTGGACACACAAACTTTAAAGCAGTCTAAGTCATAGGATGAAGGAATGACTGATTGAGGAAGAGATTTCCAGAGTACACTTGTTGAGTATAAGAAAGTGATAACATTTGCTAATTCTTGTTTTGGATGGCTGGACCGAATAGGAGTGGGACTGTGTGTTAAGGCGGGAGCTCTGAAGAACACTAATTGTTGTAATAGCGATAGAAGAGTGAAAGAGATGCAACATTGCGGTGTGTAGAAAGGGATTCTAGGGAACTAGTAAGAGGAAGCGAGTTGATGAGGCAAAATGCTTTTGATTCTACTCGTTCGAGAAGTGCGGTATGGATGGAGCCTCCCCACACATGCGAACAATACTCACTACAAGGGCGCACTGTGCCCCGATACAGAGCAAGAAGTGCGGGATGAAGAACCCACGAAGACGGTTGAGCACACCCAACTTTTGGGAAGCTGTTTTAGCAAGTGTGTTAATAATTATGATCTTTCCAAGAAAGGTTAGATGAAAAAGATACACCTAAAATGTTGAGAGAAGATGAAGGGTTGAGTTGTGTATTGTTTGAAGAATAGTTGATAGTCTTGTGGAAGATTGTGATGGAGAGATATTGGGAGAAACTGGGTCTTGGAGGCATTGAAAGAAACAATATTTTCTCTGCCTCAATCAGAGATAATTGAAAGATCCAAAGACAGGCATTCTATGGCCTCGCCACATTTGTTTTGGAGTGCTTGCATGCTGGGTTGATGTGAAAAACTAGTTGAATAGTGTAAGATAGAGTCATCAGCAAATGAGTGGATGGGACTGGAGGTACAGTTGAGGAGATCATTGATAAATATTAGAAAGAGAATTGGAGACAGGACAGAACCCTGAGGAACACCAGAGTTGATAGGTTGAGGAAGTGAACGATGGCCGTCCACAACTGCAGCAATGGAGTGGTCTGAAAGCAAATTAGAGACAAAGGCACAGATAGAGGTATAGAAACCGAAGTAGGGTAGTTTGGAAAATAAAGACTTATGTCAGACTCTATCGAAGGCTTTCGATATGTCTAGAGCAATAGAAAAAGTCTCACCGAAGTCCCGAAAGGAGGATGACCAAGAGTTAGTGTTACGACCGGCACTACGAAATAAACAAGGGCACTTAATATTGGACTAGAAGATAGGCTATTCTGCAACAACGGTAGGTACGCTAATTCCAAACCCTCGAACTATTAAGCCGGTGAACAAAGCACTTAAACCCTCCAGAGTTAATCTACTGGATAACGGGGTATCAATTAACTGGGTTTAGTGCACTTCTACAAAGGCTTTCCGGTGAAGGCAAAGCCTACTCACAACAGGAGTCTTTACGTTAATAAAATGCTCTCAAGTAATAACAATGCTTAAATAAACTATAACAAGATTTAATAAAGGAGTATATGCTTACGTTAACTTTAGTGTGAGTCTGAACTCAACTCTAAACTCTTCAATGCTCTATGAAAACACTGGAAGTCTAGTCCTACAGCAAACATATATGGAATCTTCTGAAAACGTCTGATGCTCTAAGATGCTCGTCGAATATAGAACAAAAATAATGCTGGGGCAGGACACCAAAGCGTGTATCTTAAATACACCAACAAGTAGGATACATATATATAAAACAAGGGAGTGCAACAACTCTGTGACAGCACTAATAATAGCCACTCAAAACAGTACTTCCATAGCCAACGTAACAGCCAAACTGGGTTGTGCACTATGCATCAACCTAGGCTAAAATAATATGTGAATGATTCCTAAAGCATACGCAGTTAAAGTTAATAAACACAATGCTGTCTTTCTCACTAATAAAGTCTAGCAGTGGCATAAAAGGTACAAGGAGCCTAGGCAGAGCGCAAGCATGCTCGTAGCCTACTGTCTCCCCTTGAACAGATTTCCCTTATGTTACGTTAAGTGACTAGGAGGCTCTCTTGGTAAGTCCAGATCTCAAGTATCTGGTCTTACCCTGGCGCTCCACAAAGGTCAACAAAATGAGGTAGCAAGCATACGAGCAAGAGTAGGCAAAAGCCCTTCGCTTGTATGCTGCTACACTCGCAAAGGAAAATTATGCACAAGGGTTACAGGCTACCTAGCTCCGTCGAAGTCGTACAGGCTCTGACTTGCCACATACATAACTCAGACAACGACCAAAGATACCCTCCACTGTCTAGCATTAAATAGTAGGAAAGAACAACTCACTAATTAGAAGCACCCAAAACTATGATACCATGTGACTATGACTCTAATAATCCCTAAAGCTAGTGCAAAACATATATGTGAGAACTGGTGCTGGTAATACGACTGGCCGACTATGGAAGTCGTATGCAGAACCAGAAGGGATAAGTAATTGAATAAAGACGAAGTATGGAAAAGAAGAAGTTCAGAGAGAGAAACAGTAGTAAAGAGGGTTAGATTGGGGACAGATTGCAAGGGACGTCTAGGACCAAGCACAACATACCAAGCTCTGAAGAGACACGCGGGAAGGATGCCCGCACCACCTTACTAGGACAGCGGCCTCCAATCACAGACGACTACGTCATGAAGAGCAGGCGTCATATGACGCGTCAGGTCCGCCGGCCAATCACGAGCGGGTGGCACAGCCCAAGCGAGGAATGCACACGTACATACACACGCACACACTACCACCTCGCTGCTCCTTCTCGCTCTCTCTCCTTGCAATTCACTCTACATATCTTATACTCTATCAATGCTATAAAATACTTCCAAGTGTCACAGACAAGAATAAAGACCACCACTGATCTGTCTGTGACAACATGAATACTAAGAAAGAAAGAACATCGTTCTACGATTATTATAGCCCATTTCACTGCCCTGGCGAGCGCTAGCGAGTACGAGTACATTCTGGCAAGCTGGCAAGCTGGCAAGCGTAACATTAGTAAGATAAGCAAGGAGATCACCAGTAGAGCGGCCCTTAAGGAAACCGTACTGGCGATCTGCAAGTAGATTATGGGAAGATAAATGCTTAAGAAATGTTGAGACAAAAATAGTTTAAAAAACTTTAGAGATAGAAATAAGAAATAAGAGCAATTGGACGATAGTTAGAGGGTTGAGAGCGGTCATTCTTCTTTGGGACAGGTTGAATAAGAGCAAGCTTTCAGCAACATGAGAGCTTTAGCCAATACAAAAAAGGGTAAATCGGCTGGCACTGGGGGTGATACAAGGCAAATTAAATACCGGCAGTCTGTGGGTTAAGAAGGATCCGTGTGCATCAAATGGGTGAAAATGATCTCAATTTGTTTTTGTTTGTTAATTTTCTGTCTATGAAGGAGACAAAATGCAGGTTGCTTATAACGAGTGTCTCACCCAAAGCCAAAGGAGTGACAGAGACAAATTCAAGGGACGTTGGAGTCAAGATGCCTGGACACACAAAGTTTAAAGCAGTCTAAGTCATAGGATTTAGGAAAGATTGATTGAAGGAGATAGTTCCAGATTTCACTTGTTGAGTAGAAGAAAGACTGAGAAAATTTGCCAATTCTTGGATTGGATTGGGTTGGAGGCCTGGACAGAATAGGAGTAGAACTCTGTTGAAAGGCGGGTGCCTTGCACTCGCCACAAGGGAGGGGTTGTGCACTGAGATAGCTCTGAAGAACACTGATCGTTGTATTAGCGATAGAAGAGTGAAAGAGATGCAACATCGAGGCGTGTAGAAAGAGATTGTAAGGAACTAGTACGAGGTTTTGAGTTGATAAGGCTAAATGCTTTTGACTACTCATTCGAGAAGTGTGGTATGGGTGGAGCCTCCCCACACATGTGAACAATACTCAATACAAGGGCGCACTGTGTCCTGATACAGAGCAAGAAGCTGTACAGGGGTGAAAAAGCCACAGACACGGTTGAAAACTCCTAACTTTTGGGGAGCTGTTTTAGTAAGAGCGGTAACTTGATATTTCCAAGAAAGGTCAGATGAAAAAGATACGGCCAGATGATTGAAAGAAGATGAAGGCTTGATTTGTGTATCGTTGAAGGATAGTTTAATTTCGGAATATTGCGATAAAGTGATATGGGAAGAAACTGGGCCTTGGAGGTGATGAAAGTAACAAAAACAAATGTGCCCCAATCAGAAATAACTAATAGATCAGAAGATCGGCATTCTACGGCCTCGTAACATTTGTTTTAAAGTGCTTGCATACTGGGTTGATGTGAAAAATTAGTTGAATAGTGTAAGTTAGATTCGTCAGCACATGAGGGGATAGGACTAGAGGTATAGTTAAGTAGATCATTATTGAATATTAGAAAGAGAATTGGAGACAAGGCAAAACCCTGAGGAACACCAGAGTTGATATGTTGAGGAAGTAAGAGATGGCCATCCACAACTGCAGCAATGGAGTGGTCTGAAATTTGTTTAGAGACAAAGGGATAGATAGAGGGATAGAAACCGAAGGAGTGTAGTTTGGAAATTATAAATTTGTGCCAGACTATATAGAGGGCTTTCGATATGTCAAGTGCAATAGAAACTGTCTCATCAAAGTCCCGAAAGGAGGATGACCAATAGTTAGTAAGATAAGACATAAGATCACCAGTAGACCGGCCCTTAGGAAAACCGTACTGGCGACCTGAAAGTAGATTATGGGAAGATAAATGCTTAAGAAATTTTGAGATGCAGGAAATGAGAGCAATTAGACGATAATTGGAGGGAGGGCTGGAATCGGTCACCTGTCTTTGGGGTAGGTTGAATGAGAGCAAACTTCCAGCAAAAAGGAAAGATGTTAGAGGAAAGACAGAGACAAAAGAGTTTACCTAGGCAGGGAGTCAGCACGGAAACACAGTGTTTTAGTACAACAGGAGGAACACCATCCGGTCTGTACACCTACTTAGTTGTATGACCAGAGAGGGCAGAAAGTACATCCTTGAAAGATATTTTGATCTTAGGCATAAGAAAGTGAGAGGGGGTAGAGAGAGACGAGTAGCACCAGAATCGTCCAAGGTGGAGTTTGTAGCAAAAGTTTGAGCGAAGAGTTCATCTTTGTCAGAGGAAGAGATAACTCTCTAACTACCATATTCCCTTCCTAATCTGAATCAAATAGTCTAACGAGAGGCAGAAAAAACTATCAAAACGCGTCATAATCTTCAGAGGGTTAACCTTCAGCAGCAGTTATTACCAGTGTTTTTTATAGCTACCTTATTTAAACTCCCTCGGTCCTTAATTTAGTATCCAAACTGCTCCTTAAGGACCAATACGACTGTTGCAGTTTGTATAAGTCCTTTGTAAATATTTGTATTGCTATGTAAGTATGAGAGGCTTACATCTCTATCTTCTACCCCTACCGTACCAGTGCCACAAATATTGTTTAATAAATGAAGGTGTACAATATATAATACACTATATAAGAGAAACAGGAGGATAAGGGCAACGACCGTGTTCATCTTGGTAGCTTTATTCAATATTTCGGACTATCTTGGTCCATCATCAGGCTTGGATACCGGTCCTAAAAATAAATTACTTTATTAAGAAACTAATAAAAGTTAAATCGTGGACCACAAATGTATTAATAACACTACGAAATTATAAAATGTCCTAATACAGTATAGCTAAAATGTATACAATGTTATGAAATTAACAGAACTCTTATATAATGAAATATCCCTTTCATTATATAAGAGTTCTGTTAAATTCGTTTAGTGTCATAAAGAGTATTGTTTTCATAATTCGCATTTTTAGTTTCAATTAATTTCGTTTGCTCTAAGTATATGAAGTTTATTCTTTAGTCGTATTGTTTCAATAATTATTTACTATTAGGTAACCCCCTCTATATTATATATGTGCCCTGGTAACATAGGTTTACTATTAGGTAACCCCCTCTATATTATATATGTGCCCTGGTAACATAGGTTTACTATTAGGTAACCCCCTCTATATTATATATGTGCCCTGGTAACATAGGTTTACTATTAGGTAACCCCCTCTATATTATATATGTGCCCTGGTAACATAGGTTTACTATTAGGTAACCCCCTCTATATTATATATGTGCCCTGGTAACATAGGTTTACTATTAGGTAACCCCCTCTATATTATATATGTGCCCTGGTAACATAGGTTTACTATTAGGTAACCCCCTCTATATTATATATGTGCCCTGGTAACATAGGTTTACTATTAGGTAACCCCCTCTATATTATATATGTGCCCTGGTAACATAGGTTTACTATTAGGTAACCCCCTCTATATTATATATGTGCCCTGGTAACATAGGTTTACTATTAGGTAACCCCCTCTATATTATATATGTGCCCTGGTAACATAGGTTTACTATTAGGTAACCCCCTCTATATTATATGTGCCCTGGTAACATAGGTTTACTATTAGGTAACCCCCTCTATATTATATATGTGCCCTGGTAACATAGGTTTACTATTAGGTAACCCCCTCTATATTATATGTGCCCTGGTAACATAGGTTTACTATTAGGTAACCCCTCTATATTATATATGTGCCCTGGTAACATAGGTTTACTATTAGGTAACCCCCTCTATATTATATATGTGCCCTGGTAACATAGGTTTACTATTAGGTAACCCCCTCTATATTATATATGTGCCCTGGTAACATAGGTTTACTATTAGGTAACCCCCTCTATATTATATATGTGCCCTGGTAACATAGGTTTACTATTAGGTAACCCCCTCTATATTATATATGTGCCCTGGTAACATAGGTTTACTATTAGGTAACCCCCTCTATATTTATATATGTGCCCTGGTAACATAGGTTTACTATTAGGTAACCCCCTCTATATTATATATGTGCCCTGGTAACATAGGTTTTCATTCTGTATTAGGATCGCACCCGCGCCTGACCCCTTAGATGTGTAAGTACTATATACTTGTTAATTTCATAACATTGTATACATTTTAGCTATACTGTATTAGGACATTTTATAATTTCGTAGTGTTATTAATACATTTGTGGTCCACGATTTAACTTATATTAGTTTCTTAATAAAGTAATTTATTATTAGGACCGGTATCCAAGCCTGATGATGGACCAAGATAGTCCGAAATATTGAATAAAGCTACCAAGATGAACACGGTCGTTGCCCTTATCCTCCCGTTTCTCTTAAACATACGGTACCCTAGCGGCCAACCCACCACTACCACTGTTCTAAATATATATATATATATATATATATATAGGTATACAAAAAACATATATATACCATTTAGGCCTACAAATAATTACATGGGATTTTTTCTTTTCAAAATGTCCCTGCAGTTCTCTTCAAAAATATATGTAATTGCAAATAAGGGAAACAAGATTTGCTTTGAATAATTAACAATATCTCATGTACAACAAGTTGACTGTTCATGTTAAGTCTTACACCACCTCATATTCATCACTGAAGCATGTCATCTTTAGGCTGTCTGGTAAATGGTAATAATGTATTAGTGAAGACTAAAATATAAACCGGAGACTAAATAGCAATGGTTAACTGATGCTACTGTAATTCGCGAAGATTCCTAATAGTTACCCTAAAGCTAATTTGAGACAACTTTTAGATGCTTAGATGCCTAGTGTAGTAATCATCCGAAATGTATCCTAAAAGCAACCCGGTGCATTTTTAAACAATTAAGGCAACTTAGTTTAACTCTTTCTTACGTTTGGATAAGAATGACACTACAAGCAGATGGCAATCACTAAGGATCTTATTTTATAGCCGATCATTACATTGATAAACCACTGTTAGTACTTAGCATTTGCTTTCAAGTTCGTCTACCTACTTATGCCGCTAAATGACAATAATTTGAATTAATGGCTATACAAATTTACATCTCCCATTGGACACCATCCCGCCAAATGTGATCACGCGATTATGAACATATAATCATATTCCTCACTAGTATTCACCCTTAAATTATCATGCTAGTCATCCTTGAACACACATGAATTGCATATATAAACAATGTCATCAGTGACTAAAGGTGGTATATTGTCTTGTGTGCCTCATAGGTACTATCAACGACAAAAGTTCGTTCCCCCAACACCTGGGGGTCGACAAACCAAGCATCTGAAAGAAGTGCCATATACACCCAATAAATGCTTAGTTTGTCGGACCCCAGGTGATTCGGATTCACACAATGGCAGGTTGAGGGAACGAGCTTTTGTCGTTGATAATACTGATCATTAACCCTTTCTGTACCAGCGACGTATTTTGATTTACATTCTTGCTATGTTTAGACTATTTTGTGAAGCATTAGATGGATCTGTGGTATTTAAATGGGTTAAGTGGGATAGTTCGAAGCCTCTTCATTGCTGTACGCCTTAAGCTTAATAACAATTGTTTAATTGTAGCCAGAATAAAGATAAAATGACGGCACCGGTATTGAATGGGTTAAAGGGCGGTCACATTTTTTTTTGTTATCTTGTTCTCATTTTCTCTCTTTCCCTGGCTTGTTTCCATTCGGCCCCATTCAGCCATCTGTTTTAAGACGTTTATCCCCATCCAAGTGTCGATTTCTTCCTGGTGAGCGAAAGCGAGCCAGCATTGTGTGGAGGAATCCGGTTTCGCCGGAGAAATTTTTCTATCGAAAAATGTACAAATTTAGCTTGCTGTCAAAACAAAAATATATAATGTACAGTATATGCTGGCTCGCTACCGCTTGCCAGGAAAATATTGACACCTGGATGGGGTTAAACGACTAAAACGGTAGGCTGAATGGGGCCGAATGGATACAAGCCAAAGAGAGAGAGAGAGAAAGATACAAAAAAGCGAGGTTGGCTCCCTGAACACTGGCACTTGGTACGGACCACCACCAACCATACATACCACCAGCGGTACAGACCACCATTTGGTACACTCACTTATGAACATTCGTGGACCTCACCTCTTTCTAATAAATGGAAGTATACCTCTGGACACGAATTAAGGGAAGACTGTCCGTTTGTTTGGTCTATTAATTCATTCATTCATATTTTTTTAGTTTTCTCCCTAGACCTCCATCAAGCTTAGAAAAACACCACCTAGACCTCCCTTCAAGATAAATGTGTACATTTTTCGGTAGAAAAATGTCCCGGCCGAAGGCCGATTCCTCTTAAAACTGCAGGCTCGCTATCGCTCGCCAGGAAATAATAGACACCTAAATGGCACGAAAGGTCTTAAAATTGAAAACGAAATGGGGCAAAAGGTGTTAAAATCGCCAAAGTAATGGGCCATTATAATCTCAAAACTATTGGTGCTAAATATTAGGGAGAAGGTGATCCAGAAAAACGGTCTTCCTCCCCTTAATTTACATAATGTCCTATACATCAACTACATAACTGTGTATACTATGTATTGACAAGCAAGTTATATCACAAAATCAATCTAGATAATAATAATTTGCATAAAGAAAATTTGCATACCATTTGGATATATTTATTGACAAGCAAGTTTCATCACAATATCAATCCAGATAGTAATCATTTGCATGAACAAAAATCATGGTGGTCCCCGAATGTTTATAAGTGACTGTACTAACCATCACTTGGTACACATTACTTACCCTTGAGCCCACCACCGTCAGTAGCCACCACCTGGATGGCATACTGTTGAGTCTTCTCTCGGTCGAGGCAGCAGAGAGCCGTGCTGATCAGGCCCCGCTGGCTGTCGATGGTGAAGATGGGGCTACCGCTAGACTCGTCGATCACATTTTTTTCCAAAGAGTATATGAGGCGAGCATTGTTGCCTTCCAAGGGGTCATCATGGTCTGTGGCTTCCAGGTGGGCTACTAGCGTCCCTGCAAATATGTATGGATGTATGTATATACTCAGGCACAATACCCCATAGCTGGGGGTGGCTGACTCTAGACAGAGCCCGAATAGAAACAACATTTAAAGTTCCAATTCTTATAGTCTACAGAAGATTGTTTAATCCGGCACATTGTACATATAATCAAGGGTATATAAAAGGTATATAAATACATTGGATATATTGATTGATTTATCTTCTTAACCTTAGCTTAGATGAGTGTATTACTACCAACATAACTTTGTCACGGCACTTTGTGATGGACACTTCAATCAACCTTTTAACACCTTCTTTCGGGCCAATCTAGTTGACAGCATTCACCATGAATCATTCACTTCTTTTACTTTGGTTATTATTATACGATTTTATTAGGCATAGCAAGGATCATTGGGAATCAAAGGAATAATTTAAGATATATTTTGTTATCCGTTTCCCTGATAGACATACTTTTTAAGTTGTATAGTTAACAATACTAGTGTTCGCATGAATATTAATAATACTACTACTACTAATAATAATAATAATAATAATAAATTAAAGTTGCAAGCAACGTTGTCCGGGGTTCGAGGGGTTTTGCAAGCAGGGTATTGTGTTGGATACAAAAGTTGTGTCACAGATATCAAAAGATCATTTAACTTATCGGGCATGGAGAAACTACAAAAGGAACAGATTGTGCAAACAAATAAGAACGAGAAAGGGAGAGATTGCCTGTATAAGGGATCTGCCTCTATTCGTTTAGTAACAGAGTTGTAGATATGTGGAATAGGCTACCGAGTGCTATAATGGGATCAAGAACAATAGAGCTTCAACTTGAAATTAGATAGAACGAGATGGGTTGGGTGTGAAAGGGATCTGCCATGTGTAGGTCAATCGGCCCTCTGCAGACTCCCGTTTTCTTATTTTGTTTATGTTCTCATTTGTGAGGGTGAGAGAGTATGGCAAGAGAGAATAGGATGTCAAACGTAAGGAAGATAGCGATAAATATGAGAGAGAGAGAGAGAGAGAGAGAGAGCGCGGGATGGGTTGGGTGTAAAAGGGATCTGACATGTGTGGGACAATCGGCTCTCTGCAGACTCCGGTTTTCTTATGTTCTCATTTGTGTGAGAGAGAGAGAGAGACTAGGATGTCATAAATGTAAGGAAGACAGAGATAAATGAGAGAGAGTTGTTATGAGATGGGTTGGGTGTGAAAAGGATCTGTCTTGTGTGGGCCAATTGGCTCTCTACAGATTCCCATTTTCCTATGTTCCTATTTCTTACAATTGTGTTTTGGTTGCAGGTATATAATAACATGGGTGTATAGTAAGTAGTGTAAATAACAGGTAACGTTTATGAGATGGGTTGGGTGTGAAAGGGATCTGCCTTATGTGGGCCACTTGGCTCTCTGCAGACTCTCCTTTTCATCTTGGTTGCATGTGTGAGGGATCTGCCTCATTTGTACCGGTGTGCAAAACAAACAAGAACGAGAGAGAAAGAGATTGGCTGTGTAAAGGATCTGCCTCTATTCGCTTGGTAAAAGAGTTATAGATACTGTATGGCACCGGCACTAAAACTAATAGAGTTTTCCCATGCTAGAATAAGAAGGGCTATAGAAAAAATGAACAGAAGTAAGTCACCGGGACCGGATGGGATACACCCAAGAATCATAAAGGAAGGAGGTGAGATGTTAGTAGAGCCATTGAAAATTTTATTTGAGGTATCGTTTAATACAGGACAAATCCCGATGGACTGGAGAGAGGCGAACATAACAGCTATATTTAAAAAGGGAAAGAGAAATGACCCAGGGAATTATAGACCAGTCAGTTTGATAAGTGTTGTGTGTAAACTAATGGAAACGGTAATTAGAGAAGGAATAATTGAGCATATGAAGTCAAACCAACTTTTCAGTGGGAGACAGTTCGGATTCTTGCCGGAGAGGTTGACGGTACTACAGCTAATTAAGGTGGTAGATGATTGGATGCAAATTCTAGAAGATGGTGATGTAATAGACGTGGTATATTGCGATTTTATGAAGGCCTTCGATAAGGTCCCACATAAAAGGTTAATAGAGAAAGTTAGAAGCTATAATATAGGGGAGAAATGTGTGAAATGGATAGAAGCCTTCCTGAAAGATCGGAGACAGAGGGTACTGGTGAATGGAATAGGCTCGGGGTGGAGGGAAATTACAAGGGGGGTACCTCAGGGATCTGTGTTGGGACCACTGCTGTTCGTTATATTTATCAACGACTTACCTGAAGTTATAACTAATGGAAGTGAGGTATACCTGTATGCGGATGACACTAAGCTGTATAGAAGAGTGAGGAGTAAGGAAGATGTGGGTTTGCTTCAAGGAGATGTGGAGGGCATGAAGGGATGGTGTGAGCATTGGTTAATGCCTTTTCATCCAAAAAAATTAAAGTACATGCGGATTGGGACAAGCAAGATAGACAAGGTAGGATTACAGTATGTATGAAGCGATGGAGGAAGTGAATGCCGAAAAGGATATAGGAGTAGTGATAGACAATAAGTTAAATTTCTCAGAACATTTAGCGGAAAAGATAAACAAAGCCAATAGAATTGTAGGGCTGATAAGGAGGACATATGTGTCACTTGACGAAGAAATCTTCAGGAATCTCTATACAGCGCTGGTTAGGCCGCACCTGGAATATGCGAACTAGGTGTGGGCTCCATATAATGGTAAAGGATATAGAAGCAGTGGAGAAAGTGCAGAGGAGAGCTAGCAAGCTGGTACCAACGTTGAAGAACGCGGGCTATGAGCAGAGGTTGAGGACACTGGGGCTTCCGACACTGGCATATAGGAGAAAGAGAGGGGATATGATAGAGACTTTTAAGATAGTGTCAGGAAAGTACGATGAGGATGTGTGTGAAGGTATCTTCTTGATGCGGGAGGGAACAAGAACGAGAGGACACTCTAAGAAAATTTACAAAGAAAGAAATAGACTTGAGAAGGCAAAGAACTCATTTTGTGATAAGAGTGGTAAATGAGTGGAACGCACTGTCCCAGTATGTAGTCGATTCCGAATCAATAAGGGAGTTTGAAAGTAATCTTGATAAAGCATGGGGAAGACAAGATTTGAAGTTTGATTATAAAACAAAAATACAGAATAGTAAAAATGTTGCGTCTGCTACCGCCGCCGCCGCCAACACCGTGAACGACCGCAGCAGTGCAAGTACTGGTACTGAGCTGGATACACAGGCCTAGTTTGCCTTTTTCCAGAGGATCTACTGTAAGAAACTGTAAGAAAGTATGTGGAATAGGCTACCAAGTGCTATAGTGGGATCAATAACAATAGAGCTTCAACATAAAATTTGATAGGACGAGATGGGTTGGGTGTGAAAGGGATCTGCCGTGTGTGGGCCAATCGGCTCTCTGCAGACACCCATTTTCATCTTGGTAGCATGTGTAAGGAATCTGCCTCATTTGTACCAGTGTGCAAATAAGTGAGAGAGAGAGAGAGAGAGAGATTGGCTGTGTAAGGGATAGATCTGCCTCTCTCGTAACAGAGTCGTAGATATGTGAAATAGGCTACCTAGTGCTATAGTGGGATCAAGAACAATAAAGAATTTCAAGATAAAATCAGATAGACATATGGACAAAATGGGTTGGATGTGAAAGGGATCTGCCTTTTGTGGGCCACTTGTCTGCAGATTCCCATGTTCATCTTAGTTGCATGTGTAAGGGATCTGCTTCATTTGTACCGATGTGCAAGCAAACGAGCGACAGAGAGAAACTGGGTGTGTAAGGGATCTGTCTCTATTCGTTTAGTAATAGAGTTGTAGATGTGTGGAATAGGCTACCAAGTCCTATAGTGGGATCAAGAACAATAGAGTTCAACATAAAATTAGATAGGACAAGATGGGTTGGGTGTGAAAGACTGCCACGGGTGTGTCTGGCCACCATTTACAATACCTCTACAGATGGGACCAAGAGAATTACCTCTACAGTACCTCACTTGAGGAGTGGAAATAATAGAAAAGGAAGTAGGAGGAACAAAAGCATGGCCTGCAATATAGAAAAAGTCAAGAAGAGTGAATCAAAGAAAAACATTTATCATGCAGCCATGCAAGCCTTTTATATAAAGAGTATAATCTTAAAATATAGAGAACAACTGGTACATGTATTATTAGGGTAAGTATTTTTATAGAATAATGATTGCCTTCACAATAAGGAAAAAAATGAAATTCCCATACTACTATTCTGAGATAGGTCAAATTGAGTTCAAATTATCATCCAAATATAGCCTGACTGAAACTGAGGGAAGGTATGCAAACACGGGTAATACCTTCCACTGGTTCAGCTTTTAGTGGGCAGAGAACAGTGTTGGCTATACTTTTCTATAGGACAAACCTGTCCCTATATACAGACCTATTTCATATGGACTTAATTATTTTAGAGTAAATTTAAGTAATTTGCTAAATGAACTAGACAAATACTCAATTAGTTGCATTGTGAACACATCCAAACTAACTCTTCTAATGCAAATTTAATGGAAAAGCGTGGATACTCTCAACATGTAACACAACCAACAACTGAAAATGGCACCCTAATTGATCATGTTTATGCTAAGAGATGAGGAAATATGAAGGCGAAAGTTATTCCCACATATTACAGTTATCATAGTGAATTTCCATTGAAATTTGAATGCCCCTTTTTGTATGTTTTTCCCCTTCTATTCTTATTCTGTCTAATTCGGTTGTCTTCCGGACGGCCTATATCATATGCCACCCTGGCCTGGCTAGTTTATTGGCTCCTGACTTTATTTGTGTCTATGGTCGCTGGTGCGGTCAAGCTGACTCAATTCCCCTCAGTGGTGTATTATGTGTGTATCTCTGTGTGATTTATTTCTTCCTTAGACATGATTTCTCATTCTTCGCCCTTGATCACTTCTTAATTGGTGCTGCAGTGTAGCAGTTCTTGACTCACCCTTCGGCCCTACCCTATAAGAGGAACTCTGGTGCGGCTGAATTGGTGAAATGGTGAGAAATGTCTGCGTATCTTCACCTTCCTAGATTTGTTCACCTCTTGCCCTTCCCTACCTATCATATCTTGATTGGTTGTCCATCTTGATCTAATCCTTCAGGCCAGCCCTATAAGAGTTGTTTTGGGGAACTCAGTGGTCTGGTTAAACTATTTAAATAAATATAATTTTAACTCTTAACCATCGGCGCTCGACATATGTCGAGTTAAAGAAAACGTGCCCATATGCGGGCCTCAACATATGTCGAGTGCAATTTTGAGCACGTAATGTGCTCTGAGAGAGAGCTGAGCGGTGCTAGGAGCAGAGATTGCTTCCTGACCACTCGCCACCACCACCGTGGGTCGACTGAAATTTATTACACCCTCCTCCATCCTCTCTCACTCGCTACACAGGGAATTATGTAAGGAAATTACCTTATTTTAGGGTTTTTGCACTCGTGTTGCACGATCGTTGCAAGAGAACCAGTGGTCGTAGAAGGATGGTTCGGGTGTCATTCGAAAGCTCTGTTTACGCCCTTTCAGGGATAGATACTTGTATTACGCTCTGGGTCTTGTTTATGCATGAAAAAGAGCACGGAAACAACCCCATTTAGGGTAAAACCACCCGCTTGGCGGGTGGAAGTTACCGACCCCCCCGCTCTTAAGGCGTTAAATATGTAAGATATGCAATAAATTATGTAAAATATATTGTTTTTTCTTTATATATATACCGGTAATTGTCATTATGAAGTTAAATTGGTTTCACAGGGAAAATATATACTTGAACAATTGTTTCCGCTGACAAAGAAATTATAGATTCTTGGAAAATACCGTACACTACGAAAGATTATTCAACATGGAATTTGAATGGAATAGAGAAGCTTAGCAACGAAAAGCCAATACTCCCCCCTCCCTGTGATTGTGCCAGCTTTTGTAAGCAGTGCAAATAACTTGATGAAGGACAGAAAAGCTGCAGGATGCTCTGGCATTCTAGCTGAGATGATTAAGGCCTCAGGTGAGAAAGGAGGTGTGTTCAATGAGCTAATTAACTTCATCATCAGAGAGGAAGTAATCTCTGATGAATGACACAAAAGTACATTATATACTGTATACGAGCAAAGGGGACTCATTGGATAGGGAAAATTATAGGGGCCTGAAAATACTTGATCAAGTCATGAAGGTCTGTGAGAAAGCCTATGAAGGTATGATATTGACGATATGCAGTTTGGTTTCATGCTAGGACACGGCACAATCCAAGTCATGAAGGTATTTGTGTGATAATGAAGATGTATGAGGACTCACAAACGGCATTGAGGGTGAAAGATGTACTGGTACTGAGTGATGAGTTTTCAGTTCGCGTCGGAGTCCACCAGGGCTCTGTGTTAATGAAGCCCTTTCTTCTTTTTTTGTTATGGTTCTGGAGGCACTATCTGATGGTTTCAGAGTTGGGCTCCCCTGGGAACTGCTATAAGGGTCCTGAAAATGCTTGACTAAGTCATGAAGGTCTGTGAGAGAGTCTTAGAAGGTATGATAAGGGAAAGATACTGTATGTACTGTATGTACTTAAAAGATAGGGATCTGATGTTGTGTTTGCAGACCGGGAGGAGGCCTTTGATAAGGTGACCAGAGAAGTTGTGCAGTAGGCTAGGAGTAAACTTGGCGTTGAGGAGTGGCTGATGCATGTGATAATGAAGATGTACGAGGACTCACGAACGGTAGTGAGGGTGAAAGGTGTACAGCTGAGTGAGGGACATAATTATACAGTACAGTACTAGATATTTGGTAAGGGTTAGCTTTATATCCCATGTACTGGTTACTAGGGACATATACTAGGTGTTAGGTGGAGGTTAGTTTTATACCAAAGTACTGGGTACTAGGGACATATACTAGGTGTTACGTGAGGGTACTGAGTGATGAGTTTTCAGTTTGTGTCGGAGTCCAACAGGGAAGTGTGTTAATTAAGCCCTCTCCTCTTTTTTATGGTTCTGGAGGCACTATCTAGTGATTTCAGAGTTAGGCTCCCCTTACAACTGCTATAAGAGGCCTGAAAATGCTTGGCCAAGTCATGAAGGTCTGTGAGTGTGAGAGAGTCTTTGAAGGTATGATAACTTCATAGTCAGGCAGCTGCAAGAAAGATATCTAAGAGGTGTTTTTCCGGTCCCGTCTCAAGACCACAGTCACAAGATCTACCCGAAAAACTGTTTTTCTGGTCCCGTCGCAAGCCCACCTCTAGCAAGCGAGACACCAATATTCTCTTGCGACGGCAAGAGAGCTCCGGAGCTGGGTTGACGGCAAGCTGAAACGTCTCACTCAACTTACTGTTTCTCCATTCTAATTTATTTCGGTATATTTGTTTATCCAAACATTATGTTATAATTTACTTGCCTATTATTAGGAAGTAGAGTAATAAGAGCCCACAGTAACGTATATCCAATTGTTGATAATAAATTAATGTGGGACAGTACGCTTGGTTAAATTTTGTCCACGAAACAACAACAAACCCCAGCTTTGACTAGGCCTAGGCTATGCTATTTACTGATTGTTTTTTCATATCAGAATTGCATTTATATAATCCTTATGATAATTAATTGGCGGTGAATGTTATTCCGATGAAATGGAAGTTGTATAGCCTAGCCTATATATTTGTAAGATGTGCGCTGGCTTGGAGCAAGCCTGTGTTGTTTTTCCTGTCCTGTGATGATCTTGCGACGGCTCGGTTGAGACGGTGGTCTTGCGACGGGCCCGGAAAATCACGTCTCTACTGAAAGTAAGAAGTTGTGCAGTAGGCTAGGAGAAAATTTGGCATAGAGGAGTGGCTGGTGCGTGTGATAATGAAGATGTATGAAGACTCACAAACGGTAGTGAGGGTGAAAGGTGTACTGAGTGAGGGACATATGCTAGGTGAAGGTTAGTTTTGTATCCCACGTACTGGGTACTAGGGACATATACTAGGTGTTATGTAAGGGTTTGTATTGTATCCCAAATACTAGGTACTAGGGACATATACTAGGTGTTACGTGAGGGTTAGCTTGGTATCCCACGTACTGGGTACTAGGGACATATACTAGTGTTACGTAAGCGTTAGTTTTGTATCCAACGTACTGGGTCTAGGGGGCGGCAGCCTCCACCCATAATACTAGGAAAGGTTAGGTAAGGTTGTTAGGTTAGGAAAATGGGGATGGATGTAGTTTCCGAGTGTACGGTCGTCATGTTTACATTTGTCGATCGCCGTTGTTAACCTGCCCTTCCCTACCTATCATGTGTTGATTGGTTGTCCATCTTGATCTAATTCTTCAGGCCAGCCCTATTAGAGTATTTTAGGAGAACTCAGTGGTGTGGTTAAACTATTTTTAATATATATTTGTTTAAATATGTAAGATATGTAATAAATTATGTAAAATATATTGTTTTTACTTTATACCTATGCATATAATTGTCATTATTAAGGAAATTCCATTGACTATTTACATCGCTAGGCCTAGCTTCCTTATTTCTATTAATTTCCTCCAGTTCACAATGAAACCTATTGCTAACTTCCTTGTTCTTCAGCAGCCGCGGCGGTGTCAGCGTTGGACGCTTGGGATAATGTTCCCGTCTATTTTTAATGCCATTCGATACAATAATATGTTGAAAGCCCCCCGTCACCCCCGCATGACATATTATCATCATATATATTGCCAGTAGGGGGCAAACAACCAAATAAATTGCCGCAAAGCCCTTCCCTCAACATATTATTGTATCCAATGGGAGTCAAAATAGACGGGAACATGATCGCAAGCGTCCACCGCCGCCGCCGCCGTCATGTTTACATGGTCGATCGCCGCAGTTTGGTTAGGCCTATCTGCCCCCTGCTGGCAAATTATATGATGATGACAATATGTCATGGGGGTGTTTACCCCCCTCAACATATTATTGTATCCAACGGCATTCAAAATGGACGGGAACATTGATGGCAAGCTTTCGTCGCCGCTCTGCGTAGTGTAGACATTACATTCTCTACATTCTGCCCGGCTAGGCCTATATTATAGTCTACAATAAATGAGTAGGCTAAGCTATTTTATCTATAGGCTAGGCCTAGTCTAATATTACAATTTAAGGTAGCATTCAAGGAGACTACAGCAGGACTTACCTTTGACCGGGTATAGGCTATCCTAGTGTTTACTAGGCCTATACCCCTTTGAAAGGACATTAGCCTAGCCTAACCTAACCTATCATAGTAGGCTATTATGGGTGGGGGCTGCCACCCCCACACCCCAATTTTTGGTGTATTTGTCTATTTTGCCCCCTGCTGGCAATATGACGATGACATGACATGGGGGGTGGCAAAGCCACCCCTCAACATATTATTGTATCCATTGGCATTCAAAATAGACGGGAACATGATTGCAGACGTCCGCCGCCTCCGTCATGTTTACATTTGTCGATCGCCGTTGTTAAGTTCGCGTCTATTTTGACGGAGATTTATTTTGGTTATTTTCCCCCTACTGGAAATATATATTATGATGACAATATGTCATGGGGGGGGTGAAGGGGGGCAAAGCCCAACCTCAACATATTATTGTATCCAAAGGCAGTCTAAATAGACAGGAAAAGGATGGCAAGCGTCCACTACGTGTACGCGTAGTGTAAACAAGGCTGGCGATACACCCGGTAACTACATCCTACCTGGCTAATGTCCTTTCAAAGGGGTAGCCTATAAATTAGTAAACACTAGGATAGCCTATACAACGCAACTCTTGCCGATAGGCCTAGCCTAAAGGCTAACCTATTCATAAAGGTGTCTATTTTGACGGCAATTTTTTCGGTTATTTGCCCCCTGCTGGCAATAGGCCTATATATGATGATGAAAATATGTCATGAGGGGGGGGCAAACCCCCCTTCAACATATTATTGTATCCAATAGCATTCAAAATAGACAGGAACTTTATTGCAAACGTCCGACACCTCCCCCGCCACCGCCATGTTTACATGTGTCGATCGCCGTGGTTAAGTTCGCGTCTATTTTGACGGCGATTTTTTTCCGGTTATTTGCCCCCTGCTGGCAATATATAAGATGATGACAATATGTCATGAGGGGGGGGCCTCAACAATGACCTCTAACCTCTGTATCTCAAATAGGGCTAGAGCAAATTGGCTGCAAATTTCCACATCTAGGCTATTCCTTGACTGACTCTTCCCAAATGGTAGACATATTAGCTTGATCACTCTAGGCCTAGTTGTTTTTTAGTTACAGAGGTTATAGCCTAGGTCATGATTTCTTGCCTACTTACAGCGAATAGACTAGGCCTATTGTACATTGGTAAAATATTTGCTTAATAGGCCTAGGCCTAGGCTATGTTGGCTGTGCAATTGTCTCGATTTGACTATTTTTACCTAATTAGGCCTAAAGCACCCTGAGTCTATTCCCAACCCCCAAACAGTATCCCATGTTAAGCCCTAGGCTAGGCCTAGGTCTAATCCCACTCTCAATCAAAATTCGAACTGATAAATTCGTACCTACCGGTAGTGCTGCCTAGGCTAGGCCTATATTTTTCGTGAATAGATATAGCCTTGAAAATGGTTTAAAGGAAAGACCATCCTATATTATGCTCAAATAATATGTAATAGCACTGTGTATGGTTGTATTAAATTTAAATAGTGATAGATGTGTATATTAATGGGATAAATACTCCGAAGTTCGCATACGTTCAGAAAATTATATTGCAACACTGTTGCCAGATACTAATCAATCCCATTATCATTATATCATAATGGATTTTACTCATTTGCATAATTTGAAATACCTAGGACATTAATATAATATTTTCCTATCTTTTTTGTAGTGATATTTGTCTGATTTAGTGGTATATTGGTGTCTGTCTAGGGTTATAATGCATTGTGAAAGTTACCTCTGAATCTCTGACTTGGTAACAGTTCGGTATGGGTAACCCTGCTTTCTTTGAGTACTACACGGCAAGAGAAGCTTTCGGTTCTGTCATTACTGTTCAAGGTAAACAGCAACTGCTAAATTCGACATCATGTTCAAATAATATGTAATAGCATTGTCTATGGTTGTATTAGACAACAATCGTGATAGGTTTCTAGTTTATGTGGATAAATAGTATTAAGCTGAATAAACTAAATACCGAAAGTTCACTAGAGTGGTTGTGGATACATTTGCTAGATATGAGGGAGGAGGGAGGTAGGAAGGAAGGGTTAGGCAGTGTTACCAGTTGTATCGCTACATATTACCGCTAGATGTAGAGCTATTTACTTCAATTTAGAAGCCATTTTTTCATATCTAGAGAGATTTACTAGGGATAATTTTAAAATTTCAGACATTCTAGTCATATTACATTGTAAATTTTGCAAAACAAACAAACCAAAACTCTTTAGAAATTGCAGCATTATTCTAACATTGTTTGACTATGTAGCAACATGCTAGCGACTTTTGAGAAAGGATCTAGCGGTATTTTGTGGAGACATACTGGGAGGGTGGGAGGGAGGTGGTGGTTGCAGTGTTGCCAGTTGTAAAGCTACATATTACCGCTAAATGTAGAGCTATTTACTTCAATCTGGCAGCCATTTCTCTTATATCTAGAGACATTTACTAGGGATAATTTGAAAATTTCAGACATTCTAGTCATACTACATTGTAAAATTTGCAAAACAAACACACCAAAACTCTTTAGAAATTGCAGCATTATTCTAACATTGTTTGACTATGTAGCAACATGCTAGCGACTTTTGAGAAAGGATCTAGCGGTATTTTGTGGAGACATACTGGGAGGGTGGGAGGGAGGTGGTGGTTGCAGTGTTGCCAGTTGTAAAGCTACATATTACCGCTAAATGTAGAGCTATTTACTTCAATCTGGCAGCCATTTCTCTTATATCTAGAGACATTTACTAGGGATAATTTGAAAATTTCAGACATTCTAGTCATACTACATTGTAAAATTTGCAAAACAAACAAACCAAACTCTTTAGAAATTGCAGCATTATCCTAACATTGTTTGGCTATGTAGCAACATGCTAGCGACTTTTGAGAAAGGATCTAGCGGTATTTCGTGGTAGCACTTTAGGAGGGTTAAAATACGAGTCACACGGGCAATTGCCAAAACTTTAAAGGTCCATATCATTGTTATTAAACTAAGCCTTTGGCAAAGGGAGGAATTGTTAAAAACCTTAGCCAATACTCTGTCATTCACCAAAAATAAATTTGAATTTATCATTATTATTTGGTAGGGTAAAACAGAGAGTGTGTGAAGGAAGGAAGGTTTTCGGAGCAATGGGAAGTATGTGGAAGACGAGAAATCTCGGAGTGAAAGTAAAAAGTGCACTGTATCAAGGAATTGTTGTGCCAACAGTGATGTATGGGGCTGAGACATGGGCTCTGAAGAAAAAGGAGAAAAGAGGGCTGGATGTGATGGAGATGAGCTGCTTGAGGAGTATGTGTGGAGTTACTCGTAGAGACAGATTGAGGAATGAAGAGATACGTAGGAGAGTGGGGCAGCAGGAACATTTGTCAGCCAGAGTGGACAGAAGGGTGCTGAGCTGGTATGGTCATGTTGAACGAATGGGAGATGAAAGGCTTACAAAGAGAATATGTGAGTCAGGTACAAGGGGAGATAGAAGGGCAGGAAGACCCCCATTGAGATGGAGAGACTGTGTAAGAAAGGCTTTGGATGATAGAGGAATGACTATAGATCAGGCAGGGGAAGTGGTGGTGGACAGGAGTGAATGGAGAATGCTTGTGAATAGTTGAGTGAACACGTGGTCATTTGGAGTAAGGGGTCGGGCGCAAGTTGGACTAGATAATAGTCCATCAGGCGCCTGGCCCGGGGAGACGATTAATATGAAGGGTGCGCCTGGAAGTGTGGTGGGAGGGCTTGTGGCTTTGGCTCCGCTGCATGTCTGCCTGCCGAGATCGGAACCTCTCCGGGTGGTCGGGGGCCGGGGGAGTGCTGGAGCGACCTTGGTGACCCTGGTCTCTGGGTCTTCTCCTGGGTGACCTGGATGTGTGTGTGAGTTTGTGCTTTTTATCTGTGTTTATTTGTTGTTTTATGTTGTTTTTGTGTTTTCCCTGTTCTTGCTCTGTCTTGAGTCGGCTACCCCCAAATGGGGATTGGGCCTGAGCATATAGATAGATAGATAGATAGATTTGGTAGGGTAGGTATGTATAGGTAGGTTGGCTAAATAATTGCTGGAATTCGTAGGGACTCGAACTGTTTTGAGAGAGTTAAATAAAAAAAAATTATAGATCTGAATAATAAAGAGATTATGTTATTAAGCAAAACTGGGAGATGCGTGGAAGCCTATAGACTGTAGACGGTAAACTTTGTGTGGGTAGCGAATGCGGTTTTAAAGTCATTTAAGAATAGACAGTTTTCAATGCTGCGGCCAAACTATTCCACCCATTTATATTTTTTTGGTATCAAAACGTTCGGAATCGCGAGCCTCACCCAACTACGCAAGCATGGCTTTGATCATCGGCGTAGTTTTCAAGATGTGGAATTAGAGGTTTTTTCAAGATTGCCGGAAAAAAACCCACGTGCAAAAGCAAAACCTTCTCTATAAAATTTGCGGAGCATTAGTAGGGGAGTGCATATGCCAAAGCCCAGTCGTTTCCTGTGAGTGGGAGAGACGGTATTTAGGCGTCAAGTTTTTCGGGAAATCGGCTGCCACGAACCTGTTTGGCCACCATGCCGGATGTTTAGCATATCAAAAGTTGCCCAATACAAAAACGCACCTCTTGTGAAAGTTTGATCCCGATCCAAAAAGCGGTTCTGGAGTTATTGCGTCGAAACCGGCGCGTAAGAAGAATTTGGATGAAAACCCAGGTTTAATGATTACAATAAGGGTTCCCCATAGGGGACGAACCCCTAATAATAATAAATGAAGAGTATTCATGGGAGATGGGTCGTTTTTCTCCCTCATGTTTAGCCCCATTATTTTTCAGATGTTAAGAAGTTCGGCCCATTAGTTTGGCGATTTTAAGATTTTTCGCCTCTTTTCTTTGTCATTAGTGTCATTTAGGTGTCGAGTTTTTCCTGGCGATAGCGAGCCTGTAATTTAGGAGAAACCGGATTTCGGTCGGGAAATCTTTCTACCGAGAAATGTAAAGAAATATCTTGGAAGGGGGATTCTGGGGTTGTATGATGGAGGTCTAGGGAGGTGACTAGAAAATTAATAAATACATGAACAAATCGACCAAAAAATTACCCATCCCCGCTTAAGTTATGAAATGTGGAAACTATTGATACGTGTCCTGTCGTTAACTCCCCCTCCCACCCCCGCCTCCCAAATCTTCTTTCTCTCGTTATCAAACGCATAAAACTTCTTGTTCAAATTACTTATTTGGGTCAACATTTATGGTACGGTAATATCCTACAATGTCATACTCAAGACGCATACTGCGTTCACATTACATGATAGTTCATTTGCTTCATCCACTTTGTACAAAAACTACAATCATGAAGCTATATTTGTTATGTGTATGAACGAGAAAAAAGGCAAAGCTGCCTGTAACAAGTGTTTCTCCCAAAGTAAAAAGAGTGCCAGAACCAAATTCAATGTACACAATATGGTTGTACTAGAAAGAAGTGTGGTGTGCTTGTAAAGTGAAGTGAAAGTGTAGTGTATTGAATAGAAGGCAGTTTTGTAAGAACTGCTTGGATTACTCTCTGTGTAAGTGAGACACAAACAGAAACAGAGAGGGAAGCCAGGCAAATGAAACAGTAGTTCCAGCAACTTCTTATCACATTCCCAGGAATCCTCCCATGGGTATTGCCCTGCTCGATTGGTGTCTACAATCACCCTAACTTACACCACATGCCCCCCCCCCCCCTTGTACTACGACTTTTGTCGCGTTAGGGGGCTTTGGGGTCCGGCGGCTATTTTTCTTTCGCTTCGAGCTTTCGTCGTCGGCTTGACTAATTTTGAGTAGTGTTTCTTTCCTCTTTCTATATTTTTCCCCTTTCGTTCTTATTCTGTCTTATTCGGTTGTCCTTCGGGCGGCCTATATCAATTATGTCACCCTGTCAGGCCCTTTTAGCTGGCCTGGCTAGGTTATTGGCTTCTGACTTGATTTTTCTCTTCGGTTGCTAGTGCGGCCGAGATAACTCGATTCCCCTGAATAGTGCATATGTTGGGCATCTCGCTTTGATTTTTGTCTTCCTTAGTCCTGATTTCTCATTCTTCGTCCTCGATCACTTCTTGATTGGTGCTTCAGTGTAGCAGTTCTTGCGGCCCTGCCCTATAAGAGTTCTGCTGTGGACCTCATGTGGTCTGGCTGAACTAGTGAAATGGCGAGAAATGTCTGTGTGTCTTCACCTTCTTAGATTTGTTCACCTTCTGCCCTTCCCTATCTATCTTGTATTGATTAGTTGTCCATCTTGATCTAATCCTTCAGGCCAGCCCTATAGGAGTTATTTTGAGGAACTCGGTGGTCTGGTTAAACTATGTTCTAGAAAATAAACTAATACACCACATGCCTTAAGATTATGTTATTAGACCAATGCCTGAAAGGACCAAAATCAAAACGGACATAGTCCAAAGCATAATCTTCCTTAGACAGTGTTTTTGGTGGCGTGGGTAGTGAATTTGGGAAAGTAAGATGCATGTAGTTTAGTTTCACCCTTACAGTAACAGCGACGTCCTTTCATTTATATTTCAGATACATATATATATATATATATATATATATATATATATATATATATATATATATATATATATATGATTATTATGCAGATTAGGAAGAATCTATGGTACCTCCAAGGATTAATATATAATATAGTCTGCAGCCTTATCATTGCTAGACATCCTTGACTAGAATCGTGTATTAGTTGCCAAAATATAATGAAAAGGGTGACACCGGTACTGAATGGTTTACACTAGTCACAGTTACATTACAACATAGGACTTAACGGATGAGAACCTGCTTGGGCGAGAACCTTTGTAGACCAAAAGGCTGAATTAATATGACAACTTGGGCATAGTTTTACTAAACAATATGAAAAACCATACGCTCAATATGGACCACAAGTTCAGACAAATTAATCCCTAACGTGTTAATCCTTGCTTATCTTCACCATCTTGCGGTCACTTCCGTTTGAATCATAGTTCGTATAGGTTAGTACAACTATGCGGAATCACATTTTACCTTTGGCGGTGTCTTCAGAAATGGTGGTGTGTGTGGTGGGTGTGCAAAAGTAAGGTGCGTTATCGTTGACGTCCTTGAGGTTGACCGTGACGTCAGTGTGAGCCTCCAGCTCCCCATCAGAGGCCGTCACCCTCAGCAACCACTGGGCCCGCCCAAAGGGAGGGTCACGATCTAACGACTGAGGATATAGTACAAGGAAAAAGGTTATATTATCTCCTTCAGTGTGCTGCATTTTTCGTTTTCATTTTCTTAAATTCTACTATTAACCCGCTGAGCCCCAGCTAGTTATTAATAAATGTTCCACCAGGGCCCAGAGGGTTGTGAAATTTGTTTTTCTTCCCAGAAACAATAGCGAATGGGTTAGGAATGAAGGAAAAACCCCGAAAAACCGATCAAAAAGCTCAAACATTGTTCCTACAGAGCCCCCGAAAACGGATTTTACAAGAGTAAAAAATTTAAGGCAATTTTCCCAAAAAAACATGTTTTTGCGTGCTCACGCGCACGCGGTTGAACTTTGAGAGTTTTCAACCATCGGCATGGTTGCGTGGGATACTTACACAGTTCCTATACAAATCTGAGCCTTCTAGGTGCTATAGGACCGAAGTAATTAACCTGGACGCAACCATTGCGTCGCTGAGTTCTGGTGATCGAACATTGCAGACGCAACACGTGCGTCGCTGGGATCCAGCGGGTTAAATATAGTATACTATCTTTTTGCCTGAAAAGCCTGATACATATTTTGTTTTCATATTCATGAAATCTGCTATTAAATACTGTATTATTTTGTTTTACCTGAAAAGCCTGTTGGCGTATAAAGACTTGCATGTATCTAATCATTAGTCTATTATATATTTGTGATGCATAATGTATTAACTAACGGCACTACCATCACTTCTTCATCAGACAAAGCTGAACTCTCCGCAAAAACTTTTGGTAAAAACTCCACTTTGGATGATTCCGGTGCTATTCTTCCCTCTCCTACTTATGCCTAACATCATAATCTCTTCCAAGGATATACTTTCCCCCCTCTCTGGGCTTAATACTAAGAATGCGTAAGGACCGTAAGGACCGTACTGACACCCCTGCCTTGGCAAACCCTTCCGTCTCGGTCTCTCCTTCTAACATATCCCATCTTGCTGGATTTTTGTTCTTATTCAACCTATCCCAAAGAAGGGTAACCGCTCTCAACCCACTAACTATCGTCCAATTGTTCTAATTTTTGGCATCTCCAAAGTTTTTGAAACTATTCTTACCTCAAAATGTATTAAGCATTTATCTTCCCATAACCTACTCTCAGACCGCCAGTATGGCTCCCTTAAGAGCCTCTCTAATGGTGATCTTCTTTCTTATCTTACTAACTCTTGGTCATCCTCCATTTGGGATTTTGGCGAGACTTTTTCTGCTGTGCTAAACATATCAAAGGCCTTCGATAGAGTCTAGCACAAATCCCTCATTTCCAAACTACCCACCTTCGGTTTCTATCCCTCCTTCTGTGGCAGCCCCTCTTTGTAGAGCACATAGCACCCATCTTGAAACACAATCCCACCCCTACTCTGTGCAACTCTCCAACCCAAGAGTGAAACTTTATTCTCAATATTTCTTCTATTCAACAGCTGAGCTCTGGAACTCTCTCCCAGAATCAGTCTTTCCCTCTTCCTGTGACTTAAATTGCTTCAAACTCTGTGTATCCCGGTTTTACGGCTCGAACATCCCATGATATTGGTCCTGTCCTTCTTTCATTTCTGAGGGAGGCACTTGCCTGCCTTTTATCTCCCTCACTCACATAGAACAAAAAATAATAACAATGAGCACGAAATTCTATCTATCTATCTATTGCCTGATGCCGTGATCCCCGAAGGGGTGGCCACGAACGAACCGCCCCCATGCACCTCTGTCCCCAGTCAGTCGACGCCCCTCCCCCCAACCAGCACCGCCTTCGTTCATGTACTTCCTCACTCCATCCTTCCACCTCTCATTCGGTCTACCTCTCCCTCTCTGTCCCTCCACCTCGCTCTCGTACACCCTCTTAGTCATTCTCTCGCTTTCCATACGTTGCATATGGCCGAACCATCTCAAGTTGTTCCTTTTCACACTTTCCAGCACATCTACCTCCACACCACACCTTCATACTTCCTCATTAGTCTGTCTATCCCTCCATGTAACTCTGCATGCACTCCTTAAGTAATTCATTTCCACTGCTCTCACTCTTGGTCTGAGTCTCTCAACCAACGTCCATGCTTCGCTTCCGTAAGTCAGTGTCGGGATTACCACACTGGCATGCAAGGACTTCTTCACTTCCATACTGACCACCCTATTTCTTGTTATAATAATAATAATAATAATAATATTTATTCAGTTCGCAATTTACAGAGTTGGTACCACATAGTATGTTACAAATATGACATGTACCAGCCTTGCATAATTCAAACTAAGGATAGCCCAATAAGGCCGTTAGGCTTATTTCCATTGGGGTCCTTGTGGGATTAGGTTAGCTGGGGAAATGGGGAGAATAAAGAAATAGATACTTTAGAGAAAGTATTTCTAGGGGGTTATTTTAAGATACCTTACATCCTATAGTAAATATCAGTAATCCGTAATCAGTAATCATTTCAGTTTGGTTTGTCTATCTCTTATGTCGTATTTAGTAGTAGACATAAGCTTGTTGCTCCCTTCTCGCAGCTGTCCGGTTCAGGTGTTCCTTCAAGCTACGTCTGTTACTGCTTTTAGCGTTCCTACAACCCTCTCCCGCACTTCTTCATCCATAGTCCCATCTTTACTCAACACACTGCCCAGATACTTAACACCTTACGAGCGGCCTATGCGGTTTATTATATGTACCGCACAGCGGGGTGTTTTTAGCCAAAATAGGGCTGTTTACGTGATCATTTTCATGCCTAAATAAGACCCAGAACGTAAAACAAGTACCTATCCCTGAAAGGGCATAAACAGAGCTTTCGAATGACACCATAACGATCCTTGTATGATGGATAGTTTTCTTGCAATAACCGTGCAACGCGAGTGCAAAAAGCAGGTAATTCGGTACTTTCGGTACATAATTGAGTATGTAGCGAGTGAGAGAGGGAGGAGGGAGCTGAGATTTGTGTCAGTAGGTTCGCCGCGGTGGTCTGGAGCAGTCATACGCTCGCTAGTCTCCTGCCACCACTTGTCTCTCTCTCTCTCAGCCACATTACGTGCTGAAATTGCCACTCGACCTATGTCGAGCGCCGCCACATAGTCCAGCTTTTTTTAACTCGACTTATGTTGCTCGCCGCTAATTAAGGGTTAAAAGAGTTGACGATCTCCATAGCCTGACCGTTCAGCTTCACCTCACACTCTGTGACTTCACCCCTTTCGAAGACCATAACCTTGCTCTTCCCCGCATTTACCTTCAAATTCCGTTTTTCGCACACTGTTCCAAACTCATTTACCAGACCCTGCAACTCCCATTCATTATCACTCATCAGAACTGTATCATCCACAAACAGCAGTATAGGTAGCTTCCACTCAATTCCCTCCCTTTTCAGCGATACACCAACATCCACTGCTCTTGATAGTATTTCTGTCATGACTCCATCCATATATACAGTAAATAACCACGGGGACATCACACACCCCTGTTTCAAACCAACATTCAGGTCAAAGAACTCGCTCTGCTCACTCTCCACACGTACTTCCGCCTTTGCACCCTCATACATGCTCTTCACTGCTTTCAGCAACTTGCCCTCTACTCCGTATATTCTAAGTACTTTCCACAAACCTTCTCTATCCACTCTGTCATAGGCCTTCTCCAAGTCCATAAAGGCAGCATACACCTTTTGTTTCTTCTCCAGATACTTCTCCACAACACAATTCAGGGTAAAAATCTGAGCACGAAATTGAGGTAGTTAAAAGTGCAGCATGTGCACAAAAAAAAAATATCTATTTTGACAGAATTAGTTATGTATACCCTACAAAGCATAGTTTCTACTCACTGTATATATATTTTAGTTATATGACTAACATGTGAACATTGAAGAGCAATAAAAGCAGTGGGAACAGCAATTGCCTGATGAAAAACTGATATTTTTGCCGCCCGTTCATATTCTAAGGCGGCCAGGCGAGAGACATACATCTCCCCACTGCAACGTCTCGCAAGGAGGGAGGAGGGGGGAAAGAGTTGGGGGGAAGGAGGGGAAGGGCGGGATTGGGACACATTTGTAGGAGTGGTAGTAGGTACTGGAGGGGAATTATCTCACCTAATCACATATTGCTTTGGTTTAACCCTCTCCGACATATGACGCGATTTTCAGCCGATTAGGGATACTTTAAAGCCTTTATTACCATCAGGGGTATTTAGAAACCTTTAGTTTAGTTACTTCAACCTCTGCAGTTGTCTTTGAGTTAGCTGTGGGCAGAAAACTAATTTTGGAGAGGTAATTATAAGAGTGAGAGAACTCTATTTCTTATTGCTAAGCTGGCAACCTCTGCATCATATGAGTCTGAAGGGGTTATGTGCCCGTGAGGCATTTTAGAAGGGTTTTTTAATGGCCTTGCTTCCGTGAGGCCTATCAAGTATGCCATAGTGAATAACTACAAAGAATATTTGATTCCGGCAATTATTTTGTAAATATTTGGTAAATTTTTGCGCTGCTGCTTTCTTTTGATTCCTGTCAACATAAATTGAATATTATTAGCGATAGTTTTTCATTGCACACAAGCATATTTGGTTAGTTATCTAAGACTAACCTGCTGCTTCAAAAACTATGTTGCGTTTATTACATGCAAGACATTTTACAATAATATAACTTACTGAAAAACTTTTCAAATCTCATTGGCATGAGGAGAATACCCAAATGTAGAATTTACAATACATACGATTTGAGAATAAATCATTCATTGCGAAATATCATAAGAATTATCATTACTAAAGTCAAGCGCCACACACTGTCTCTCTCTCGTTATTCTTCTGTTTCTCCAGCAAATCTGTCTATTATTATATGCAGTACATATATATTAGACTCTCACCCTAAGTAGTCTTACAGCCCCGGTGTTGTGGTCTATATCGAAGGCAGGTTGAGAGTCATCGGCATCCACCCCATCCCCGGACAGTCGGTAACTCAGGTGGCCAAAGTCACCAGCGTCACCATCAGTCGCTGTTACCTGCTGTTGGGGTAGAACATATTTTATTAACTACTTCAATACGAAGGTGGTTTAGCCCCTAACCATCGGGGCCCGACTTTAGTCCGTATCTAAAAATCTGGTCTATGTGGCGGGGCCCGATTTTAGTCTGTGTGCAATTTTGGAGCAATATTGGCTCTGAGAGAGAGACGAGCGACGGGAGGAGCGTAGGTTACCTCATGACCGCTCGCCACGGCCACCGTGGGCCTACTGACATCTAATCCACACACATCCACGCTCCCTCCCTCGCTACACACGTAATTATGTAACGAAATGACCGTATTTTAGCGATTTTGCCCTTCGGTTGCACGATCGTTGCAAGACAACCAGTGATCGTAGAAGGATGGTTCAGGTGTCATTGGAAAGCTCAATTTACGCCCTTTCAGGGATACATAATTGTATTACGCTCTAGCTCTTGTTTATGCATGAAAAAGAGCACGGAAAAAAGGCCATTTATGGTAAAACCACCCGCTGGGCGGTACGTAGAAATTACCGCCTAGGCAGCTCGTAAGGTGTTAAAATGGATTAAAAAAAAATCCCGGCATATATTGATTTGAAACTTTACTGCAATAATGTGTTATGACGCCCCACCCCTACTCTCTCATTTTATTATTATTATTATTATTATTATTATTATTATTATTATTATTATTATTATTTTGGAGAATATATAGACAAATACAATCACCGATAGTTCTGCAGGATTGGACTAATCAGATAATTGCATTGGAAGTTTCAAATTGTGATATATGCAGACGTAAAGGTACCAGCCTCACCAAGGTTGTTGTGAGTGCACCTATGCCTCACAATGATTGGTTGATTGCTCCCTATCCTGCTAATCCTCTCAACCAATCCAGTGCTGTGCACGTGCAGCCAAATAATTGCTTGGGAAGCTTCAACACAAGATAGTTTCATGAAGGGCATCTTCCCTGTTATTAAATTTCACAAAGAACTTCCCTGCCTGGATAATATTGCACAGAAAATAGTTTGAATACAAGCAACATTGTGGAGAAGGAAGGAGAAAAGGAAAACTGGCATTCTCAAAATACCTGTAAGCTGTTAGCCAGTCAGGGTACACTGCCACGATCAGTGCCAGGTATAAAATTTTGAGCCGACAAACCAGGACACACTCAGCCACCAGAGAACAACTCTAGAAGAGGACCGATTGACTCTTCACCGGATCCAAACCTCCAATACGGTAAAATCTAGACAAGATGGCGACAACCACAGTCAGTCGTTTTACTTCTAACCACGAACTTGCTATGTTCTAATGTTTCCAGTGGCCTATGAATACCTGAGAGCATTACGTGCTTTTACTACAGCATTGCATAAGAAGGTGGAGATACTACGGAGTATACTGAGGGGGAACTGCACAGTACAACACCACCTTAACAATGATCTGCCTAGCCAAAGTAAAGGAAAGCAGTGGTGCCAGACCAGACGTGAAGTTGAGTGCAAAGGAGTACAAAGGAGTACAAAGGAAATCAAGCAACAACATATCTAGTGACCCTTCTAGGCTGCTTGTCCTCCAAAACACTGAGGATCAAGTGTCCAAACAGTGGTTTAGAGTGGGTAAGGGAACATTGGAAAGGGAACTACTGCCCTGCCACTAACGTGGCAGGACTAGGAAGTTAGTAGGGGACATAGGGGTTAGTAACTGAGGGGAGGATAAAATAAAGTTATTCATTTACAAACGGAGTCAGACGCGGGTTTGATGCGAGATATTTGTCTAGGCGGAATTTAAATGAATCAACGGTGCTGCAGTCTATAACGTCTCGGGGAAGCCCATTCCACAAGTTGACAACTCGATTGAAGAAGAAATTCTTAGATTCGTGTGAGTTAAAAGATTTACCAATAATTTGGCAACCGTTTCCCCGCGTGTAATTAGATTGGTCGATAGTGAAGTACTTACTACAGTTCATATTGTCGATGCCTTTGATGATTTTGAACACTTGAATTAAGTCACCTCTTAATCTGCGCTGGGTAAAAGGAAATATATTTAATTCTCTAAGACGCTCTTCGTATGGTTTGTTCTTTAGGCTAGGTATCATTTTGGTAACTCTACGTTGAACTCGTTCTAGCTTGTTTATGTCTTTTTGGTAATAAGGGCACCAGCATTGAACGCAGTATTCCAGAAGAGGGCGGACTAAGGAATTGTAAAGGGTTAGGATTACGTCTTTGGATTTATGCTCAAATGATCTGCCTATAAAGCCAATTATTTTGTTTGCCTTCTTAACAACTTCTGAACATTGTTGACTCGGTTTTAGGTTACTCGATATTGTTACTCCCAGATCGGTTTCTCTGTTTACATTCTTAAGCTGAGTGCCATTCATCGAATAGTTTGCTTTCTCATTTAGGTATCCGATATGTAGTACTTTACATTTATCCACATTGAAACTCATTTGCCAAATTTGGGCCCAATGTGACAATTTATCTAGATTGTGTTGCATATCGTCAACTTGATCTTTTGAGAGTACGCTATTTGCAATTTTTGTATCGTCAGCAAATTTTGAGACTGTACAGGTGAGACCCTCATCTATGTCGTTGATGTAAATTAGAAAGAGAATTGGAGATGACTTCAAATTGCTGCATCAACTGTTTTATGGATCCTGTGGGTCCGCTAGTGATTGAGAAAGGAGAAACAATTTAGACAACCTTTTATTCCAACTGAGGTTAGCTAAACCTCACCTTTTCAAAAAATATAAAATAGACCATACTTCATATGACATCATAGCTTATTTGACAAGGGACAGAAACAATGATGTTGGTGTTGACTTTATAGTGTTGCAATACCTACTGTATTTAGGATAAAATCAAGGCAGGAAGAGAAGAAGTCCAACCTCCTTATCAATAACAAAAACTACAAGTCTCAGTACTCAACCATTTATTGATATATGATGTTTGGAATGACTCAACTCTTAACACTTGATTTTGTTACAGGCTTTCCACCCCAAAACTACCATAGCTGTTAAGGTGATATACTGTATATGCATTTATTTTGGTTGCATATGTTGCAAGAAGCTTCATAATGCATTGTTGTAATGCACCTGATGCATGCATGTTCTTTCAGTGCCGGAATTTTGGCCTAAATTGACCTTCATTCCCTGCACATTTGCATGCATAAACAAGAGCCAGAACATACTACAATAATATATCGGTGAAAGTACAGTAATAGACCTTTCCAATGACACGTGAATCATCTCTATACGACATTTGGTTGTCTTGCAACAATCTTGCACATGTCGGCCAAAATAACTAAAATTGAGCGGTTTTGAGCTGGTTTTGCAATGTGTAACGCTGCAGTCATGTCAAAGACATCTCTAAATTACATCAGTGTTGGTTCAAACCTGGTGGGCGACGAATGAAGGTGTCCCACGCTGCCTGCTACAGCTTGCCTTGCTCTCAGGCTACATGATAAGCGGATTTCGGTGTCCATCTGGTGACGGGCGCTTCAATGTTTGCATTTAATGTGACTATGAATTCACCAAGTTGTTAGGTCTATTAGTAGGTGCGTGTGCGTGTATCAAGTATTCTGGTTTCATGGGTTGTAACAAGCTTAGTATTATAGTGACTTGAGCAAGAACCTGAATATGCAACAACACCATCCCTGACCCTCTCAGCAATGAAATATTATGTTCCCTCCACCTAACTCAATTAATGAAATCAACAAATACATGTGGCAGTCCAGGGATTCGAACCTAGGATGCTCACACCAAATTTCGGTGCATTTATCCATTGCGCTACGAAGACCCGAAATTACCCATCTACACGACACTGAAACACCTCTAAATGTTCATCTATATTAATATATAATCCTAGTGTATTATTGTGCCAAGCTATTATAATAGTACATTTTGATTGACTATCCAGTGTTCATACTCGTGAAGGAGATAATGTTTTAACTTGTTCAAGTAGCTCAGTGCCCCCGATTTAAAAGTGATTCAGGCTCTCCATGTCAGTGGAGAGACCTAGCACTAAGACACCAGGGTGTCATAAAAGACTGTGAGCTTGGTGCCTTGATTTGAATAATAGTGTTTGTGTCAATACTAAAAGCATCCACGATACTATACTTCCTTCATTACAAGTAGGCCAGATATCATGACCCCTAACCTCTGTAACGCAAAAAGGGCTGGATTAAATCGTCTGCACATTCTCACCTATTCCCCGTCTGACTCTAGCCAAAAGGTAGAAATATTAGCTTGATTACTCTAGTAGTTTTGTAGTTATAAAGGGCAATGGTCAATATTTTTGCCCAAATTATAATGAATAGACAAGTTTGTTAGTAATCTGAAGAATCTATCTGCAAAACGTTGTCAATAAAGTGCTTCTCGTCAAATGTTGTGCTTATTCACTAATTTCTCACCGTAAGGATAGTCTTGGGCAGGTGTCGGTCATCCTCCTCTGTGATCTGTGTCTCGTGTAGGGCGGTGGGGAAGACGGGGGCGTGGTCGTTTTGGTCTATCACTCTGACGGTCACTAGGACCTCACTGGTTGCCTCCCCTGCCCGGGCCTCCACCACCAGGGAGTACTGTCATAGATATAAACAAAGATAGAGTGGTTATGATGTTTGCAATGGCCCAGGAGGAAAGCCTCTCTCTTTTACTCACACACAAATATTCTATATATACAGGTATATATAATCCAGAGTGAGGTTTGGCATCCTCTATCCAGCCTTTGCCGTTTCTGTCTGTCTCTTTAACTGTCCTACTGTTTCTTCTGGGTGCAGGAGCTAGGAATTGTTCCTCCTCCACCTACTCAACAAGACAGTGAAAGTGAAAAGGGAACGCGAAAGGGGCCCCGGATCCTAAGAATTGTAACTTTAAAGGTTTCTGTTCGGGCTCTATCTCGAGTCGGCCACTCCCAGCTATGGGGTATGTGCCTGAGTATATACATACATAGCCTACATATTTTTAATGGAATTTTTTTTTAAAGCAAACTTTAAAATTCATTGGAAAGTTTCATTGTTTGTCACATTTTCAAAGAAAAAAATGGCATTGACGATGCTATGAGATAAAAGGTTTGACAACAAGTGATTAATAAGAGTAACGGAAGTAGATATTAAACAGAATCGTTACAGTACATTATAATTTTGCAGATATTAGACGATTGATCCGCTTCTGAAAGGATCATTTGCATTCAAGGGGTAACAGCTATATACATTAACTTTTTTAACACGAAGAGGTCCTTTCTAAGTGCAATAAATGGAGTCATAATGGCTACACTAAACAAAAGAAGTGTGTCATCTACTAACGGTATGGGGTATAAAAACATTATAGATTTTCACATCGCGTCAATAGCTATCCAAACGTTTACGTCCAATAAGTTGAAACCTTAAGGGGGGTGACCTGCTTTTTTCATCGTTCTGAGTTGTATCCATGCGGCCCCATTCAGACTACTGTTTTAAGACGTTTATCCCCACCCAGGTGTCAATTTATACCTGGCGAGCGACAGAGAGCCACCATATTTTGGATAATGAGTTAGACAGGTGGTTAAATTTGTACATTTTTCTATATAAACATTTCTCCATTAAATGATGGCTCGCTATCCCTTGCCAGGAAAAAAATCGACACCTAGATGGGAATAAATGTCTTAAAACAGTAGGCTGAATGGGGCCGAATGGATACAACCAAAACAGAGAAAAAAGTAGGTCACCCCCCTTAAAGATATTAACGTTTTATGTCAATACAACCTATAGTCAGCTGTACCTGATGTTACAACCATTGAATAAACTATCTACTAATGGCTATCTTAAACTAACACAATATAAACTATCTACTAATGGCTATCTTAAACTAACACAATATAAACTATCTACTAATGGCTATCTTAAACTAACACAATATAAACTATCTACTAATGGCTATCTTAAACTAACACAATATAAACTATCTACTAATGGCTATCTTAAACTAACACAATATAAACTATCTACTAATGGCTATCTTAAACTAACACAATAAACTATAAACTATCTACTAATGGCTATCTTAAACTAACACAATATAAACTATCTACTAATGGCTATCTTAAACTAACACAATATAAACTATCTACTAATGGCTATCTTAAACTAACACAATATAAACTAATCTCAATTCATATTAAGTTCAACTCATTGTCGTGTTCTAACCTCTTATATGTGTAATTACTGTATTTGTTAATTACCAAATATAGGTTTGAATTGAATTGACTTTAATTGATATAGTTAAACTTAGTTAATTGACAGTACAACCGTGTGTCGCCAATATCTTGTGACTAATCTGTGTTTGTATAACCATGAAAAGACTCTTATCATAACCTATCCTAGACTAAACTAGACTCTGCTGAACTTCACCCATGATCATGATAACTATTTATGTAATAATATGTTTAGGATATCGTGACATTTGTATTTAATGCATTCTGATTTACCACTTAGTTCAAGCCCCAACATTAACCTTGTTTAGTGTGGCAAACCTACGCACACGTCCTATGTAAATAATATGTGTCCTGTGGGCGACGTAGCCATACGATGTGGTATTACTGGGAGGTGTGGTAGAGTGGACTTGCCACTGGACTGGTAATTCAATGGACCCGGGTTCGAATCCCTATATGTCCGTGGGAAGATGTTATTGGGGAGGAATTTATGCTGTTCCTAGTATCAGTGCATTACCACAAAGCCCACTGAAACGCCAAAAAAATACCGTCATTTTTCACTGATTAAATAGCACTGTATGTACAGTATATTCTATCTATCTATCTATGGCCTGACGCCATGATCCCCGAAGGGATGGCCACAAACGAACCGCCCCCATGCACCTATGTCCCCAGTCAGTCGACGCCCCTCCTCCCAACCAGCACCGCCTTCATTCATATACTTCCTCACTCCATCCTTCCACCTCTCCTTCGGTCTACCTCTCCCTCTCTGTCCTTCCACCTCGCTCTCGTACACCCTCTTAATCATTCTCTCGCTTCCCATACGTTCCATATGGCCGAACCCTCTCAAGTTGTTCCTTTTCACACTTTCCAGCACATCTACCTCCACACCACACCGCCTTCTTACTTCCTCATTCGTCTGTCTATCCCTCTATGTAACTCCGCACGCACTTCTCAAGTAACTCATTTCCACCGCTCTCGCTCTTGGTCCGAGTCTCTCCACGAACGTCCATGCTTCGCTTCCGTAAGTTAGTGTCGGGATTACCACACTGTCATGCAAGGACTTCTTCACTTCCATACTGACCAATCTATTTCTTGTTACTACTTTCAACGTTCCTACAACCCTCTTCCCCTGTTGCACCCTCTCCCGCACTTCTTCAACCACAGTCCCATCTTTACTCAACACACTGCCCAGATACTTAAAAGAGCTGACGATCTCCATAGCCTGACCGTTCAACTTCACCTCACACTCTGTGACTTCACCCTTTTCGAAGACCATAACGTTGCTTTTCCCCGCATTTACCTTCAAATTCCGTTTTTCGCACACTGTTCCAAACTCATTTACCAGACCCTGCAACTCCCATTCATTATCGCTCATCAGAACTGCGTCATGTCATCCGTAAACAGCAGTATTGGCAGCTTCCACTCATTTAGTTCTTATGTTCTTAATTCACCCAGATAACTTTGGAGGGAGTTATAGTATACTAATGTGTTTGTTCAGATAACTTTGGAGGGAGTTATAGTATACTAATGTGTTTGTTCAGATAACTTTGGAGGGAGTTATAGTATACTAATGTGTTTGTTCAGATAACTTTGGAGGGAGTTATAGTATACTAATGTGTTTGTTCAGATAACTTTGGAGGGAGTTATAGTATACTAATGTGTTTGTTCAGATAACTTTGGAGGGAGTTATAGTATACTAATGTGTTTGTTCAGATAACTTTGGAGGGAGTTATAGTATACTAATGTGTTTGTTCAGAATACATTTAGGTGACACATGTTGTTCCGGAGGTCTGTGTTTGGCCCATTCCTATATTTTATTATGTTACCTCCACCAACCGACTTTACTCCTAAACTTAATTAATGAAATCAACAAATTGTCAGGGTCTTCGATGTTGACCTGCTGAATGTGATCTCTGTAGTTGACATTAACCCTTTGAATATTATGACGCAGTTTGACATTTTATTATAGATGGTATTAGACGATTTAACACAACTAGGAAGGATGTGTTGTAATAGAACCTCTCTGATTTCCATATACCTTTCCTAATATGAATAAAATCGTGTAATGCTAGCTAGAAAATAAAACAAAATGTGTCATGGGATATTCCAAGGGTTAAACTTGGTAGTAAACGCGAGACATTCTAAAGGAATTGAACAACTCAGCAGGGATCTTAGCAAACTTGATGAACGGTCGGAGCCATGGCAGATACCACTTTATTAAACTAGGAGAAGTGCAAGGATGGCCTATACATATCAGGCAGACAAATCCTAAATAATAACATTCAATAATGGTGTATAAGTTAGAAGTAATTGACTTGGAAATGGATTTGAGTGTTTAGATTAGCAATAACCACAAATTATCCAATCAGTGCATTTGCGTAGAGAGAGTAACAGAGAAAAACAAAATACATATAGGCTACAATTGAGCTATATGTCAAAAACAGACATTTATAGTCCTTGAATTCTAGACAGTTTTGATATATTCCTGTAGAATACACAGTGAATTTTTGGTCTTTATCACTCAGGAGAAACATTATAGACATATTAGAAATAGTCCAAGCTAAGGCTACGAAATATATTTTATCGATTATGTACTGAAGCTCAGTGATAGCGAAAGAACTCGAACAAATGGTTTCAAATTAGATAAATATCGTTTCAGTAGGCAATATTGGTTTGGTAACAGAGTTGTAGATGGGTGGAATAGGCTACCGAGTGATATAGTGGGATCAAGAACGATAGGGAGCTTTAAGATAAAATTAGATAGGCATATGGACGAGATGGGTTGGGTGTGAGGGGGATCTACCAGGTGTGGGCCAATCGGCGCTCAGCAGACCCCCGTAATCTTGTGTTAATCTCTGACCGTTTTGGTGGGGTTAGTACTCAAGGTATTGGTGAATTGGGCCTATAATTGGGCCTAGTAATTGGGGTTGGGTGTGACAGGGATCTGCCTTGTATGGGCCGATCGGCTTTTTGCAGACTCCCATTTTCTTATGTTCTTATGTTCTTATTTCCCTCCCTTTTCAGCAATACACCAACATCCACTGCTCTTCCTAGTATTTCTTTCATGACTCCTTCATCGTTCACACCACTTTCCATGTGTACCTGTGTATCGTTATGTGTCGGAAGAAGGTGTTGGCTATCAACAACCTCCTCCCCACACATACGTCCACAAATGCACTACCATCCCATTCACCTCTGACGGTACCCCCCACCCTCCCACCACTCCATCAACTTTCCTATCATCCACCTTACCATTCATATCCCCAATCAGAAATATTTTTTCGTTCTTGTCAAACTTATCTAGGCACGCCTCCACATTCACCCAGAACTCTTCTTTCTCTCTTACAAGTTTATCCTCTGTCGGAGCATACACACACACAATCCTTGAACCCACAGACCCATATTCTCTTACACACTCCTTCCATTTGTTACTTACAAACAAACATGCACCTTCTCTCGCTGCTCCCTCACTCATTCCAGCACACACACCCATTCCACACTCCCACTCTCTCACATCTGTACCCTTCCATTTGGTCTCCGTCATTCCACATACATCCAGCCTGGCATTCACTAACACTTCCAGAACCTCTCTCTCTTTTGTGCCATCATTCATGCCACTCACGTTCCATGTACCTATTCTCAGAATGTCCGTAGGCTTGTCCATAGTCGGTCGGGGTTCGTCAACACAGGGTCCGTCCGCATCCGAGGCTGGTTGTTCGTTTATCATTGCTACGTATTTTTTTCCGGGTGGGGGTCGCAAGCCCACCGACCCAACCTCTTTAGTCGCCTCTTACGACACGTAGAAGGCATGTGGGGCATATTATAATCCCTTACCCCCAGGGTAAATGGCCATATTCAAAACATGCTACAGATGGGCAATGCCTAGTGAGTTAATTGCTCAATAGGTGGCGTTCTGAGAGTGAAGGTCCGAGTCTAGGGAGTGAAACAGTGAATCACAGGGGTGAAGCAACTTCAGAGATGGGGCTGCTTCAGGCTGTGATTGGATGCTTCACATGTCTCACTCCCTAGACTGGAACGAGACCTCACGAGCTTCACTATGTTTAGCGGTAGAATGTACAGGCTCTCAGCCTATGCCCGAGAGGGAGTAGTTGGAACTTAGAAAACAATAAAAAAAAATTGGCATTACCGACCAATCTTCGCTCTTACTAGATGTAAAATGGAGTTCCTGGCTCTGCCCACATGAGTCATTCAGTGAGCAATGAGCTGTCGTAGTGAGCAGGATAGTGTGCTTGCAAGAGATGTATTGGAAGCAGTTATACAAGCATAAATAGATCTACTTTTATGTGTAGTTATGAGGGCTACATAGGCGTTACAAATGTGAAGTTTATTACATTTTACAGGCCATAACTCATATTGTCTTCCAAACATGTTGCCCACCTCCCTAACTATTCATTTCACAATATCTTAAGCACAAATTGACAGCAGGCTACATTTATAAAAAAAAATCAATAGAAAAATGTATCCGGCAAAGCCGGATTTCTCAATACAATGCTGGCTCGCTATCGCTTGCCAGGATAGAGATAAACGTCTTAAAACAGTAGGCTGAATGGAACCGAATTGATAAAAGTCAGAGAAAGAGAGAAAAGGAGATAAATTAAGCAGGTCATCCCCCTTACGCTTCTAATTGACTAACGGACAGAGAACAGGGAGAAAATAAGGTCCTGAATTAGTATAGCTCGGAAAAATTGAGATGTATTAGTGGAATACTTAACTAAGCTTAACTATTATCATGTATGTATGTATTTGTTTAGAGCATTTGTTAACAAAATGCATTTTTCAAATTAACCATTTTGTATAAACCTTTTTTTCGACCGACGACTATGATCTACGGATATAGATTCTTGTGGTCAATATTTCATATCACCGTTATCATATGAACGTGGATTCATCTAAACAATGTTTAAGTTCATTAGTTCACACACTCGCACAAATAAAAGAATGGAAAGTAACACACACACACACGGGTCGGGTTAGCCGAGTGGGTCTAAGGCGCTGTGCACTGACCGCGAGGTCGAGGGTTCGAATCCCCCAGAATCTTTCAGGTTTTTTCAGCCATCCCGATGAAGAGGATTGTATTTTGGTCCCTTCCTAGCCAAGCTGCTCAAATATCAGCCTGTATTAAGCCTACATGTACTGTACTTCTCGCCAGTGCATCTGCGTATGTACTATCAGGGTAAAGGGGCTACTATATTTCTGGACCCTGTGAACTATGGTAAGAACTCGACACCTCACGGTCGCCAAAGGTCGCATGTGACCTCGTAGTTAAGTTAGAATTAGCATTGTACTGTACATAGGTTAAGAAAAACTCTGTAGACTTGCAGCTGCAAGTGAACAATAAACAATCAATTATTATTATTACACACATACAAAGCACAAGGGCCAACTTAATGCATGCATTTGCCCGTCACTCCACCTCATCACGTACAAGCCTCACCTCATTCTGTGCCTCATAGTCCAGGGGACCGCGAAGGGCGAGCCGACCTGAGTTAGGATGTACCCAGAACTGACCCGATGCGTTCCCCTCCAGTATACGAAACAGTACCGGAACACCTGCAACAACACGATATATAGAACACAGAACATAATATAAAACGCAGAACACAGGCCAGTGAACACAAAACTGAACATAGAGCACAAAACAGAGAACACAGAACAAAAAATAAAACATAACACATCATATAGAACATAGAACAGACTATGGAACACAGAACATACTGTAGAACACAGAACGTACTATAGAACACAGAACATACCATAGAACACAGAACAGAACTTATATTACAGAACACAGGACATAAAACACAGCATACAAAGCTGGCCTGGTTGAGATTGAATCGAGAAATAACTATATTCGTTCCCCTCCAGTATCGGAACACCCACAAGACCACACAAAATATAACACAGAACAGAAAATAGAACACAGGACAGCTAACACACAACAGAAAATAGAACACAGGACTGCTAACACACAACAGAAAATAGAACACAGGACCGCTAACACACAACAGAAAATAGAACACAGGACAGCTAACACACAACAGAAAATAGAACACAGGACAGCTAACACACAACAGAAAATAGAACACAGGACAGCTAACACACAACAGAAAATAGAACACAGGACAGCTAACACACAACAGAAAATAGAACACAGGACAGCTAACACACAACAGAAAATAGAACACAGGACAGCTAACACACAACAGAAAATAGAACACAGGACAGCTAACACACAACAGAAAATAGAACACATGACAGAGAACATGAAAATATAGTTAGGCTAATCTGCATGTGTAATATAATCCCAAATACATTTTAAAAGTGTGGACAATTACTCTATCAGATAGGGTTAATTGGGCCTGCCCACACAGCCCTACAACCAACAATCAAGACTCTATCAGATGCGTAGCTCGCCCTTCAGAACAGTGTCGAACCCTCCAAGGTGAACCAACCACTCGGCGAAACAAGCAACCAATATCAAGGCCAAGAAGCACGAACGCCAATACATCATAATCACAGCACAAACCACATACCAGATCCAACTCACTATTCACACCATCTGCTAGCCAGGCACCAGCCAGAACCACGCCGAACAACCTCTCCCCACGATCGCTATCACAACCTCTCCCCACGATCGCTATCACAACCTCTCCCCACGATCGCTATCACAACCTCTCCCCACGATCGCTATCACAACCTCTCCCCACGATCGCTATCACAACCTCTCCCCACGATCGCTATCACAACCTCTCCCCACGATCGCTATCACCTCTCCCCACGATAGCTATCACAACCTCTCCCCACGATCGCTATCACAACCTCTCCCCACGATCGCTATCACAACCTCTCCCCACGATCGCTATCACCTCTCCCCACGATCGCTATCACAACCTCTCCGCACGATCGCTATCAAACCTCTCCCCACGATCGCTATCACCTCTCCCCACGATCGCTATCACAACCTCTCCCCACGATTGCTATCACAACCTCTCCCCACGATCGCTATCACAACCTTTCCCCACGATCGCTATCACAACCTCTCCCCACGATCGCTATCACCTCTCCCCACGATCGCTATCACAACCTTTCCCCACGATTGCTATCACAACCTCTCCCCACGATCGCTATCACAACCTCTCCCCACGATCGCTATCACAACCTCTCCCCACAATCGCTATCACAACCTCTCCCCACGATCGCTATCACAACCTCTCCCCACGATCGCTATCACCTCTCCCCACGATCGCTATCACAACCTCTCCCCACGATCGCTATCACCTCTCCCCACGATCGCTATCACAACCTCTCCCCACGATCGCTATCACAACCTCTCCCCACGATCGCTATCACCTCTCCCCACGATCGCTATCACAACCTCTCCCCACGATCGCTATCACCTCTCCCCACGATCGCTATCACAACCTCTCCCCACGATCGCTATCACAACCTCTCCCCACGATCGCTATCACAACCTCTCCCCACGATCGCTATCACCTCTCCCCACGATCGCTATCACAACCTCTCCCCACGATCGCTATCACAACCTCTCCCCACGATCGCTATCACCTCTCCCCACGATCGCTATCACAACCTCTCCCCACGATCGCTATCACCTCTCCCCACGATCGCTATCACAACCTCTCCCCACGATCGCTATCAAACCTCTCCCCACGATCACTATCACCTCTCCCCACGATCGCTATCACAACCTCTCCCCACGATCGCTATCACAACCTCTCCCCACGATCGCTATCACCTCTCCCCACGATCGCTATCACAACCTCTCCCCACAATCGCTATCACCTCTCCCCACGATCGCTATCACAACCTCTCCCCACGATCGCTATCACAACCTCTCCCCACGATCGCTATCACAACCTCTCCCCACGATCGCTATCACAACCTCTCCCCACGATTGCTATCACCTCTCCCCACGATCGCTATCACAACCTCTCCCCACGATCGCTATCACAACCTCTCCCCACGATCGCTATCACCTCTCCCCACGATCGCTATCACCTCTCCCCACGATCGCTATCACAACCTCTCCCCACGATCGCTATCACCTCTCCCCACGATCACTATCACAACCTCTCCCCATTTTCGCTACCAACCGACTATCCCTCATGTTTGCTTTCACAATCCGCATACACCTCCTACGCACGTCATCAGCTGATAACGTCATCGCATCCTCGATAACTTATTCATCAAGGTAATCTACCCTACAAATTATAGACAATCTTCATGCCATTATACTATCTAGTATATAGTATAATGATTGTATGCAACAACATACAAGTACTTAATTATTGAACACCCAATATTACAGTATTATGTGACTTGAGCTGACTGGCCAAGGGAGACAACAATCATACTGGTCGTTTGATGGCAAACCATACTGGTGGTTTGTAGGCCAATCATGTGTAGCCAACACATCTCAAGAATTTTAGCTGAACACAGAACATAAAATGGAACACAGGACATTAACCCCTAAGTGTCGGCGCGCAACATAAGTCGAGTATAATAAATCTGGACTATCTGGCGGCGCTCGACATAGGTCGTGTGGCAATTTCAGCACGTAATGTTGCTGAGAGAGAGAGACAAGTGGTGGCAGGAGAGTAGCGAGCGTATGACTGCTCCAGACCACCGCGGCGAACCTACTGACACGAATCCCACCTCTTCCCTCCCTCTCTCACTCGCTATATACGGAATTGTATGGGAAAAGTGCCGAATTACATGCTTTTTGCACTCGCGTTGCGCGGTTGTTGCAAGAAAACTAGCCATCATAAAAGGATCGTTATGGTGTCATTGGAAAACTCTGTTTATGCCCTTTCAGGGATAGATACTTGTTTTACACTCTGGGTCTTATTTAGGCATGAAAATGATCACGTAAACAGCCCTATTTTGGCTAAAAACACCCCGCTGGGCGGTACATATAAATAAACCGCTAGCCCGCTAATCTAGTGTTAAACACATAATACAAACTTGTCCTGAGTTGCAATAGTTCCCAATGTGACTAAGCTCGTTCTCTCTCAGTATCCTGAACACAATGGAAACACCAGTAGGAAATAATTGTATTGCAGCGCTTCAGACACTGCATGATATAACGTACTGATGCAGACAATTGCTATCATGATAATATTTAAGGTAATTGTGTTATCGTTTGAAAGAATGAGCAAGTCTCCTATCATCCAATTCCTTTGTACGCCTAGCAGTACATTGAAACCTGTAGAATATTTACTTTGGTAAGTTAGAGCTCGTGAGGTAAGTGAGTGGAAAAGTAACTACCTCGTGCGGACCAGTTGATAATTTAAATGTGTTCGTGTTCTTATGTTGTTATAATTCCTTCTAAATTCTGAGCACATATTCGCAATCATGAGTTTGTCCTTAAATTAAATACTTAAAATATCAATATGATATATATTTTGATGTTTACCAATTTGATCTGCGAAGCTGTTTTTGCTCGATGAAAGGTAATTGAACTTCCTCATGTCTTGTAATATACAGTAGGCTACAGCTCAAAACTCACTAACAAGACTGACAAATGGCAATATGTTGATAATGCATCATCAAATACATACTTAGGCTTAGACTATGTCCAAGCTGTGACACACATCCTTGCCACATTAAGGGGAGATGAGCGTATCTATTTGACCATTTATGTATATTGTTATAATGTTATTAGTTTCCTCCCTAGACCTCCATCAAGCTTAAACAAACACCCATTAGATCCCCCTTCTAGATTAATTTGTACATTGGTCGGTAGAAAAATGTCCCGGCCGAAGGTCGGTTCTTCCAAAGTTACAGGCTCACTATCGTTCGCCAGGAAAAAAATCGACAACAAAATAGCACGACAGGTCTTAATATTGACAAATATATGGGGCGAAAGGTCTTAAAATCAACAAACTAATGAGCCGAACGTTATAAAATCTGAAAACTAATGGGGCTAAACATGAGGGAGAAGGGGATCTAGAAGAACAACCGATCTCCCCTTAACTGGCGATACCCTCATGCATACATGGGTAGGAAACTAAGGCTAAAGCAACCTTCCCTTTATCATTCATTATTTGGATGTTTTACCCGTTCATTATTCTTTGGCGCCATTCGTATTATATCTTGATCTAATTGGACGACTATATGGATCTCGGGAAGGATCTATGGTAATGCAAATGGTAAACATGATCTCAATTAGTATTCCTATGAGTCGTACAGGTCCTTCTATTCCAAAATATGATATCAAGACAGGTGTTTGTGTATAATAACAGGGCTAGATATTTCTCACAGACGGTAACCGGCAGAAAAAAGAGCTCTCGGGCTCTCTCCTAGCATATGTTATCCTGTAGTACCTCTACCTCCAACATAAAGAGCTCTCGGGCTCTCTCCTAGCATATGTTATCCTGTAGTACCTCTACCTCCAACATAAAGAGCTCTCGGGCTCTCTCCTAGCATATGTTATCCTGTAGTACCTCTACCTCCAACATAAAGAGCTCTCGGGCTCTCTCCTAGCATATGTTATCCTGTAGTACCTCTACCTCCAACATAAAGAGCTCTCGGGCTCTCTCCTAGCATATGTTATCCTGTAGTACCTCTACCTCCAACATAAGTAATAGGGAACATTTGAGAATATAGTTCATCTATTATAGGTTGACCAAAAATTATATATGATCCGCCGGGATTCGAACCCGGGTTATCACACACAGATTTTTGCCACCTTAATCACTCAAAATGGGCTAGAACAAATGGGCTGTAATTGTTCACGCATATTCCCTGGCTGACTCTTCCCAAATGGTAGAAATATTTTACTTGGAATACTACCCTCGTGTTTTCATTATAGACGTTAGTGGTCAAGATTGTTTACCTAGACGAGTGTTGTAGCACATTCATGGCCTATAATTTGATCTGTCTTAGTTTTAAGGGGAGATAAGGTCGTTTTTCTAGACCCTCTTCTCCCTCATGTTTAGCCCCATTAGTTTCAGATTTTATGATGTTTGCCCCATTAGCTTATCGATTTTAAGACCTTCCGCCCCATTTCCCTGTCAATATTAAGACCTTTCGTGTTATTTAGGTGTCATTTTGGAAGAACTGGCCTTTGGCCGGGAATTTTTTCTCCCGAAAAATGTACAAATTAATCTAGAAGTGGGATCTAATGGACGTTTTTTTTTACAAGTTTGATGGAGGGCTAGGGAGGAAACTAGACAAATATTTCTATCTATCTATTGCCTGACGCCGTGATCCCCGAAGGGGTGGCCACGAACGAACTGCCCCCATGCACCTCTGTCCTCAGTCAGTCGACGTCCCTCCCCCCAACCAGCACCGCCTTCGTTCATATACTTCCTCACACCATCCTTCCACCTCTCTATCGGTCTACATCTCCCTCTCTGTCCCTCCACCTCGCTCTCATACACCCTCTTAGTCATTCTCTCGCTTTCCATACGTTCCATATGGCCGAACCATCTCAAGTTGTTCCTTTTCACACTTTCCAGCACATCTACCTCCACACCATACCTCCTTCTTACTTCTTCATTAGTTTGTCTATCCCTCCATGTAATTCTGCACGCACTTCTTAAGTAATTCATTTCCACTGCTCTCACTCTTGGTCTGAGTCTCTCAACCAACGTCCATGCTTCGCTTCCGTAAGTCAGTGTCGGGATTACCACACTGTCATGCAAGGACTTCTTCACTTCCATACTGACCACCCTATTTCTTGTTACTGCTTTCAGCGTTCCTACAACCCTCTTCCCCTGTTGTACCCTCTCCCGCACTTCTTCATCCATAGTCCCATCTTTACTCAACACACTGCCCAGATACTTAACCCTTAATTAGCGGCGAGCAACATAAGTCGAGTTAAAAAAAGCTGGACTATGTGGCGGCGCTCGACATAACTCGAGTGGCAATTTCAGCACGTAATGTGGCTGAGAGAGAGAGACAAGTGGTGGCAGGAGACTAGCGAGCGTATGAGTGCTCCAGACCACCGCGGCGAACCTACTGACACAAATCTCAGCTCCCTCCTCCCTCTCTCACTCGCTACATACTCAATTATGTACTGAAAGTACCGAATTACCTGCTTTTTGCACTCGCGTTGCACGGTTATTGCAAGAAAACTATCCATCATACAAGGATCGTTATGGTGTCATTCGAAAGCTCTGTTTATGCCCTTTCAGGGATAGGTACTTGTTTTACGTTCTGGGTCTTATTTAGGCATGAAAATGATCACGTAAACAGCCCTATTTTGGCTAAAAACACCCCGCTGTGCGGTACACATAAATAAACCGCATAGGCCGCTCGTAAGGTGTTAAAGGAGTTGACCATCTCCATAGCCTGACTGTTCAGCTTCACCTCAAACTCTGTGACTTCACCCCTTTCGAAGATCATAACCTTGCTCTTCCCCGCATTTACCTTCAAATTCCGTTTTTCGCACACTGTTCCAAACTCATTTACCAAACCCTGCAACTCCCATTCATTATCACTCATCAGAACTGTATCATCCACAAACAGCAGTATAGGTAGCTTCCACTCAATTCCCTCCCTTTTCAGCGATACACCAACATCCACTGCTCTTGATAGTATTTCTTTCATGACTCCATCCATATATACAGTAAACAACCACGGGGACATCACACACCCCCGTTTCAAACCAACATTCAGGTCAAAGAACTCGCTCTGCCCACTCTCCACACGTACTACCACCTTTGCACCCTCATACATGCTCTTCACTGCTTTCAGCAACTTGCCATCTACTCCGTATATTCTAAGTACTTTCCACAAACCTTCTCTATCCACTCTGTCATAGGCCTTCTCCAAGTCCATAAAGGCAACATACATGTTTTGTTTCTTCTCCAGATATATCTCCACAACACAATTCAGAGTAAAAATCTGATCTACACATCCTCTTCCCTTCCTAAAACCTCCCTGCTCGTCGCCTATCCATTTCTCCGTTCTCACTCTCACTATCACTACCCTACTGTATACCTTCCCTACTACGCTTAGAAGACATATTCCTCGGTGGTTACCACACACTCCTCTTTCCCATTTGCCCTTATATAGAGGGACTATTATGCCAGTCTTCCAGTCATTGGGTGCACTCCCCTTCTCCCATGCTAGTTTTCACATTTTCCATACCCATTCGATCACTATCTCACCACCATACCTCAACATATTTTCCCCACACACTCCATCTGTTCCTGGTGCTTTCCCCAACTTCACTCTTTTCATGGCTTCCCACACTTCTGACCTCCTGATCCTGACCTCCTCCTCCACTACTTCTCTTCTTCTCCCTACCATACCATATCCAGCTATGTTTGCTGGCTCTTTATTCCTTTCATTTAGCAACTCATTGAAGTACTCCCTCCATCTTTCGACTCTCTCTTGCTTCTCAGCTAGCATTCTCCCCTTCTTATCTTTCACATCCTTACTGTTTCCCTTGCTACCTTCCCTAACTTTCTTAACTTCTTTCCAAAACAGTTTCTTACTCTCCCTCCATTTTACACTCAGATTCCTTCCAAATTCCTCATCTACTCTTCTCTTACTTTCCTTCACTACTCTCTTCACCACCCTCTTACTCTCCACGTACCTCGCTCGTTTCTGTCTCTCGAAATCTTCATTCCCTCTACTACCCAACCACTCTCTATATGCTTTCTTTTTTTCTTCCACAACTATTCTTACCTCTTCTGTCCACCATGCTGTACCTTTCACTCCCCTCCCTCTTCTCCTCACTCCACACACCTCCTCACATGCTGCACAGATCTCATCCTTAAACACCTTGCTCATCTCCTCCACTTCCTCCATAACTTCCAGGTCGAACCCACCTAGTCGTCTTGCCACTGCTCTCCTGTACTCCTCCCTGACTTCCTCCTCCTGCAACCTCTCCACCCTCCTCACCATTCTACCCTCCTCTCACCTCCCTCCAGCTCTCCTCACCCACTTCTTTTGTATCCTAACCTTAGCTACCACTACATAATGATCAGACAGACACCCTCCAATACCCCAATACACCCTAGCATCCATCAAAGATTTCTTCATTCGTTCATCCACACATACATAATCAATCAATGACTTTCGTTCCACCACTGTCTCATCCTCCATCGTCCACACCCGTTTCCACGTGTACCTGTGGATCATTCTGTGTCGGAAGGTGTTAGCTATCCACAGCCTCCTCCCCACACATATGTCCACAAGTGCCCTACCATTCCCATTCACCTCTGATGATACCCTCCACCCTCCCACCACTCCCTCAACTTTCCTATCACCCACCTTACCATTCATATCCCCAATCAGAAATATTCTTTCGTTCTTGTCAAACTTCTCCAGGCACGCCTCCACATTCATCCAGAACTCCTCTTTCTTTCTTTCAAGTTTATCCTCTGTCGGGGCATACACACACAAAAATATTTAATTAGTGAAAAAATCGACCAAAACATTAACCATCAATATATAACCATAACCATAACCATAGTTCAAAATATGTCTTTGAAAGTGATAAGATAACGAAAACTATGTTATTTCATGTTAAATTACTTGTGTTTCTTTTCATATTCATTCAAGTCTTCAAACAAAATAGCTGCGGTTTGACACCCTGGTTTAAGGGGGGGGTCACCTGCGTTTGTTCTCTCCTTTTCTCTCTCTCTCTGGTTTGTATCCATTCGGTTCCATTCAGCCTACTGCTTTAAGACGTTTATCCCCATCCAGATGTATTGAGAATGTATTGAGAAATCCGGCCTCACCGGAGACATTTTTCTATCGAAACATGTACAAATTTAGCATACTATCGAGAAAAAAAAACTCCTTAAAACTGGAAAATATAAACACAAGTAAAACACCCAACCCTACCACTACCGGCTCGGTAGTGTAGTGTAGAACGTCTCGGCCTCCCACCCCGGGACACCAGAGTTCAATCCCACGCTGAGGCATGATGGCTTTTCGCATACACTGGTAGCTGATACAGTTTCCCTTGAGCAAGGAAATGTGTAATAGTGCCTGGCAATAAATCTAGGAGCGAGGGCTAGGGGGAAATGGTAAGTAACCTGAACATTATTATCTATTATTATTATTATTATTATTACCTTTGGGCTGGACTCTCGGTGACAGACGCAGCAACAGCTCTCGGTTGGTGTTCTCGGGCACTTCAACCTCATACTCCGACTGCTCAAATTCAACCGGCTCACTGCCCACCAATTTAGTTACTGAGGGAGATAAGACAAATAGGATCAGAAATGTGTGTTGATGTATACCCATTTATTTTCAACTGACGATAAATTGCAAAGCTCCGATCAAGATTTCTTAGTTATTTTGAAGATTCTGTATTGAAATATGGTGTTGATTATATAAATGTGGTCTTAATATGATGCAGAGACATAGTGGCTTCATATGTGTCCATTACGTATCGAGAAATTAGCTGCTATGGGACTCAATTTACCGTCAGATCTCAAGTGACGGCGTCTTTTCCGTGGATTGACCTCCCAATCTACCAAGATTGGAAGCCAAAGCGTCACATTTTTCCTTTGCCCCTCAACTTTTCATAATTGCTGAGGGGCACAGGGCTCTGGGTGGGGCTTTGGTTTCCCGGGCGTTTCCGCACCCTCCTCCGCTCCCCGCCATGGAGTGGCTTCGGTCACCCAGGCTTTATTGTGGTAGGCAGGGAGGGTTCTGTGGGGGCTCTTGGTTATGGCCTTGGCCTTGCTCGGGGCCTTGGGGCTGTTCGGTCAGGCAGCTTGGGGAACAACAACAACAACAACATTTACCGTCAGATGAAATGAAACATAGTATAGTTATTAGCCGTTCAGTACCGGTGACGTTCTTCTCATCACATTCTGGACACTATTAAACGATTTTATTCAGCTTAGGAATGATCTGTGATAGCTCAAAAGACTCAATGAGATAGTCTGAAGCCATTTATTTGATAGAGGTCCTTCTTAAGCTAAATTAAATCACATAATAGTTGCCAGAATATAATATATTGATATTTCTAAAACCCGTTGAGTACCGGTCACGTCCTTTCCATATATTATATGGAAAGGACGTGACTGGTACTGGACGGGTTTTAGAAATATCAATGGTTGTTCAATGAAAGAACACTATATGGTTTAATGGGGGAATTGGTGGATTTAGTTTGTATATCATTATTGTTTTGTTTTTAGTTTCCTCCCTTAACCTCAAACAAGCTTAACAAACGTCACCAAGGTCCCCCTTCTATATAAACGTCACCAAGGTCCCCCTTCTATATAAACGTCACCAAGGTCCCCCTTCTATATAAACGTCACCAAGGTCCCCCTTCTATATAAACGTCACCAAGGTCCCCCTTCTATATAAACGTCACCAAGGTCCCCCTTCTATATAAACGTCACCAAGGTCCCCCTTCTATATAAACGTCACCAAGGTCCCCCTTCTATATAAACGTCACCAAGGTCCCCCTTCTATATAAACGTCACCAAGGTCCCCCTTCTATATAAACGTCACCAAGGTCCCCCTTCTATATAAACTTGAACACTTTTTGGGTAGAAAAATGTGATCGAGTTGCAAATAGTTGATCGAGTTATTATATATATTCTGTTTGGATTAAGGTAAATTTAAGGATATTATACATACTGTTTTAGTTTGAAAGAAGTACATTTTAAGGGGGGTCACCGGCATTTTTTTCTCTCCTTTTTTCTCTTTCCCTGGCTTGGTATCCATTCGGCCCCCTTCAGCCAACTGTTTTAAGACGTTTCTCCCCATGCAGGTGTCGATTTCTTCCTGGCGAGCGATAGCGAGCCAGCATTGTATGGAGATATCCGGCTTCGCCGGAGATATTTTTCTATCGAAAAATTTACAAATTTAGCTTGCCGTCAAAACAAAAATATATACCTGTATATGCTGGCTCGCGGAACATATTGACGCCTGGATGGGGGTAAGCGTCTTAAAACAGTAGGCTGAATGGGGCCGAATGGGTACAAGCCAAAGAGGGAGGGAGATACAGAGAAAAAAAAGCGAGGTGGGCCCCCTTAAGGGATATTAGAAATACATACTAGCCTGGATTAGGTTAAAGTTAAAGGTCTTGTAGAGATTAGTCTGGATTAGGATATTATAGGTAGCTCACTACATAGCTTGGATTGAGGGGAGGAAAACCGTTTTTGTGGACCCTCTTCTCCCTAATGTTTAGCCCTACTAGTTTTGAGATTTTAAGACGTTGGTTCCATTAGTTCTGGGATTTTGTGACCTTTCACCCAATTTCTTTGTCAATATTAGGACCCTTCGTGCCATTTAGGAGTCGATTTCTTCCTGGCGAGCGATAGGCAGCCTGTAATTTTATGAGTAATTGTCCTTTGGCGGGGACATTTTTCTACCGAAAAATTTACAAATCTATCTTGAAGGGGGGTCTAGGGGGTGTTTTTCTGAGCTTGATGGAGTTCTAGAGAGAAAACTAAAAAATACAGGAATAAATTAATTTAAAAATAAAACAAATATCGTCCGTCTCCCCTTTAGGTCTAATTAATATGATTATTAGCTTTTACAAAAAATACATACAGTATAGTGATAGTGTGTAGATATTAAGATTGTGGGCGGCACTGTGTCATACAGTATAGTGATAGTGTGTAGATATTAAGATTGTGGGCGGCACTGTGTCATACAGTATAGCGATAGTGTGTAGATATTAAGATTGTTGTCGGCACTGTGTCATACAGTATAGCGATAGTGTGTAGATATTTAGATTGTGGGCGGCACTGTGTCATACAGTATAGTGATAGTGTGTAGATATTAAGATTGTGGGCGGCACTGTGTCATACAGTATAGTGATAGTGTGTAGGTATTAAGATTGTGGGCGGCACTGTGTCATACAGTATAGTGATAGTGTGTAGATATTAAGATTGTGGGCGGCACTGTGTCATAAAGTATAGTGATAGTGTGTAGATATTAAGATTGTGGGCGGCACTGTGTCATACAGTATAGTGATAGTGTGTAGATATTAAGATTGTGGGCGGCACTGTGTCATACAGTATAGTGATAGTGTGTAGATATTAAGATTGTGGGCGGCACTGTGTCATACAGTATAGTGATAGTGTGTAGATATTAAGATTGTGGGCGGCACTGTGTCATACAGTATAGTGATAGTGTGTAGATATTAAGATTGTGGGCGGCACTGTGTCATACAGTATAGTGATAGTGTGTAGATATTAAGATTGTGGGCGGCACTGTGTCATACAGTATAGTGATAGTGTGTAGATATTAAGATTGTGGGCGGCACTGTGTCATACAGTATAGTGATAGTGTGTAGATATTAAGATTGTGGGCGGCACTGTGTCATACAGTATAGTGATAGTGTGTAGATATTAAGATTGTGGGCGGCACTGTGTCATACAGTATAGTGATAGTGTGTAGATATTAAGATTGTGGGCGGCACTGTGTCATACAGTATAGTGATAGTGTGTAGATATTAAGATTGTGGGCGGCACTGTGTCATACAGTATAGTGATAGTGTGTAGATATTAAGATTGTGGGCGGCACTGTGTCATACAGTATAGTGATAGTGTGTAGATATTAAGATTGTGGGCGGCACTGTGTCATACAGTATAGTGATAGTGTGTAGATATTAAGATTGTGGGCGGGACTGTGTCATACAGTATAGTGATAGTGTGTAGATATTAAGATTGTGGGCGGCACTGTGTCATACAGTATAGTGATAGTGTGTAGATATTAAGATTGTGGGCGGCACTGTGTCATACAGTATAGTGATAGTGTGTAGATATTAAGATTGTGGGCGGCACTGTGTCATACAGTATAGTGATAGTGTGTAGATATTAAGATTGTGGGCGGCACTGTGTCATACAGTATAGTGATAGTGTGTAGATATTAAGATTGTGGGCGGCACTGTGTCATACAGTATAGTGATATTGTGTAGATATTAAGATTGTGGGTGGCACTGTGTCATACAGTATAGTGATAGTGTGTAGATATTAACACCTTACGAGCGGCCTCCGCCCAGCGGGGTGTTTTTAGCCAAAATAGGGCTGTTTACGTGATCATTTTCATGCCTAAATAAGACCCAGAACGTAAAACAAGTACCTATCCCTGAAAGGGCATAAACAGAGCTTTCGAATGACACCATAACGATCCTTTTATGATGGCTAGTTTTCTTGCAATAACCGTGCAATGCGAGTGCAAAAAGCAGGTAATTCGGTACTTCCCCATATAATTCAGTATGTAGCGAGTGAGAGAGGGAAGAGGGAGCTGAGGTGTCACTGGAGCAGTCATACGCTCGCTAGTCTCCTGCCACCACTTGTCTCTCTCTCTCAGCAACATTACTGCCACTCGACCTATGTCGAGCGCCGCCACATAGTCCAGCTTTATTAAATACGACTTATGTGGTGAGCCGCTAATTAAGGGTTAAGATTGTGGGCGGCACTGTGTCATACAGTATAGTGATAGTATGTAGATATTAAGATTGTGGGCGGCACTGTGTCATACAGTTTAGTGATAGTGTGTAGATATTAAGATTGTGGGCGGCACTGTGTCATACAGTATAGTGATAGTGTGTAGATATTAAGATTGTGGGCGGCACTGTGTCATACAGTATAGTGATAGTGTGTAGATATTAAGATTGTGGGCGGCACTGTGTCATACAGTATAGTGATAGTGTGTAGATATTAAGATTGTGGGCGGCACTGTGTCATACAGTATAGTGATAGTGTGTAGATATTAAGATTGTGGGCGGCACTGTGTCATACAGTATAGTGATAGTGTGTAGATATTAAGATTGTGGGCGGCACTGTGTCATACAGTATAGTGATAGTGTGTAGATATTAAGATTGTGGGCGGCACTGTGTCATACAGTATAGTGATAGTGTGTAGATATTAAGATTGTGGGCGGCACTGTGTCATACAGTATAGTGATAGTGTGTAGATATTAAGATTGTGGGCGGCACTGTGTCATACAGTATAGTGATAGTGTGTAGATATTAAGATTGTGGGTGGCACTGTGTCATACAGTATAGTGATAGTGTGTAGATATTAAGATTGTGGGCGGGACTGTGTCATACAGTATAGTGATAGTGTGTAGATATTAAGATTGTGGGCGGCACTGTGTCATACAGTATAGTGATAGTGTGTAGATATTAAGATTGTGGGCGGCACTGTGTCATACAGTATAGTGATAGTGTGTAGATATTAAGATTGTGGGCGGCACTGTGTCATACAGTATAGTGATAGTGTGTAGATATTAAGATTGTGGGCGGCACTGTGTCATACAGTATAGTGATAGTGTGTAGATATTAAGATTGTGGGCGGCACTGTGTCATACAGTATAGTGATAGTGTGTAGATATTAAGATTGTGGGCGGCACTGTGTCATACAGTATAGTGATAGTGTGTAGATATTAACACCTTACGAGCGGCCTATGCAGTTTATTTATATGTACCGCCCAGCGGGGTGTTTTTAGCCAAAATAGGGCTGTTTACGTGATCATTTTCAAGCCTAAATAAGACCCAGAACGTAAAACAAGTACCTATCCCTGAAAGGGCATAAACAGAGCTTTCGAATGACACCATAATGATCCTTTTATGATGGCTAGTTTTCTTGCAATAACCGTGCAACGCGAGTGCAAAAAGCAGGTAATTCGGTACTTCCCCATATAATTCAGTATGTAGCGAGTGAGAGAGGGAAGAGGGAGCTGAGATTCGTGTCAGTAGGTTCGCCGCGGTGGTCTGGAGCAGTCATACGCTCGCTAGTCTCCTGCCACCACTTGTCTCTCTCTCTCAGCAACATTACGTGCTGAAATTGCCACTCGACCTATGTCGAGCGCCGCCACATAGTCCAGCTTTATTAAATACGACTTATGTGGTGAGCCGCTAATTAAGGGTTAAGATTGTGGGCGGCACTGTGTCATACAGTATAGTGATAGTATGTAGATATTAACCCTTATTTAGCGGCGAGCAACATAAGTCGAGTTAAATAAAGCTGGACTATGTGGCGGCGCTCGACATAACTCGAGTGGCAATTTCAGCACGTAATGTGGCTGAGAGAGAGAGACAAGTGGTGGCAGGAGACTAGCGAGCGTATGACTGCTCCAGACCACCGCGGCGAACCTACTGACACAAATCTCAGCTCCCTCCTCCCTCTCTCACTCGCTACATACTCAATTATGTACCGAAAGTACCGAATTACCTGCTTTTTGCACTCGCGTTGCACGGTTATTGCAAGAAAACATCCATCATACAAGGATCGTTATGGTGTCATTCGAAAGCTCTGTTTATGCCCTTTCAGGGATAGGTACTTGTTTTACGTTCTGGGTCTTATTTAGGCATGAAAATGATCACGTAAACAGCCCTATTTTGGCTAAAAACACCCCGCTGGGCGGTACACATAAATAAACCGCATAGGCCGCTCGTAAGGTGTTAAGATTGTGGGCGGCACTGTGTCATACAGTTTAGTGATAGTGTGTAGATATTAAGATTGTGGGCGGCACTGTGTCATACAGTATAGTGATAGTGTGTAGATATTAAGATTGTGGGCGCACTGTGTCATACAGTATAGTGATAGTGTGTAGATATTAAGATTGTGGGCGGCACTGTGTCATACAGTATAGTGATAGTGTGTAGATATTAAGATTGTGGGCGGCACTGTGTCATACAGTATAGTGATAGTGTGTAGATATTAAGATTGTGGGCGGCACTGTGTCATACAGTATAGTGATAGTGTGTAGATATTAAGATTGTGGGCGGCACTGTGTCATACAGTATAGTGATAGTGTGTAGATATTAAGATTGTGGGCGGCACTGTGTCATACAGTATAGTGATAGTGTGTAGATATTAAGATTGTGGGCGGCACTGTGTCATACAGTATAGTGATAGTGTGTAGATATTAAGATTGTGGGCGGCACTGTGTCATACAGTATAGTGATAGTGTGTAGATATTAAGATTGTGGGCGGCACTGTGTCATACAGTATAGTGATAGTGTGTAGATATTAAGATTGTGGGCGGCACTGTGTCATACAGTTTAGTGATAGTGTGTAGATATTAAGACTGTGGGCGGCACTGTGTCATACAGTATAGTGATAGTGTGTAGATATTAAGACTGTGGGCGGCACTGTGTCATACAGTATAGTGATAGTGTGTAGATATTAAGATTGTGGGCGGCACTGTGTCTTACAGTATAGTGATAGTGTGTAGATATTAAGATTGTGGGCGGCACTGTGTCGAAACTAAACAGTATTTAACCCCTTCTGTACCGGTCATGTACTTTTCATTATATTCTGGCAACTATTAGACGACTTTGTTCAGCTTAGGAAGGATGTCTACCCATTAAAAGGCTATGGACTATCTCACTTAATCCTTTTAGCAACCACATATTCTTCCTAAGCTTCATAAAATCGTCAACATGTACCTGATATCAAATACAAGAGACGTCGCCGGTACATAAGGGGTTAAACATCCCATTATTAGTTTAATTACCCTAAAATATACATTTTCTGTTACATCACGTGACTTTATATTAGACATTTTATGTTGTGTAACCTTCCATTATATACATATTATATTCATATACCATGTATAATAGAAGTTTGTGTATGGAATTATATTATAAGATAGCAGGATATTTGTTTGAGAATTAGGATAGTTTATTAACGAAAATGAAATATACAGTATATCAGATGTTGTTATCAACTAAAATAATATGCTTAATTAATTAAATGTATAAACAATAAACAATAAATGTGTTTGTTATAATACATCTGGTTAACATATACCAATGCCAAGCTATGACTAAGAAATGTATATATAAATAACCAAGTTATGTTCCTGGATGTAAACAAACTGACTCGCACTCTCTCACTAGTTACCACATGGGAATCATGTCCGTCCAATGACCTAGTTTATCTTCTATAATCACCACCATCCAGCCTTCCTAAGCTTCTCTATTCTAACAAACTGCTAAGACTTCTATAATCACCACCATCCAGCCTTCCTAAGCTTCTCTATTCTACCAAACTGCTAAGACTTCTATATATTATAATCACCGGGCCTAAATTATGAATTAAGATCTTCTACACTATGAAACTAACAGAAGATAAGAAGGTAAATTTCAAATAGTTCTTATGCTCCATTTTCCTATTCATAAATCTTGTTGTTGGTACTACAGTCCTAAAAGTAGTTACCAAGACATGAACGAGGGACATGCTTTGGAGAACTGACTGCAATCTTCAAAGACTTCCAAAGGTACAAACACTATTTCAATTAACTCTCTAACTCTTCCAATATTTGTTATAAATTGAATAAAATCGTCTATTGATAGCTAACATAAAGTGGAAGACCCGTTCTAGTAGGCTAAAATGGTTAAACAATTCTTACCAGTTAATAGTATTAAGCACTTTAATGCTAATTATTCATTAACACATCTAATTTTATCCTTTTCAAACAGCATTATTACATATGGACAAACTCTCAAACCTACCTTCATGCAAATATTTAAATCTGTGAGCGAATTGAATCCTGACACTCATTCACTGAGGTTGCCCCTGGCTAATATTTTAGCAACTGAACATGAAGCTGAATAATATTTGACCGACTATAATAATATTTGACCGGCTATAATAATATTTGACCGATTATAATAATATTTGACCGGTTATAATAATATTTGACCGGCTATAATAATATTTAACCGGTTATAATATTTGACCGGCTATAATAATATTTGACCGGCTGTAATAATATTTGACCGGCTATAATAATATTTGACCGGTTATAATATTTGACCGGCTATAATAATATTTGATCGGCTATGATAATATTTGAACGGCTATAATAATATTTGACCGGCTATAATAATATTTGACCGGCTATAATAATATTTGACCGGCTATAATAATATTTGACCGGCTATAATAATATTTAAAGGAAACACCTTCACCATTGCAGCCGACGAACTTGGACTTCTGTTGTGAGCAAATACCGGCTTGAGCGTCTTGTACTCCTCCCTGCATAGCACCATATGCATATGGAGCAGTTGGACCATAACATCACACCGACTTAGAGCCTCATATGTAGGACTAACAGCATGGCTCAGACAGATTAGTAAGGCAATGGAATATTTCCGTCAAGATTGTGGTAAAATCATAGGAGAATTTTGACTTTCGTCATATATACTCACTCTCACTCTCTCTCCCTATATATATATTGTGACGCTTCTGCATAGTAGCCACGTGCGGGCATGCGCGCGCGTCGGCTGCCCAGCCGTTTAGAAACTGGCTGGCGGCAGCCGGCCGGCCGGCTTTTCCTTAGTATATATCCTACGACAATGTAACTAATGTCTGGGATATTCTTATGTTGTTTCACAGCTTGTAGCAGCTGCCCTTATTCTTAACCAAAGCATCTTAGTATATTTTATTCTCGATAGTTGATTGTTTCATTATAATATATAAGATGTAAGTTTGGTGAGAGTGGGAGGAGACGAGCGGGAGAGAGAGACCGGCTGGGGGACGTTGCTCCGCACGGAGAGTCTAGCTTGGGACGAGCCTGATGTGCCACATGCATTTGTTCGCAATGTTAGGCTTAGTTTCGACTCACGCACGGGGTAGACGATTATGACCCGGCAACTGTGTTGAGTGTTGCCAAGCCTGGGATGTATTCTGCATGCCTAGGGCGGGGTCCAGACAGATTCAAGACTCAGAGCTCACCTCACTGTCGTACCCTTCGGACCCCCTTGATATCTATCCCTCTCAACCCCACTTAGAAACTTTCTCTCTTACTTTGTATACCTTCCTTCCACTACTTCACCAATCTATTTAATTATCCCATCCCCTTGATAGACCTTATATCTATTATTGTATTAACGACGAGCTCTCAGATAACTAGATAGGATTTTGGGCCTTATGCAGAGACGTAATTGTTAATGAGACCTAGGAAGCTTTTTTGTTGTCTCATATTTGGTGGTTTCATGCTTGCTAGTGTGTTCTTGCGTCAGGTTAGCAGGGGCTAGACCGGAGGGGAGGCTTTTTGTGATCCTTTAAGTAAAGTCTGCTGGTGCGAGTCCTGTGGACCCGCACGACTTTACTAGGATACCCGTGGGAGTCTGGGGGCATTTTCTTGTCTGTGTCCCTGTGTGTCTAGTGTTGTGTTGTGTGAGGGCCCTTGCCTAGTCCACTCAGCACTGCGCTAGCACGTCTTGCTTTTGTTTTAGAGTCGCCAGGAGAGAGTCAGATACTTGCGATCTGAGTCTCTCAAGAGAGCACCCTTTCAATTAGAGTAATTTGGCGCACAGACTTAGGAACGTCCCTAGGCTAGAGCAGGTGGCTCAGCCCGGCTATCCGAAGCCTATATCCTTCCAGCTAGACCTCTGCCACCTGGCAGATTAACAGCTAGGGGTTTATTATTTCTGTATGCTTGTTATTGTGCCACAGTTTACCGTTTTTGTGAGCATTGTGAGTCAGGGTGTGGCTTAGAGACTCTGTCCGAGCAGGCTTGCCTGACTAAGAGTGAGAAGCACACCTGTATGTGGTTATGTTGCGAGTTGCTGCCTTTATTTAATTATACCTATGCCATTATACACTGTAGGTCCTATCACTAGTATTTATTCCTGCTTATGAGTTGAGAGTTCTCTAAATCCGTAACGTACTTTCTTTGCTAAGCATCAGATCCTACAGTAGCCGCATGCAGTTTAGAACCCCGTATCTTGTCTACCGGTACGATGTTTTGAGGACTGTTTACTTTCACCTTCTTTCACGCAGGGGTGATTAGTTGTATTAATTAACGTAACGTTAAATGTACTTTCTTCTAGTTTGTTATTAAATTGTTTCTGCAATTTAATTCCGTTATCTATCTTTTCCTTGAAGCTTTAAGTCAACTTAATTGTGTGATCTTTTATATAGCCTGCTTGACTATCAGCAGTCTATAGTGCGTGCACCCTGTAACCGAGTCGTAGGATACCTTGTTGTCCAGGCAGGACTCTTGACGGTTTAGGGTGGTTTGTTGCCTGGGTTTATAGATAAGGGTTGGATCTAGCGTTTTCCGTTGTTGCTTGTTGCCGCATACCTAGTCCAATAGAAAGAGCCCAGTGTTTATATATCCCAGGACGTAACAAATAGCGACCTTGCCAGGATTTACTGAACAGAGGAATATAGTGGTCATTTGTTTTGAGATTCCTTATGATTAGAGGAATACAGTGGACATAGTTTTTTTTTGGAGCAACCAATATAACACATTAAAGACTTTAAATAACATTAGTATATACATACTTGCATAGGAGATAAGGCACATTCTATAACCGTGATAATTACTGCAGTACACAAACATGTCTAATATATCAGAACACAGTGATGGGTCAGGTCACGATACAGGCTCGGAGGGAGAAAGACCTGTGGATTGGCTAGTTGATAGCGAGGAGGGTGCTAGAAGAATTTTAGAGGTGCCCCTTACCGCTGCCAGGGTGTTGAAGCTGAATAAGTATGGCTTAAAGTGTGTGGCATGTCTTCAGGGTCACCAGGGTTTAAGTGGCATGAGGAAAGATCAGCTGAGGACTTTGATGTTGGGTTTAGAAGGGAGAGACCTGGGTGGAGAGGCGACTGGGGGCCCCGGTTCCCAGCCCCCCCTCCACTCTATCCCCATATCAAACGTCAGGGTGCCTGAATTTAGTACATACCCCCAAGTTGATGGTCAATGGCAGTGTGGAATTCAATCACAGGGACCCTCCCCATTAAATGCATCTTCCCCTCCTCAAGGGTTGACTCCAGATTTGTTGTTTCGGCTTGAGATGACCAAGGTTGAGGCTGCTAGAGCTCAGGTTGAGGCTGCCGAAAAACAGGTTAGTGTGCAGGCTGAGGTTGCTAGAGTTCAGGCTGAGGTTGCTAGAGCTCAGGTTGAGGCTACCGAAAGACAGGCTAGTGTGCAGGCTGAGGCTGCAGAGAGAACAGCTATACGAGAGGCTGAACTCCAGGCAGAGTCTACTAGGTATCGGGCTGACAGGGAGCTGGAGAGATCTCGAGTGGAGGTAACAGAGCGAAATATTGAGGGAGGTAACAGACATCGGGACCAATCATTGTCGCACCTGCTTAAACTAGTTCATGTGTTCGATGAGTTATGTGTGACTGAGTTTTTTATGCGATTTGAGAAGAAGTGTCAGGAACACCAGTGGCCTCAGGAAAAGTGGGCAGCATTAGTTTCATCAAGACTCCTAGGAAAGGGACTAAAAGCGTATGATGCACTACCTTTAGAGTCCTGTGTAGTTTATGATGAGCTAAAGAAGGCTGTGCTACGGGCCTATGAGTTACAACCGGAAACTTACCGCTTGAAGCTTCGGGGTGTTACTAAGGGCAAGGATAGTACCTTCCTAGAACACGCCCGGGACTTGTCTGATGCACTACGACATTGGCTGCGTTCTGAGAGGGCAGCTACTTTTGAGGAGTTGAGTGAGCTGGTTCTCTTGGAGCAGTTCTTTAAGTGCACAGGCGGGGACTTAACATTAAATATAAAGGAAAAAAATCCTAGAACTCTCCAGGAGGCAGCAGAAATGGCTGACCTCCGACTGTCATTAATTCGAGGGTGCGAAGCAGCAGCTAGGAGTGAGTCGGGTGCAAAGGATCGTACCCCTCCCCCTCCCAAGAATTTTGATACACATAAATACACAAAACCATCTAGCACTGACAATAAAACTGAACATAAACCAAATACCGTCCCGTATAAGAAGTCTAATGGTACCTCCCACTCCCAAGGGAAACCAAAGAGTAAAGAGTGCTTTGCATGTCACAAGGAGGGTCACTTTGCAAATGCTTGTCCGAACAAGCCACCAAACAAGGTTGTGTCATTGGCCCGCAGCATAGGGGTGTCGCCTATATCTTCTGAGTTTGCCAAGGGTAGTTCGTCAGAGGTTGGGACACGGCCTGTGTTCAAGAGTCCGGAAGGCTCGAACCCTGTCCGCGACGTCTTTGGGGGTCATAGAGGGCATGGTTTTGTGAGGTGGGCTGGCGAAAGGCGAGGAGTTAAGCTATTGCGTGATACTGGGGCTTCTCAGACCTTGTTAAGGAACTTTACTGGTAGACCGATTAACGCTGCTCGGGTGGTGGTAGTTCAGGGGATCAATGCTACGAAGTCCTACCCGCTGGTGTGGATGGAGCTGGAGGTGGATGGTGTGGCGAAGGAGCTGGATGTCGGAATTGTAGAGAACTTGCCTGTTGGGGGCGTCGACCTCCTCCTTGGCAACGACTTTGCGGTGCTTGCTTCTAAGGTTTCACCCTTGGTCGTTGCCGAGAAGGCGGCCGACGTTAGTAGGGAGGAACAGGAGTGGGTTGAGAAGTGTAGCGTACAAACCATGGCGTGTGTTGTGACGCGTTCTCAGACATCCGGAGCCTTGCAGCCACCACCTCAGTCTATCAAACCGCGTAGAAAAGGTCACAAGAAAACGGAAAGTGTTGGTCAATTGGAGAGTTTTGAGCCGGCAGTGTTTCTTGGTGACTCATTATTGGCACCTATGTTAGAGTCTGGAGAGGCCCCGGGGCCTGTCAACACTAGTGCAGGTGCAGGGCAGGAAGAGATTCTGCAACAGCATCGTTATGCGCAGCGTGAGGAAAGGATGGCTCAGCGGGACATTGGAGGTGGATATAAATTATTTAAGATGAACTTCGATATTCTCGCACCTGCTGATATATGTTCCTTGCAGCTGGAAGATCCTGAAGTCAGGGCGTGTGGTAATGGTGCTGTCGAACTGGAGAGCGATGGCGATGCGCAGCCTGGTGATTTTTTCTTGTCCGAGGGGATCTTGTATCGGAGACATCAGGATCCCAAGAAAAAGTGGGATGGCGGGTCAGGATTAGTGGACCAGTTAGTAGTACCGAGGGTGTGCCGTGAGAGTTTATTGAGATTAGCTCATGATGTGCCTTTGGCAGGGCACCTGGGGGCACATAACACGGAGGCAGCTCTGAGCAAGCTTTTCTGGTGGCCTGGGTTAAAGGCGAGTGTCGTGTCATGGGTGTCACAGTGTCACACTGGTCAAGTTGTTGGGAAACCCAATCAGGTCATCCCGAGAGCCCCGTTACAACCCATCCCTGTCATTGGGCCGCCCTTCAGCAAAGTAGTTATCGATATGGTTGGCCCATTGCCCCCCACTAGTGCCGGCAATAAATTTGTACTAACTGTAATGGATGTAGCAACACGGTATCCAGATGCTTACCCCATGCGCAACGGGATGGCTAAGACTGTTGTCAAAAACCTACTTGTCTATTTCTCTCGTTATGGCTACCCTCAGGAGATCCAGTCTGATCAGGGATCCACTTTTACTTCTGCTCTGTTTAAGCAGACCATGCAGCAACATGGGATAGTGTCTGTGGTGTCATCTGCCTACCATCCCGAGAGTCAGGGAGTTTTGGAAAGGTGGCACTCGACTCTCAAGAGTATGTTGCGGTGTTATTGCATGGAAAATGGGAAGGACTGGGATCTAGGTCTCCCATACGTTTTATTTGCTGCGAGAGAAGTACCTGGGGAGAGCTTGGGATTTAGCCCGAACGAGTTGGTTTTTGGACACAGGGTCAGGGGGCCCCTCCACATAGTCAAGGAGATCTGGGAGGGAGTCACAAAGCCATGCTCGCTTCTAAAGTATGTAGTTGAAAGCCGTGAGAGAGTGCTAAAGAGCTTGGAGGTAGCAGGTTGGAACCTTAAGAGTTCACAAGCTCAGATGAAGGACAGATACGACCAGAAGGTGAAGCTGAGGGAGTTTGAAGTAGATCAGGAGGTACTGATACTACTGCCTCTGGTGGGACACCCCTTGTCTGCCAAGTATTCTGGTCCGTATCGGGTTGTAAGGAAGGTTTCTGATCTCGACTATTTAGTAGCTACTCCTGATCGTAAGAAAAAGAACCAACTTTGCCATGTAAATCTGATGAAAGAGTATGTGAGGCACCCCTCCGAGCCTCTCACTGTCCCGGTGTTGATCTGCAGCGATCATGGTGGAGAAGGAGGAAGGGACAGTCAAGCTGCGGGGGAGGATAATTGGGATTGTCATGTTTCCGCGGATCAGTGGGCGGGGAATTCTAGACAAGTGGCTGACGAGTTGATATTGCACCTGCCTGAGCAACAGCGTGTAGCTGTGCAGCACTTGTTTGATTCAAACCCAGCTGTTTTCGCGGAGCATCCTGGCCTCACTACTCAAGCGGTGCACGATGTCGATGTTGGGGACCACCCGCCCTTTAAATCAGTGCCATACCGTGTTCCCCCTATTAAATTACCAGCACTTAGGGAAGAGCTGGATTATATGCTGAACCGTGGGCTGATTTCTGAGGGTGCAGTAAGGTGGACTTCCCCAGTCACACTGCAGCCCAAACCAGATGGCAAGGTGCGGTTTTGTATAGATTTCCGCAGGTTGAATGGTTTAACCCCCACAAATGCCTACCCTCTCTCTCGCGTGGACGACAGTGTGGATAAGATAGGAAAAGCCAAGTTCCTCACTAAGATAGACCTTGTTAAGGGTTATTGGCAAGTGCCCTTGTCTGAGCGAGCGCGAGAGATGTGTGGGTTTGTGGTGGACGGTGCCACATATCGTTGCCATGTTATGCCATACGGGCTGAAAAATGCCCCTGCAACGTTTCAGAAATTAATGAACGACATTGTAGCCGACATTCCCAACTGTACGGTGTACCTAGATGATGTCATAATATACGACGAGGATTTTAACAGTCACTGTGCTCACATCGGACAGCTTTTTAATAAACTGAATGAAGCAGGTTTGGTGGTAAACCTGGGTAAGTGCGATTTTGTCAAAGCCACAGTTTTGTACCTGGGGTTCGAGGTGGGGATGGGTCAGGTGTGCCCTCCACAGACAAAGATTAAAGCCATCGATCAGTTTCACCAGCCTATGACTAAGAAACAAATCATGCGGTTTCTAGTTATGATAGGCTATTTTCGTCGCTTCATCAAAGGCTATTCGACTGTACTTGCACCTTTAACTGACTTATTATCTAAGGACAAGAAGTTCCGGTGGTCTCCTGAGTGTGCAGAGGCGTTTTCCTTGGTGAAACACCTGTTATGTACCCACCCCATACTCAGGGCCCCGGACTTCAGCAGACCTTTTCAGCTGGCGACTGATGCCAGTGGCGTAGGGGCTGGGGCTGTCTTGTTACAGACAGATGATGAAGGTATCGAATATCCAGTGAGTTTTTACAGTAAAAAATTCAATAGTGCACAAAGGAATTACTCTGTAATTGAAAAAGAACTCCTGGCAATAGTGCTGGCGCTCAGGCAATTCGATGTATATGTTCCTGCTTTCGGACCAGTCGTAGTGGTTTATACCGATCATCACCCTCTGAAATTCTTGAATCAGTTTCATAACCGGAATATGAGGCTGACCAGGTGGTCACTCATGCTTCAGGAGTATAATCTGGACATACGCCATATTGCCGGTTCTGATAACGTGATAGTGGATTGTCTATCAAGGGTGGATGATGTTGGTTAGACTGCCACAGGAGTGAGGGTTGAGTGTGGAGGAAAATAGGCTGTCACTGTAGTTCAGCCGAAAAAAGAAATAAAAAATCAAAAACCTTATAAAAACTCTTTATTTTTTATAACGTGTAGAATTTTGTATAAGATGTTGTAGCAGTATCTAAGTTGAATGTTTTCGCTTATTGTCGCTAAGTTAGTTGAACTTGCTCGGTGGAGCGCAACAGTCTTTATTTTTTTTATATATAGTGCCTTGTGTCGCAACAGTGTGTGGTACTATGAGAAGCTTTCTGTTAGATATGAAGAACTTAGTCAAGGGTCTTATATCTTGGGGGAGGTGTGACGCTTCTGCATAGTAGCCACATGCGGGCATGCGCGCGCGTCGGCTGCCCAGCCGTTTAGAAACCGGCTGGCGGCAGCCGGCCGGCCGGCTTTTCCTTAGTATATATCCTACGACAATGTAACTAATGTCTGGGATATTCTTATGTTGTTTCACAGCTTGTAGCTGCCCTTATTCTTAACCAACGCATCTTAGTATATTTTATTCTCGATAGTTGATTGTTTCATTATAATATATAAGATGTAAGTTTGGTGAGAGTGGGAGGAGAGGAGCGGGAGAGAGAGACCGGCTGGGGGACGTTGCTTCGCGCGGAGAGTCTAGCTTGGGACGAGCCTGATGTGCCACATGCATTTGTTCGCAACGTTAGGCTTAGTTTCGACTCACGCACAGGGTAGACGATTTTGACCCGGCAACTGTGTTGAGTGTTGCCAAGCCTGGGATGTATTCTGCATGCCTAGGGCGGGGTCCATACAGATTCAAGACTCAGAGCTCACCTCACTGTCATACCCTTCGGACCCCCTTGATATCTATCCCTCTCAACCCCACTTAGAAACCTTCTCTCTTACTTTGTATACCTTCCTTCCACTACTTCACCAATCTATTTAATTATCCCATCCCCTTGATAGACCTTATATCTATTATTGTATTAACGACGAGCTCTCAGATAACTAGATAGGATTTTGGGCCGTATGCAGAGACGTAATTTTTAATGAGACCTAGGAAGCTTTTTTGTTGTCTCATATTTGGTGGTTTCATGCTTGCTAGTGTGTTCTTGTGTCAGGTTAGCAGGGGCTAGACCGGAGGGGAGGCTTTTTGCGATCCTTTAAGTAAAGTCTGCTGGTGCGAGTCCTGTGGACCCGCACGACTTTACTAGGATACCCGTGGGAGTCTGGGGGCATTTTCTTGTCTGTGTCCCTGTGTGTCTAGTGTTGTGTTGTGTGAGGGCCCTTGCCTAGTCCACTCAGCACTGCGCTAGCACGTCTTGCTTTTGTTTTAGGGTCGCCAGGAGAGAGTCAGATACTTGCGATCTGAGTCTCTCAAGAGAGCACCCTTTCAATTAGAGTAATTTGGCGCACAGACTTGGGAACGTCCCTAGGCTAGAGCAGGTGGCTCAGCCCGGGTATCTAAAGCCTATATCCTTCCAGCTAGACCTCTGCCACCTGGCAGATTAACAGCTAGGGGTTTATTATTTCTGTATGCTTGTTATTGTGCCACAGTTTACCGTTTTTATGAGCATTGTGAGTCAGGGTGTGGCTTAGAGACTCTGTCCGAGCAGGCTTGCCTGACTAAGAGTGAGAAGCACACCTGTATGTGGTTATGTTGCGAGTTGCTGCCTTTATTTAATTATACCTATGCCATTATACACTGTAGGTCCTATCACTAGTATTTATTCCTGCTTATGAGTTGAGAGTTCTCTAAATTCGTAACGTACTTTCTTTGCTAAGCATCAGATCCTACAGTAGCCGCATGCAGTTTAGAACCCCGCATCTTGTCTACCGGTACGATGTTTTGAGGACTGTTTACTTTCACCTTCTTTCACGCAGGGGTGATTAGTTGTATTAATTAACGTAACGTTAAATGTACTTTCTTCTAGATTGTTATTAAATTGTTTCTGCAATTTAATTCCGTTATCTATCTTTTCCTTGAAGCTTTAAGTCAACTTAATTGTGTGATCTTTTATATAGCCTGCTTGACTATCAGCAGTCTATAGTGCGTGCACCCTGTAACCGAGTCATAGGATACCTTGTTGTCCAGGCAGGACTCTTGACGGTTTAGGGTGGTTTGTTGCCTGGGTTTATAGATAAGGGTTAGATCTAGCGTTTTCCGTTGTTGCTTGTTGCCGCATACCTAGTCCAATAGAAAGAGCCCAGTGTTTATATATCCCAGGACGTAACAATATATATATATATATATATATACTGTATATATAAAGAGAGACAGAGACAATTTAAACAAAATTTGTATTTACACATACATGTAAATGTTTACATGTATGTGTTTTACTTCTAAGTAGGACAGACATCCCGACCCAAACCTATCATAGCTCACAAGATGAGTTAGGTAATTGGGCTGTTATATTTAACATTTGGAAAGAAGTAACTACTAACCAGTAAATAGGAGTGATAAATGACACCAAGTTTACTGTAGTCTGTCATTTATTATGTGAGTTGTAGGTTAAAAGGGGATGGTATTATTGATTTGCTCGTTAATGTATCTTTGTTATTATTTTTCTAGTATCATCCCTAGACCTCCATCAAATTTAAACAAAATATCAATTATATAACCAGTCTAGATAATTTTGTAAATTTTTCGGTAGAAAAATGTCTTCCCAAATTTCAGGATCACTTTCGTTCGCCAGGAAAAATTTCGACACGTTCGCCAGGAAAAAAATATCGACACCTAAATAGTACGAAAGGTCTACATATTGACAAAGAAAAGAGGTAAAAAAGCATAAAATCTACAAACTAATGGGGCAAACATCTTAAAATCTTAAAACTAATGGCGCTAAACATGGGGGAGAAGGGGATCTAGAACAACAACCCATCTCTCCTTAAGATTTCTGGTCTAAATATAGTGAACCTCCTGTAGTGTGATTGCTTACATATAGTGAACCTCCTGTAGTGTGATTGCATACATATAGTGAACCTCCTGTAGTGTGATTGCATACATATAGTGAACCTCCTGTAGTGTGATTGCATACATATAGTGAAGCTTCTGTAGTGTGATTGCATACATATAGTGAACCTCCTGTAGTGTGATTGCATACATATAGTGAACCTCCTGTAGTGTGATTGCATACATATAGTGAACCTCCTGTAGTGTGATTGCATACATATAGTGAACCTTCTGTAGTGTGATTGCATACATATAGTGAACCTCCTGTAGTGTGATTGCATACATATAGTGAACCTCCTGTAGTGTGATTGCATACATATAGTGAACCTCCTGTAGTGTGATTGCATACATATAGTGAAGCTTCTGTAGTGTGATTGCATACATATAGTGAACCTCCTGTAGTGTGATTGCATACATATAGTGAACCTTCTGTAGTGTGATTGCATACATATAGTGAACCTCCTGTAGTGTGATTGCATACATATAGTGAACCTCCTGTACTGTGATTGCATACATATAGTGAACCTCCTGTGGTGTGATTGCATACATATAGTGAACTTCCTGTAGTGTGATTGCATACATATAGTGAACCTCCTGTAGTGTGATTGCATACATATAGTGAACCTCCTGTAGTGTGATTGCATACATATAGTGAACCTCCTGTAGTGTGATTGCTTACATATAGTGAACCTCCTGTAGTGTGATTGCATACATATAGTGAACCTTCTGTAGTGTGATTGCATACATATAGTGAACCTCCTGTAGTGTGATTGCATACATATAGTGAACCTCCTGTAGTGTGATTGCATACATATAGTGAACCTCCTGTAGTGTGATTGCATACATATAGTGAACCTCCTGTAGTGTGATTGCATACATATAGTGAACCTCCTGTAGTGTGATTGCATACATATAGTGAACCTCCTGTAGTGTGATTGCATACATATAGTGAACCTTCTGTAGTGTGATTGCATACATATAGTGAACCTCCTGTAGTGTGATTGCATACATATAGTGAACCTCCTGTAGTGTGATTGCATAAATATAGTGAACCTCCTGTAGTGTGATTGCATACATATAGTGAACCTCCTGTAGTGTGATTGCATACATATAGTGAACCTCCTGTAGTGTGATTGCATACATATAGTGAACCTCCTGTAGTGTGATTGCATACATATAGTGAACCTTCTGTTGTGTGATTGCATACATATAGTGAACCTCCTGTAGTGTGATTGCATACATATAGTGAACCTCCTGTAGTGTGATTGCTTACACGTGTAGCTTATCTTAACACATGTGTCCGTTTAGTTGTTGTCCTTCCACCGAATTGTTGTTTTAAAGGGAGATGGGCCATTGTTTCTGGTCCCCTTTCTTCCTCACGTTTAGCCCCATTAGTTTTCAGATTATAGGAGGTTCGGCCCATTGTTTTGGCGATTTTAAGACCTTTCACCCCATTTCTTTGTACATTTTAAGACTTTTCGTGATATTTAGGTGTCAATTTTTCCTTGGCGAGCGATAGCGAGCCTGTATTGTAAGAGAAACCGGCCTTTGGCCGGGACATTTTTCTATCGAAAAATGTACAAATGGGCGGGTGTTTTTTAAGCTTGATAGAGATCTAGGAAATAACTTATAAAGTAATACAAAAATTTATAAATGAGCAAATAAAATACGCCCATCCCCCCTTGAGAGTAGAGGTCCTTAACCTTGTCAAGAGTTAACATATTCTACGAGCTTATGCAATACTTCAAAACGAAATGACCAAAGTTTTCCAAATGAAATTCAAATGTTCCACAAGAATTGAAAGTTTGTCAATATGAATGTGAGTGTTTGTGAATAAGGTGAATTCTCCATAGCGTTGAGAAATATCGCATTATGACTCCTGTATTCATTATTATATCAAATTAATTACCATTCAACATATTTATCATAAACCTATTACAACAAAGTTTAGAGAACAAAACTAAACAAAAACATAAATATTGTAATTGCTACTGATCAACGGGCTCCAAATGTCTTTCTAGTTCGCCAGGTATATGCATATCTAAATATTACCTATAACACTACCAGAAAGCCTGTCTACCTTATATCACCTATAACACTACCAGAAAGCCTGTCTACCTTATATTGCCTATAACACTACCTTATATCACCTATAACACTACCAGAAAGCCTGTCTACCTTATATTGCCTATAACACTACCTTATATCACCTATAACACTACCAGAAAGCCTGTCTACCTTATATTGCCTATAACACTACCTTATATCACCTATAACACTACCAGAAAGCCTGTCTACCTTATATTGCAGGTTCGTTATCGCTCGCCAGGAAAATAATGATGCCTGAATAGGGCGAAGTGACTTATAATTGCTAACCTTTAAAGGAAATGCGTCCTAAAATCGCCAATCAAATGTGGAGAATAAGGGAGGCCCCATAATATACCAGCCATAGTACTTAGCTAAATAATGATATAAGGTACAGCAGTGGTCACAAGTCATACTAAGGGAGGCCCCATAATATACCAGCCATAGTACTTAGCTAAATAATGATATAAGGTACAGCAGTGGTCACAAGTCATACTAAGGGAGGCCCCATAATATACCAGCCATAGTACTTAGCTAAATAATGATATAAGGTACAGCAGTGGTCACAAGTCATACTAAGGGAGGCCCCATAATATACCAGCCATAGTACTTAGCTAAATAATGATATAAGGTACAGCAGTGGTCACAAGTCATACTAAGGGAGGCCCCATAATATACCAGCCATAGTACTTAGCTAAATAATGATATAAGGTACAGCAGTGGTCACAAGTCATACTAAGGGAGGCCCCATAATATACCAGCCATAGTACTTAGCTAAATAATGATATAAGGTACAGCAGTGGTCACAAGTCATACTAAGGGAGGCCCCATAATATACCAGCCATAGTACTTAGCTAAATAATGATATAAGGTACAGCAGTGGTCACAAGTCATACTAAGGGAGGCCCCATAATATACCAGCCATAGTACTTAGCTAAATAATGATATAAGGTACAGCAGTGGTCACAAGTCATACTAAGGGAGGCCCCATAATATACCAGCCATAGTACTTAGCTAAATAATGATATAAGGTACAGCAGTGGTCACAAGTCATACTAAGGGAGGCCCCATAATATACCAGCCATAGTACTTAGCTAAATAATGATATAAGGTACAGCAGTGGTCACAAGTCATACTAAGGGAGGCCCCATAATATACCAGCCATAGTACTTAGCTAAATAATGATATAAGGTACAGCAGTGGTCACAAGTCATACTAAGGGAGGCCCCATAATATACCAGCCATATTGCTTAGCTAAATAATGATATAAGGTACAGCAGTGGTCACAAGTCATACTAAGGGAGGCCCCATAATATACCAGCCATAGTACTTAGCTAAATAATGATATAAGGTACAGCAGTGGTCACAAGTCATACTAAGGGAGGCCCCATAATATACCAGCCATATTGCTTAGCTAAATAATGATATAAGGTACAGCAGTGGTCACAAGTCATACTAAGGGAGGCCCCATAATATACCAGCCATAGTACTAAGGGAGGCCCCATAATATACCAGCCATAGTACTAAGGGAGGCCCCATAATATACCAGCCATAGTACTAAGGGAGGCCCCATAATATACCAGCCATAGTACTAAGGGAGGCCCCATAATATACCAGCCATAGTACTAAGGGAGGCCCCATAATATACCAGCCATAGTACTAAGGGAGGCCCCATAATATACCAGCCATAGTACTAAGGGAGGCCCCATAATATACCAGCCATAGTACTAAGGGAGGCCCCATAATATACCAGCCATAGTACTAAGGGAGGCCCCATAATATACCAGCCATAGTACTAAGGGAGGCCCCATAATATACCAGCCATATTGCTTAGCTAAATAATTATATAAGGTACAGCAGTGGTCACAAGTCATACTAAGGGAGGCCCCATAATATACCAGCCATAGTACTTAGCTAAATAATGATATAAGGTACAGCAGTGGTCACAAGTCATACTAAGGGAGGCCCCATAATATAACAGCCATGGTACTTAGCTAAATAATGATATAAGGTACAGCAGTGGTCACAAGTCATACTCAAGGGGGGTCACAGGTTTTTTTTCTCTCCTTTTCTCTCTGTCTCTGGCTTGCATCTATTCGGCCCCATTCAGCCTACTGTTTTAAGATGTTTACTCCCATCCAGGGTTCGATTTTGTTTCTGGCGAGCGGTAGCGAGCCAGCATATGGAGTTTACAGTTTTTGACAGCAGGCTAAATTTGCATATTGTTCGATAGAAAAATGTATCCGGCGAAGCCGGATTTCTCCATACAATACTGGTACGCTATCGCTCACCAGGAAGACATTGACACCTGGATGAGGATAAACGTCTTACAACAGTAGGCTGAATGGGGCCGAATGGATACAAGCCAGAGAAAGAGAGAAAACATAGCCTGTGACCCCCCCCCCCCACCCCTTCATATTATTAACTCTAGTTATCTTTCTAGCTATAATACATACACACATACACTTCTAGCTATAATACATACACACATACACTTCTAGCTATAATACATACACACATACACTTCTAGCTATAATACATACACACATACACTTCTAGCTATAATACATACACACATACACTTCTAGCTATAATACATACACACATACACTTCTAGCTATAATACATACACACATACACTTCTAGCTATAATACATACACACATACACTTCTAGCTATAATACATACACACATACACTTCTAGCTATAATACATACACACATACACTTCTAGCTATAATACATACACACATACACTTCTAGCTATAATACATACACACATACACTTCTAGCTATAATACATACACACATACACTTCTAGCTATAATACATACACACATACACTTCTAGCTATAATACATACACACATACACTTCTAGCTATAATACATACACACATACACTTCTAGCTATAATACATACACACATACACTTCTAGCTATAATAATACATACACACATACACTTCTAGCTATAATACATACACACATACACTTCTAGCTATAATACATACACACATACACTTCTAGCTATAATACATACACACATACACTTCTAGCTATACTACATACACACATACACTTCTAGCTATACTACATACACACATACACTTCTAGCTATAATGCATACACACATACACTTCTAGCTATAATACATACACACATACACTTCTAGCTATAATACATACACACATACACTTCTAGCTATAATACATACACACATACACTTCTAGCTATAATACATACACACATACACTTCTAGCTATAATACATACACACATACACTTCTAGCTATAATACATACACACATACACTTCTAGCTATAATACATACACACATACACTTCTAGCTATAATACATACACACATACACTTCTAGCTATAATACATACACACATACACTTCTAGCTATAATACATACACACATACACTTCTAGCTATAATACATACACACATACACTTCTAGCTATAATACATACACACATACACTTCTAGCTATAATACATACACACATACACTTCTAGCTATAATACATACACACATACACTTCTAGCTATAATACATACACACATACACTTCTAGCTATAATACATACACACATACACTTCTAGCTATAATACATACACACATACACTTCTAGCTATAATACATACACACATACACTTCTAGCTATAATACATACACACATACACTTCTAGCTATAATACATGCACACATACACTTCTAGCTATAATACATACACACATACACTTCTAGCTAATACATACACACATACACTTCTAGCTATAATACATACACACATACACTTCTAGCTATAATACATACACACATACACTTCTAGCTATAATTCATACACACATACACTTCTAGCTATAATACATACACACATACACTTCTAGCTATAATACATACACACATACACTTCTAGCTATAATACATACACACATACACTTCTAGCTATAATACATACACACATACACTTCTAGCTATAATACATACACACATACACTTCTAGCTATAATACATACACACATACACTTCTAGCTATAATACATACACACATACACTTCTAGCTATAATACATACACACATACACTTCTAGCTATAATACATACACACATACACTTCTAGCTATAATACATACACACATACACTTCTAGCTATAATACATACACACATACACTTCTAGCTATAATACATACACACATACACTTCTAGCTATAATACATACACACATACACTTCTAGCTATAATACATACACACATACACTTCTAGCTATAATACGTACACACATACACTTCTAGCTATAATACATACACACATACACTTCTAGCTATAATACATACACACATACACTTCTAGCTATAATACATACACACACATACACTTCTAGCTATAATACATACACACATACACTTCTAGCTATAATACATACACACATACACTTCTAGCTATAATACATACACACATACACTTCTAGCTATAATACATACACACATACACTTCTAGCTATAATACATACACACATACACTTCTAGCTATAATACATACACACATACACTTCTAGCTATAATACATACACACATACACTTCTAGCTATAATACATACACACATACACTTCTAGCTATAATACATACACACATACACTTCTAGCTATAATACATACACACATACACTTCTAGCTATAATACATACACACATACACTTCTAGCTATAATACATACACACATACACTTCTAGCTATACTACATACACACATACACTTCTAGCTATAATACATACACACATACACTTCTAGCTATAATACATACACACATACACTTCTAGCTATAATACATACACACATACACTTCTAGCTATAATACATACACACATACACTTAAGAAGGGAGGGGTAGTTTTCCAGGTCAGCTTTCTTCCTCATGCTTATCCCCATTAGTTTTGAAATGTTAAGACGTTTGCCCCATTAGTTTGACGATTTTATGACCTTTCGCCCCATTTCTTTGTCAATTATAAGACCTATTGTGCCCTGTAGCAGTCTGTCTTTTTCCTGGCGAGCGAAAGCGAGCCTGTAAGTGTACAGGAATCGGCCTTTGGCCGTGACATTTTTCTACCAACATTTTTACAAATTTATCTCGAAGGGGAATCTAATGGATGTTTTTTCAAGTTTGATTGAGGTCTAGGGAGGAAACTAATAAATTAATATATAAATAAAGTTCCCCCCCCCCCCCACCCCCCCCCCCCCCAAAAAAAAAAAAAAAAAAAAAAAAAAAAAAAAAACACTGTCCCCTTAAAGACCGATTGCCCCAACCTAAGTGTGACTCCTGTTATACGTCCCAAAAGCGACATTCCAGGCCGCCCTGTTCAGAGGTGCTCCACTTGCCAGGTTGCTTAACCCTTTGAGCACCAGCGACATCTTTATTTTGTTTTCTAGCTATATCTAGATGATTTTGTGCAGTTTAAAAAATATCTGAGAGAGTTAGAAGTGATAAATGAGAGAGTTGGAGGTCTGTTAATTACTAGAGGTCCTTCCTAAACTAATTAAAATCTTCTAATAGTTGCCAGAATATAATAAAAAGGACGTCACCATTACTGTACGGGTTAATTCAGGATAAAAATGTATAGTCTGATCCTACGTCATTCTAGGTCTACCCTTTGGGGGGAGGGGGGAGGTTTGGCCCCCATTGCTGCTCCTCTTGCGACTTTGAGCTCCAGGGATGGGTCCATGGTGAAGACCCCCAAAGTCTCTTCACTTTAAGGGGAGATGGGCCGTTTGTTTGGTCATTCATTCCTTTATTTCTTAGTTTCCTCACTACATCTCCATCAAGCTTAAAAACAAAACCCTAGACTCTTCAAGATAAATGTGTACATTTTTTTATAGAAAAATGTCCCGGCCGAAGGCCGGTTCCTCTTAAAATTTCAGGCTCGCTATCGCTCGCCAGGAAAAAATTGACACCTAAATGGCACGAAAATGTCATAAAATTGACAAAGAAATGGGGCGAAAGATGTTAAAATTGCCAAACTAATGGGCCGAACATGTTTTAATCTCAAAACAAATGGGGCTTAACACGAGGGAGAAAGGGGACCAGAGAAACGACCCGTCTCCCCTTAAGGTAGAGGTAGTCGCTTTTACTGGACATCCTTCTCCCTCATGTTTAGCATAATAGTTTTTAGATGTTAAGATGTTCGTCCCATTAATTTGTCAATTTTAGACCTTTTGTCCCATTTCTTTATCGATATCAAGACCTTTTGTGCCATTTAGGTGTCGATTATATTCCTGGCGAGCGATAGCGAGCCTGTAATTTTTAGGCCGGGACATTATTCTATCAAAAAATGTACACATTTACCTTGAAAGGGGTGTCGGGGATGTTTTTTCTAAGCTTGCTGGAGAGCAAACTGAAAACAATATAAAAACATTAATAAACAAGCAAATAGATGCGCCCATCACCCCTTAAATAGATGCGCCCATCACCCCTTAAATAGGCCAGAGATCTTAACCATATTCTCTTACAAAATATGGCAGACTATAGTAAACGGGCGGTAGTTTTCTTCAGCTATTTACTGGTAACCTCTTTCCACAGGTTACAAATAACAACCCAATTACCAGAGTCCTTTTGGAGTTACTAGAGGTTGGGGTCGGATTTTCTGTCCTACCTAGAATATATAAACGAAAATAAAAAGTAAATTAACAAAAATATATATATCAATAAATATAATATTATATATACTGTATATATTGTTACGAACTGGCACTCGGGTACACAAGGGCTCTCAATCAGGACTCGAATACGGCTCGGTGCCACAACGGAAACACACGATCCCAACCCCTGAGTACTGCCAGCCGAACAAAAAACACCAATACCCTCCAGAGTTCAATCTGCTATAACGGGGTATACAAGAACTCGGTACTAGTGTTCAACAACAGACTAATAAAGAGACAGGAATTATCTAGTCTGGTCAACAATCAAACAATGAAGTAAGAAACAACAACACAAAAGAATAGTGTTGGCCGAAGCCGAAGTAATCCACCCTTGACTATGAACTTAAGAAGTCCACCACCCTCTACTTCGGATCGGCACTATTACGTTACGTTAATTAATAGTCCTTAAGCATGGAGCAAGGAATCTTCTGAAAAAAGTTAGATGCTTCTCGGATGCTCGTAAGAAGTACGTATCGGATTTTGAACAGTAATTCAATAAGCAAAAACACTGGCAATTAAATACTATTAAAGGCTTAAATTGGCATAAGAATAATTAAAAGAATATGCAATAGTAAATGGCAAACATTAAAAGGAAGTACTCCGCAAATGCAACGGCAATAGCCTACTCGGATTGTCCTCGTGGGCCACTAATCACTAAAGTAGCCAAGCTTGCAACACATGAAATCAATAGTGCATAAACAATATCATACATAAGGAAAGCTTCAATACTATTCTGTATCTACTAATCGAGTAAAGTCTAGCAGGGGTATTGTAGGCAAAAAGGTAGCAGTGACTGAGCAAAAACGGCTCGTAGCCTAGCGAAGTCCTCACGACTGTTTAAAGTATTACGTTAAAACTAACAAGTGCACTTTGAGAAATCCAGATCCCTTGTATCTGGTTTTCTCCCGGCTCCTTGACAAAATAAAAACAAACTGTTAATAAAATACAGGGTGGTTAGGCTCTTGCCCTCACGCACTGTAAATTATTAACTCAACACAGTCAGCCGCGAAGACAACCTAGGCTTCACTGAACCGAAACGAGTATGCAGGTTTATCGCTTAACCACTGCATCAAACAACAACTCGTAACACAGAAAAGCCTTACCCCAGTCTAGCATTACCTAGACTAGCAGAAAACAGGAATAATAATAATAACACACAGGGAAATGCATATACAAGTGCAACACACATAAATCAATCCTATTCTAAGTTAACCCTTCCAAAATAGGCTATCTAATAGGCAAGTATCTCATGAGAACTCAAGCGATAATACGTTGGCTGACTAGCTCTGCACCAACGGGACCATGGAAGTTAAACAGGGCAGGGAAAAGAGGAAATAAGAATGTAAGGTAGTAGAGAAAGTTCCCATCAGTCAGAAGAATATAAATAGTTAGCAAGGGAAATGAGAAGTCGCTCTGCCTAATGAGTTCTGATGAAAAAATGGCTAGACTTCCCTTTTATACCCGGCCCTCTAGTGAGCCCAACGTGAACTACTAAGGACCGCCCACTGACAACCATTACGTAATTTCTCTCTCTCCTCTGGGATACACAAAGGCTCCCCTTAGCACTGAGGGAGGGAGGAGTGCTAGTGAGTTAGGCCTACCTCCTGCCTGGCGTACCCACTGACACCTAACTGTGGCTGTTTCTCTTCCCATCATTACAAATAAGTTTTACACACAATACTTATAACTAATGATATAAAATAGAACTCGTTGACTCAGATGAAAACAAAATACATATTCATAATACTTATAGTACAACGGCTCACACGAACTAAGTTAGGAAACTCTACATAGACTACAGCCAAAGTTCCTGCCCTGACGATCCTAGCGAGAGTGGGGCATGACTAGGCGTTCTGTACAGCATGCTCACACGTGGACATGCGTCACACCTCCTCCAAGATTTTACTCGCTCAACCCTGAGCTAAAATCTGACAAACACAGAACCCCATCAAGCCCCCCACACCCAGCGACCACAAGGCACTAAAACAAAGCTGAGTTTATCACCAAAACACATCTTATTATTAACGAAAAAAAAATCCACATTTTATAACTCCTCCCAACAATAGCAAAAAGACACAATATCATGCTCCCAGAGCGCGCTTACAGCAGCTCAGCCGTTTGATAATTCGTGGACTACTCAAACTCTATAGGCCCATGTGGTGATGGGCTGGTCTATCCGAGTGAGAACTGAGCGAGTGAGAACTGAGCGATCTCTGCCATACCCATAGCTTACTCTGACTGTTCCTTTTACTTATATATCTTCTAGATCTCAAGTGGCGGCGTCTTTTCCGTGGATTGACCTCCCTACTGCCAACCTAGAAGTTGGCAGATTGGGAGCCAAAGTGTCACATTTTTCCCTTACCCCTCAACTTTCCCTTCATAATTGCTGAGGGGCACAGGGCCTTGGGTGGGGCTTTGGTTTCCCGGGCATTTCCGCACCCTCCTCAGCTCCCTGCCTTGGAGTGGCTTCGGTCACCCGGGCTTTGTTAGTGGTAAGCAGGGAGGATTTTGTGGGGGCACTCGTTTATGGCCTTGGCCTTGCTCGAGACCTTGGGGCTGTTCGGCCAGACAGCCTGGGGAACAACAACAACAACAACTCTATAGGCTATGACAAACTTATACGATTACCTATATCAAAAGAAAGAGTTTTTATATGATTTTTATATTTTAATATGTTTTTCCCGGCTGCACTATAAGGGCAGCCTATTTTCCTCCAATCAAACCCACACACCTGTGATAGCCTACGACTGATCATCCACCCTTGATAAACAATCCGCGATCACATTGTCACATCCAGCAATATGACGGATGTCCAGGTTATACTCCTGCAACATCAAAGACCACCTGGTCAGTCTCATATTGCGATTGTGAAATTGATTCAGGAATCTCAAAGGGTGATGATCAGTGTAGATAACCACGACTGGGCCATAGGCTGGAACATACACCTCGAAGTGCCTGAGCGACAGCACAATCGCCAGTAATTCCTTTTCTATTGTAGAATAGTTCTTTTGTGCAGCATTGAACTTCTTAGAAAAGAAACTTACTGGGTGTTCCACACCTTCATTGTCTGTCTGTAGCAAGACGGCACCAGCCCCTACACCACTAGCATCTGTTGCCAGCTGAAAAGGCCTGTTAAAGTCTGGGGCCCTGAGTATCGGGTGAGTACATAGCAAATGTTTCACCAAAGTGAAAGCCTTTTCACACTCAGGTGCCCACAAAAACTTTTTGTCTTTAGATAACAAATCTGTGAGAGGTGCCAACACCGTTGAGTAACCTTTTATGAAGCGTCTGTAGTAGCCTATCATACCCAAGAATCTCATAACCTGCTTCTTGGTTGTTGGGTGCAGAAATGTATTGATAGCCTGTACCTTGTTCTGAGGAGGGCACACCTGTCCCCTTCCCACTACAAACCCAAGGTACTGCACAGTGGCTTTTACAAAGTCACACTTTGCCAAATTTACTACCAGACCTGCTTCACAAAGTTTCCGGAACAAGGTCTCAAGGTGCTCACAATGGCTCTCAAAGTCGTCATCATAAATGATTACATCGTCCAAATATACGGTGCAATTTGGAATGTCCTTTACAATTTAATTCATCAGGTTCTGAAACGTTGCTGGTGCATTCTTAAGTCCGTAAGGCATAACATTGCACCGGTAGGTACTCCCGTCCACAACAAAACCACATACCTCTTTAGCACGCTCGGACAAAGGTAATTGCCAGTAACCTTTTACTAAATCTACTTTAGACAAAAAACGAGCATTACCAATTTTGTCAACACTATCATCAACCCGAGGAAGAGGATAGGGGTTAGTTGGAGTCAAACCGTTTAACCTACGGAAATCAATACAAAAGCGTACCTTGCCATCTGGCTTAGGCTGCAGTGTTACGGGGGAAGTCCACTTAACTGTGCCTTTCTCTATCAACCCTCTACCGAGCATATACTCCAACTCATCCCTCAGAGCTGGTAGTTTTATGGGGGGCACACGGTACGGGATTGACTTAAAGGGTATATGGTCCCCCACGTCAACATCATGCATAGCCTGAGTAGTGAGGCCTGGGTGTTCAGCAAATACAGTGGGGTATGAACCGAACAACTGATGGATAGCATCAAACTGCGGCTCAGGCAAATGAGCTATAGCCTCGTCAGCCCTTAGGCTCGAGTTCCCCGCCCACTGATCCGCTGAAACATGTTGTTCCCAGCTATCCTCCTCTGAAGCTTGACTGTCCCCCTCTCCTTCTCCACCACGGCCGCAACAAGCCAACACAGGGACAGTGAGAGGCTCAGAGGGGCGCCTCACATACTCTTTAATAAGGTTTACGTGACATAACTGGTTCTTTTTCCTCCTGTCTGGAGTGGCAACAAGGTAATCTAAATCTGAATTTTTTTCTACAATTTTATAAGGTCCAGTGTACTTCGCAGAGAGGGGGTTACCAACCAAAGGCAACAAAATTAATACCTCTTGTCCTACAGTGAACTTCCGGAGCCTCACTTTGCGATCATACCTGTCCTTCATCAAAGCTTGTGATTCTGTCAAATTTCTACCTGCCATCTCCAGACTCTTAAGCATGCACTCACGGCTTTCAAGCACATACTTTAATAATGGACAAGGCTGCACAGTCCCCTCCCAAATTTCTTTCAGCATGTTAAGGGGGCCCCTGACACGGTGTCCAAAAATCAGCTCGTTTGGACTAAATCCCAGGCTCTCACCAGGTACCTCCCGAGCAGCAAACAGCACATAAAGCAATCCAAGATCCCAATCCATACCGTTGTCAGCACAATAACACCTGAGCATGCATTTAAGTGTAGCATGCCACCGCTCAAGCACCCCTTGACTCTCAGGGTGATACGCTGACGATACTACTGCTCGTATCCCATGCTGTTGCATTGTTTGCTTGAACATGTTGGAGGTGAAATTAGATCCCTGATCAGACTGAATCTCCTCCGGGTACCCGTACCTTGAGAAGTACCACAAGAAGTTACTGACTACCGTCTTAGCCATTCCATATTTCATAGGGTATGCATCAGGGTATCTAGTGGCAACATCCATTATGGTTAAAAAAAAAATATTTCCAGCCTTAGTGGGAGGGAGTGGACCAACCATGTCAACAATAATTTTACTAAAGGGTGGCCCAATCACAGGAATAGGGTGTAACGGAGCCTTAGGAATAACTTGGTTCGGTTTCCCGACACGTTGACAAATATCACATGAGTTTATCCATGACTGCACATGAGACTTCATCCCCGGCCACCAAAACAATTTCCCCAAAGCCGCCACCGTTTTCTTGGCACCCAAATGTCCTGATAATGGAGAATCATGAGCCAACCTAATCAAAATTTCCCTGCAGCCCTCTGGCACGACCAGCTGGTCAACTGTACCTGATCCGCCCTCCCAGTTCCTTTTAGGATCTTGATATCGGTGGTATAAAATTCCATTAAAGAAAAAAAAATCCCCTGCCTTTGCATCCCTATCTTCTTCTAACTCCACAGCCCCATTGGTACACTGCAAAACCTCTGGATCCTCTAATTGCAACTTTCGAATGTCTGTGGGAGCCAACATGTCTAACTGCTTGGTCAACAACTCATGCCCTCCCCCAACATCCAACTTAGACATCCGGTTTTCTCGCTGCAGGTAACGGTGCTGTCTCTGAGTCTCTGCCTCCTCCACTACCTTATCAACTGTCTTAGGCACTGGAGTTACAACAGACTCGATCAAAGGTCCTGTTATTGGGTCTTTTGGGAGAGCAACTGGTTCTAAACTCTTCAAACTTTTCCCAGCCTTCCGCTTCTCCTTAATTCCCTTCCTCCGCTGTTCTGTGGCCTAGGAAATAGGCTGTGATACCTTAAATGCTTGGGAACGAGTTACCACACATGCCATCTGTTGGTGTTGACAACTCACTACCCACTCTTGTTCCTCCCTACTCACGTCGGCCGGCCTCTCAGCAACGACTAAGGGTGGAACGTCTAAAGTAGGCACCGCAAAGTCGTTGCCGAGTAGAAAGTCGACGCCCTCCACTGGCAATTTCTCAACGATCCCAACATCTAAGTCCTTAATCACACCATAAACTTCCAGCTCCACACGAACCAACGGGTATGACCTGGTCGCATTAATTCCCTGAACAACAACCACCCTTGCCGCATTAATTGGTCGCCCCGTGAAATTCTTCAAAAGTGTCTGTGAAGCTCCAGTATCACGCAAAACTTCCACCTTATATTGGCAACCCGCCCAACTTACCCTACCGGTCCCTCTATGGGCGCAAAAGACATCACGGACAGGGGACGAGCCTTCCTGAGTCTTATACATAGCCTGTGACCCTGCCGCTGGCAAACTACCCTGGGTAAATCCAGACGACATTTCAGCCACACCTATGCTGCGCACCAAAGACACGGCTGCAGCTGGCGGCTTACTAGGACAAGATTTTGCATGATGCCCCTTCTTTCTACAATGAAAACATTCCACTTCCCCTATCGGTCTCTTCTGATAAGGGGCGGAGTTCTGACCCTTCTGTAATGGGACGGCTGTAGTCTTTGGTTCAGTCCTGGTATCTTGGCTTTTAAACTGAGGTTTATATCTATAGTGATTGTCCTGAGCTCGAGGGTTTGGAGTATCGCGCCCCTTGGGAACTGCATCAACACGCTTTACAGATTCACATCCCCTGATTAGCGACAACCTAAGGTCAGCCATCTCAGCTGCCTCTTGAAGAGTTCTTGGGTTCTTTTCTTTAATATTTAACACCTTACGAGCGGCCTATGCGGTTTATTTATGTGTACCGCCCAGCGGGGTGTTTTTAGCCAAAATAGGGCTGTTTACGTGATCATTTTCATGCCTAAATAAGACCCAGAACGTAAAACAAGTATCTATCCCTGAAAGGGCATAAACAGAGCTTTCGAATGACACCATAACGATCCTTGTATGATGGATAGTTTTCTTGCAATAACCGCGCAACGCGAGTGCAAAAAGCAGGTAATTCGGTACTTTCGGTACATAATTGAGTATGTAGCGAGAGAGAGAGGGAGGAGGGAGCTGAGATTTGTGTCAGTAGGTTCGCCGCGGTGGTCTGGAGCAGTCATACGCTCGCTAGTCTCCTGCCACCACTTGTCTCTCTCTCTCAGCCACATTACGTGCTGAAATTGCCACTCGAGTTATGTCGAGCGCCGCCACATAGTCCAGCTTTATTTAACTCGACTTAAGTGGTGGGCCGCTTTTTAAGGGTTAAAGTCATTTCTGCACCAGTACATTTATAAAACTGCTCGAGCAGAAACAGCTCAGTCAACTGTTCTGCCGTCTCAGCTTTCTCCGAACGTGTCCAGTTTTTAAGTGCATCTTTTAAGTCCCGGGCATGTTCAAGAAAGGTCGCCTCCCTAGTCTTTGTAACACCCCGAAACTTCAATCGATATGTTTCCGGTTGCAACTCGTATGCCCGTAGGACAGCTCTCTTCAATTCTGGGTAGTCAATGCAAGACTCTAAAGGCAGTGCATCATAAGCCTTCAGACCCTTACCCGTAAGTCTTGAGGAGACTAGAGCTGCCCACTTCTCTTCAGGCCAATTATGCTCCCTACACTTCTTCTCAAAACGATTAAAAAATTCTGAGACTTCAGTTTCACTAAATACCGGCACCAATTTGACTAAGTGGGCTAAGGACTGTTCTCTTACTTGGCCCTCACGGCCCATCCGAGTCCCTGTCGACTCTGCACGAGTCTTATCTAAATCTAATTTAGCACAATATTTCTCTGAGTCGTACCTAAGCTCAGCCTCATGCCTCCTGGTCACATCCTCTTGCCTCCTAACCTCAATCTCCTGCTTCCTAGCCTCAATCTTAGCAAGCTCAAGTCTAAATACCATATCTGGAGACAGGCAGGAAGAGGGAGCTGTCACTACTGAAGGAGGGGGGGCAAAAACTGGGGAACCACCACGTGCACCACCCGAGGGCACTCCAATCTGCCAATTCTCAACCCTCTGTGGGAGAGTGCTAACCTCCGGTAACTGAGTGGACGGCACTGTGGGAGTCGTGTGAGAGGGGATCTGGGGAGGAACCCCCCCAAACGCCCTCTCCTCCGAAACCCCATGTCGCCCACGCAACACCCAGGAAATCAGCTCCCCCTTGGACATCCCTGCTACATTGGAAATGCCCAAAACCTTGGCTATCAGGTGCAAGCCACAAACATCCACCCCAGTCAGCCTCTCCTCCGTCACGTGGTACCGCTTACTCACAAAAACTCTAGCATCCTCCTCACTGGTTACTAATGGCACACCTTCAAATGACATCTCTCGCTCATCGTCAGTGCTAATGCACGACATACTGAAGTCCACAAAAAAATTCTCGAGACAAAAGTGTTAAACTTCCTATGCAAGCACTAATTACTAAATTAACTGGAGTCTCTTAAATGCTTTACTAATTGCCATACAAAAAAATATTCTTCAATATGCACGCTAAAATACAAACAAACAAATGTTGTACAACTCTGCAAAAATGTATACTGTTCACAAAATCCTAAGCAAGGTCGCCATTTGTTACGAACTGGCACTCGGGTACACAAGGGCTTTCAATCAGGACTCGAATACGGCTCGGTGCCACAACGGAAACACACGATCCCAACCCCTGAGTACTGCCAGCCGAACAAAAAACACCAATACCCTCCAGAGTTCAATCTGCTATAACAGGGTATACAAGAACTCGGTACTAGTGTTCAACAACAGACTAATAAAGAGACAGGAATTATCTAGTCTGGTCAACAATCAAACAATGAAGTAAGAAACAACAACACAAAAGAATAGTGTTGGCCGAAGCCGAAGTAATCCACCCTTGACTATGAACTTAAGAAGTCCACCACCCTCTACTTCGGATCGGCACTATTACGTTACGTTAATTAATAGTCCTTAAGCATCGAGCAAGGAATCTTCTGAAAAAAGTTAGATGCTTCTCGGATGCTCGTAAGAAGTACGTATCGGATTTTGAACAGTAATTCAATAAGCAAAAACACTGGCAATTAAATACTATTAAAGGCTTAAATTGGCATAAGAATAATTAAAAGAATATGCAATAGTAAATGGCAAACATTAAAAGGAAGTACTCCGCAAATGCAACGGCAATAGCCTACTCGGATTGTGCTCGTGGGCCACTAATCACTAAAGTAGCCAAGCTTGCAACACATGAAATCAATAGTGCATAAACAATATCATACATAAGGAAAGCTTCAATACTATTCTGTATCTACTAATCGAGTAAAGTCTAGCAGGGGTACTGTAGGCAAAAAGGTAGCAGTGACTGAGCAAAAACGGCTCGTAGCCTAGCGAAGTCCTCACGACTGTTTAAAGTATTACGTTAAAACTAACAAGTGCACTTTGAGAAATCCAGATCCCTTGTATCTGGTTTTCTCCCGGCTCCTTGACAAAGTAAAAACAAACTGTTAATAAAATACAGGGTGGTTAGGCTCTTGCCCTCACGCACTGTAAATTATTAACTCAACACAGTCAGCCGCGAAGACAACCTAGGCTTCACTGAACCGAAACGAGCATGCAGGTTTATCACTTAACCACTGCATCAAACAACAACTCGTAACACAGAAAAGCCTTACCCCTGTCTAGCATTACCTAGACTAGCAGAAAACAGGAATAATAATAATAACACACAGGGAAATGCATATACAAGTACAACAAACATAAATCAATCCTATTCTAAGTTAACCCTTCCAAAATAGGCTATCTCGTGAGAACTCAAGCGATAATACATTGGCTGACTAGCTCTGCACCAACGGGACCATGGAAGTTAAACAGGGCAGGGAAAAGAGGAAATAAGAATGTAAGGTAGTAGAGAAAGTGCACATCAGTCAGAAGAATATAAATAGTTAGCAAGGGAAATGAGAAGTCGCTCTGCCTAATGAGTTCTGATGAAAAAATGGCTAGACTTCCCTTTTATACCCGGCCCTCTAGTGAGCCCAACGTGAACTACTAAGGACTGCCCACTGACAACCATTACGTAATTTCTCTCTCTCCTCTGGGATACACAAAGGCTCCCCTTAGCACTGAGGGAGGGAGGAGTGCTAGTGAGTTAGGCCTACCTCCTGCCTGGCGTACCCACTGACACCTAACTGTGGCTGTTTCTCTTCCCATCATTACAAATAAGTTTTACACACCATACTTATAACTAATGATATAAAATAGTACTCGTTGACTCAGATGAAAACAAAATACATATTCATAATACTTATAGTACAACGGCTCACACGAACTAAGTTAGGAAACTCTACATAGACTACAGCCAAAGTTCCTGCCCTGACGATCCTAGCGAGAGTGGGGCATGACTAGGCATTCTGTACAGCATCCTCACACGTGGACATGCGTCACAAAATATATATATATATACTGTATATGATAACAGTCAAATTCTCCATGATGTTGCCACAATCTTGACGGGAACATTCCATTGCCTTACTCAACTGTGTGAGCCATGCTGTTAGTCCTACATAGGAGGCTCTAAGTCCTTGTGATGTTATGGTCCCACAGTCACTGTTCCTATATTATGCATGTGGTCCTGTTCCGGGAGGAGTACAAGACGCTCAAGCCGGTATTTGCTCACAACAGAAGTCCAATTTCGGCGGCTTACATTTACATTTAAGGGGGTATATGGTTTTTCTGGACCCTCTTCTCCCTCGTGGTTAGCCCAATTACTTTCGAGACTAAAACGTTCGCCCAATTAGTTTGGTGACTTTAGCACCTTTCGCCCCATTTCGTTGTCAATATTAAGACCTTTCGTGCCATATAGGTGTAGATTTTCTTTCTGGCGAGCGATAGCGAGCCTGTAATTTAGTAGAAACCTGCCTTCGGCCGAGATATTCTTCTACCGAAAAATGCACAAATTTATCTTGGGTATGAACTGCTTAAAATTGATAAATGTCAAGGGAGCAAACTAAAAATGTGAATATAATAATGAAAACAAGCCTATACAAACAAGATAACCCCTCTTAAAAACATAAGCAAATATGTACTAACCATTAGTGAGTTGTTCCCCAAGTGGTATGAGGAGGGACATGAGCACGTTGGCCGCCATCACACCAAGGGCCCGTCACAAAGGTCCACCTGAGGAGAAAACAGCGGATATTACATTAAGGGGAGATGAGTCGTTTTTCTGGTACCCCTTCTTCCTCATGTTTAGCCCCAATATAGTTTAGATATTAAGACGTTCGGCAATTAGTTTGGCGATTTAAAGACATTTCGCCACATATCTTTGCCAATATTAAGAATTTTCGTATCATTTAGATGTCGATGTTATCCTTGTGAGCGATTTCGAGCCTGTATTTTAAGAGGAACCGACCTTCGGCTTGGACATTGTTCTATCGAAATATCTTCAAATTTATCTTGAAGAAGGGTCTTTGGGGTGTCTTGAAGAAGGGTCTTTGGGGTGTCTTGAAGAAGGGTCTTTGGGGTGTCTTGAAGAAGGGTCTTTGGGGTGTCTTGAAGAAGGGTCTTTGGGGTGTCTTGAAGAAGGGTCTTTGAGGTGTCTTGAAGAAGGGTCTTTGGGGTGTTTTTTAAGCTTGATGGAGGTCTAGGAAAGAAACTAAAAATATAAAAATAAACAAAAACATATACATACTGTAAATGAGCAATTATACACACCCATCCTGCCTTACCGAGCAATTATACACACCCATCCTGCCTTACCGAGCAATTATACACACCCATCCTGCCTTACCGAGCAATTATACACACCCATCCTGCCTTACCGAGCAATTATACACACCCATCCTGCCTTACCGAGCAATTATACACACCCATCCTGCCTTACCGAGCAATTATACACACCCATCCTGCCTTACCGAGCAATTATACACACCCATCCTGCCTTACCGAGCAATTATACACACCCATCCTGCCTTACCGAGCAATTATACACACCCATCCTGCCTTACCGAGCAATTATACACACCCATCCTGCCTTACCGAGCAATTATACACACCATCCTGCCTTACCGAGCAATTATACACACCCATCCTGCCTTACCGAGCAATTATACACACCCATCCTGCCTTACCGAGCAATTATACACACCCATCCTGCCTTACCGAGCAATTATACACACCCATCCTGCCTTACCGAGCAATTATACACACCCATCCTGCCTTACCGAGCAATTATACACACCCATCCTGCCTTACCGAGTAATTCATGATCACTATATTTTCCTTTTCCTTTATAATAAATTGTAGTTACTGCCAAACAGAATGCGAAAAACACAGTTGTGACAAAGATGGAACTCTTATAATAAAATAATGCAATAGTAAAAGCGTCATAGTGTACTGAATGGTTAAGGGGAGACGGACCGTTTTATTTATTTGATTGTTTTATTTTGTTTGGTCTATTAATTCATTCATTCCTTTATTTCTTAGTGTTCTCGCTAGACCTCCATTAAGTATAGAAAACACCCCCTAGACCCCCCTTCAAGATAAATTTGTAATTTTTTCTACCGAAAAATGTACCGGCCGAAGGCCGATTCCCCTTTGAATGTCAGGCTCGCTATCGCTCGCCAGGAAATAATCGACACCTAAATGGCACAAAAAGTCTTAAAGTTGACAACGAAATGGGCGAAAGGTCTTAAAATCGACAAACTAATGAGCCGAACGTCTTATCATTTCAACACAAATGGGGCTTAACACGAGGGAGAAAGGGGACCAGAAAAATGACCCATCTCCCCTTAACCTGAACAGTCCATCAGCCTCACCTTAAGTACATTATTGTATTAATTCATTTATATTTTATTACTTCCGGTATTTACATTATTAGCTTGTTCCCTAGACCTCTATCAAGCTTAAGGAGAGTAGATGGTTTTATTACTTCCGGTATTTACATTATTAGTTTGCTCCCTAGACCTCTATCAAGCTTAAGGGGAGTAGATGGTTTTATTACTTCCGGTATTTACATTATTAGTTTGTTCCCTAGACCTCTATCAAGCTTAAGGGGAGTAGGATGGTTTTATTACTTCCGGTATTTACATTATTAGTTTGCTCCCTAGACCTCTATCAAGCTTAAGGGGAGTAGGATGGTTTTATTACTTCCGGTATTTACATTATTAGTTTGCTCCCTAGACCTCTATCAAGCTTAAGGGGAGTAGATGGTTTTATTACTTCCGGTATTTACATTATTAGTTTGCTCCCTAGACCTCTATCAAGCTTAAGGGAGTAGATGGTTTTATTACTTCCGGTATTTACATTATTAGTTTGCTCCCTAGACCTCTATCAAGCTTAAGGGGAGTAGATGGTTTTATTACTTCCGGTATTTACATTATTAGTTTGCTCCCTAGACCTCTATCAAGCTTAAGGGGAGTAGATGGTTTTATTACTTCCGGTATTTACATTATTAGTTTGCTCCCTAGACCTCTATCAAGCTTAAGGGGAGTAGATGGTTTTATTACTTCCGGTATTTACATTATTAGTTTGCTCCCTAGACCTCTATCAAGCTTAAGGGGAGTAGATGGTTTTATTACTTCCGGTATTTACATTATTAGTTTGCTCCCTAGACCTCTATCAAGCTTAAGGGGAGTAGATGGTTTTATTACTTCCGGTATTTACATTATTAGTTTGCTCCCTAGACCTCTATCAAGCTTAAGGGGAGTAGATGGTTTTATTACTTCCGGTATTTACATTATTAGTTTGCTCCCTAGACCTCTATCAAGCTTAAGGGGAGTAGATGGTTTTATTACTTCCGGTATTTACATTATTAGTTTGCTCCCTAGACCTCTATCAAGCTTAAGGGGAGTAGATGGTTTTATTACTTCCGGTATTTACATTATTAGTTTGCTCCCTAGACCTCTATCAAGCTTAAGGGGAGTAGATGGTTTTATTACTTCCGGTATTTACATTATTAGTTTGCTCCCTAGACCTCTATCAAGCTTAAGGGGAGTAGATGGTTTTATTACTTCCGGTATTTACATTATTAGTTTGCTCCCTAGACCTCTATCAAGCTTAAGGGAGTAGATGGTTTTATTACTTCCGGTATTTACATTATTAGTTTGCTCCCTAGACCTCTATCAAGCTTAAGGGGAGTAGATGGTTTTATTACTTCCGGTATTTACATTATTAGTTTGCTCCCTAGACCTCTATCAAGCTTAAGGGGAGTAGGATGGTTTTATTACTTCCGGTATTTACATTATTAGTTTGCTCCCTAGACCTCTATCAAGCTTAAGGGGAGTAGGATGGTTTTATTACTTCCGGTATTTACATTATTAGTTTGCTCCCTAGACCTCTATCAAGCTTAAGGGGAGTAGATGGTTTTATTACTTCCGGTATTTACATTATTAGTTTGCTCCCTAGACCTCTATCAAGCTTAAGGGGAGTAGATGGTTTTATTACTTCCGGTATTTACATTATTAGTTTGCTCCCTAGACCTCTATCAAGCTTAAGGGGAGTAGGATGGTTTTATTACTTCCGGTATTTACATTATTAGTTTGCTCCCTAGACCTCTATCAAGCTTAAGGGGAGTAGGATGGTTTTATTACTTCCGGTATTTACATTATTAGTTTGCTCCCTAGACCTCTATCAAGCTTAAGGGGAGTAGATGGTTTTATTACTTCCGGTATTTACATTATTAGTTTGCTCCCTAGACCTCTATCAAGCTTAAGGGGAGTAGGATGGTTTTATTACTTCCGGTATTTACATTATTAGTTTGCTCCCTAGACCTCTATCAAGCTTATGGGGAGGCAGATGGTTTTATTACTTCCGGTATTTACATTATTAGTTTGCTCCCTAGACCTCTATCAAGCTTAAGGGGAGTAGGATGGTTTTATTACTTCCGGTATTTACATTATTAGTTTGCTCCCTAGACCTCTATCAAGCTTAAGGGGAGGCAGATGGTTGTATTACTTCCGGTATTTACATTATTAGTTTGCTCCCTAGACCTCTATCAAGCTTAAGGGGAGTAGGATGGATTTATTACTTCCGGTAGTTACATTATTAGTTTGCTCCCTAGACCTCTATCAAGCTTAAGGGGAGTAGATGGTTTTATTACTTCCGGTAGTTACATTATTAGTTTGCTCCCTAGACCTCTATCAAGCTTAAGGGGAGTAGGATGGTTTTATTACTTCCGGTAGTTACATTATTAGTTTGTTCCCTAGACCTCTATCAAGCTTAAGGGGAGGCAGATGGTTTTTCGAGTCCTCCTCCTCCCTCATGTTTAATTAACCCTGTTAGTTATGAGATTTAAAGACATTGGCCCCATTAGTTTGGCGATTTTTAGACCTTTTGCCCCATTTCTTTGCCAATATTAAGACCTTTCGTGCCATTTAGGAGTCTACTTTTTTCCTGGCGAGCGATAGCGAGCCTGTATTTGAAGAGGAATCGGCCCTCGGCCAGGACATTTTTCTACCGAAAAATTTACTAATTTAAATCGAAGGGGGTCTTGTGGGTGTTTTTTTAAGTTTGATAGAGGTTTTGAGATCAAACTAAATCCCTTCCTAAAAACATTGAGCCGAATCAGTAAATTATGCTGCACAATACCGTCTGGGCTCCCTTGAAAAGAAAACATGGTCATGTGCCGAGGAACGAGTGTTATAATGGTGTGTTTTAATATTTCATTTTTGTATTCTATTATAGATTATCATTACCTCTTTCAATATCCCATTGCGCTTTTGTTTTCATTGTATTCTGGGTATTATATATAGACGTTATAATTATATATATTTGTCTATGTGTATGATGGAGACACAAGGCTGGCTGCCTGTAACGAGTGTCTGCCCCAAAGCCAAGGAAGTGTTAGAGAGAAAAATTCAAGGGACGTTGGGGTCAAAAGGCCTGGACACACAAAGTTTAAAGCAATGTAAGTCATAGGATGAAGGAAAGATTGATTACAAGATATGTGCCAGTCAAAGGAATACATTAGATAGTACTATGGCAACTTCTATTTGAGATAGGTGTATTCTGCATACTGACAGTCGCGGGTCCTGATGTGTCAAGGGGGAGGTTTTGAGAGAATACAAGAGATAGGTGTACAAGTTTATTTGTTATAGTTAGGTGGGTTGATATGCATATATTATTATTCATTGATACAAGGACAATGCATAGGTAACTATGAACATAGCATTAAGGTAAGAATGCAAGTAACAAGTAGCATTAGGACCATAACTGCGCTTGTGGACGGCCATCGCTCACTTCCTCATCCTATCAACTCCGGTGTTCCTCAGGGCTCTGTTCTATCTCCCATTCTCTTTCTAATTTTCATAAATTATCTTCTTAACTGTACCTCCAGTCCCACCCATTCATACGCAGACGACTCTATCTTACACCACTCAATTAGTTTTCCAGAACGCCCCAGCCAGCAATCTTTAAAAAACAAATTTAATGAAGCTATAGAACACTTATCCACTAATGAAGCTATAGAACACTTATCCACTAATGAAGCTATAGAACACTTATCCACTAATGAAGCTATAGAACACTTATCCACTAATGAAGCTATAGAACACTTATCCACTAATGAAGCTATAGAACACTTATCCACTAATGAAGCTATAGAACACTTATCCACTAATGAAGCTATAGAACACTTATCCACTAATGAAGCTATAGAACACTTATCCACTAATGAAGCTATAGAACACTTATCCACTAATGAAGCTATAGAACACTTATCCACTAATGAAGCTATAGAACACTTATCCACTAATGAAGCTATAGAACACTTATCCACTAATGAAGCTATAGAACACTTATCCACTAATGAAGCTATAGAACACTTATCCACTAATGAAGCTATAGAACACTTATCCACTAATGAAGCTATAGAACACTTATCCACTAATGAAGCTATAGAACACTTATCCACTAATGAAGCTATAGAACACTTATCCACTAATGAAGCTATAGAACACTTATCCACTAATGAAGCTATAGAACACTTATCCACTAATGAAGCTATAGAACACTTATCCACTAATGAAGCTATAGAACACTTATCCACTAATGAAGCTATAGAACACTTATCCACTAATGAAGCTATAGAACACTTATCCACTAATGAAGCTATAGAACACTTATCCACTAATGAAGCTATAGAACACTTATCCACTAATGAAGCTATAGAACACTTAGCCACTAATGAAGCTATAGAACACTTATCCACTAATGAAGCTATAGAACACTTAGCCACTGATCTAATTACCATTTCCAATTGGGGCAGAGAAAACCTTGTGTTTAGTGCTTCCAAAACCCAATTTCTTCATCTATCTACCCGCCCGGAGCTCCCAGAGGACTTTTCCTTATTCTTCAACAATACAAAAATCCATCATTCATCTTCTCTCAATATTCTTGGTGTCTCTTTTTCTTCTGCTCTCACTTGGAAGGACCATATTACCAGTCTTGCTAAGGCAGTCTCCCAAAAGCTGGGTGTGCTCAACCGCCTCAAAGGGTTCTTTACCCCTGCATAGCTTCTTGCTCTGTACAGGTGCACGGTGCGTCCTTGTATTGAGTTTTGTTCACATGTGTGGGGAGGAACCACTCACACGGCACTCCTAAACAAAGTAGGAAGGAAGGCCTTTTGTATCATTAACTCCCGTCAACTCATTAACTTTCTGCAATCTCTCTCTGTCCGCCGCAATGTTGCATCTCTCTCGCTATTCTATCGCTACTATAATAATCGGTGTTCCTCAGAGCTCTCCCAGTGTATACCACCTCCTTTAGATAGGGCACGTGGTACCCATCTTGCAACACAATCCCACCCCTTCTCTGTTCAACTCTACAACCCAAGAGTGAAATGTTACTCTCAGATTTTCTTCTATTCAACAGCTGACCTCTGGAACTGTCTCCCAGAATCAGTATTTCCCTCTTCCCATGACTTAAGTTGCTTCAAACTCTGTGTGTTTAGGCATTTTGGCTCGAACGTCCCTTGATTTTGGCCCTGTCACTCTGTCAACTCTGAGGGAAGCACTCGCTACAGGCAGTTCTGCCTTTTGCCTCCCTTACTCACATAAAAAAAAAAGAAAAAAAAAAAATATATATATATATATACAATTAACAAATACACCGAGAGCCGTAAATATTGAATAATGAACTCCTAGATAGACTCAAATGTGTGGAGGAATAACTAGCTGGAGTTTAGTGTACTTCGTGTGTATGGCAGAGCTCTTCACCTATAGGTAGGCAGCGGTTTGGTAACTTAGGAATCAGACAAACATATATCAATATACCTGTAAAGGAATAATTACGGTATGGATAGCGTGTGAGGGTTACATTGGCAACTGATATTAATTAATTAATTACGGTAAAGGGGGCCTGAGCGCCAGGTCTTAACTATACCAAAGCGTCTCTAATTATTGCAGTAATAACTTATCACAAGTTACCAAGTAGCCAGAGAGCATTCTAGGTTCGATCAGAACAGGATAACTGCCAGGTAATCTAGAGCCAGGAAGCACCTAGATTCTTACTTGGCAGGGATTAGCTGTTGCAAGTAAGGCAGGTCGGATAACACTGCATTAATAGTTTACATTAAGTCGGATCAGGGAACACCTTTGAAGCCGGGAAGCATCCAGATCTCAGGAGGGGAGGTGGAGATAACTTTCCCTACCTGGCCTGGATACCTATCCACTTTCTAGGTGCTCCTTGTCCTAGAGATGGCACAGTGTAAAAGGACACATCGATGTAGGGGTTCTAGGGGGTTGTTGTGTCGTTCTGGTCTCGACGATGGGGATAGGGGGGAGAGAAATGGAAGGGCCCTCCGTATTCGGCTCCTGATGCCTTCTAGGGACCAATCAGAAGGGCGGCTGGTGGGTGACATCATGGCGTCCTGATTGGTGGAGGCGTCGGTCTGGCCAGCCAAACCTGGCCCAAGCTGCATGGGTGACGTCACAACCACCTCTTCGGTGTGGGTTTTCTATTTTAGGGGGTTTGTTTTAGTTATGAAGGGAGCTGTTCTCTTACACTGGGGAACTGTAGTGTTTTGGGGCCGCACTCTCCGATGGTTTCCCGCGTTATTTTGGAGGGGTGTAACTGGGCCATTTGGTGGGGTTTTAGGTTTTTGCATTATACTGTCGATCTTTTCTCTCCTTTGGGCTCCTCCGACCAGAAACTTGTCTGTCCCCTGTCCTATCTCTCCAGTATTTTTTTTTTTTTTTTTTTTTTAAGAGACAATGAATGGAGGAAGGAAAAACACAGATAAAACTAAAAGGTCCATGTGCCTAAAGGCATCCTCCATTCATAAAATGTTTGTAACAACTGGATTTAAACTTTTGTAGATTGTAAGTTTGTAGAAAGCAACTCGAGGGAAGTGAATTCCAAAGAGTAGTAGTTCTAGGGATAAATGAATTTTGATAAGCAGAAGTTCTGCATTGTGGGGGAGAAAGTGTAAATTCATGGGCGCTCTCAGCTGCCCTAGTTCTACGCGGAAAGATGTGGAGAGGCGGCACAATTGAAGCAAGTTCCTCGGAACAATTGCTGTGAAAATATCTGTAGAATAATGCAAGGGATGCAACGTTTCTTCGTATGGATAATGTAGGAAGGTCCTCTGTGATTGCAGGGTTTTGATTAATCTAATAGCTTTATTTTGAATTTTGTCCAACTGCCTCAAGGCAACCACTCCACTTCCACTCCACAGAGGTGAACAGTAATCCATCTGAGAACGCACATAACTTTTATATATTACGGCCAACTGCTCGTCAGTGAAGAATTCTCGAACTCTGTACAGGAGTCCCAGTTTTTTAGAGGCATTCTTAGCAATGCGGCGGTGCCTATGGCACTTTGGCGCTGCCGACTGGGAGGCTCTACGGTAGTACTTCTTTGATTTCCCATGGAATGACTTTTGCTTCCGTGGCAAGTGACCCTCAGAAAGCGCTAAACGCATTACCGAGGTAATCCTCTCGGGCATGGAGGCATACATTCCATATTCTTTCTCTCAGTCTATTGCCAAATATTCTTGGATTAACTCACGCTTGTTCTATTGTTGTCCGCAACAAGGAGAAGGTATTGAAATGGTACCTTTGCTTTCAAACTCAAGAACCTCATTCTTAGGTTTCTGCCCGGAATCAAGCCAAATCTGCTTTTCGACTCGCCAAACATTCTTTCATCAATAACACAGAACTATCCAACTCTAGTTCTTCCTAAGCTTTTTGGTATCTAGCCAAAAGCCTCTCCAACAATTTTTCTTTTTCGTCTTTCCCTCCTCCTTTCCACTCTGACAACACCTCCGTCCCTTCTTCCTCTGACATATCTGAACTCCTTGCTCAAACTGTCGATAAAACTCCACTTTGGATAATTCCGGTGTTATTCCTCCCTCTCCACCCTCCTCTCTTCTACTTATGACTAAAATTATAATATCTTCCATGGATGTTCTTTTAACCCTCTCTGGACTTAATGCCAAGAAGGCATATGGTCCGGATGGTGTTCCTCCTGTTCTACAAAAGAAAATGTGTTTCCGTTGTGACTCCCTGCCTAGGCAAACTCCCTTGTCTCGGTCTTTTCTCTAAAGTCTTCACTTTTTGCTGGAAGTTTGCTCTCATTCAACCTGTCCTAAAGAAGGGTGACCTCTCTCAATCCTCAAACTATCGTACAATTGCTCTCATTTCTTGCATCTCCAAAGCTTTTGAAACTGCTCTTACTTCAAAATTTCTTAGGCATGTATCTTCTCATAATCTACTCTCAGATCACCAGCATGGCTTTCTTGAGGGTCACTCTCCTAGTGATCTTCTTATCTTACTAACTCTTGGTCATCCTCCTTTCGGAACATTGGTGATACTTTACTATTACGCTAGACATATAGAACCTGGCACAAATCTCTAAATTCCAAACTACCCTCGTTCAGTTTCTATCCTTCCATCTGTGCCTTTATCTATAATACCCTTTCAGGCCGTTCCATAGCTGTGGTTGTGAACGAACGGCCATCATTCACTTCCTCCATGTATCAACTCCAGTGTTCCTCAGAGTTCGGTCCTATCTCCAGTCCTCTTTCTAATGTTCATTAATGATCTACTCAATCATACTTCCAGTCCTATCCATTCATGTGCTGATGACCCTAGCTTACACTATTCAACTAGTTTCTCAGAATGCTCCGGTAAGCAATCACTCAAAAAATCATGTGATGAATCCATATAACACTTATTTTTTGATCTATCAACCATTTCCAAATTGGGGCAGAGAAAATGGTTTCAGTGCTTCCAAAACCCAATTTCTCCATTTATCTACCCATCATGAACTCTCACAGGTCTATCCCTTATACTTCAACAAAACACAAATCAACCATTCATCTTCTCTCAGTATTCTTGGTGTCTCTTTTTTTTCTCATTTCTCTTCGAAAGACCTTATTACCACTCTTACTAAAACGGTTTGCCAGAAGCTGGGTGTGTTCAACTGCCTCATGGGGGTTCTTTTCTCCTGCACATCTTCTTGCTCTGTACAGGGGCACAGTGCGTCCATGTATTGAGTATTGTTTGCATGTGTGGGGAGGATCCTCTCACACAGCACTTCAAGACAAAGTAGAAAGGAAAGCCTTTTGTCTCATTAAATCACGTCCACACATCGATTCTCTACAATCTCTCTCTTCGCCGCAGTGTTGCATCTCTCATGTTAGTCTACCGATATTTCCATTATCAGTATTCCTCTGAGCTCTCTCAGTGTATACCACCTCCTCTACGTAGAGCACATAGCACCCGCATTGCAACACAATCTCACCACTACTCTGTGCAACTCTCCAACCCAAGAGGGAAATGATATTCTCAATGTTTCTTCTATTCAACAGCTGAGCTTTAGAACTCTCTCCCTGAATCAATCCTTCAAACTCCGTATATCCAAGCATTTTGGTTCGAACAATCCTTGATTTTGGCTCTCATCACTCTTTCAACTCTGGGGGAGGCACTCGTCATTGGCAGTTTTGCCTTTTTTCTCCTTTATCCACATAGAAAAAAAGAAAGAAAATGTTACATATTATGGAAAACGCTAAGGCAGGCATGGTAAAATGAGATGTTTATTGGAGTTTTGGCATGCTAGGAAGAGCTTAAAACGCATTTACTCTTTTCTAGGCCGGCCTCAGAGTTAAGAGGAAAGAATGAGGGAAGGCTGGGTCGAGGAGAGAGGAAGTAGATAAAAGAGGTGGGCTTACGATGCTCCGGGAATATTAAGAGGAGGTTTTATTGTGAAGAGGTGGAGAATTTGCGGGTATGAAACTAGGAGCCTATTCTTTCCCGGCGAGCGATAGCGAGCCTGTAATTTTGGAACCGGCCTTAGGCGGGGAAATATTTTAACCAAAAAATTTACAAATTTATCTCGAAGGGGGCTCTTAAGGGTATTTTTTTAAAGTTTGGTGGAGGTCTTGGGAGGAAACTAAAGAAAATAATAAATATAAAATAAACAAATATATAGAGTATATATCTCCTCTTAAGCAATGATAAGTGTGTTGAAGTTAAATTAGGAAATAATCAAAACTGAAGACCAAATGAAAATACAGTTTCTAGTTGTAGTCATCAATGATCCAACTATTTAGTTGATTGATCTATCTATATATGTAATGTCAGACACCTCGGTCCTCGAAGAGATGGCCACGAATTAATCTCCACAATCAAAGCAATACATACAATTATAAATCTTGTTTCGGGGGAGGGTTACAAGCCGAAATGCCCATTGTTGTGTACAATGTGCGAGGTGGATGTGGAGTGTTATCATACTGTTGGAATGGTTGTGGTTGTGAATGTTGTCTGTAACCAATGTAATATTTTTTTTTTTTTTTTTTTTTTTTTGAGACAATGAACGGAGGAAGGAAAAACACAGATAAAACAAAAAGGTCCATGTGCCTAAAGGCATCCTCCATTCATAAAATTTTTGTAACAACTGGATTTAAACATTTGTAGATTGTAAGTTTGTGGAAAGCAATTCGAGGGAAGTGAATTCCAAAGAGTAGTAGCTCTGGGGATAAATGAATTCTGATAAGCAGAAGTTCTGCATTGTGGAGGAGAAAGTGTAAATTCATGGGCGCTCTCAGCTGCCCTAGTTCTACGGGGAAAGATGTGGAGAGGCGGCACAATTGAAGCAAGTTCCTCGGAACAATTGCTGTGAAAATATCTGTAGAATAATGCAAGGGATGCAACGTTTCTTCGTATGGATAATGTAGGAAGGTCCTGTGTGATTGCAGGGTTATTGATTAATCTAATAGCTTTATTTTGAATTTTGTCCAACTGCCTCAATGCAACCACTCCACTTCCACCCCACAGAGGTGAACAGTAATCCATCTGAGAACGCACATGACTTTTATATATTACGGCCAACTGCTCGTCAGTGAAGAATTCTCGAACTCTGTACAGGAGTCCCAGTTTTTTAGAGGCATTCTTAGCAATGCTTCTAACATAATGTGTCCAGCTCAAGTTAGTAGTTAATGTTACACCGAGAATGTAAATACTAGGGGAAGTGGGAATATTTACATCATTAAAAAATATATGGGAGTCAGTGAGATTCTGTCGGTTAGAAAATTGAATGTACTTGGTTTTCTGTGCATTAAAGGAAACTAGATTCTTTTGTCCCCATCCATTAATTCTAGAAAGGTCCTGGTTCAGAGAAATTGCAGTGTTTATTTTTGAATTTATAAGATCGGGTTGGGTGAAAGAATTGGTAAATGTGAAGGAACTGTGGAGTGTTGAGTCATCTGCGTAGGAATGTATTGGATTATGAGTGGTAGATATGAGATCATTGATATGAATGAGGAACAGAATTGGGGCCAAAACTGATCCCTGGGGAACACCAGCATTTATTGAGTGAAATTGAGAATAAAGGCCATCTACCATTACACATATTTTTCTGTTATGAAGATAAGAAGAAATTAGTGGAACTAATGATGCAAGGCCGTAGTGTGACATCTTCGACAATAAGGATTGATGCCAGACTCTATCAAATGCCTTTGATATATCCAGTGCTATTGTATGTGTTTCACCATGTTGGTCTGTAGCTTGGTTGATTTGATGCGTAAGAAGGCAAAGCATATCTGCAGTTGATCGACATCGTCTAAAACCATATTGCCTATCACTGATTAATTTATTATTCTCAAGATGCTTAATTATGTGATTATTTAATATAATTTCAAAGACTTTACCAAGAGTGGAAGTTATAGCTATTGGTCTGTAGTTTGATGGATCTGAAGAGGCACCTTTTTTAGGAACTGGATGGATGTTTGCTTCTTTCCAGGGTACTGGGAAGCATGAGGTATGAGTACACAGACGGATTTTTTTTGCCAATACAGGAGCGAGAACCAAGGAGCAATTCTTAAGTACTATTGGAGGAATTTCATCTGGACCATATAGTGTGCGAGGTGGATGTGGAGTGTTATCATACTGTTGGAATGGTTGTGGTTGTGAATGTAGTCTGTAACCAATGTAATATAGTGTGCGAGGTGGATGTGGAGTGTTATCATACTGTTGGAATGGTTGTGGTTGTGAATGTTGTCTGTAACCAATGTAATATAGTGTGTGAGGTGGATGTGGAGTGTTATCATACTGTTGGAATGGTTGTGGTTGTGAATGTTGTCTGTAACGAATGTAATATAGTGTGCAAGGTGGATGTGGAGTGTTATCATACTGTTGGAATGGTTGTGGTTGTGAATGTTGTCTGTAACCAATGTAATATAGTATGTGAGGTACATGTGGAGTGTTATCATACTGTTGGAATGGTTGTGGTTGTTAATGTTGTCTGTAATGAGTGTAATCAGGTCGATCTTGTTGATCAGGTGCTAACATTCACATTGTAAAGGCGACACTGATCTAAAGCACCTCTGATAACTGCTATTGCTTTGATATTTATTATTGTAATGCCCTCGTTTCAAAATTCTAGTACTCGACCAAAGTTTTATTACCAGACACTATTACCCATTTCCTTGCTCAATAAAAAATAGTACGGTGCTAGCTACTAGCGAATGCAAAACACCTCTATGTCCGAGCATTATATATATATATATATATATATATATATATATATATATATATATATATATATATATATATTGTATATATATTAATGTGTGTAAAGAGTTAGTCCTCGTAGCATTCTCATTGTTCTTTATGGACGTACCGTACGGCTTACGGTTTTCCAATATTTCTTTTTTTTCCTCGACTTCCTCTCAGCATTTTTCTATATTCAAACAATTTTACGGCTATTATTTCCAGCGTATATATAATTGTTTTGTTAAGCTTTTCGTTAGAATTGTTCAGCCTCGTTGTATATTATCTATCGCTCCCCCCCCCCTCTCTTGCTCTCTCCCTCTCCCTCTCTCCCACACACGTGCATTCATACTTACAAAAACAAAATAATAATAATAATAATATAAAGGAAAGAAAAGAAGAATGGTTTAAAACAGTGTAGGACTCTCATACTCACGAGCGTTCTGCAACCTTCTCAAAATGTAAATGTACTTGAGGCTAAATTGCGAGGCGGTCAGAGGGAAATGTTTTTTAATTTTCCCGGAAGACAAAAGTGTGTGTTGGAGGTCTGTGTTGGGTGCTGTGGGGTTTAGAGAATGGTTTAAGGGGGTAGTACTCGCTTTTTATAGACCCCCTTCTCCCTCATGTTTAGCATATTTGTTTTGAGGTTTTAATACGTTCGTCCCTTTAGTTTGGTGATTTTGAGACCTTTCGCTTCATTCGTTTTGTTTTCAATATTAAGAAGTTTCGTGCCCTTTAGGTGTCGATTTCTTTCCTGGCGAGCGATAGCGAGCCTCTAATTTTAGAATGTTTTCTACCCAAAAATGTACAAATATATCTTGGAAGGGGGTCTAGGGGGTGTATTTTTAAGTTTGATGGAGGTCTAGCGAGGAAACTAAAACAAATGAATAACAAAATGAATAGACCCAAGCTCCACCCCCTTAATGGCACACGGAAGGAAGTGTTTCACTAGTACAGCTTGTGGTGTAGGGGGTAAACAAGAAGGACATAATGGCACACAGAAGGAAGTGTTTCACTAGTACAGCTTGTGGTGTAGGGGGGTAAACAAGAAGGACATAATGGCACACAGAAGGAAGTGTTTCACTAGTACAGCTTGTGGTGTAGAGGGGTAAACAAGAAGGACATAATGGCACACGGAAGGAAGTGTTTCACTAGTACAGCTTGTGGTGTAGGGAGTAAACAAGAAGGACATAATGGCACACAGAAGAAAGTGTTTCACTAGTACAGCTTGTGGTGTAAGGGGGTAAACAAGAAGGACATAATGGCACACAGAAGGAAGTGTTTCACTAGTACAGCTTGTGGTGTAGGGGGTAAACAAGAAGGACATAATGGCACACAGAAGGAAGTGTTTCACTAGTACAGCTTGTGGAGTAGGGGGTAAACAAGAAGGACATAATGGCACACAGAAGGAAGTGTTTCACTAGTACAGCTTGTGGTGTAGGGGGTAAACAAGAAGGACATAATGGCACACAGAAGGAAGTGTTTCACTAGTACAGCTTGTGGTGTAGGGGGTAAACAAGAAGACCATAATTATATTATTGTCTGTAGGTACAGTCGTACTAATAAGTCAGTCTCACCTGTCATTACGTTTGGCTTGTTATGTGCCGTATTAATGTCTGTCAGATGTTAAATAGGGTGGGTGAGTGTAAGAACATGAGTGTATATTTCACTCGATATGAAGAGATGAAGCTTAGATATTGCTGATACCAATTATTGATCAAAACATACTTGGTTCTGAGACATCACTTATTAGCGCGACTGTACACTCGGATGTCATTGCCTTTAGCTCACTCATAATTAGGTTTCCCCTATTTCTAATTAAGAAAGTCTTATCTCTGGAAACAAATGTATGAATAAATTTGTCTATGCATCAACTACAGAACTATTGTATATATATATATTATTTATTGAAATACAGGTTTTATCCAAATATCATTCAGATTGTTATAATTCAGTAAAGAAAACATACGGGCTCCACGAATTCTTATGAGTGGGCTAGATACTATGGCATTAGAGTGTACAGTTGCTCACATGATTTTCAAGAACGCTATAATTGTACAGTATGTATGGAATTAAAATTAGTATGATTGATTTATAAAAAACAAACTCCTCTGTTACCGTAAATAGATCTTATTAATTTGCTACATAATCAAGTAAACTCGAAATGCAATTACAATGTTTCTTTTCATCCTGATGAGTCTACACTATTCACTATTCAACTAGTTTTCCATAACAACCCACCATACAATCACTCCGAAAGTCACGTGACAAGGCCATGGCACGCCTATCTTCTGATCTATCAATTATTTCTGATTGGGGCTGAGCTAATCTTGTTAAATTAATGCTGCCAAGACTCAATTTGTCTTTCTATCTACCCGTCGCAATCTTCCACAAGACAATCAATTATTCTTCAACAATACACAAATCAACCCTTCATCTTTTTCAATATTCTTGGTGTATCTCTTTCATCCGACTTTTCATGGAAAAATCATATATAATTATATATATATATATATTTTTTTTTTTTTTTTTTTTTTTTAAGAGACAATGAACGGAGGAAGGAAAAACACAGATAAAACAAAAAGGTCCATGTGCCTAAAGGCATCCTCCATTCATAAAATGTTTGTAACAACTGGATTTAAACTTTTGTAGATTGTAAGTTTGTGGAAAGCAACTCGAGGGAAGTGAATTCCAAAGAGTAGTAGTTCTAGGGATAAATTAATTTTGATAAGCAGAAGTTCTGCATTGTGGAGGAGAAAGTGTAAATCATGGGCGCTCTCAGCTGCCCTAGTTCTACGGGGAAAGATTTGGAGAGGCGGCACAATTGAAGCAAGTTCCTCGGAACAATTGCTGTGAAAATATCTGTAGAATAATGCAAGGGATGCAACGTTTCTTCGTATGGATAATGTAGGAAGGTCCTGTGTGATTGCAGGGTTATTGATTAATCTAATAGCTTTATTTTGAATTTTGTCCAACTGCCTCAATGCAACCACTCCACTTCCACTCTACAGAGGTGAACAGTAATCCATCTCAGAACACACATGACTTTTATATATTACGGCCAACTGCTCGTCAGTGAAGAATTCTCGAACTCTGTACAGGAGTCCCAGTTTTTTAGAGGCATTCTTAGCAATGCTTCTAACATAATGTGTCCAGCTCAAGTTAGTAGTTAATGTTACACCGAGAATGTCAATACTAGGGGAAGTGGGAATATTTACATCATTAAAATATATATGGGAGTCAGTGAGATTCTGTCGGTTAGAAAATTGAATGTATTTGGTTGTTTGTGCATTAAAGGAAACTAGATTTTGTTGTCCCCATCCATTAATTCTAGAAAGGTCCTGGTTCAGATAAACTACAGTGTTTATTTTTGAATTTATAAGGTCGAGTTGGGTGAAAGAATTAGTAAATGTGAAGGAACTGTGGAGTGTTGAGTCATCTGCGTAGGAATGTATTGGATTATGAGTGGTAGATATGAGATCATTGATATGAATGAGGAACAGAGTTGGGGGCAAAACTGATCCCTGGGGAACACCAGCATTTATTGAGTGAAATTGAGAATAAAGGCCATCTACCATTACACATATGTTTCTGTTATGAAGATAAGAAGAAATTAGTGGAACTAATGATGCAAGGCCGTAGTGTGACATCTTCGACAATAAGGATTGATGCCAGACTCTATCAAATGCCGTTGATATATCCAGAGCTATTGTATGTGTTTCACCATGTTGGTCTGTAGCTTGGTTGATTTGATGCGTAAGAAGGCAAAGAATGTCTGCAGTTGATCGACATCGTCTAAAACCATATTGCCTATCACTGATTAATTTATTATTCTCAAGATGCTTAATTATGTGATTATTTAATATAATTTCAAAGACTTGACCAAGAGTGGAAGTTATAGCTATTGGTCTGTAGTTTGATGGATCTGAAGAGGCACCTTTTTTAGGAACTGGATGGATGTTTGCTTCTTTCCAGGGTACTGGGAAGCATGAGGTATGAGTACACAGACTGAAACATTTTGCCAATACAGGAGCGAGCACCAAGGAGCAATTCTTAAGTACTATTGGAGGAATTTTATCTGGACCAGGAGCCTTATCTTCCGAGAGATTCTGCAAAATAGTTTTGACATGTCTGGTGTGGATCTTAAGTGAGGGAATTCAGGCGAATTAAAATTAAGTACAGGGACATCTTGATTTATTTTATCTAAGGTTGAGTTGGTGGAGAAAATATCCGCAAGAAGGTTAGCTTTACCTCGTGGGTCACTTACAAGATTGCCAGTCGGAGATTGTAATAAATGGATGAAGCAGTAGTGAAGTTGGATTTGAATGAGTTAAGAGTAGACCAAAATATTTTGTTATCATTTGGATTATTTAGAAGTTTATTTGCCTGCTTGTGGAGAAAGTTTGATTTAGTTAGGTTTAATACAGTTTTGGCATGATTTCTGATGTTTCTAAAGTAATTAAAGGCTTCATGTGTTTTTGATCTTGTGTATGCATTGTAGGCTATTGCTTTTTGTTCAGTTACTCTAGCACAATTATGGTCAAACCATTTAGGTGAATTAGATCTTTTACTGTACTTTTGATGAGGAATAAAAGTTTCCATTTTTACAAAATCTTGTATGTGGCTCAAGGTGGTGTGTGCATCATTAGAAAAGAAAGAGGTCCAGGGAATATCAATAAAGAAACCTTGAAGACCCTCCCAGTCTGCCCTATCGTAATGCCATTTAGTCACCAAAACAGGTTCAGAGTGGGAAGGTGTGGTAGGTGATAGACAGGTGGCCTGTATCAGACAGTGATCAGAAGATCCAAGCTGGGACTTCACTGTAACATCATAATTTTCTGAATTGGTTGTTAAAAATAAGTCCAGTAGGTGGGAATTATGATTAGGATTATCTGGTACACAGGTGGGTTGATTGACTAGTTGAGTGAGATTAAATGAGTCTGCAAATAGCTCACATTCAAGACCAGCATCATCAGTCCTGGATGAATGAGTGAGCCATTCAACATTATGGACATTAAAATCACCCAACACAGTGATTTCAGAAGAAGCATTTAAGTTGAGGACACTGAGTTGTGAGGACAGAGAATCAAAAAGACTTTGCTCTGGAGGAGTATTTGGGGAACGGTAGATGCAACATATGTATTTAAATTTACCAGCAGAAATTAATTTGTATATAGAATAATCAAAATAGGGACAATTGAAACTAGTAACCTCCTCCAGGGCAATTTCAGATTTTGCGAAGCAACATACACCTCCTTTAGGTCTGAAATGTTGGAGCAGTTGATAACCTGGAAAATTAAATCTAGACGTGTCAGATGTGGATGTTACTTGAGTCTCTGTCAAAAAAAGGAGAGTAGGGGATTCTGCTTGAAGAAATTGATGTACAGAATTGATGTTAGAGTGAAGTCCCCTTATATTGCTAAAGAAAAAGCTGCACCGACGAGCAGCTTTGGGACGTTGCAATGCTCTTGACACAGTCGCATGATGACGACCGGGAGGGCCCTGTGTCAATGACCCAACCCTGCCGGGGGTGGATATCCGAGGGACCACCAGGTTTGCTCTTAACAATTGTACTGCCATATTTATTTGGTAAAGGTGTATGGTGTTACATGTATGAATTATGTAGTGGGACGAGTAGTGTTTTATGCATAGAGGATAGCGATGTAGGGCAATGTCGTGAAGTTGGATGTGTATGTTATATAAAGAGGGTTTTCCTGATACCCCTGATGTGTGAGGCAGAAAGATATGTATCCAGCTACCAAGGCCTGGGAGAGAAAATGGAATTCAGGCTATTCCCTGAGTCTCCCGAAACCTTGGCGGTAGTGGGTGGGGCTGCCTACCCCTACTACCTACAACTTACCACTCTCGTTAAAACAGCCTCCCAGAAGTTAGGCATGGTTAACTATCTCCTTGGGTTATACCGCACTTCTCGAATGAGTAGAGTCAAAAGCCTTTCACTTCATAAACTCACTTCCTCTTACGAATTCCCTACAATATCTTTCTACTCTCTGCAATGTTGCATATCTTTCACTCTTCTATCACTCTTACAACAATCAGTGTTCTTCAGAGTTCTTTCAGAGTTCTCTCTTGCAGCGAGTGCAAGGCACCCGCCTTTCAACAGTCCCACCCCTATTCTGTCCAGCTCTCCAACCCAAGAATTAGCAAATTGTATCAGTCTTTCTTCTTCTCAACTAATGAGGTCTGGAACTCTCTCCCTCAATCAATCTTCCCTTCATTATATGACTTAGGGTGCGACCACACCAAGCTCGTAATAACCAGACAGAAACCGACGCAAAATATACGGAGACAGACTGTGGTGCGACGCCAGATTATGGCGGAAAAATATTCACGGAGAAAGCGTTCACACCAGACACGAACATTCGTCATAAAAATGTGTTTCTTTCAGTGGTAGTCCAGCACTGACAGTGGAAGGATGGTGCTCTCGAAGAAAACGAAGACACTAATTGCACAAAAGACAATCATGACATAGTTGTAAGACACGAAAACACTTGAGTACATACCATTAACAGGCTCCGCAGAGCGAAGGGTGAATGTCACTATAAATCAATTCAAATAATTAATGATGACGCTAGGTGTGTGTCGTGTGTGTGAATCGACACCTAAATTACACGAACAATTATAATATTGACAATGAAAAGGGGCGAACAGTCTAAAAATCGACAATGTAATGGGGCGAACGTCTTAAATTCTGAAAACTAAAGGGACTAAGCGTGAGGGAAAAAAAGTGTCCTTGCCCCCTTAACACTACTAGATCCTACGATTTAATATTGTTGGGGTAGAACAATATACTGTATAATTATGAAGGAGGGTGTTTATTTACTATTGTTGGGGTAGAACAATATACTGTATATACTGTATAATTATGAAGGAGGGTGTTTATTTTGTTATAGCATCTTCTAGTTTGCTTCGAAGATCGACTTGAGACAATATTTATGAAAAATAAAATAAAAACAAAATTAATATATAAATAAATACATGAATAAATTAAAGTTTACTCAGACCGCCCATTAAAACTAAGGACACGCCACGGGGCACCTTCGTAAAGCCAGTATCACACAAGCACTTTTTCCCTCAGCTAATGAGGTCAACATTTAATATATTTTGGTTACCTAAATTCATCTATCATTAGCCTAGTTTCAGATACCATTGCAAAATATTCCAGATATGTTGCCAGAAAAACTCTTGATCGTTGAATGTTGACTATATAAGCTCTCGTGTGATACCTATGTAACCATAACATACGAGGTAAAGGCTATACAGTACATTTGCTAAGAAATAAACATGGTACAAGTGTTGGGAATAGGTTTGAATGAGATGGATATACAGATGAATGAACTGATAGATGCCTAACTAATTTTAGTGTCTTATATAGCGGTAGAGAGAGAGTGAGAGTGAGTGAATGAGTCAGTGTGTGTGTGTGTGTGTGTGTGCAATGGAATACAACAATACAAAGGAAATCAAGGATTAACAGATCTATGGAGTGGGTAAAGGGCAATTGGAAAGGAAAGTACTGCCTTGGGACTAATGTCCATGGCAGAGTTAGGATTTTTAAATAAGGGGACATTTTGGGTTAGTGATATAAGTAGTGATCATTTGTGTATCTGTTTGAAAGAGTAACATCTTAGTGCATTACCACAAGCCCACCGAAACGTCAATAAAATACCCTCATTGTTCCCTGATTAAATAGCACTGTATGAATATTCCCATATTCAAAATATGCTATAGGGGTGCAATGCCTGGTGAGTTATCTGCTCAACAGGTGGCGTTGTGTGTGTGTAAGTGTGAGAGTCCGAGTGTAGGGGGTGAGACAGTGAAGCACGGGAACGAGGTGGCTTCAGAGATGGGGTCGTTTCGGGCCATGAGTGAGCACCGTGCCTCATGTGAAGGCAAGATGGCAGGTGCTCGTTGTACTCTACGTGCTTCACATGTCTCACTCCCTAGACTGGAACAAGACCTCACGGGCTTCACTGTTCATTGTAAAGCGGTGAATGTTAAGGCTCTCAGCCTATGCCCGAGAGGAAGTGAGTTGGAATATAGAAAAAAAAAAAAAAAAAAAAGAAAAAAAAAATTATACATGTATATGTATATATGCAGTGATCCTCGATGTACAGTATATGTATATATGCAGTGATCCTCGATGTACAGTATATGTATATATGCAGTGATCCTCGATGTACAGTATATGTATATATGCAGTGATCCTCGATGTACAGTATATGAGGAAAAAACATAAACAATTTGTTATTCATTTACAAATGCAGTTAGTCGCGGATTTAAGGCAAAGTGTTTGTCTAGGTGATGTTTGAAGGAAATAACGGTGCTGCAGTCTACAACATCTCCAGGAAACCGATTCCACAAGTTGACAACTCAATTGAAGACATTCTTAGACTCATGTCAGTTAAGAAGGCAAACAAAATAATTGGTTTTATAGGAAGGTCATTTGAGCACAAATACAAAGATGTAATCCTCACCCTTTACAATGCCTTAGTGCGTTCAATCATGGTGCTGTTACTACCAAAACAGATATAGACAAACTGGAACAAGTTCAACATAAAATTACTAAAATGATACCTAAAGAACAAAACATTTTATTCCCTTTAACCCAACGCAGCCTAAGAGGCGAGCTAATTCAAGTGTTCAAAATCCGCATCGACTATATGACCTGAAATAAAAAAAATACGATCCACCAATCAAATTACCCGAAGGGAAACGTTTGCAAAATCATTGGGCAATGTTTTATCAACTTCTGTACATTGTTGACTGGGTTTTAGGTTACTCAATATTCTTACTCCCAGATCTGTTTATCTGTCTGCACTTTTAAGCTAAGTGCCATTTATTGAATAGTTTGCTTTTTCATTTCGGTTTCCGATATGAAGTACCATACATATATCCGCATTTAAACAAATCTGCCAAATTTGAGCCCAACATGACTACTTATCTAGATTATTTTCCATATCCTCTATCTGTTCATTTGAGAGTACGGTATTTGCAATTTATGCATCTTCAGTAAATTGGAGATTATACAGGTGAGACCCTTACTTATGTCGCACATCATCATTCTTGCTTGTGGGAGTTCAGTAGGAATGGTTAAGTATGGTCAAACACACAAGCCTTAAGGTCGTTGCACACCGACACGAAAGCCCCTCCAGGCGAGTTCCCGACTCGAAATTTCAGCCTGATACGGCGAATCGGCAACATAATCGTGGATATCGGAAATTAGCAGTGGGTGACTCTCACGGTCCAAGCGACATATTGGGGGTCGATACCAGATGTTGAGCTGTTCAAAAGTTTGTGGGAATCCTCCGGCAACTGAAATAAAGACGTATGGTCCGTATCAAAGCCGTATGGCCCGTATCAACATCGTCTGGTGTGTAAGCCTGCCGTGCGGACCGTATCTCTTCCGTGCGGAAAATTGGCAACAGTCGAGTTGGCAACCAAGCGTCTAGCCTCAATCCGGTTGCATGTCTCACGGCGTCGATACGGCGTCGATACGATTCTTCTGAGTTGTATCGCAGTCTTTTGGGTCGTATCTTTTCCGTGGACTAATCGTGTACCCTTCGCACGACTTTTCCAATCTTCTTCGTAGCATTCGTTTCTCCACTGTATCGGCATCGCTAGAGTCTTATCAAGTCGTGCGGAAGAGATACGGTAGAGATAAGACTCTAACGATGCCAGCCATTTTCGCAGCAATCTCTAATAAATTCGGCAAGACACAGGATTTGTATGTGTCGTGGGAGTTCATGCCAGTCTTAAAGGGGCTGCCGTGTCAATGTGCAACGACCTTTATAATTCCTTCTACACAACAAGGGACTCGAGTTCTTGAAAAAGGGCTCCAGTTCTTACGCTATTATTGACTTTCAGTGTGCTGGCTTCATAATTCAGATGGGTTGATAGCCTCTGAAGTGCTATTTTAACTAACTAACTAAGCCTTCTACTTCTTACTTCTATTCTACAGTTGTCGTCACTCTACCTTCTGAGAAAACTTTCTCTCACCTTTCCTCCCAACCGCCTTACCTACCTTCCCAGATAGCCCGTCACCTTTTACGGTTCTACTTATTCTTCCTTTCTACACTGTCTTCTCTCTACTCATTGTTACCACTCTTTCCCATTTGTCTATCCACCCTCCTATCTAGCTATCTACCTTTCTACACTGTTCTACCCATCGAGACCACACTTTTCCATCTGTCTATCCACCCTCCTACCTACCTATCCTCTACCTTTCTACACTGTTCTGCTCTCTACCCATCGAGCCCACTCTTTCCCATCTGTCTAGCCACCCTCCTATCTACCTATCTACCTTACTCCTACCTACCTATCTTCCATGGAGACCACTCTTTCCCATATGTCTACCCACCATCCTATCTACCTTCTTCCATTCTTCACTGTTCTTCTCTTTACATGTTACGAATATTATATCTTATCTCTCTATCCACCTTGTACCAGTGTTGCCAAGTTAGCTACTTTCCCGTTAGATCTAGAGGTATTTACTTCGATCTAGAGGCAAATTTTTACAACTAGTGGCATGCATTCTAGCGATATTCTGGAGATGTCAGCCATTTTAGAGTGATATTCTAGAGATTGTGGCATTATGCTAGCGATTTTGTGGAGATTTGAGCCATTTTAGAGCGATATTCTAGAAATTGTGGCATTATGCTAGCGATTTTGAGGAGATTTGAGCCATTTTAGAGCGATATTCTAGAGATTGTGCCATGATTCTAGCGATGTTTGTTGTTTATTTACTATCTAGCGGACTTGATTTGGCAATCCTGCCCTGCACCTCCTACCCTTACCCTAGTCTATCCCCCTCCCCCCCCCCCCCCCCCCAAGACACACACCATATACATACCTACCTTCTCCTCTCCATTATTAATAGTTTGTGCTTTGTAATGAGTGGGACAAAATAGGTAATTCAGTAGGTATTTAATTTGATCAATTAAGAGGAGATGGGTCGTCTTTATGGTCCTCCGTCTTCTTCATGTTTAGCCCCATTAGTTTTCAGATTTTATGGCGTTCGGCTCATTAGATTGGCGATTTTAAGATCTTTACTCCATTTCTTTGTCAATAATAAGACTTTTCGTGACATTTAGATGTCGATTTTTTCCTGGCGAGCGAGAGCAAGCCTATGATTTAAGGGGAACCGGCCTTTGGCCGGAAAATTTTTCTATCGAAAAATGTACACATTTATCATGAAGGGGGGTCTTGGGGAATTATTCTTAAGCTTGATGGAGGTCTAAGGAGGAAACTAAAAACACGACAAAAAATAATATATAAATCAGGCAATAACTATACCCATCCCCCCTTAACTGTTTTATAACTAATATGTGTCCTACTACTCCCACTGCCATTCATCATATAACAAATATGTGTCCTACTATATGTGTCCTACTACTCCCACTGCCATTCATCATATAACAAATATGTGTCCTACTACTCCCACTGCCATTCATCATAAAACAAATATGTGTCCTACTACTCCCACTGCCATTCATCATACAACAAATATGTGTCCTACTACTCCCACTGCCATTCATCATACAACAAATATGTGTCCTACTACTCCCACTGCCATTCATCATATAACAAATATGTGTCCTACTACTCCCACTGCCATTCATCATATAACAAATATGTGTCCTACTACTCCCACTGCCATTCATCATATAACAAATATGTGTCCTACTACTCCCACTGCCATTCATCATATAACAAATGGGAAGGAATTGTGTTAAGCCGGTGTCACACGAGTGCTTTTGCCGTCAATGTTTATGGGCTATTGTAGTCTGGTAGCTTCAAAATTTAAGTTCCATATGAATAAAAATACCTAACATAATCTACCTTCGATCTAGTTTCTGATTCCAAAGCGAAAGACCCTCGAAATAGTACGAAATATATCTTGCTAATCAAAAATTGCCGGAAAATGAGCTCGAGTAACACCACTTTTAGCAACTGTGCTGCAACATTCCCACTGAACCACAAGCGAGGGTTACGACGGACGGACGGACGGACGGACGGACGGACGGACGGACGCACGCACGCACGCACGCACGCACGCACGCACGCACGCACGCACGCACGCACGCACGCACACACGCACACACACACACACACACACACACACACACACACACACACACACACACACACACACACACACACACACACACACTTTCTGTCAATTACACACTCTTTCTCTCTTTCTCTCTCTCTCTATCTCGTTAAAACAGGACTTCAGAAGCTATCAACCCTATTGGATTATTAAGCCAGCACACTGTAAGTCAAGAATCGCGATAGGACGGGAGACCCTTTTCGAAAAATCCAGTACTTTGCTCTCTTTCTCACTCTCTCGGTGGGTAGAGTCTTCTGTGTTGCTGGCTTTACCTTCCACTTTGTAGCAAATTCCATGTTAGAAATAAGTACGAATTGCCTGGTCGGGACAGCAAGGTTTGTGCAGTCTGTATCGATGTAACTCAGCAACTCACTCTCACTCTCAGATGTATACTTTCTCTCTCCATAAAATTTGTTTGTATGTATTAATCTATGCATCCATCTCTCTCTCTCTCTCTCTCTCTCTCTCTCTCTCTCTCTCTCTCTCTCTCTCTCTCAACAGATTGGTCGTGAATTTGGTTAGCCCGTTATCAGAGTTGGGTAACTGCATTCACCGCCACTAGAATTGGATTCCTAGCTACTTGTATCTGTGTTTACAGTCAGCCAAATAAGTATTGTTTCGGCACAAAGTATATTTTGATGAATAATTGGTATCAGCTTTATTTAATACTGGATTAATTCGTTTCGAGTGATATATAGCAACAAGTTCCTATATTACAAAATTAATAGGCTCCAAAAACAATAAATATGAATACCACATGAACGGGAAGAAAGTTAATAGCGTAACACAAGTTTAAAACTTAGGAGTGCATAATTATACATGGAAACCTAAAATCTTCAAACCAATGTACGGTAGCAGCTAACAAACAAACAGAGCATTAGGCTTCATCAGAAGACATTTTCATTATCACAGCAGACACATAGTTATACCATTATATATAAGTACAGTATAGAGAGACCGCATCTAGTGTATGCTGTGCAGTTCTGGTCTTCCTACCTTATAAAGGACATTGTAAAGCTGAAATATGTGCAGCGAAGAGCAACTAAATTGATCCTTTCTAAGAAATAAACCATATAATGAGAGACTAAGAGAACTCGATTTATTGTCACTTAAAAACAGAGGATAAGAGGAAAACTAATAGTGTTTTAAGATTCTAAAAGGATTCAGTAACATTAACCGCCAAAAATTATTTAAGATAGCCAAAGAGTTCTACAAGAGGAAACAAGTTAAAATTAATAGGTAAGAAAGCAAACCTGGATACAACAAAACATTTCTTCCCTCACAGTATAATTAGTGAGTGGAATAAGCTCCCACATAAAGTAATAGAATGTCTCAATAGATGCATTTATAAAACAAGTCTTGACTTATACCATAGAACAATTGAGATGGAGTATGTAAAACCCAACTATAGAACGATGAGGAAGTAACAAACACTGCTTCCGGTTGAAGAGAGCTAAAGAGAGGTAACAGAGGAAAACTAAAATTATATATATATATATATATATATATATATATATATATATATATATATATATATATATTACTGCAGGTGAAAGTTTGCATGCAAAATCCTTTCCATTTCTCTTTCTAAAAATTCCTTCAGGTGGTATCCAAGATGTGCAAGGTTTTTCACTTCCAACAGTCTTCATATACGGCCATTGCCGGATAAGAACGGAGGGTTGGGAGAGAGCCTTCTTCGTTGCTATCCTTTCCTTCCACTTTTTTTTTACTCTCGGGTTAGCTATCTCTACTAGAATTAAGTCCTAACCACCTCGCTGAGAGCGTAAGATCTGTGCGGTCAATGTGTATATGTAAATCTATGCAAATATCTCTCTCTCTCTCACATTATGATCCACAGCATTTAGGCCAGGAAACCGCCTCCCCCCGTGCCAACTGATCAATGCCTTCCTGCGGTAACCTTATGGTGGGCTGTATGTTGACGCTGACTTAGCTTTAGGTTTGTGAGAGAGAGAGAGAGAGAGAGAGAGAGAGAGAGAGAGAGAGAGAGAGAGAGAGAGAGAGAAAGTCTGACCCGTTTCCTGTGATTCGTAATCCACTATCGACTATAATTGGTTTCAGGGAATGTGCAACGGCCTGTTATGAAAGGGGTAGGGTATATTTATTAGTGTATTTATGTATTGTTGTGTTTGCTTCCTCCCTAGACCTTCACCAAGCTTAGTAAAATATCCTCAAAATCCACCTTTGAGATATATTTCTACATTTTTCGGTAGAAAAATATTCCGGCCGGTTCCTCCAAAATGTTCCGGCCGGTTCCTCCAAAACTACAGGCTCAATATCCAGGACAACATCGATACCTAAATGGTACAAAAGATCTTGCTAATAATACAGAAATGATACGAAAGGTCTTAGAATCGACAAACTAATGGGGCGAATGATATAAAATCTCAAAAGTAATGGGGCTAAACATGAGGGAAAGAGGGTTCAGTAAAAGTAACTACCTCCCCCTTAATTTGTACTAGACATAGCCATTTGTTCAATTAAGGTATTGACCCCTTTTGTACTGGCGACGTCTTTTAAGGTTATATTTAGACGATTTAAGGTTATATTTAGACGATTTAAGGTTATATTTAGACGATTTAAGGTTATATTTAGACGATTTAAGGTTATATTTAGACGATTTAAGGTTATATTTAGACGATTTAAGGTTATATTTAGACGATTTAAGGTTATATTTACACGATTTAAAGTTATATTTAGACGATTTAAGGTTATATTTAGACGATTTAAGGTTATATTTACACGATTTAAGGTTATATTTAGACGATTTAAGGTTATATTTAGACGATTTAAGGTTATATTTAGACGATTTAAGGTTATATTTAGACGATTTAAGGTTATATTTACACGATTTAAGGTTATATTTAGACGATTTAAGGTTATATTTAGACGATTTAAGGTTATATTTAGACGATTTAAAGTTATATTTAGACGATGTTGTGCAGTTTAAGAAGGACATGTGGTAGTAAAAAGGGTTAAGTGAGAAAGTTCGAAGCCTTTCAATTGCTGGAGACCCATAATATGCTGAATAAAGTCCTCAACTAGTTAGAATAATAAAACAGATGTCGCCGGTATAGAAGGGATTAAGGGGAATTGGGTCTTTTTTTTCTGGTCCTCTTTCTTCCTCAAATTTAACCCCAATAGTTCTCAGATTTTATGACGTTCGGCCCATTAGTTTGGCTATTTTAAGACCTTTCGCCCCCATTTCTTTGTCAATATTAAGACTTTGTGTATAATTTATGTGTCGATATTATCCAGGTGAGCGACAGCGAGCCTGTAATTTTGGAAGAACCATCCTTCAAGGACATTTTTCTACCGAAAAATTTACAAATTTATCTCAAAGGGAGGTCTTTGGGATAATATTCTTATAAGTTTGATAGCGGTCCCCTTAAGTCCCCTTAACCCATCCGATCCCAGCGACGGCTACTAGCCGTCAGTAGATAAGTCACTCCCCAGTCCGAGCGATGGCTAGTAGCCGTCAGTATTGTAATTTCCTTGTAACTGCCTGTATCAGGCTGTGTCTGGTATTGCTAGACAAACCCTATCATCGTCAGCGGTAACTACTACAAGTCTGTTGATGCTAGGTTGATATGTGTGTCTGGTATTGCTAGACAAACCCTATCATCGTCAGCGGTAACTACTACAAGTTTGTTGATGCTAGGTTGATATGTGTCTGGTATTGCTAGACAAACCCTATCATCGTCAGCGGTAACTACTACAAGTCTGTTGATGCTAGGTTGATATGTGTGTCTGGTATTGCTAGACAAACCCTATCATCGTCAGCGGTAACTACTACAAGTCTGTTGATGCTAGGTTGGGCAGAAATCGTAACCTCTAACCTCTGTAACTCAAAAAGGACTAGAGTAATTGAGCCATATTTCTACCAAATGGGAAGACTTGGTTAAGGAATATGTGTGGAAATTGACAGCTCATTTACTCTAGCACGTTTTGAGTTACAGAGGAGAGAGATTAGGATTTCTGCCGAACATAGAATGAACGGATTTATATGACATTGTTGTCTTCCTAGACAGTCAATATCATACGCTATAGTTTGTGTTTTCCAGCTGAGGGTAAATTGAATCCCTTAGCGGTTTATTTATCGATACTTATTGGAAAAATATGAAGCTACCATGTGTCTCTGCATCATATTAAGTCCAAGTTTATATAGTTAGCACCATATTTCACAACAAATTCTTCAAAATAACTGAGAAATCTTGATGGGAGCTTTGCAATATATCGTCAACTGAAAGTGTACCGACTATAGTTGTTGTATAATGGAAGTCAATATACAGGTCTGGAACTGTGAAGGAACTAGAATAAACCAATATCCTATTTTCATTTCACACTGAAGAAAAATTATGCTTGTTAATCCACTAAGACTTTTATGTTAGCTGAATATCAATTGTCATGTCTTCATATTTCATATTACCCTATTACGAAAATTTTGTTATGTTGTCTTGATGCCGTAATAATAATTTCGGTGTGAGTATCCAAGGTTCGAGTCCTTGGAGTACCACATTTATTCATTACTTTCATTGATTTAATGAATTAGGTTTATTTGCGAATTAATTGGCGGGTTGATGCAAATTCATGCAATGCAGAAATATCGTAGTTTCATAACATTCCAGTTAACATCAATATATTAGCTGCAAAATAATTACATGTTCAGACATGTGCAAATATAAACTACAGGACAGTAAAATCTATCCAGTCACCAGGTAAAGAATCACTGCAGCTCTTCCACAAATCTATTCAGTCACCAGGTAAAGAATCACTGCAGCTATTCCACAAATCTATCCAGTCACCAGGTAAAGAATCACTGCAGCTCTTCCACAAATCTATCCAGTCACCAGGTAAAGAATCACTGCAGCTCTTCCACAAATCTATCCAGTCACCAGGTAAAGAATCACTGCAGCTATTCCACAAATCTATCCAGTCACCAGGTAAAGAATCACTGCAGCTATTCCACAAATCTATCCAGTCACCAGGTAAAGAATCACTGCAGCTATTCCACAAATCTATCCAGTCACCAGGTAAAGAATCACTGCAGCTATTCCACAAATCTATCCAGTCACCAGGTAAAGAATCACTGCAGCTATTCCACAAATCTATCCAGTCACCAGGTAAAGAATCACTGCAGCTATTCCACAAATCTATCCAGTCACCAGGTAAAGAATCACTGCAGTTACTCCACAAATCTATCCAGTCACCAGGTAAAGAATCACTGCAGCTATTCCACAAATTAACAAATAATGTTGCAGTGGGTCGCAAATGCCATCTACATTTTGTGTAACCCATAATCAGCCAGGTGTTAAAATCTGGTAATTTGTTAAATTCTTAGCAGTTAAGAGGATAGTGGCTGTTTTTCCGGTCTATTTATTCAGTTATTCATATGGTTTTAAGCTTCATCGCTATACCTCCATCAAGCTTAGAAAAACACCCCTTAGACCCAATTTTAAGATAAATCTGTATTTTGTTCAGTAGAAAAATTTACCGGCCAAAGGCCGGTTCCTTTTAAAATTACAGGCTCGCTATCGCTCGCTAGGAAAAAAAACAATAAGTACATGGCACGAAAGGTCCTAAAATTGACAATTAAATTGGGCAAATGGTGTTAAAATCACCAAACTATTGGGCCGAATGTCTTCAAATCTGAAAACTAATAGGGCTAAACATGAGGAAGAATGGGGACCATAAAACGGATCATCCATCCATAAATGATCATAAGTGGCCTGTGATGGTAGACCTTGCGTGCCACAGCGACCACTGTAGCACCATGGGAGTTATTACAGTCCTGGGGAGCCATTTATCCTGCCCTGAGAAGGATGGATGAGCCCCTTTCCCAGTCTGGAGAATTGGAACCAATCTACAAAGTAGCTGCCTGGACTGCATTTTAACTGTGCATTATGGTTACAACTCAAGGTTTCAACAAATGTTTATTTATTAACTACATAAATAAAGTAAGACCATATTTGCTTACATTGGTGGAGAAAAGCCCTATTACACAATCCAATGTTATGACGTAGGTATATATATATATACTGTGTATATATATATATATATATATATATATATATATATATATATATATATATACTGTATATATATATATATATATATATACTGTATATATATATATATATATATATATATATATATATATATATATATATATATATATATATATATATATATATATCTATCTATTCTATCTATTGCCTGACGCCGTGATCCCCGAAGGGGTGGCCACGAACGAACCGCCCCCATGCACCTCTGTCCCCAGTCAGTCGACGCCCCTCCCCCCAACCAGCACCGCCTTCGTTCATGTACTTCCTCACTCCATCCTTCCACCTCATATTCGGTCTACCTCTCCCCCTCTGTCCCTCCACCTCGCTCTCGTACACCCTCTTAGTCATTCTCTCGCTTTCCATACGTTCCATATGGCCGAACCATCTCAAGTTGTTCCTTTTCACACTTTCCAGCACATCTACCTCCACACCACACCTCCTTCTTACTTCCTCATTAGTCTGTCTATCCCTCCATGTAACTCCGCACGCACTCCTTAAGTAATTCATTTCCACTGCTCTCACTCTTGGTCTGAGTCTCTCAACCAACGTCCATGCTTCGCTTCCGTAAGTCAGTGTCGGGATTACCACACTGTCATGCAAGGACTTCTTCACTTCCATACTGACCACCCTATTTCTTGTTACTGCTTTTAGCATTCCTACAACCCTCTTCCCCTGTTGTACCCTCTCCCGCACCTCTTCATCCATAGTCCCATCTTTACTCAACACACTGCCCAGATACTTAAAAGAGTTGACGATCTCCATAGCCTGACCATTCAGCTTCACCTCACACTCTGTGACTTCACCCCTTTCGAAGACCATAACCTTGCTCTTCCCCGTATTTACCTTCAAATTCCGTTTTTCGCACACTGTTCCAAACTCATTTACCAGACCCTGCAACTCCCATTCATTATCACTCATCAGAACTGTATCATCCGCAAACAGCAGTATAGGTAGCTTCCACTCAATTCCCTCCCTTTTCAGCGATACACCAACATCCACTGCTCTTGATAGTATTTCTTTCATAACTCCATCCATATATACAGTAAACAACCACGGGGACATCACACACCCCTGTTTCAAACCAACATTCAGGTCAAAGAACTCGCTCTGCTCACTCTCCACACGTACTGCCGCCTTTGCACCCTCATACATGCTCTTCACTGCTTTCAGCAACTTGCCCTCTACTCCGTATATTCTAAGTACTTTCCACAAACCTTCTCTATCCACTCTGTCATAGGCCTTCTCCAAGTCCATAAAGGCAACATACACCTTTTGTTTCTTCTCCAGATACTTCTCCACAACACAATTCAGGGTAAAAATCTGATCTACACATCCTCTTCCCTTCCTAAAACCTCGCTGCTCGTCGCCTATCCATTTCTCCGTTCTCACTCTCACTCTCTCAATCACTACCCTACTGTATACCTTCCCTACTACGCTTAGAAGACATATTCCTCGGTGGTTACCACACACTCCTCTTTCCCCTTTGCCCTTATATAGGGGGACTATTATGCCAGTCTTCCAGTCATCGGGTGCACTCCCCTTCTCCCATGCTAGTTTGCACATTTTCCATACCCATTCTATCACTATCTCACCACCATACCTCAACATTTCCCCACACACTCCATCTGTTCCTGGTGCCTTCCCCAACTTCACTCTTTTCATGGCTTCCCACACTTCTGACCTCCTGATCCCCACCTCCTCCTCCACTACTTCTCTTCTTCTCCCTCCCATACCATATCCAGCTATGTTTGCTGGCTCTTCATTCCTTTCATTTAGCAACTCACTGAAGTACTCCCTCCATCTTTCAACTCTCTCTTGCTTCTCGGCTAGCATTCTCCCATTCTTATCTTTCACACCCTTACTGTTTCCCTTGCTACCTTCCCTAACTTTCTTGACTTCTTTCCAGAACAGTTTCTTACTCTCCCTCCATTTTACACTCAGATTCCTTCCAAATTCCTCATCTACTCTTCTCTTACTTTCCTTCACTACTCTCTTCACCACCCTCTTACTCTCCACGTACCTCGCTCGTTTCTGTCTCTCGGAATCTTCATTCCCTCTACTACCCAACCACTCTCTATATGCTTTCTTCTTTTCTTCCACAGCTATTCTTACCTCTTCTGTCCACCATGGTGTATCTTTCACTCCCCTCCCTCTTCTCCTCACTCCATACACCTCCTCACATGCTATATATATATATATATATATATATATATATATATATATATACAGGTATATATATATATATATATATATAGTATATACTGTATATAATTATGGTATAGTTAATGTCCATAATTTCTTATATGCCAAGCTGAAATAGTCTTTGTGAGTAGTTACTGGGCCGGGTGTTATGATACCAGGAAATACATTTTTTGGGTAAAAAATTTCTAGGCACGTTCCTCCTAACTTGCTGGCTCGCTTCCACTCGCCATGAAATATTTGACATCTAAGAGACAAGAGGTCTTAAAATTGGCATTGGACTTGAGCGAAAGGTGTTTTATTCGCCAAACTAATAGGGTGAATGTCTAAAAATCTCAAAATTAAAGGGGCTAAGCATGAATGAGAAGGAAATCCAGAAAAATGCACCCACTTAAGCGAAAATCTCCCCTTAAGCCTCCATCGTAAAGCAATACTAAGATACAGGATCAAAGGGCTGGGCAAGTCTCGTGTCAGATTACCCAAACTTAACCCTTTGAGTACCAGCGACTTGGTCTATATCTTATTCTAGCTGTATTTTGACGATATTAAAACTTACACTGCTGGCATATTTCCTCCTATTTCCGCCATATTAGGGCTCAATCAGGAACTCCTGATTGATTAAGAAAGTGTATGAATGAAATTAAATGTATTCAGCCACAAACTATAAGAAAATAGCTTCAAAATGACACCAAAACGAGCTTCGCAGGGCGTGGCTTTCACCCGCAGCGCTACCATAGACATTCGCTAGTATTGATCAATTATCGCTAATGTCGCGCTACATTTGCCTTTTGCATCGCTGTATGTCTACCAAGAGTATAGCTCATATTCCTCAGTGCACCGGCCAGCTGGCTGGAGAAAATACGGGTGGCCTGCCGCGCTCCTGCTCACTTACACTCGATTCTACAGGCTTTAAGAGGCTTTAAAAGCCTGCAGTCAATGGGTTAAAACACTTTGCAATGATCCGCGGTAGTTAAAATTGTTTGTGGAGATAGTTTGAAGCCCTATTATTGCTAGAGGTCCTTCTTAAGCTGAACTGAATAGTATAATAGTTGCCAGAATATGATAAAAATGGCGTCCTTGGTATTGAATGGGTTACCCCTTCTGTACCGGCGACATCTTTTTATTTTTTGTTCTGGTTATATTTAGACTATTTTGTACAGATTACGAAAGATCTTTGGTAGTAAAACCAAGTTGAATGAGATAGTTCGAAGCCTGTTAATTGCTGGAGCCTTTTTTTAAACTAAACAGAATCGTCTGATAATAGCCAGAGTTAATTTGAAAGGGCGTCCCTGTTGCTGAATGGGTTAACGGTGTACGGAACACCATCACCACACGGGTAATGAACCTCTCTCGCATACCGGTACTGTCTCTTAACCCTCTCCGACATATGACGCGATTTTGAGCCTATTGGGGATAATTTAAAGCCTTTGTTCCCATCAGGGGTATTTAGAAACCTTTAGTTTAGTTACTTCAACCTCTGCAGTTGTTTTTGAGTTAGCTGTGGGCAGAAAACTAATTTTGGAGAGGTAATTATAAGAGTGAGAGAACTATTTATTATTGCTAATCTGGCAACCTCTGCGTCATATATGCGTGAAAGGTCTAAGGGGAAGGATTTCTTAATGTTTTTTTTCTGAACCCTCTACCCAGTCATGTTTACCCCCATTAGTTTTCAAATTTTAAGATACTTTCGACCATTTATTTGTCAACATTTTAAGATTAATGGATGCTTAGGGATCAAACTTAAAACCTCCCTTTAGTGACCCACAAAAAGGCAATACTAAAGGCGATGTCACACGAGAGCTTTTATAGTCAACATTATTATCAACATTTTGAAATAATTAGCACGGTTCTCGGAAAGTAGATTGATGATAGATGAACTTAGGTGACAGAACTATTCTAAATGTTTCCTCAGAAGCTGCCAGACCAGTGTTGAGTATACATTGTTACGACCTGTGCTACGAATAAAACAAGGGCACTTAATGATTGGACTAGTAATATGGCACTATGCAACAACGGTACGCTAGATCCAAACCCTTGAACTTATATGCCGGCGAACAAAAACACCTATACCCTCCAGAGTTAATCTGCGATAACGGGGTATCCTTAACTGGGCATAAATGTACTCTACTTCAGGCTAACCCCCACTGGTATAGCCTGATAACAAACAAGATGCAAGTTACGTTAAAATGCATAAAAGGGAAGCTATGGAAAGATCAATTAAATCACTGCAAGATTTAATACAATAAAAAAGATGCTTCAATACAGTTACTCTAAACAACAATAAACTCTTCACTCCTATCTGAAAGAAAGTGAACTATAGTCCTACAGCATAGACCTGGAAACTTCTGAAGAAAGTCTGATGCTCATAAGATGCTCGTATCTTATATTATATAAAGGCAGGAGGCAGGACACCATACGTGTAGACTGAATACACTAAAAGATAGGACATATAATGTTAACTGACACAAGAATATTATAAATGCGCAACGGCAGTAATGCTCGACACTAAAAGAAGTACTTCCTCATCAACGAAACAGTCTGCTATGGTTGTGCAACTCAACAACAACATAGACTAATAAAGACTGTGAATAATAATGCATACATATCAAAAGAGCTCATGTCCTAACTAATGTCTGCTCGGCGAATAAAGTCTAGCTGGGATATCAATGTTAGGAAACTGTGGCTGAGCAAGACCGGCTCATAGCCTAGCGTTGTCCTTAAGGCGGTATGATTAAAGTTACGTTAATGACGGGATGCTCTCTTGGTAGATCCAGATCTCAAGTATCTAGTTCTACCCTGGCGATCCCTCTAAAGGCAAGCAAAGAGGCAGCACTGTGTTATAAGGTAGTAGGCTAATGCCCTCTTACAACACGATGCTGCACTCGCAAAAGACACAACCAAAAGGACAACCTAGGCTACCACAGAAACCGTCGCAGTCGTGTAGGTATAAGCGAACCATACACACATCGGTGACAACGACAACAGAAACCTCATCCCAGTCTAGCATTAAATAACCCAGCAGAGCACTAATGATAATGAGGGAGACACACACAAAGAGTCATCAAACCTCCATAGACTAAGAACCCTTATAGCCTATTCCAATACATGGAAATATATATGAGAGCGAGGCACACAACACGATGGGCCGATATGAAATCGTGTACAGAACCCAAAGGGAGTGCTGTGACGTTAAAAGATTAGAGGAATGAAAGAAGGAAGTTGAGTGAGAGAGACAGTATCAGAATGGTGGAGATATGGGGGACAGTTGTAAAAAGGATGTTTGTCATGTGCGACCCTAGCCTGCTCTGAGGAAGGTAGCTGCTCGGGACCCTCAGGATCCCACAAAGGCATGGTGGTCGGCCAATCACAGGCCGATACGTCACAAGGCAGCAGGCCCCTGGGATGCGCCAAAGATCCACCAGCCAATCAAGGGCGCGGGAAAAGCGCGCGAGCGGGAAACTCCTCCGAGCGAGGGAGGCAACATACATACGCACGCACATATTACCACCCCGCTCTCGTCTCGCTCTCTCTCCCTCCACAATGCATCTTATATTCTACTCATGATATAAATACTTCCCGTTGTCACAGACAAAAATAAAGACCACCACTGGCCTGTCTGTAACAATGCAAGTACTATGAAAGAAAGAACGACATTCTCTGATAACTGTAGCCCATTTCACTGCTCTGGCGAGCGCTAGTGACTAACGAGAGGCGATTCTGCCAACGCTGGTAGGCGTCACACCCCGCCCAAGATATGGGACGCTCAACATTAGGCGAGCACCATATCTGACAAGGCAGAATGCCGACAAGACATGCCACAACCAGCCACTCCACCAGAAGTGAAATGCAAAGCTCAATCATAAATAAAACACGTATTATGAAAAACATGCATCCTCCTTCATTCACTGTCCCCCCCTTCACTCACTCAACCCCACAATTTGCCGGAGGATAACAGGTTTTTCACAATATAGACGGAGGTCTTTTAAAAAAAAAATAAAACAACATTTTAGCATAAATAAAATCTTATAATCCCTCCCAAACATAATAGAATAATTTTTAGCCTGCTATGCTCCCTGAGCGAGATTCACAGAGCCCAGCCTAATAAGTGAAAGACAGGTTCAACTTAGGACTTTAGCTATAACATTGGCAACTTACAACTAACTATCAAAAAGAAAGAGTTTTTATGTGATTTTTTGTATTTAATTTTAATGTTGTTTTACGGCTGCTCTACAGGGGCAAGCCTGATTTTTCTCCACTCTTAACACACACTGACTGAACGGCAAGGGTTCTCCTGCAAACAAACCTTCCCGTGACAAACAATCAGCCAAATCATTATCAGTGCCCTTAGCATGCCACACATCCAACTTGTGTTCCAGCAGCAAAACAACACCTGACACTGATAACCAGCCCAGTTCATCACAAGACTGGCACTTCTCTTCGCTCTTTCTGGCAACGGGGCCTGCCAATAACCTTTCACTAGTTCTACCTTTGTGACGAGCGAGGCAGCCCCGATGCGATCTATGATATCGTCAACTCTAGGTAATGGATAGGCGTCTGTCAGGGATAATGCTTCCACACTCTTGCAATCACCATACACACGGATCTTGCCACTCAACTCAGGTTGCAAACTCACTGGCAACGACCTCTCACGATATCCTTTATCCCTCAGACCCTTTTTCCACATGTCGTCTAGCTCTTATGTCACGACAGGCTGTTAAGCAGGATTTATACGGTAGGGAATTAACTTGAGCCTTGCACTGTCTCCAGCCTCCATGTCGGATTCTACCCCGTATATCAGGCCTGGAGAAACAACAAACATGCAGATGTACTGCCACAGCCTAGTAAACAACTCCTCATGAACAACATGCCTAGTGCCCTCCCACTACCCTGTCGAGACCGCAGCTTCTAAACTATAGCCTGCCTCCTTCTCCACCTTCGTCCCTAGAACAGCCAGGTCATGAGAGGGACAATCAGTACCACCTGTGCAGTCACTCCCATAGTTCATAATTGCTAAGGCTTCCCCGCCGATACCGTACATGCGCACCCCCGCATTCCTTGCGACTACATCTGCCTGCGCAGCATCACCGCCTTTAGCGACATGGCCAGATTCAGTCGGTCTATGGTAGGGCTGTTGCATTCGACTAGAGCAGCATTGGGAGGCTATGCGACAACCGGGCACATCCACTCCACAGCCAACCTCACCAATCTGCTCAATGTCCTCCTTCTGACCACCACCCTTGGCAGCCATGGGTCGACCCTGACCTGACAACCATGTCAAAGCCTCGTCGCCCACCTTGAACCACCGAAACAACGAGGCTAACGGTCTATAAACATTCAAGTGACCTGCCCGCGGAACATCTTGCACCGCACGAGTTGTGAGGCCTGGGTGCTCGGCACGACCAGTGGGGTATGAACCGAGCTGGTGCTGGAGCGCTGCACACTGCTGCTCAGGCAGGTGCTCTAGCGCTTCCACAGCCACCAGACTCGTGTCCCCCGCCCACTGCTCCGCCGAGGCATGACAATCCCAATTCTCCTCCACCTGCACACCACTGCCCCCCCCACCTTCTCCCCCTTGGCTGCTGCAGGCCTACGCAGGGACAGTAGGCTGCTCAGGTGGTTGCCTCACAAACTCCTCCAACAGGTTCACATGACACGTTTCCCCGTCCTCGTGTTCAATAGCACCGTTCCCACAACTCTCCTCCACCTGGGAACTACTAAGTCGCGGAGTACCATCACGCCCAACCATGTCACTAGGGGTGACAGGTTCTGGGGTCAATCCGGAGCTCACCTCTGGGTCAAGTACTAAGTCGCTAAGGAGAGCCGCTGGAGCAAAATTTACAAAACTCGCAACTTTAGCTTTCTCCCTCCAACCGTTCCCCCGCTGGTCTAGAGACTGAGGAATAGGCTGTGACACCTTAGATGCACGAGATCGGGTGACAACACACGCCCTCTGCTGTGGTTGACACCTCTCGACCAACTCCTGCCCCTCCCTACTCACGTCGGCCGCCCTCTCGGCAGCGACTAAGAGTAGAACCTCAGAAGTAGGCACCGCAAAGTCGTTGCCGAGAAGAAGGTCGACGCCCTCTACCGGCAGTTTCTCCACGATTCCAACATCCAACTCTCGTGTCACACCTTCTACCTCCAGCTCCACTCGGATCAACGGATATGACCGTGTAGCATTGATACCCTGCACCACAACTACCCGTGCCGCGTTTATAGGTTTGCCTGTAAAGTTTTTCATCAATGTCTGGGAAGCACCCGTATCACGCAAAAATTCTACTCCATGCTTGCAACCAGCCCAACTCACGCAGCCGCGCCCTCTATGGTCACAAAAAGTATCGCGGACAGGTGCCAAGCCTTCCGGACACTTCTTCACTGGCTGTGCTCCAGCCTCTGACCATTTACCCCTGGCAAACGCAGACGACTTCAAAGACACTCCAATGTTGCGAGCCAAAGACACGACTGCTGTAGGTAGCTTGCTAGGACAGGATCGTGCAAAATGCCCCTTCTTGTGACAATGAAAACACTCTACTTCACCCTTGGACTTCCCCTGAGGTGGGGAAGGGACCTGACCTCTCTTAAACGGGACGGTTTTAGGGTTGTGATCAAAATTGGTATCATTGCTCTTACTCTCGTTATTAACTTGTGCATCACTGACTCGGGGGGTGGAGTGTTGCGCCCCTTGTTAACTGCATCGGTCCGTTGTGCAGACCCGCACCCACGAATCAGTGACATTCTCAGGTCAGCCATCTCAGCTGCCTCTTGTAAAGTTTTAGGCTGTTTCTCTTTGAGGTTCAAAGTCAGGTCGCCGCCTGTGCACTTGAAAAATTGCTCTAGAAGGACTAACTGCTCAAGCTCTCCGAACGTCGTCACCTTCTCTGACCTCAGCCAATTTCTCAATGCATCAGACAGTTCCCGGGCATGTTCTAGAAAAGTGCACTCACGACCCTTCGTAACACCCCGGAACTTCAACCTATAAGTCTCTGGTTGTAACTCGTACGCCCGCAGAACAGCTTCCTTCAGTACCTCATAATCGACGCAAGACTCCAAGGACAACGCATCATATGCCTTGAGTCCTTTGCCAACCAACCTAGAGGAAACAAGGGCTGCCCACTTAACCTCGGGCCATTGGTGCTCCCGGCACTTCTTCTCAAAACGCAGGAAAAATTTGGTGACACCCGACTCGTCAAATGCAGTGACTAACTTAAGAAGGTGCGATAAAGACTGATCAAGACCTCGATTCCAGAACCGAGACGCTGCCTTGTTGACTACACCCGAGACTTCTCAAGGTCTATGTCTGCACAGTACTTCATAGCCTCAATCTTAGCCATCTCAATCTGGAAGAGCATATCTGCAGTTAAACCTTGAGGAGGAGGAGATGCAACAATTGGAGACCCACCCAAGTGCAAACCACGCTGCCAGTGACTATCGGCCTGCGGGAACGTACCAGGCTCCGGAGCCCGAGGGGGCGCCATGGTAGGAGTCGAGTGGAATGGGGGCTGGGCCGAAGGTGCCCCACCTTCCGCTCAACCCGAAGCCCCACGCACCCCGCCGAGCACCCAGGCCACCAGGTCACCTCTCGACATGCTGCTAGTGCCCACATGACCCATGACCGTGGCCAAACACTGGAGACCATACCGATCAATCCCCGACACCCGGTTAACAGTAATAGGCATCTCCAGAAACTTCCTTGCATCCTCTTCACTAGTTATTACTCTAATGCCTTCTATTAAACCCCGCTGCTGCACCTCAGAGTCTGTTTCCCGTACTGTGTCCTCACCGTACATAGATCCGTCGTTCGACATAGTGTCCACCGAAAATTCTCAATGTTTATAAAAAAAAAGGAGTACCTAAACTCTCATGTAGCACTATTCACTCAAAAAAATGCTCGAAGACAACTCAAGTGCTATACTACGTTGCCAAAAAAAAATTCCACGTGTCCAAAATATTCCTCAAAAAACAAAATTGTCCAACAATCCTGCAATTCTTTCGTAGATACTAGGCAAGGTCACTATTTGTTATTACTGCAATAACAACAAATGGATCCTGGTTTCTACTAAAATAAGATACTAGGCAAGGTCGCCATTTGTTACGACCGGGGCTACGAATAAAACAAGGGCACTTAATGATTGGACTAGTAATATGGCACTATGCAACAACGGTACGCTAGATCCAAACCCTTGGACTTATATGCCGGCGAACAAAAACACCTATACCCTCCAAAGTTAATCTGCGATAACGGGGTATCCTTAACTGGGCATAAATGTACTCTACTTCAGGCTAACCCACACTGGTATAGCCTGATAACAAACAAGATGCAAGTTACATTAAAATGCATAAAAGGGAAGCTATAGAAAGATCAATTAAATCACTGCAAGATTTAATACAATAAAAAAGATGCTTCAATACAGTTACTCTAAACAACAATATACTCTTCACTCCTATCTGAAAGAAAGTGAAGTATAGTCCTACAACATAGACCTGGAAACTTCTGAAGAAAGTCTGATGCTCATAAGATGTTCATATCTTAAATTATATAAAGGCAGGAGGCAGGACACCATACGTGTAGACTGAATACACTAAAAGATAGGACATATAATGTTAACTGACACGAGAATATTATAAATGCGCAACGGCAGTAATGCTCAACACTAAAAGAAGTACTTCCTCATCAACGAAACAGTCTGCTATGGTAGTGCAACTCAACAACAACCTAGACTAATAAATACTGTGAATAATAATGCATACATATCAAAAGAGCTCATGTCCTAACTAATGTCTGCTCGGCGAATAAAGTCTAGCTGGGATATCAAGGTTAGGAAACTGTGGCTGAGCAAGACCGGCTCATAGCCTAGCGTTGTCCTTAAGGCGGTATGATTAAAGTTACGTTAATGACGGGATGCTCTCTTGGTAGATCCAGATCTCAAGTATCTAGTTCTACCCTGGCGATCCCTCTAAAGTCAAGCAAAGAGGCAGCACTGTGTTATAAGGTAGTAGGTTAATGCCCTCTTACAACACGATGCTGCACTCGCAAAAGACACAGCCAAAAGGACAACCTAGGCTACCACAGAAACCGTCGCAGTCATGTAGGTATAAGCGAACCATACACACAACGGTGACAATGACAACAGAAACCTCATCCCAGTCTAGCATTAAATAACCCAGCAGAGCACTAATGATAATGAGGGAGACACACACAAAGAGTCATCATACCTCCATAAACTAAGGACACTGAGGGAGACACACACAGAGTCATCCAACCTCCATAGACTAAGAACCCTTATAGCCTATTCTAATACATGGAAATATATATGAGAGCGACGCACATAATACGATGGGCTGATATGAAATCGTGTACACAACCCAAAGGGAGTGCTGTGACGTTAAAAGATTAGAGGAATGAAAGAAGGAAGTTGAGTGAGAGAGACAGTATCAGAATGGTGGAGATATGGGGACAGTTGTAAAAAGGATGTTAGTCTTGTGTGTCCCTAGCCTGCTCTGAGGAAGGTAGCTGCTCGGGACCCTCAGGATCCCACAAAGGCATGGTGGTCGGCCAATCACAGGCCGATACGTCACAAGGCAGCAGGCCCCTGGGACGCGCCAAAGATCCGCCAGCCAATCAAGGGCGCGGGAAAAGCGCGCGAGCGGGAAACTCCTCCGAGCGAGGGAGGCAACATACATACGCACGCACATATTACCACCCCTCTCTCGTCTCGCTCTCTCTCCCTCCATAATGCATCTTATATTCTACTCATGATATAAAATACTTCCCTTTGTCACAGACGAAAATAAAGACCACCACTGGACTGTCTGTAACAATGCAAGTACTATGAAAGAAAGAACAACATTCTCTGATAACTGTAGCCCATTTCACTGCCCTGGCGAGCGCTAGTGGATAACGAGAGGCGATTCTGCCAACGCTGGTAGGCGTCACAACATGTCGAGGGAAAAGACGCTCGTGTGATCCTGGCTTACCGGATCAAAGGACTGGGCCATTCTCGTGTCAGCTTACCAACACTTAAGGGGAGGCAGTTGTTTTTTCGAGTCCTCCTCCTTCCTCATGTTTAGTCGTATTAGTTATGAGATTTAAAGACATTCGCTCCATTAGTTTGGTGATTTTCAGACCTTTTACCCAATTTCTTTGCCAATATTAAGACCTTGCGTGTCATTTAGGTGTCTATTTTTTTCCTGGCGATAGATAGCGAGCCTGTATTTGAAGAGGAATCGGCCTTCAGCCGGACATTTTTCTACCGAAAAATGTAAAAGTTTTTATCGAAGGGGGGTCTTGTGGGTGTATTTTTTAGTTTGATAGAGGTTTAGAGAGCAAACTAAACCCCTTCCTTAAACCATTGAGCCGAACCAGTAAATTATGCTGCACAATACCGTCTGGGCTCCTTTAAAGGAGATCACCTGCTTTTTGTATCTTTCTCTCCTTATCTCTATTTCCCTGGCTTGTATCCATTCGGCCCCATTCAGCCAACTGTTTTTTAGACGTTTATCCCCATCCAGGTGTTGATTTTTTTTCTGGCGAGCGATAGCGAGCCAGCATTGTTTGGAGAAATCCGGCTTTGTCAGAGACATTTTCTATCGAAAAATTTACAAATTTAGCTTACTGTCAAAACAAAAATATATATATGGAAAATATTGACACCTGGATGGGGGTAAACGTCTTAATTCAGTAGGATGAATGGAGCCGAATGGATACAAGCCAAAGAGAGAGGGAGAGAAAGATAAAAAAAAAACGAGGTGAGCTCCCTTAACGCTACACAGGTCTAACATTACGGCCAAGCAGCACACCATCATCACGCGGTAAATGACTCTCTCTTACCGGTACTGACTCGGAACCCTTTCAATATTTACCAACGCAATTTTATGTTTAATATTAATGATTATCATTAGAGTATTTTATGCAAGTTAATTCTATTGGAATCAAAAAGGACAAATATACTTAGAAGTAGACATAATGAATATAAACACCATGCGAGGAGAAGCACTATATTGACACTATATAAACACCATGCGAGGAGAAGCACTATATTGACAAGCTTTCTCATTTAGCTTTATCAGGCCAATGATTGGCCTGATAAAGCTATATGCGAAACATTGTCAATACAATTGGTGTTCAGATTTCGAAATATTTTATAACATTTCGTGAAGCCTCTAAACTATTAACATGCAATACAGTAACTACTAACATGCAATACAGTAACTATTAACATGCAATACAGTAACTACTAACATGCAATACAGTAACTATTAACATGCAATACAGTAACTACTAACATGCAATACAGTAACTATTAACATGCAATACAGTAACTATTAACATGCAATACAGTAACTACTAACATGCAATACAGTAACTATTAACATGCAATACAGTAACTACTAACATGCAATACAGTAACTATTAACATGCAATACAGTAACTACTAACATGCAATACAGTAACTACTAACATGCAATACAGTAACTACTAACATGCAATACAGTAACTACTAACATGCAATACAGTAACTATTAACATGCAATACAGTAACTATTAACATGCAATACAGTAACTACTAACATGCAATACAGTAACTATTAACATGCAATACAGTAACTACTAACATGCAATACAGTAACTATTAACATGCAATACAGTAACTACTAACATGCAATACAGTAACTACTAACATGCAATACAGTAACTACTAACATGCAATACAGTAACTACTAACATGCAATACAGTAACTGCTAACATGCAATACAGTAACTACTAACATGCAATACAGTAACTACTAACATGCAATACAGTAACTATTAACATGCAATACAGTAACTACTAACATGCAATAGAGTAACTATTAACATGCAATACAGTAACTACTAACATGCAATACAGTAACTATTAACATGCAGTACAGTAACTACTAACATGCAATACAGTAACTATTAACATGCAATACAGTAACTATTAACATGCAATACAGTAACTACTAACATGCAATACAGTAACTACTAACATGCAATACAGTAACTATTAACATGCAATACAGTAACTACTAACATGCAATACAGTAACTATTAACATGCAATACAGTAACTACTAACATGCAATACAGTAACTATTAACATGCAATACAGTAACTACTAACATGCAATACAGTAACTATTAACATGCAATACAGTAACTACTAACATGCAATACAGTAACTACTAACATGCAATACAGTAACTACTAACATGCAATACAGTAACTACTAACATGCAATACAGTAACTGCTAATATGCAATACAGTAACTATTAACATGCAATACAGTAACTACTAACATGCAATACAGTAACTATTAACATGCAATACAGTAACTACTAACATGCAATAGAGTAACTATTAACATGCAATACAGTAACTACTAACATGCAATACAGTAACTATTAACATGCAGTACAGTAACTACTAACATGCAATACAGTAACTATTAACATGCAATACAGTAACTACTAACATGCAATACAGTAACTATTAACATGCAATACAGTAACTATTAACATGCAATACAGTAACTATTAACATGCAATACAGTAACTACTAACATGCAATACAGTAACTATTAACATGCAATACAGTAACTACTAACATGCAATACAGTAACTATTAACATGCAATACAGTAACTACTAACATGCAATACAGTAACTATTAACATGCAATACAGTAACTACTAACATGCAATACAGTAATTACTAACATTCAATACAGTAACTACTAACATGCAATACAGTAACTACTAACATGCAATACAGTAACTACTAACATGCAATACAGTAACTATTAACATGCAATACAGTAACTATTAACATGCAATACAGTAACTATTAACATGCAATACAGTAACTATTAACATGCAATACAGTAACTACTAACATGCAATACAGTAACTACTAACATGCAATACAGTAACTATTAACATGCAATACAGTAACTACTAACATGCAATACAGTAACTACTAACATGCAATACAGTAACTACTAACATGCAATACAGTAACTATTACCATGCAATACAGTAACTATTAACATGCAATACAGTAACTACTAACATGCAATACAGTAACTATTACCATGCAATACAGTAACTATTAACATGCAATACAGTAACTACTAACATGCAATACAGTAACTATTACCATGCAATACAGTAACTATTAACATGCAATACAGTAACTACTAACATGCAATACAGTAACTATTAACATGCAATACAGTAACTATTACCATGCAATACAGTAACTACTAACATGCAATACAGTAACTACTAACATGCAATACAGTAACTACTAACATGCAATACAGTAACTACTAACATGCAATACAGTAACTGCTAACATGCAATACAGTAACTATTAACATGCAATACAGTAACTACTAACATGCAATACAGTAACTACTAACATGCAATACAGTAACTATTAACATGCAATACAGTAACTATTAACATGCAATACAGTAACTATTAACATGCAATACAGTAACTATTAACATGCAATACAGTAACTACTAACATGCAATACAGTAACTATTAACATGCAATACAGTAACTATTAACATGCAATACAGTAACTACTAACATGCAATACAGTAACTACTAACATGCAATACAGTAACTACTAACATGCAATACAGTAACTACTAACCTGCAATACAGTAACTACTAACATGCAATACAGTAACTATTAACATGCAATACAGTAACTATTAACATGCAATACAGTAACTATTAACATGCAATACAGTAACTATTAACATGCAATACAGTAACTACTAACATGCAATACAGTAACTACTAACATGCAATACAGTAACTATTAACATGCAATACAGTAACTACTAACATGCAATACAGTAACTACTAACATGCAATACAGTAACTACTAACATGCAATACAGTAACTATTACCATGCAATACAGTAATTATTAACATGCAATACAGTAACTACTAACATGCAATACAGTAACTATTACCATGCAATACAGTAACTATTAACATGCAATACAGTAACTACTAACATGCAATACAGTAACTATTACCATGCAATACAGTAACTATTAACATGCAATACAGTAACTACTAACATGCAATACAGTAACTATTAACATGCAATACAGTAACTATTACCATGCAATACAGTAACTACTAACATGCAATACAGTAACTACTAACATGCAATACAGTAACTACTAACATGCAATACAGTAACTACTAACATGCAATACAGTAACTGCTAACATGCAATACAGTAACTATTAACATGCAATACAGTAACTACTAACATGCAATACAGTAACTACTAACATGCAATACAGTAACTACTAACATGCAATACAGTAACTACTAACATGCAATACAGTAACTACTAACATGCAATACAGTAACTACTAACATGCAATACAGTAACTACTAACATGCAATACAGTAACTATAATACAAAAATATACACCTATAAATACAAGTGGTTAACTCTGCCATAGAATAACAGCGTGACAATGAATTAGTAAAGATTATGCAGCCGATTAATTTCATTGTCGCTTAAATGTTATTCACCCGTTATATTTGCTTAAATGTTATTCACCCGTTATATTTGCTTAAATGTTATTCACCCGTTATATTTGCTTAAATGTTATTCACCCGTTATATTTGCTTTACTATTTGACAGGAGCCTGAGCAGTGGAGAATGTGTCTGTGAAGAGGGGTAAATAAACGTGTTTTCTATGTGCCAATTTATAAGCAATGAAACATTTTGAAACAGGACTATAATAATTGCCCCTTCTGTTGTTTTTGTAGGTAATTATGCAAACAAAATTAATTTCTTCATACTATATAATATGGCATGAACTAAAGTGGGGACTGGCGAACAATTTATCGTAAACTTAAATCTCGTGAAATGGTGAATGTAAACGTAACATCAGTTATAAGACAATTATCTGTTGGTTATGTGCTCGGCATACTCCGAGGGTCCCCGGCCACGGAAGCAAAAATCACTCCATGGGAAATCAAACAAGTACTGCCGTAGAGCCTCCCAGTCGTCAGCGGCAAAGTGCCTCAAGCGCCGCCGGCTGGGGGGCGGGGGGGGGGAGGGGGGTCAGAAGGCCGTACTGGAGAGATAAGACAGGTGCCAGATATAAGGTTATGATCGGAGGAGCCCAATGGAGAGAGAAGATTTACAGTATAAGCAGAAGGATTAGAGGTTAGAAATAAGTCAAGGATGCTGGGCCGATCTCCAGGGCGGTCTGGGGTACAGGTGGGATGCTAAACTAGCTGGTCTAGGTAATTTAGGATGGAAAAGATGTAGGTCTGTTTACCAGGTTCATCATTGAAATGAGAGGAGAGCCATTGGCGGTGGTGAACATTGAAATCTCGTAAGATGGAGATTGCAGAGAAGGGAGAGATGGATAGCATGTGTTCCACTGTAGAAGTAAATTAGTCAAAGAATTTTGGATAGTCAGTAGAATTAGATGAGAGATAAACAACACAGATATATTTAGTGAGAGTGTGACAAGATAGCTTAAGCCAGATAGTTGAGAATTCAGAAGAGTCAAAGTTCGGAACACGAGAGCAAGAAATATTGTTGTCTACGTACACACATCAACCTTTGGCTTTGAATTGAGAATAGAGATAGTTGGAGGATATAGAGAAGGGTTTGCTGCCTGTTGTCTTAGTCAACTGAGTTTCAGTGAACATGAGAAGATCAAAGTTGGCGAAGGAGAAATGGTGTTCAACTGAGTGGAAATTAGAAGAGAGGCCACGAATGTTGCATAAATGTATAGTAAGGGTGGAAGATAGCGGTCCAGAGAATGTTGACGAGTCGGTATCAAGAGGCAAACCAATGGGGGCCCCCCCCCCCCCCCCCCCCCCCCCGAGGGCCTTGGAGGCGTACAAACCCTAAGGTGAGTGGTCAATCATGCAAATCATTAAACACACTGGCATGAGTTTTCATTCTCAAAGGTCTGCTTGGGAGCATTTTGTGTATGGCCACAAGCTGTCCGGCAATATGACTCTTTTCTAACTTTCATTCTGGCCAAAATAAGATGATTTTACGCAGTTTAAGAAGGACCTATATATTTCAGTAAGAGGGTTTATTGAGATCATATTTAGCTAGGCCTATTTGAGATGTAAATGTAGATTATAAACTAAAGAAAATCGTCTAGTGGTAACAAGAATATGATGAAAATAACGTAATGGTGGTGAAGGGGTTAACCATTGATCCCATGCACTACCTTCCAGTCCACCATATAACTTCGGCTCTCATTAACAGCGCTCAATGACGTCCTAATGCTTAGTAACTCACGCCATTAGCGTTTCAGACCACCGGTTATTAAGGTAGGTCACAGGCTTTATTTATCTTTATTTCTTTTTCTCTCCTTCTCTGGCTTGTATCCATTCGGCCCCTTTCAGCCTACTGTTTTAAGACGTTTACCCCATCCAGGTGTCAATTTCTTCCTGGCGAGCGATAGATAGATAGAATGGTATGGAGAAATCCGGCTTCGCCGGAGACATTCTTCTATCGAAAAATGTACAAATTAACTTGCTGTCAAAACAAAAATATATATATACTGGTTCGCTACCACTCGCCAGGAAAACATTTACACCTGGATGGGGTTAAACGTCTTAAAACAGTAGGCTGAATGGGGCCGAATGGATACAAGCCAAAGAGAGAGGGAGAGAAAGAGGAAAAAAATAGAGGTGGGCTCCCATAACGTAAGAGACCCAGCACTAACGGAGATCGGCCAAATTCCACCATATTGCTGCCACTGACGCGATTAGCCTTTCTTAACCCCTTCGGCACCATGATGCCTGTTTACCTTTCATTCTGGCTAAAATTAGATGACTTTATGCAGCTTTGGAAGGACCTATGTTACTAAGAGGGTTTATTGACATCGTATTTACCCATTTGAGTCATATACTGTAGGTAGATTGCAAACTAAAGAATACCATCTAATAGTAACCGGAATATTATACAAATTACATAATGGTGGTACAGGATATACAGTATGACCTTTGGATCTGAAGGGGCAACAAACCTTATCAACCTGCTATATGATAATTATGACAATAAAAATGTCTCCAGCGAACAAGCCGCCTGATCTCTCTTACTGTATGTATGTATATACTCAGGCCCAATCCCCACTTTTACTTTTTTTTTGGGGGGGGGAGGAGGAAAGGGGTGGATGACTCAAGACAGAGCCCGAATAGGGACATTACAACAGAAAACAACGAACATGCAAAAACAAAATACAAATGCATACACATCTTAAGTCATCCAGGAGAAGACCCAGAGACCAGGGTCACCAAGGTCTCTCCAGCGCCTCCCCGGCCCCCGACCACCCGGAGAGGTTCTGATCTCGGCAGGCAGACATGCAGCAAAGCGAAACCACAAGCCCGCCTACCACACTTCCAGGCGCACCCATCATATAAACCATCTCCCCGGGCCAGGCGCCTGATGGACTATTATCTAGTCCAACTTGCGCCCGACCCCTTCCCCCAAATGACCACGTGTTCACTTATCTATTCATAAGCATTCTCCATTTATTCCTGTTTATTACCACTTCCCTTGCCTGATCTATAGTTATTCCTCTATCAACCAAAGCTTGCCTTACACAGTCTCTCTATAGTCATTCCTCTATCATCCAAAGCTTGTCTTACACAGTCTCTCTATCTCAATGGGGGTCTTCCTGCCCTTCTATCTCCCTTTGTATCTGACTCATATATTCTCTGTGTTAGCCTTTTATCTTCCATTCGTTCAACATGACCATACCAGCTCAGCACCCTTCTGTCCACTCTGGCTGACAAATGTTCCTGCTGCTCCCCACTCTCCTATGTATCTCTTCATTCCTCTATCTGTCTCTACGAGTAACTCCACACATACTCCTCAAGCAGCTCATCTCCATCACGTCCAGCTTTCTTCTCTCCTTTTCCTTCAGAGCCCATGTCTCAGCCCCATACATCACTGTTGGCAAAACAATCCCTTTATACACTGCACTTTTTACTTTCATTCCGAGATTTCTCCCCTCATACTTACCATTGCTCCGACAACCTTCCTTCCTTCACACACTCTCTCTCTTTTACCTCCATTTCCATACCTCCACTCCTGTTTATCGTTCCACCTAGATATTTAAAACACTCTACTTGTTACAATATTTCCCCATCCTGCCTCACATCTAGATATTCACCCTACGATCACCACTATTACACACCATTAATTTACTTTTATTGACGTTCACCTTTAGTTTCCTCCTCCTCCAAACAACACCAAACTCATTGACTACCCACTGCAGTTTCTCCTCAGAATCCGCCACCAACGCTGTGTCATCAGCGAACAGCAACTGATTCAACTCCCAATCTCTACCATTCTTTCCTACTAAACCCAATCCTCTTCTCATAGTTTCCACTCGTTTCCCTTCCTTATCAGTGATACACCAACATCCGCTGCCCTTCCTTGTATTTATTTCATGGCTAAATCCATATATACAGTAAACACACACAGGGACATCACACACACCCCTGTTGCAACACATCATTCAGATCAAGGAACTCCCTCTGCTCATTCTCCACACGTACTGCCGCTTTTGCACCCTCATACATGCTCTTCACTGCTTTCAGTAACTTGCCATCTATTCAGTATATTCTAAGTACTTTCCACATACTTTCTATATCCACTATGTCATAGACCTTCTCCAAGTCCATAAAGGCAACATACAGGTTTTGTTGGATCTCCACATATTCCTCCACAGCACATTTCAGGGTAAAAATCTGATCTACACATCCTCTTCCCTTCCTAAAACCACCCTGCACGTCACCTATCCATTTCTCTGTTCTCGCTCTCACTAACTCAATCACTACCATACTGTACACCTTCCTTACTACGCTTAGAAGACATACTCCTCGGTGGTTACCACACACTCCTCTTTCCCCTTATATAGGGGGACTATTATGCCTGTTTTCCAGTCATCAGGTGCACTCCCCTTCTCCCATGCTAGTTTGCACATTTTCCATACTTATTCAATCACTATCTTACCACCATACCTCAGCATTTCCCCACACACTCCATTTATTCCTCCTAGTGCTTTCCCCAACTTCACTCTTTTTATGGCTTCACACACTTCTGACCTCCTGATTCCCATCTCCTCCTCCTCCACTACTTCCCTTCTTCTCCCTCCCATGCCCCATCCAACTAAGTTTGCTGGCGCTTCATTCCTTTCATTCAGCAATTCGTTGAAGTACTCGCTCTGTCTTTTGACTCTCTCTTGCTTCTCGGCTAGCACTCACCCATTTTTATCTTTCACACCTTTACTGTTTCCCTTGCTACCTTCCCTAACTTTCTTGACTACTTTCCAGAACAGTTTCTTACACTCCCTCCATTTTACACTCAGATTCCTTCAAAATTCCCCATCTACTCTTCTCTTACTTTCCTTCACTACTCTCTTTACCACTCTCTTTTTCTCCAAGTACCTCACTCGTTTCTGTCTCTACAAATCTTAATTCCCTCTACTAACCAACCACTCTCTATATGCTGTGTTATTGTCTTCCACAGCTATTTTTACCTTTTCTGTCCACCATGCTGTACCTTTCACTCTCCTCACTCTACAAACCTTCTCATATGCTGCACAGATCTCTTCCTTAAACACTTCGCTCATCTCCTCCACTTCCTCCATACCTTCCAGGTCAAACCTACTTAGTCATCTTTCTACTGCTCTCCTAAAATAGTGGTCCAGAGTAATCGAACGAGTCGGTATCATGAGCCAGACCAATGGGGGGGCATTTCTGGTCCCCCTCCCCCCCACCTGGGGTCTCCGAGGACCTTGGAAGTGGACGAACCCTAAGTTGAGTGGTCAATCTTGCAAGTCTTTAAACAAACTGGCATGAGTTGTCCTCACAGGGGATAGGTCTGCTTAGGATCGCTTTGGAATGGAAGTATATAGTAAAGGTGAGGCAAGTAATCAAATTTACCCTAGTGATACGACCTACGCCAAGGCCGATTTTACACTCCAGGTACCCAGTTTAACGTATGGGTGGGACGAGGCGAACACGAGAGAAGGCCTGCCCAATGGCCACTGAGCAATCCTGGTGGCTAACCAAGTTCTCGGTCTCGTGTGTTGATTGGTTGTAGGAAGCCACCAACCAGGCCCCTGAATTCATTTTAGCCACCATGAATCCAGGTACTCATTTTCGTCTGAGTGAGATGGAACTGACAGGGAATGGAGTTTGTTCAACACTCCTGGGCTACTTAAACCCTGGTGGCAAGCCAGGGAAATTTCACCCACCCCTAGGGCAACATCTGGTCAATGTCGGTACCGGGTGCAATCACCCAACAGGTGCGGTCACCCATCCAACTACTGACCAGACCCTACGTTGCTTAACCTGATCTATTATCAGGGTTGCAAGCGTTAGGCAGGGTTGCCCATGATCGCTTTGTGTATGGGCACCCTTATATAGGACAGCGAGGTGTCCGGCATTAGATAGATAGAGTGATGCCTCGTTTAACCACTTCAGCACCATAATGCCTTTAGATCATTGTTTCTGGCCAAAATAAAATTATTTTATGCAGTTTAAGAAGAACCTATATATTTAATTAGAGGGTTTATTGAGGTAATTTATAGCCATTTGAGTAGTAGAGGTAGATTATGAACTACAGAAAATCGTCTAGTGGTAACCAGAATATGATGAAAATAACGTAATGGTGGTGAAGGGGTTAACCATTGATCCCATGCACTACCTTCCAGTCCACCACATAACTTCGGCTCTCATTAACAGCGCTCAATGACGTCCTAATGCTTAGTAACTCACGCCATTAGCGTTTCAGACCACCGGTTATTAACGCAAGAGACCCAGCACTAACGGAGATCGACCAACTTCCACCATATTACTGCCACTGACGCGATTAGCCTTTCTTAACCCCTTTGGCACCATCACACTAGTGATGATGATGGTAGTTATGATGATGACAGTAGTAGATATGATGGTGACAGTACTAGTAGTAGTGATGAGGGTCATAATAGTAGTGATGATGGTGACAGTAGTAATGATTGTAAGATGATGGTGATAGTTGTAGTATTAATAATGGCAGTAGTAATGATGGCAGTGACGATGGTGACAGTAGTATTGATGATGGTGAAAGTTGTAGTGATGATGACAGTGTAGTAGTGATGATGAGAGTAGTAGTGATGATGGTGAGAGTAGTAGTGATGATTATAATAGTAGTAGTGCTGATGATAGTAATGGTGATAGTGACTAGTAGTGATGATGGTGACCCATCGCAGAGTTCGGTATGCTGTTTTGATTTTGGGCAAAGTGGCACGTCTACTTTATTTATTAGGGACAGTGCGGGTCTATGGAATCTTTATAGCCTACTATACTCCTGTTTAATTCACTTTGGGAGACAACTTTTTGATCACACTTATATAACCCAATGCTACTGGAAAAAACACAGTCCCATCACTCTCAGAGCTCCCTCGGACGTCCTCGCCGTTTACAAACGTCTTCATTATGGAGCATATTCGATATTTACCCCTTGCTGGCAACACAGATGATGTTTTCTATATGTCATGGGGAGTTGAGGGGGGGGGGGGGGGGCTTTGACCCTTCTTGTATCCCTACGTCGGAATTATTACTAACACTATGAAAACACACAATTCTCAAAATCTGGAGGAATAAACATGGAAAATAAGGGTGCAAGCCTTTTCCTTATAATTACCCGTAGGAGCATCTATATGACAATTTACTACGCTTGATGAAGGTCTAGGTCTTCTTTTTCCTTGATAAGCACAAAGCCTCAGCAGAAAGAAAAACTGTTTCCCCGAGGCTGTCTACGAAAGAAAACATTATTATAATAGCAGTTCTATGCATACTTTCTTTTTACTGGCGAGTCGAGGAGAGAGAGAGAGAGAAAGCGATGAGCAGAAGAAACCTACAATTAAACAGGAAAAGAGAAACACAAAATAAACATAATTTTTTCTTTCAAACTTTGACATAAACTCGCATAAGCATTAGAGTATTCAGTGTGCAGTTGGTGCAGCACATGATTAGATTGTTATCCAGTATTCGATACATGGATATTAATCGTAGCCATGTGCTGTACATAACTGTTTTGATGGTGTAATGGTTAGAGCGTGTAAGTTCTGTACGGTATATACTACGTTCGAATCCTGGGAGAATCACAAGCTTTCATTAAATTCATTCAGTGGTTCTTAGTGTTAACCCCTGTACCATCGACACACTTTTATCTTATTCTGGCTACTACTAAGCTATTTAATTCAGTTTAGGAAAGATGTCTAGCAATGATAAGGCTTCTAACTATCTCAAACAGCATGTTTTAACTACCCCAGATCCTTCTTGAGCTGCATTGAATCGTCTGGATATAACTGAGTGAACTATAACAGACTTCGCTGGTACAGGCAGGGTTGAAGGGGGGTAATGGGTATATTTTGGTCAGATTAATTCATTATTCATTAATTTTCTAGTTTGCTCGCTAGACCTTCATCAAACTTATAAGATATATAAATGTGTAAATTTTTTGACAGAAACATGTCCCGGCCAAAGGCCGATTCCTCTGAAAACTGCAGGTTCACTATCGCTCACCAGGACAAAATAGGCACTTAAATGGCACGAAAGGTCTTAAAGTTGACATCGAAATTGGGTGAAAGGTCTAAATGTCGCCAAACAAATGGAACGAACGTCTTAAAATCTGAAAACTAATGGGGCTAAAAGGAGGGAGAGGGAGGTCCGGAAAAGGAAACATCCCCCCCGCCCCCCCTCCCCATAGGGAGTATTTACCGCACCAGTCGATTGCGGGGCTAAACTTATTCCTATTCAGGTGTACCAATGAATGCGGAATTAGCCTTATTAAGAAACCCAGGCTGCTTTCGCAGTAATAATATTTCGTATTTAGAACTCCACGAGCATGTCAATTTCCAAGAATTGTTACTATATAAAGTCCAGATCTATTATTGCAATAACAAATCAAAATATGAACAATATGTACGAGTCGCACCACAGTAGGTCAAACTATATGTTCAATGGTATGAGATTAATTAATTAAAAGTTTGTTTAACCTGTAATATTCAGAAGTTGTCCAACCTATTCATATTGGTTTACATTTATGGATAATGCATTTGTTGCATCATTAGTAAATATACATTGGATTTTTTTCGTCTGTGGGAAAACGCCCCAGTTTCCCAATGTTTTCTAGTGAAATTTTGGATTTGATATGTATCTTTGGTCAGATATGGGATATAATTGTCTGTCTTTTCTGTAGCTTTGTCTTATATTGTAAGTCACCGTATTATATATCTTTGCCGTGGCAAATTAAATTATTATTCATTAGACTTTGTGGGTTAAATAAGGGTGGAATAACAAATGGTGGCCATCTTTGATCAGTGAAGAACTAATAATGTACACTTAGCTACCATGTTTTTAGTATTTAGTCATCGTCTATATTAATGGTAATACCAGCGGGGGTCTGGGAGCGGCAGCCCCAAGTTAGGTTAGGTTTCCAGGTTAGGTTAATGACAAAATATGGTTTTCAAGGGGCATGTCTAAATATTGTTAAACATGGATAACAATGCTTTTGCAGAAGGAACATTGTATGTAAGTATTTATGTTTGTATGTATATACTGTACTCAGACCCAAACCCCAGTCTTTTTTTTGGGGGGCGTGGGGGGGGGGGGGGATCAAGACCGAGCCCGAATAGGGACAACATAACATAAAACAATGAACACACAAAAACAAAATACAAATTCACACATCTAGGTCATCAAGGAGAAGACCCAGAGATCAGGGTCACCAAGGTCCCTCCAGCACTCCCCCTGCCCCCGACCACCCGGAGAGGTTCCGATCTCAGCAGGCAGACATGCAGCGAATCCCTACCACCACAAGCCCACCCACCACACTTCCAGGCACACCCTTCATATAAACCATCTCCCCAGGCCAGGCGCCTGATGGAATATTATCTAGTCCAACTTGCACCCGACCCCTTCCCCCAATTGACCACGTGTTCACTCATCTATTCACAAGCATTCTCCATTCATTCCTGTTTATTAACACTTCCCTTGCCTGATCTATAGTCATTCCTCTATCATCCAAAGCTTGTCTTACACAGTCTCTCCATCTCATTGGGGGTTGTCCTACCCCTCTATCTCCCCTTGTATCTGATTCACATATTCTCTTTGTAAGCCTTTCATCTTCCAGTCGTTCAACATGACCATACCAGCTCAGCACCTTTCTGTCCACTCTGGCCGACAAATGTTCCTGCTGCCCCACTCTCCTACGTATCTCTTCATTCCTCAACCTGTCTCTACGAGTAACTCCACACATACTCCTCAAGCAGCTCATCTCCATCACATCCAGCTTTCTTCTCTCTTTTTCCATCAGAGGCCATGTTTCAGCCCCATACATCACTGTTGGCATAACAATTCTTTCATACATTCACTTTTTACTTTCATTCCGAGATTTCTCACCTTCCACATACTTCCCATTGCTCCGAAAACCTTCCTTCCTTCACACACTCTCTGTTTTACCTCCATTTCCATACCTCCACTCCTGCTTATCATTCCTCCTAGATATTTAAAACACTCTTCTTGTTCCAATATTTCCCCATGCAGCCTCACATCTAGATTAACCCCACGATCACCCCTATTACACAGCATTACTTTACTTTTATTGACATTCACCTTCAGTTTTCTCCTCCCACAAACCACACCAAACTCTTTGACTACCCGCTGCAGTTTCTCCTCAGAATCCGCCACCAATACTGTGTCATCAGCTAACAGCAACTGATTCAATTCCCAATCTCTATCATTCTCTTCTACTAAATCCAATCCTCTTCTCATAGTTCTCATTTTCACCTCTCTCACCACACCATCCATAAATATATTAAACAGCCATGGTGACATTACACAACGCTGTCGCAAACCTACATTTACCTCAAACCATTCACTCCACTCACCATTTCCTACTCTAACACATGCTCTGCTCCCTTCATAAAAACTTTTAACTGTTTTTAACAAATTTCCTCCAATTTCATAAATCCTTAATTCCCTGATGAAATAGATGATAAAAATAAGAAAAATACATCTATCTATCTATCTATTGCCTGTCACTGTGATCCCCAGAGGGGTGGCCACAAACGAAACGTCCCCATGCACCTCTTTCCCCAGTCAGTCGACGCCCCTCCTCCCAACCGGAACCGCCTTCATCCATGTACTTCTTCACTCCATCCTTCCACCTCTCTTTCGGTTTACCTCTCCCTCTCCGTCCTTCCACCTCGCTCTCGTACTCCCTCTTATTCATTCTCTTGCTTCCCATACGTTCCATATGGCCGAACCATCTCAAGGTGTTCCTTTACACTTTCCAGCACATCTACCTTCACACCACACCTCCTTCTTACTTTCTCATTCGTCTGTCTATCCCTCATGTAACTCCGCAGACACTTCTCAAGTAACTCATTTCCATCCCTCTCACTCTTGATATGAGTTGCTCCACAAACGCCCATGCTACGCTTCCGTAAGTTAGTGTCGGGATTACCACACTGTCATGCAAGGACTTCTTCACTTCCACACTGACCACCCTATTTCTTGTTACCGCTTTCACCATTCCTACAACCCTCTTCCCCTGTGCACCCTCTCCCGCACTTCTTCATCCATACTCCCATCTTTACTCAGCACACTGCCCAGACACTTAAATGAGCTGACAATTTCCATAGCCTGACCGTTCAACTTTACCTCACTCTCTGTGGCTTCACCCCCTTTTAAGATCATAACCTTGCTCTTCCCTGCATGTACCTTCAGATTCCGTTTTTCGCACACTATTCCAATCAGATCCTGCAACTCCCATACATTATCGCTCATCAGAGCTGTATCATCAGTAAACAGCAGTATAGATAGCTTCCAATAGTTTCCCTCCCTTATCATCGATACACAAACATCCACTGCTCTCCTTTTTATTTATTTCATGACTACATCCTGTGACGCTCCTGCATAGTAGCCACGTGCGGGCATGCGCAAGTGTCGGCTGCCCAGCCGTTTAGAAACCGGCTGGCGGCAGCCGGCCGGCCGGCTTTTCCTTAGTATATATCCTACGACAATGTAACTAATGTCTGGGATATTCTTATGTTGTTTCACAGCTTGAAGCTGCCCTTATTCTTAACCAACGCATCTTAGTATATTTTATTCTCGATAGTTGATTGTTTCATTATTATATATAAGATGTAAGTCTAGTGAGAGTGGGAGGAGACGAGCGGGAGAGAGAGACCGGCTGGGGGACGTTGGTTCGCGCGGGCGCGGAGAGACAGCTTGGGACGAGCCTGATTGTTGCCAATTGATCGCAACGTTAGGCTTAGTTTCGACTCACGCAAGGGGTAGAGGATTTTGACCCGGCAACGGTGTTGAGTGTTGCCAAGCATGGGATGTATTTTGCATGCCTAGGGTGGGGTCCAGACAGATTCAAGACTCAGAGCTCACCTCACTGTCGTACCCTTCGGACCCCCTTGATATCTATCCCTCTCAACCCCACTTAGAAACTTTCTCTCCTACTTTGTATACCTTCTTTCCACTACTTCACCAGTCTATTTAATTACCCCTTCCCCTTGATAGACCTTATATCTATCATTGTATTAACGACGAGCTCTCAGATAACTAGATAGGATTTTGGGCCTTATGCAGAGATGTAATTGTTAATGAGACCTAGGAAGCTTTTTTGTTGTCTCATATTTGGTGGTTTCATGCTTGCTAGTGTGTTCTTGTGGCAGGTTAGCAGGGGCTAGACCGGAGGGGAGGCTTTTTGCGATCCTTTAAGTAAAGTCTGCTGGTGCGAGTCCTGTGGACCTGCACGACTTTACTAGGATACCCGTGGGAGTCTGGGGGCATTTTCTTGTCTGTGTGCCTGTGTGTCTAGTGTTGTGTTGTGTGAGGGCCCTTGCCTAGTCCACTCAGCACTGCGCTAGCACGTCTTGCGTTTGTTTTAGGGTCGCCAGGAGAGAGTCAGATACTTGGGATCTGAGTCTCTCAAGAGAGCACCCTTTCAATTAGAGTAATTTGGCGCACAGACTTGGGAACGTTCCTAGGCTAGAGCAGGTGGCTCAGCCCGGGTATCCGAAGCCTATATCCTTCCGGCTAGACCTCTGCCACCTGGCAGATTAACAGCTAGGGGTTTATTATTTCTGTATGCTTGTTATTGTGCCACAGTTTACCGTTTTTGTGAGCATTGTGAGTCAGGGTGTGGCTTAGAGACTCTGTCCGAGCAGGCTTGCCTGACTAAGAGTGAGAAGCACACCTGTATGTGGTTATGTTGCAAGTTGCTGCCTTTATTTAATTATACCTATGCCATTATACACTGTATGGCCTATCACTAGTATTTATTCCTGCTTATGAGTTAAGAGTTCTCTAAATCCGTAACTTACTTTCTTTGCTAAGCATCAGATCCTACAGTAGCCGCATGCAGTTTAGAAACCTGCATCTTGTCTACCTGTACGATGTTTTGAGGACTGTTTGCTTTCACCTTCTTTCACGCAGGGGTGATTAGTTGTATTAATTAACGTAACGTTAAATGTACTTTCTTCTAGTTTGTTATTAAATTGTTTCTGCAATATAATTACATTATCTATCTTTTCCTTGAAGCTTTAAGTCAACTTAATTGTGTGATCTTTTATAACCTGCTTGACTATCAGCAGTCTAGTGCGTGCACCCTGTAACCGAGTCATAGGATACCTTGTTGTCCAGGCAGGACTCTTGACGGTTTAGGGTGGTTTGTTGCCTGGGTTTATAGATAAGGGTGGGATCTAGCGTTTTCCGTTGTTGCTTGTTGCCGCATACCTAGTCCAATAGAAAGAGCCCAGTGTTTATATATCCCAGGACGTAACAATCCATATATACAGTAAACAACCACTAGGACATCACACACCCCTGTTTCAACCCAACATTCAGATCAAAGAACTCGCTCTGCTCATTCTCCACACATACTGCCGCCTTTGCATCCTCATACAAGCACTCAGCAACTTGCCATCTACTTTGTATATTTTAAGTACTTTCCACATACATTCTCTATCCACTATGTCATAGGCCTTCTCCAAGTCCATTAAGGCAACATACACCTTTTGTTGCATCTCCACATATTTCTCCAAAACACATTTCAGGGTAAAAATCTGATCTACACATACTCGTCCCTTTCTAAAACCGCCCTGCTCGTCACCTATCCATTTCTCCCTTCTCGCTCTCACTCTCTCAATCACAACCCGACTGTACACCTTCCCTACTACACTTAGAAGTCATATTTCTCGCGTGTTACCACACACTCCTTTTTCCCTTTTACCCTTATATAGGGGGACTATTATGCCTGTCTTCCAGTCATCAGGTGCACTCCCCTTCTCCCATGCTAGTTTGCATATTTTCCATACCCATTCGATCAGTATCTCACCACCATACCTCCGCATTTCCCCATACACTCCATCTATTCCTGGTGCTTTCTCCAACTTCACTCTTTCCATGGCTTCACACACTTCTGGCCTCCTGATTCCTACCTCCACCTCCACTACTTCTCTTCTTCTCCCTCCCATACCCCATCCAACTATGTTTGCTGGCGCTTCATTCCTTACATTCAGCAATTCGTTGAAGTACTCCCTCCATCTTTCGACTCTCTCTTGCTTCTCGGCTAGCATTCGCCCATTCCTATCTTTCACACCTTTATTGTTTCCCTTGCTACCTTCCCTAACTTTCTTGACTTCTTTCCAGAACAGTTCCTTACACTGCCTTCATTTTACACTCAGATTCCTTCCAAATTCCTCATCTACTCTTCTCTTACTTTCCTTCACTACTCTCTTCACTACTCTCTTTTTCTCCAAGTACCTCACTCGTTTTTGTCTCTCCAAATCTTCATTCCCTCTACTACCCAATCACTCTCAATACGCTGTCTGCTTGTCTTCCACAGCTATTTTTACCTCTTCTGTCCACCATGCTGTACCTTTCACTTCCCTCCCTCTTCTCCTTACTCCACACACATTCTCACATGCTGCTCAGATCTTTTCCTTAAAACACTTTGCTCATCTGCTCCACTTCCTCCATACCTTCCAGGTCAAACCTACTTAGTCGTCTTTCTATTGCTCTCCTGAAATAGCGGTCCAGAGTAATCGGACAGGTCAGTATCATGAGCCAGACCAATGGGGGCATATCTTTGTCCCCTTCCCCCCCACCTGGGGACTCCGAGGGCCTTGGAGGTGGACGAACCCTAAATTGAGTGGTCAATCATGCAAGTCTTTAACACCTTACGAGCGGCCTAGGCGATAATTTATATGTACCGCCCAGCGGGGTGTTTTTACCCTAAATAGGGTTGTTTACGTAATCATTTTCATGCCTAAATAAGACCCAGAGCGTAAAACAAGTATCTATCCCTGAAAGGGCATAAACAGAGCTTTCCAATGACACCCCAACCATCCTTGTACGACTGCTAGTTTTCTTGCAACGATCGCGCAACACGAGTGCAAAAACCATGTAATCCCTACATATTTCCCTGTGTAGCGAGTGCGTGAGGGTGGGGGAGGGTGGGATTCATGTCAGTAGGTCCGCCGCGGTGGTCTGGAGCAGTCATACGCTTGCTACTCTCCTGCCACCACTTATCTCTCTCTCTCAGCAACATTACGTGGTGAAAATGGCACACGACATAAGTTGTGAACCGCCACTTAGTCCATATTTATTTCACGCGACATAAGTTGCGCGCCGCCAAAGAAGGGTTAAGTAAACTGGCATGAGTTGTCCTTCTCACAGGGGACATGTCTGCTTTGGATCGTTTTGTGCATGGGCACCCTTATATAGGAGAGTGAGGTGTCCGGCAATAGATGGATATAGTGACGCCTCGTTTAACCCCTTCAGCTCCAAGACGCCTTTTCATCTTTGATTCTGGGCAAAATAAGATGATTTAGTGCAGTTTAAGAAGGACCTATATATTAATTTAAGAGGGTTTATTGTGATCATATATATCCATTAGACTTGTAGAGGTAGATGATATTATACTAAAGAAAATGGCAGTTGTAACCAAAATATGATACAAATTATGTAACGGTAGTGAAGGGGTTAAATATTGATCCCATGCTCTACCTTCCAATCCACCACATAACCTCGGCTCTCATTAACACCGCTCAATGACGTCCTAATGCTTTGTAACTCACGCCATTAGCGTTTCAGACCACCGGCTATTACCGCAAGAGACCCAGCACTAACTGAGATTGGCCACCTTCCACCATTTTGCTGCCACTGACGCGATTAGCCTTTCTTAACCCCTTCGGCACCATGATGCCTATTTACTTTTGCTTCTGGCTAAAATTAAATGACTTTATGAAGCTAAGGAAGGACCTGTGTTACTAAGAGGGTTTATTGACATCGTATTTACCCATTTGAGTCATATAGGTAGATTGCAAACTAAAGGATATCGTCTAATATTGACCAGAATATTATGGAAATTAAGTAATGATGGTACAGGATATAGTTTGATCTTTGGAACTGAAGAGACAACAAACATTATGACGCTCAAAGGACTTCCAGCGAACAAGCCACCTGATCTCCCTTACTGTAGGATCTTTAATAATACACAAGTCTCTCTCTCTCCCAGCTGACTAACACACACCTTACTGATATTGAGACACTGGAGGAAGTTAACCCCTCCAATACCAGAGACGGCGAATCGCTGTCAGTAATGTACGTTCCTTGTAACTGCCTGTACAAGCCTGTACCTGGAACCACGACCGTTTGAGCATGGCTCTCGACATGGCAATACTTCTCAGCTTATATAAGACCCACGGAAGGGTGGGAGAGCCAGTGTTGCTTCATCTCTTGAGGTGGAAAGTTGTTCTCTCTTGACATTTTGGTCACAGTGCTTGGGACTGCAGGGGACTTTTATTACTGTATCCTACGGTAGAGTACAGGTCAAGGGGAGGGTATAGTTGCTTTGTCTGGAACCCCTGCTCTCATGCTTAGCCCCATTGGTTTTGAGATTTTAAGACGTTTGCCTCCATTAGTTTGTCGGTTTCATGGTCTTCCATCTCATTTCTTTATCAACAACAAGACCTTTTTTGTCATTTAGGTGTCTATTTTTTCCTGACGAGCGATAGCGAGCCTGTAATTTTGGAGGAATCTGCCTTCGGCTGGAAAATTTTTCTACCAATAAATTAATAAATTTACCTCTAAAGAGGAAAATTATTTAGAAAAGGGTCGCCGCCTTGTTATTTATTTATTAGGGACAATACAGGTCTATGGAATCCTTATACTGTATTAATGTATAATCCACTGTGGAAAACACTTTTTGATCACATATAATATTATATAACACAATATTACTGCAAAAACACAAAGTCCCATCACATAAAGCTCCATCGGATGTCCTCGCCGTTTACAAACGTCTTAATTATGGAGCAGATTCTTTTGGGTACTTATAACCGAAACTACCACTAATTATTTCTCAATAATTGAAGGCTATTATAGAATAAGGATGATGCAAAGATCATATTAAAATTTGTTTCAACCTCCGAGATACATTTCATGTGCACTATATAAAGCACTGTAAAAACAAAAAACATCTCCCTATTGACGGCAGTTAACTTCTTATTAAGCCCCTTACTGTTAAAATAGATGCTGATTTCATTAAGTCATGGGGGGGGGGGTGAGGGGGGGCTTATCCTGTATCCAAAGGCAAAACAAAAATGTATATTAACTCGATAATGACTTGCATCTGAGTGTCTTAAATCGTTGGATAATGGGAGAAATAAAAATTTCCAGGGATTGTAACTAATTTCAACTGCTGTATAATGATGAAAACTGCCTAAAACCAAAAAGAAAAACCATGGGAAAATTAGTGGTAGTTTCGGTTATATTTTCCTTCTTTTTTTTTTTCTTATTTTTTCAATGTGAGTGAGGGAGGCAGAAGACAGAACTGCCTGTAGCGAGTGCCTCCCCCAGAGTTAAAAGAGTGACAGGGCCAAAAACAAGGGACGTTCGAGCCAAAATGCCTGGATACACGGAGTTTGAAGCAATTTAAGTCATTCGATATTAACCCCTTGCTGGTAACATAAATTATTTGCATATGTCATGGGGGGTTGAGGGGGGGGGGGGGCTTTGACCCTTCTTGTATCCCTACGTCGGAATTATTACTAACACTATGAAAACGCACAAATCTCAAAATCGGGAGGAATAAACATGGAAAATAAGGGTGCAAGCCTTTTCCTTATAATTACCCGTAGGAGCATCTATATGATAATTTACTACGCTTGATGAAGGTCTAGATCTGCCTTTTCTTTAGTAAGCACAAAGCCTCAGCAGAGAGAAAATCTGTTTCCCCGAGCTTGTCTACGAAGGAAAACATTATGCATACTTTCTTTTTACTGGCTAGTCGAGGCGAAGGAAGGAGAGAGAGAGAGAGAGAGAGAGAGAGAGAGAGAGAGAGAGAGAGAGAGAGAGAGAGAGAGAGAGAGATATGAGCAGAAGAAACCTACAATTAAATAGGAAAAGAGAAATATAAAATTTAAAAAAAATCTTTCAAACTTTGACATAAACTCGCATAAGCATTAGAGTATTCAGTGTGCAGTTGGTGCAGTACATGATTAGATTGTTATCCATTATTCGATACATGGATATTAATCGTAGCCATGTGCTGTACATAATTGTTATGATGGTGTAATGGTTAGAGCGTGTAAGTTCTGTACGAGATATCCTAGGTTCGAATCCTGGGAGAATCACAAGCTTTCATTAAATTCATTCAGTGGTTCTTAGTGTTAACCCCTTCTGTACCATCGACACCCTTTTATCTTATTCTGGCTACTACTAAGCTATTTTATTCAGTTTAGGAAAGATGTCTAGCAATGATAAGGCTTCTAACTATCTCAAACAGCATTTTTTAACTACCCCAGATCCTTCTTGAGCTGCATTGAATCGTCTGGATATAACTGAGTGAACTATAACAGACTTCGCTGGTACAGGCAGGGTTGAAGGGGGGTAGTGGGTATATTTTGGTCAGATTAATTCTTTATTCATTAATTTTCTAGTTTGTTCACTAGACCTTCATCAAACGTAAGATTAATGTGTATATTTTTCGACAGGAAAATGTCCCGGCCAGAGGCCGATTCCTCTTGAAATTGCAGGATCGCTGTCGCTCGCCAGGAAAAAAATGACAGCGAAATGGCACGAAAGGTCTTAGAATTGACAACGAAATGGGGTGAAAGATCTTAATATCACCCACCTAATGGAACAAACATATTAAAAGCTGAAAACTAATGAGGCTAAAGAGGAGGGAGAAGGAGGTCCAGAGAAACTAATGAGGCTAAAGAGGAGGGAGAAGGAGGTCCAGAGAATATCATCTTCCCCCTCCCCCATGCCCGCCATGCGAAGGTAGTTTATTAATTACTGACGAAAATTGTCATTGTATCATATCTATAATTAATACTTATCCATATTCTCCTATTTTACTTTTAATATGAACATATGAACATTGGAAAGCAATAAAACAAGTGGTAACGGCAATTGGCTGGTGAAAATCGTATATTTTAGCCCCACGGTCGTAATCTGACGTTGACCCGCGAGAGTAAGACACCCTCCCTCTCTGGTGTCCAGCATGATACTGAGACAAGGAGAGCTCTCAGACTGGCTTAGAGGGTCGGCTATACATTCCTCCACCCTCCTCCCTCTCTCCCACCCATCCTCGCACGAAAATACTCGATAAATATCGGGAATAATAGGGAAAATACCGGATAATTGAGGAGGGGGGAAGGGGTGGGGGGGAACACATATGTAGGAGTGGTAGAAAGTAATAGAGGGGAATTATCTCACCTAATCACAAATTGCTTTGTTTTGAGTGCCACTAGGATGTTTTGAAAGGTTTTTTTAGGCCTTGGATCTTAAGAGTCTGGCCGCATTTGCCCAGTAGAACCTCTTAAGAGGCTGGCCGTAGTCCCTGGGTTAAGAAACCCAGGCTGATTTCACAGTTATAATATTTTGTATTTAAAATTCCACGAATTTGTCAAATTTCAAGAAACATTACTATATAAAGTACAGATCTATTATTGTAATAACAAATAATATATGGACAATATGTAAGAGTCGTACCAAAGTAGGTAAAAATATGTTTAACGGCATGAGGATATAATGTTTTCAGTCTATTCATATAGGTTTACATTTCTGGATATTTAATTATTTGCATCAGTAGTAAACAAATTTTGGATATTTTTCGTCTGGGGAAAACAAAAAAGTTTCCCAATGTTTTCTAGTGAAATCTTCGATTTTATATAAATCTTGGGACAAGATGTATTTTAGGTCACGCATGGGATAAATGTTCTGTCTTTTCTATAGTTTCGTCTTATAGTATTAGTCACCGCAATATATATCCTTTCTGCTGCAAATTTAACTATTTTTCATTAGAATTTGTGGGTAATAAGGGTGGAACCATAAATGGTGGCCACCTTGGCTCAGTGAAGAACAAATAAATTCCCTTTTCTACCAAAGTATTTAGTCATCCTCTACATTAATGGTAAGACAAGCGGGGGTCTGGTTAAGCTAGATTGTTAGGTTAGGTTAATGACAAAATACGGTGTTCAGGGGCATGTCTAAATATTGCTAAAGATGGATAAAACTGTTTTTCCAGAAGGAAAACCACTTTAAAACACACTAATCAATCAAAGAACTGATACAATAATGGGTACTTATAACAGAAACTACCACTAATTATTTCTCAATATTTGAAGGCTATTATAGAATAAGGATGATGCAAAGATCATATTTAAACGTGTTTCAACCTCCGGAGATACAATGTTTGTGCACTATATAAAGTACTGTAAAACAAAAATTCTCCCTATAAATCTCCCTATTGACGGCAGTGAAACTTTTATTAAGGCCTTTATTGTTAACCCTTTCACGCTTATGACGCAATGTTGAGCCAATTATAGATACTTTAAAGCCTTTGTTACCATCAGGGGTATGTAGAAACCTTTAGTTTAGTTACTTCAACCTCTGCAGTTGTCTTTGAGTTAGCTGTGGGCAGAACACTAATTTTGGAGTGGTAATTATAAGAGTGTGAGAACTCTTATTTCTTATTGCTAATCTGGCAACCTCTGCATCATAAAAGCGTGAAAGAGTTAAAATAGATCCTGATTTCAATAATTCATGGGGGGTGAGGGGGGCACAGCCCCAGTCAACCCATCCTGTATCCAAAGGCAAAAAATATTGTATATTTACTCTGAAAATGACTTACATCTGAGTGTTTTAAGATTGTTGGATAATGGGAGAAATAACATTTTCCGGGGATTGTAACTAATTGCAACTGCTGTATAATGATGAAAACTACCAAAACCAAAAAGAAAAAACATGGGAAAATTAGTGGTAGTTTCGGTTATATTTTCCAAATAATAGATAAGAATAAGCAAAATACAGACGTGACCTAAAATACATATTGACCAAATCTTGAATTTGAACTGTACCGAACATCGGCCCGCACGTCGCCATCAATCAATGCTTTGTTCTGTTATTTACCTCTTGCTGGCAATATATATGATAATAATTAAATGGGGGAGGAACCGGTTATTGTATCCCACAGCAGACAAAATAGACGGGAACGTGATCACGAGTATACGAGTAGTGTAAACGGGCGATTCGCCTGGATATTACATCTGTACCGCTTCTTGGATAATGGGAAAATATATATTTCCGGTATATACCACTGATAAAGAAAAAACAAACTAAAATGTAAGCCTGTGGTGCGATCGTACATACTGACCAAATATATTCAGAATATTCATAAACTAATTGAGCCAAATTTGTGTTTATGCGATTGAAATCTCCTCGATACAGTGCACTTCACAAAATAATTTTTGATGTGAGTATCGGTTTACTATATCCACAAAATAATAAACACAAATGTGCAGAAGTACAAAAATAGGTAGAATTTTACTGAAGGGGCGTGCATTTGACAGGTACCACCACTTACTTATTAGATATTTAATTTAGGTTTCCACGCTCCATCAACAACCTACACCCTTTTCTGGTCTGATACTAGTAATAGAAACAATGTATTAACGTTTTTAATGTGGTGTTCAAGGAGAAAATCGGGAGTTCACCACCTCTTCCGATCGTCGGTTTGTTGACATGATGCTCGACGTTAGTTACTTTTGCTGTTGGTTTTATGCCCCCTGCTAGTAATATATATGATGATGACAGTAAGTCTAGTGGGGGTGAGGGGGTACATACTGTATCCCGCGGCCTAAATGTTAATTGAACCGCCAATATGGAAAATAAGTTAGATGCGCAAAGTAGCCTACTAACCTCGAGCACAATGTAAACAAACAATCAACGTTACTCTCACAAACGTAACTTTTCCAACCAGTTAACTTTATATTTCGTCTAATATTATTTATATTAAAGTATCCCCATTGTTTTTTTTTTGTGTTTCGTACACCAGAAAAGGGTGTAGCTTTGTGTTGGATGCGTGGAAACAGAAACAAAATTATGTATTAAATCCTTGGTGGTATACCTGTCAAATGACACCGGAGAACTTCCGCATGACTGGCTATTGGCAAACGTGACTCCTATTTTCAAATCCGGAGACAGAACCCTCCCTGTTAACTATAGACCTGTTTCGATTACCTCAGTTCCTTGCAACATTTTAGAACATATCATCCAACGACATTTAATGGACCATCTTGATAGGCAAAATATATTGACTAACACACAGGACGGCTTCCGGCCCAAACGGTTGTGCGAGACACAACTACTTGTGACCACACAAGACATTTCCTAAACCCTTAACGACCCCAAAATTTGACAAGTAGACGCCATAGTACTAGACTTTGCCAAAGCCTTCGACAAAGTCCCTCACCAAAGACTGTTATCCAAGTTAAATTATTATGGCATCCGAGGACCATTTCTTCACTGGATTAAGACTTTCTTGACCAATCGGGATCAACGCGTTGTTTTTGAGGATTCTCATTCTTCCACTGTGTTTGTAACTTCTAGGGTCCCACAAGGCACTGTCCTGGGTCCCGTACTTTTCCTTTCATATATAAATGACCTCCCACTATCGCTTACTTCTACTACTAGATTTTTCCCAGATGATAGACCAATTACTAATAGGGACGATTGCCTTTGAATACAGGACGACCTAACTGCGCTTGAAGGTTGGGAAACCAAGTGGCGGATCACATTTAGACCGGACAAATGTCACCATATCCGTTTCGTTTCACCCGTTCAAACACAACCAAACCATTCTCCTACAAACTCCATAACACTTTCTGGATACTGTTCCCTCCCACAAATATTTGGGGGTCCACATCTCCGCGGACAAGAGGTGGACCACTCACATTAGCAGCATCAGAGCAAAAGCTAATAAGGCCCTGGGCTTCCTGCACAGTAATCTCACCAAGTGTAACGGAAACATCAAAATTCTAGCATTTAAAACACTTGTTCGGCCACACTTAGAATACTGCGACACCGTCTGGGATCCACACACTCACAACAATGTAGATAAACTAGAGGCTATACAAAACAAAGCTGCAAGATGGATCAGATGTGATTACAGGTACTACATCTGTCACTTTGTTCAAACAAGACATTAGACTTGACCCACTTGCAACAAGAAGACAAATGCACAGACAACAGATGTTATATAAAATCACGAACAACTTAGTAGACATAGACAAAGATATATATTTACACCCTACACGTATATGATTTACGAGAGACGCAGCCACAACCTAAAATACCACACATATCAGGCAAGCACGGACATATTTAGGCAACCATTTTTCCCCCGCAGCATCCAAGAGGGGAACCATCTCCCATCTCATGCAGTTAATAGCCCCACCATTGATTCATTTGGAACTAGGATCACCAATCATTACATCCCTACTCCTGATCCTGTCCCCAACCACTAGTCCTAAAGCACAACCCCCGCATATCATGACGCCTGAGAGCGGCCCTCTGCGGGTCCCTCAACATCAACGTAAAATGCGCGCCCCTATTATAAAATCGCACCGTGCTTATTCTTTTAGGTCAATATAAAGATCTTTTAATTAAATTGCTAAAACATTGTTTAGATTGTTTTTATCTAGTTTAGAGTTGTGTAAAGGTGTTTTGATGGGTGATAATACTAGGAAATGCATATTTACCCATTAAACAACAATCTAAGGCCAATATAAAGATGATGTAATTAAATTGCTAAAACATTGTTTCGATTGTTTTTATCTAGTCTAGAGTTGTGTAAGGGTGTTTTGATGTGTGACAATAGGGGGATGTGCATATTTACCCATTAAACAACAATCTAAAAACACGCCCCTTCACTCGCGAAAAATAACTAGGCCCTATTTGGCCATAACCGTTTGCCGTGGGATACAAAATATGTTGAGGGGGGGGGGAGGAGGGGGCAAGCCCCCCTCACCCCCCCCCCCCCCAGGATTTATTGAAATCATCATATATTTAAACAGTAGGGGTCAAAGACCAAATTTTCCCCAACGCTTCTTCTTCTTCTTCACGGCAGATGTAAACTAAGCCAGTCGCCTCTTGCGAGGTAGGCAATATAGAGGATATTTTCCTTTTTTTTTTCAAAATAAGTAATACATTTTTAACCCTCCTGGCCCGGTTGTCATTTTAAAATGACACCACGAATGAAGGGCAGGTGCCCGGTTGTCATTTTAAAATCTGTAAGCTTGAAAGCCTATTCAGCTCGGTCTGAACGCCGTGCGTCCGACGCATGTAAACAAAGCCGATCGTTACGTCACCGCACCTCCGAAAACAAGAAAGAGAAGACTCATTTGTTATAGTATGTCTGTATGTCGTTGTTTCAGTAGTGAAAAGATCGTCATATTGCTAACATCGCCTGCAAGTGCTCTCCACTGAAATCGTCATCACAACTGAACCAGTTGACATAGAGAGCTCTACTGAACGCCAGTCTACAGATTGGAAACCGCACTACATTTATAGATGCGTGGGAAATTTCTAGCAGTTAAACTAAACAAAAATACGGTAGCCTAGTCCTAGACGTTTTTCGGCCTGATCGCCCGGGTAGCCCACACTGTCATTTTGAGAGCCTGCCCGGGCCAGGAGGGTTAAGGGCATTTAGACACATATAGGAATGAAATACATGGCATAAGAAACCTATAGGCCACGATGAAATCGATGTATGAATTGTATTACAAGATCTTTATATTGTCCTTCTTTTATTTTGATCATGTATTGATTGTGAGAATATTCATGAAATGAGTTACTAAAGAGGAGTGAATAATTATATTTACCTGCAGCATGAACTGGAGGACAAACATGTTGGTACTTCGCCGAGAAATACATCCGTTCGTCAATGTACTGTTCACTGTATATGTATCTTTCGTTCATCAAACTATTTTCACCCGTGTTGGTCTTCGAAATAGTGAAATCCATTGCATAACAATCTGTACACATTGACCACACAAGACGGAACCACCAGAATGACTGAGCACTGCGGGCTAACTGAACTACTCCAACATCTATCTGTTCATTTTGTTTGTGTTTTCTATTGAAGCTTCGAGATGTTGGGTGCTTCATATGTGTCGCAGTAGATGGTCTCAGTTGAGCTTCAAGGTGTTGGTTGCTTCCTTTCTGCCACACTAGATGACGACACAATATGTATACACATCATTTGATTTGAAGACAACAACTATACGGTCGTTCACAGCATCTTCGAATATGGCTGGGCATCTTCTATGTTATGAAATGGTGACGATTCGTGAAGCAATAATGAGACACTGAACGATAATTAATGACATATAGTTGTTGGAACGAGTGTATCGGTACTTCAATAACCATGCCGCTCCTTTAAGGGGAGATGGGCCGTTTTTCTGGACCCTCTTCTTCCTCGTTTTTAGCCCCATTATTTTTAAGATTTTATGACGTTCGGACCATTAGTTTTGCGATTTTAAGACCTTTCGTCCTATTTCTTTGTCAATATTAAGACTTTTTGTGTCATTTAGGTGTTGATTTTTTCCTGGCGAGCCATAGCGAGCCTGTATTTTAAGGGGAACCCACCTTCGGCCGGTTCTTCCAAAATTATAGACTCATTATCGTTCGCCAGGAACAAAATCGCCACCTAAATAGCACGAAAGGTCTTAATATTGATGAATAAATGGGGCGAGAGGTCATAAAATCGACAAACTACTGGGGCAAACATCTTAAAATCATAAATATAATGGGGCTAAACACAAGCGAGAAGGGGGTCCAGAAAAAAACAGCCCATCTCCCCTAAGTATTTTATACACCCCTTTCTTACCCAACTATGTACAGGCACTCGAGGACCTCACCTATATATATATATATATATATATATATATATATATATATATATAAATGGAAACCAATACATTAATATAATAATGAATAACAAAAACAAACGTATGGGGTCCACGAATGTTTATAAGTTACTGTACGCCCTCCGTCAAAATATCAGCGGTCGGTATAATGATAACCTTTTAGCGAGGGCCAATTATCATGGTCAAAGGAGAACAACAATAATTTGGTTGGCTGGGGGTGGAGGCCGGAGTCACGGTATTAAAGGGATATGGTTGGTTTGTCTGGTCACCCTTCTTATTCATGTTTAGCCCCATTACCTTTCAGAATTAATGACGTTCGTCCCATTAGTTTGAAGATCTTAAGACCTTTCACCCTATCTAGGTGTCGATTTTTTTTCCTGACGACCGATAGCAAGCCTCTAATTAAGGAGGAAACGGTCTTCGGCCGGGATATTTTTCTACCAAAAATATTACAAATTTTTCTCAAACAGGGGTCTTGGTGGTATTATTTGTAAGCTCTTGGGAGGAAACTAAAACAAATATATGTACCGGTAATAATAATAAACAAACAACTAAATCATATAACGTCCCCTTAACCCTCTGAGGATCGATGATGCACTTTTGTTTATTTCTGGCTATTATAAGACGATTATATTCAGATTAGGAAGAATATAATTATGGAAGTCAGAGTGTAGATTAAGATAGTCGGTACCCTTACAATTCCCACAGATCCTTCCTAAACTGTATAAAAGCGCCTAATGATAGCCAAAATAAACTGCTAAAATAGGTCATATCCTCAAGAAGTTAGGCATAGTTTGACTGTATCCTATAAAATGTACATAAAGTAGGCAAACATTATATTTCTTTTTAGTACAATCCCACGCTCAGTCATGCATTTTTTTCTCGCATACACTGGTAGCCGGTACCGATTCCCTTGAGCAAGTTAATGGGTAATAGTGTCTGGTAATAATCTTTGGTCGAGTGCTACTGAATCTCGGAGCGAGGGTTGGAGAGAAATGGCGCTATATAAGTACCTGAACATTATTACTATCAATAGTATTATCATTATTATTACGATTACTCGTATATATATATATATATATATATATATACCGGTATATACAAAGAGTATGCCTTTGATGTGTACCAGAACAGTTGGTGCCTGGATCTAATGCATATAATTGAGGTTACAAGACCAATCCCTGTTCGTGTGAGCTAAGTCCCCGTCCCTCCCACCCCTTCTCCCTCAGACACGGTAATGGTCAGGCAATCAACGGTGCACGGAACGGGTCAGACAGCACGATATATCAAGGTCCAGTACTGTCAATAGCTGTACGTGGGGGGCCTTAAGAGGGGTCACAGGCTTGTTTTCTCTCTTTTTCTCTCTTTCTCTTGCTTGTATCTATTTGGCCCCATTCAGCCTACTGTTTTACGACGTTTATCTCCATCCAGGTGTCTATATCTTCCTGGCGAGAAATAGCAAGCCAGCATTGTATGGAGAAATCCGGCTTTGCCGGAGACATTCTTCTATCGAAAATTATACAAATTTAGCTTGTTGTCAAAAACAAATATATATATACAGTATATATATATATATATTTTCTATGTGATTGAGGGAGGCAAAAGGCAGATCTGCCTATAGCGAGTGCCCCCCCCCCCCCACAGCCGAAAGAGTGATAGGGCCAACATCAAGGGACGCTCGAGCCAAAATGCCTGGACACACGGAGTTTGAAGCAATTTAAGTAGTAGGAAGAGGGAAAGACTGATTCTGGGAGAGAGTTCCAGAGCTCAGCTGTTGTGTAGAAGAAAGACTGAGAGTAACGTTTCACTCTCGGGTTGGAGAGTTGCACAGAGTAGGGGTGGGATTGAGTTGCAAGACGGGTACCACGTGCCCTACATAAAGGAGGTGGTATACACTGGGAAAGCTCTGAGGAACACTGATTATTATAGTAGCGATAGAATAGCGAGAGAGATGCAACATTGCGGCGGAGAGAGAGAGGTTACAGAGAGTTGGTGAGTGGATGGGAGTTAATGATACGAAAGGCCTTCCTTTCAACTTTGTCTAGGAGAGAGGTGTGAGAGGAACCTCCCCACACATGTGAACAATACTCAATACACGGACACACTATGCCACTGTACAGAGCAAGAAGCTGTGCAGGGGAAAAGAACCCCCTAAGGCGGTTGAATACACCCAGCTTCTGGGAGGCTGCCTTAGCAAGACTGGTAATATGGTCCTTCCAACTGAGAGCAGAAGAAAAAGAGACACCAAGAATATTGAGAGAAGATGAAGGATTGATTTTTGTATTGTTGAAGAATAAGGGATAGTCTGCTGGCTCGCTGCCGCTCGCCATGAAAATATTGACACCTGGATGGGGGTAAACAGTAGGCTGAATGGGGCCGAATGGATACAAGCCAAAGAGAGAGGGAGAGAAAGAAAAAAAGCGAGCTGGGCTCGGTGAGATGGGTCGTTTACTGGTCTCCCTTCTTCCTCATATTTAACCACATTTGTTTTGATATTTGAAGACGGTTGACCTATTATTTTGACGATTTTAACACCTTTCACCCCATTGCGTTGTAAATGTTATGAGTTTTCGTGCCATATAGGTGTAGATTGTCTTCTGGCGAGCGATAACGAGCCTGTAATTTTAAGAGGAATCGGCCTTCAGCCGGGATATTTTTCCACCAACAAATTTACACATTTTTCTTGAAGGGGGGTCTAGGAGGTGTTTTCTTGAAGGGGGGTCTAGGAGGTGTTTTAGTAAGTTTAATGGAGGTCTAGTGAGGAAACTAAACAATATATTAAAAAACAGCCACTAACCCCATCTGGGGAGATTTTCACATAAGAGTTATATTTCTTGACCCCATTCACCCATATGTTAACATTCTACCATATGTTAACATTCTCCCATATGTTAACATTCTCCCATATGTTAACATTCTACCATATGTTAACATTCTACCATATGTTAACATTCTCCCATATGTTAACATTCTCCCATATGTTAACATTCCACCATATGTTAACATTCTCCCATATGTTAACATTCTCCATATGTTATCATTCTCCCATATGTTAACATTCTCCCATATGTTAACATTCTCCCATATGTTAACATTCTACCATATGTTAACATTCTCCCATATGTTAACATTCTCCCATATGTTAACATTCTACCATATGTTAACATATGTTAACATTCTCCCATATGTTAACATGCTCCCATATGTTAACATTCTACCATATGTTAACATTGTCCCATATGTTAACATTCTCCCATATGTTAACATTCTCCCATATGTTAACATTCTCCCATATGTTAACATTCTACCATATGTTAACATTCTCCCATATGTTAACATTCTCCCATATGTTAACATTCTCCCATATGTTAACATTCTACCATATGTTAACATTCTACCATATGTTAACATTCTCCCATATGTTAACATTCTACCATATGTTAACATTCTCCCATATGTTAACATTCTACCATATGTTAACATTCTCCCATATGTTAACATTCTACCATATGTTAACATTCTCCCATATGTTAACATTCTCCCATATGTTAACATTCTCCCATATGTTAACATTCTACCATATGTTAACATTCTCCCATATGTTAACATTCTCCCATATGTTAACATTCTCCCATATGTTAACATTCTACCATATGTTAACATTCTCCCATATGTTAACATTCTCCCATATGTTAACATTCTACCATATGTTAACATTCTCCCATATGTTAACATTCTACCATATGTTAACATTCTCCCATATGTTAACATTCTACCATATGTTAACATTCTACCATATGTTAACATTCTCCCATATGTTAACATTCTCCCATATGTTAACATTCTCCCATATGTTAACATTCTACCATATGTTAACATTCTCCTATATGATAACATTGCAACACAATTGCAGGTATTCGGTTTCCTAACGACAAATGAAACACATATATTTTTTAGAACTATTGTGATGATGTTATTATATCTTAAATAGGATAATCACTGGCAGGTGTGGGGAGGTGTGGTGGAGTGGTCTTGCCACTGGCCTGGTAATCCAAAGGTCCCGGGTTCAAATCCCAATGTATCAATGGGAAGATATTATTGGGATGGAATTTGTGCTGTACCTGGTATCAGTGCATTACCACAAGCCCACCGAAACGTCAATAAAATACCTTCATTGTTCCCTGATTAAATAGCACTGTATGAATATTCCCATATTCAAAATATGCTATAGGGGTGCAATGCCTGGTGAGTTATCTGCTCAACAGGTGGCGTTGTGTGTGTGTAAGTGTGAGAGTCCGAGTGCAGGGGTTGAGACAGTGAAGCACGGGAACGAGGTGGCTTCAGAGATGGGCTCGTTTCAGGCCATGAGTGAGCACCGTGCCTCATGTGAAGGCAAGATGGCAGGTGCTCGTTGTACTCTACGTGCTTCGCATGTCTCACTCCCTAGACTGGAACAAGACCTCACGGGCTTCACTGTTCATTGTAAAGCGGTGAATGTTAAGGCTCTCAGCCTATGCCCGAGAGGAAGTAAGTTGGAATATAGAAAAAAAAAAAAAAAAAAAAGCCACACCATAAACATATATTATTCTAATATTTAGCATATATCTCTTTATTGTGATTACCATTGCTACAATAAAAATAACAGTCAACACAATTATATTATTGACTGGTAGGACTTTTTTGTTTATATTCCAACTACTTCCTCTCGGGCATCGGATGAGAGCCTGTGCATTCATTTGCTCAACACAGCAAAGCCCGTGAGGTCTTGGTCCAGTATAGGGAGTGAGCCGTGTGAAGCACTTAGAGCTGCAACCAGCCTTCGCCATCCTTCCTTCGCAGACTCACGGTGCTTGGTTGCGCACTCACGGCTCGAAGCAGCCCCATCTCTGGACCTGCTTCATCTTTGTGCCTCACTGTCTCACCCCCCAGGCTCGGACCCTTACTCTAAGAACACCACCTTTTGAGCAATTAACTCACTAGGAATTGCCCCCCTGCAGTATATTTAGAATATTGGAATATTCATACAGTGCTCAATCAGGGAACAATGAGGGTATTTGTTTGGCGTTTCGGTGGGCTTTGTGGTAATGAACTGATACTTAGTACAGGACAAATTCCATCCCAATAATATCTTCCCATTGACACATTGGGATTTGAACCCCGGACTATTGGATTACCAGTCCAGTGGCATGACCACTCCACCACACCTCCCCTTCATGATAGGTGTATATACATGGAAATCGTATATAATTATTGATGTTTTTATTAAAACACAAAATATTGTTTTTACGATTTATTAGCAAAAGTGTCATATTATTAGCCGATAATGTTTCGATACTTTTAATGAAAAATATGATATTACTATATCTCTGCAGCACATTAAGACCATATTTATGTAATTACCACCATATTTCACTGCACAATCTTCAAAATAACTGATAAATCTTGATGGGAACTTTGCAATATACCGTCAGTTAAAAAGAACCATAACCATCCAAAAATAATGTTGTATTAATCAACTCTGTATAATTATCAAGTAATTAAAGCTAATTATGTCATTTCCCAGCCCTTTATTCATATTGCATTAAGGGGCTAGTGGCTGGTTTGTTGGTCAAATAATTAATGTATAATTATATATAGAGAGTTTTTAGTTTCCTCGCTAGACCTCCATCAAGCTTAAAAAAAACTCCCCCTAGACTCCCCTTCAAGATAAATTTGGATACAGTGGACCAATATTTGAGGATATAGACATAACGGTAGATATGGTAGGAGACCTATTGAAAAATATCAATGTAAATAAAGCAATGGGGCCAGATGGAATTCACCCGAGGTTGCGAATGTCACAAAGAGTTAGCTGAGCCCACTACTCTAATAATGAGAAAATCTATCGAATTAGGCGTGGTACCAACCCTCTGGAAAACTGCAAAGGTTTGCCCGATCTACAAGAAATGTGAAAACGTGAACCCTTGAACTATCGATCGGTGTCATTAACATGTGTGTTGTGCAAGTTGTGTGAAATCTTAATTAGACAAAAGTTAGTGAGGCACTTGGAAGATAACAATTTAATTGACGACAAGCAACGTGGTTTTCTTCAGGGACGTAGTACGGTTACAAACTTATTGGTGTACATGGAGGAACTATCAAAGGCATTTGACCAAAAGGAACCAGTAGATGTGAACTGTGTTGACTGTAGGAAAGCTTTTGATACTGTATCACATGCTAGATTGCTAATTAACTTGAAGCATATGAGGTCAAATGTAGGATATTGTACTGGATTAAAGGGTTTCTCTCTGGCAGGCAACAGTTTGTGGAAATAAAAGGAAACATTGAGTGTCACATCTGGAGTGACACAGAGGTCAGTGCTTGGACCTGTTTTGTTTTGGGTTTTCATTAATGATATGGTACAAAACTTAGAGTGTCCGACTCAACTTTTTGCTGATGACGCTAAGATCTTTAAAGTAATAAACTCTGAGGAAGATATTCAGGCTATGCAAAGGGACCTTTGGAAGTTGCAGGATTGGAGCAAGAAATAGCTACTGGATTTGAATACCGATAAATGTGTGACTATGCATGTTGGCCATAGGAATCCTAGGGTAATTTATGAACTGAATAGTGGAGAGCTAAAACCATCTGATGTAGAGAAAGACCTGGGAGTATTTATATCATCAGACTTAAAACCAGCACATCATATTGCAAAAGTTGCAGCAAAGGGGAACAGGATGGTTGGTCTAATTCGAAGAAATTTTTCTCCCATGGATTTAGAAACCTGCGAAAGTCTGTACTGCTCTTTAGTGAGACCTCATCTTGAGTATGTGGTACAGAGTTGGTCACTCTACTACAGGAAGGATATTCTGGAATTAGAAAAGGTTCAGAGGAGAATGACCCAACTTGTACCCGAACTACAGGACCTTGACTATGAAGTAAGGTGTGAACGACTGGGGCTGACATCGCTGGAGAAGAAAAGACAAAGAGGAGATTTAATTGAAACCTATACAATCCTGAAAGGGGTAGAACATGTTGAGCATCAAGTCTTCTTTGAATTCAGCGAGTTGAGAACAAGATCGAACAAACGCAAGCTAAATAAAAGAGGTCACTGTAGAACTCTAGCCAGGGCGAATTCTTTCAGTGTGAGAGTGGTCAATGCTTGGAACTCACTCCCAGAAGATGTAGTCACTGCCCCCACAATCGGTGCTTTTAAAGCTAGATTGGACCAGTGCACATGGTCTGCATCAAGTTAATTATCTCTCAATTTGAATCCCGACCTTGTCTTTATAAAGTATTTGTACAGTTATAGACATGAAATAGTTATATATATGTTGTCTTTATAAAGTATTTGTACAGTTATAGACATGAAATAGTTATATATATGTTGTCTTTATAAAGTATTTGTACAGTTATAGACATGAAATAGTTATATATATGTTGTCTTTATAAAGTATTTGTACAGTTATAGACATGAAATAGTTATATACATGTTGGAGAAGTGCATTCTTTTTAAAAAGTAATCGTAAGTTAATTATGAACAATTTTATATATTACGAGTTGTGACATTCGTAGTCAAGAATGACCGAGAGATGGGAGCAACTACAAGAAAAGTGTCTTAACCTCCCATATTATTGAAATAGGTAAGCTTTTAAACAAATACATAACGTCTACCCCCTTAACCCATACAGTACCGGTGCCATTCTTTTAAACAAATACATAACGTCTACCCCCTTAACCCATACAGTACCGGTGCCATTCTTTAAAACAAATACATAACGTCTACCCTCTTAACCCATACAGTACCGGTGCCATTCTTTAAAACAAATACATAACGTCTACCCCCTTAACCCATACAGTACCGGTGCCATTCTTTTAGACAAATACATAACGTCTACCCCCTTAACCCATACAGTACCGGTGCCATTCTTTAAAACAAATACATAACGTCTACCCCCTTAACCCATACAGTACCGGTGCCATTCTTTAAAACAAATACATAACGTCTACCCCCTTAACCCATACAGTACCGGTGCCATTCTTTTAAACAAATACATAACGTCTACCCTCTTAACCCATACAGTACCGGTGCCATTCTTTAAAACAAATACATAACGTCTACCCTCTTAACCCATACAGTACCGGTGCCATTCTTTAAAACAAATACATAACGTCTACCCCCTTAACCCATACAGTACCGGTGCCATTCTTTTAAACAAATACATAACGTCTACCCCCTTAACCCATACAGTACCGGTGCCATTCATAACGTCTACCCCTTTAACCCATACAGTACCGGTGCCATTCTTTTAAACAAATACATAACGTCTACCCCCTTAACCCATACAGTACCGGTGCCATTCTTTTAAACAAATACATAACGTCTACCCCCTTAACCCATACAGTATCGGTGCCATTATTTTAAACAAATACATAACGTCTACCCCCTTAACCCATACAGTACCGGTGCCATTCTTTTAAACAAATACATAACGTCTACCCCTTTAACCCATACAGTACCGGTGCCATTCTTTTAAACAAATACATAACGTCTACCCCCTTAACCCATACAGTACCGGTGCCATTCTTTAAAACAAATACATAACGTCTACCCTCTTAACCCATACAGTACCGGTGCCATTCTTTTAAACAAATACATAACGTCTACCCCCTTAACCCATACAGTACCGGTGCCATTCTTTTAACTTCATTATGGCCACTATTAGACGATGTTGTTCAGTTTAAAAAGACCCTCCAGCAATTATAAACCTTTGAACAATCTCATTTAACCCTATTTACTACCACAGATCCTTCTTAAGCGACACAAAATTGTCTAAATACAGATAGAATATAATAAAAAAGATGTCGCTGGTACAGATGTGGTTACAACAGAGAAGGTAAGATTGAATCAGCGTTGGCTCCCTCATTGGTTTCGGTCGGGAGGATTTTAATTTGTTCCCTAGACCTCCATCAAGCGTATAATTACAGCCCCTAGGACCCCCCCCCCCCCCCCTTTCAAGTTATATTTGTAAATATTTTGGTAAACAAAAGCCGGTTCCTCCTAAATTACAGGCTCACTATCATTCTTCAGAAAATAATCGACACCTCAGTGGCACAAAAGGTTTTAAAATTGACAGAAATGGGGAGAGCTTTTTTAAAATCGGCAAACTAATTAGGCGACCGTCTTAAAATCTCAAAAACAAAACCAATGAGGGAAAAAGCGGTCCAGAAAAAAATCCCATAAGTGGAAATCTCCTCTTAAACTTTCCAACTTGTTATTCATTAGCTAATTACAACCTCCTCCAACTGGTTACCAGACATATTCGCGCTAAAAGTTCTGAGAAACTCTGCCAAAATATTAATTAGGAAATATTTGAAGACACTGGGACATTCACCTATAATATTATTTTCACATTCGGCATATAATGATTAATGTTTTAACTATGTGGATGAGGGAGACTAATGGCAAAATTACCTGTGATGAGTGCCTCCCTCAGAATTGAAAGAGGGACGGGCCAAAATCAAGGAATGTACGAGCCAAAATGCTTGGGTCACACAGAATTTGAAACAATTTAAATCATAGGATGAAGGAAAGATGGATTCAGGAAGAGAGTTCCAGAATTCAGCTGTTGAATAGAAGAAAGATTGGGAATATCGTTTTACTCTTCGATTGGTGAGTTGCACAGAGTAAGGCGCCCTCCCAGAAGCTGGGAGTGCTCAACCGCCTCAAGGGATTCTTGACCCCTGCACATCTTCGTGCTTTGTACAGGGGCACAGTGCGTCATTGTATTGAGTATTGTTCACATGTGTGGGGAGGATCCTCTCACACAGCACTTCTAGACAAAGTAGAGAGGATAGCCTTTCATATCATTAACTCCCGTCCACTCACCGACTCTCTGTAATCTCTCTCTCTTCGCTGCAATGTTGCATCTCTCGCTTTTCCATCGCTACTACAATACTCAAAGTTCCTCTGAGCTCTCCCAGTATATACCACCTCCTCTACGTAGAATATGTATTACCCGTCTTGCAACAAAATCCCACCCCTACTCTGTGCAACTCTCCAACTCAAGAGTGAAATGATACTCCCAGTCTTCATTTTGTTCAACAGCTGAGCTCTCTCCCTGAATCCATCCTTTCCTCATCCTATGACTTAAATTGCCTCAAACTCCGTGTGTCCAGGCATTTTGGCTCGACTATTCCTTGATTTTTGCCCTGTCACTCTTTCAACTCTGAGGGAGGCACTCGTCACAGGCAGTTTTGGCTTTTCTCTCCCTCATCCACATAGAAAACAAATATATAAAAAGGTGGGATTGTGTTGCAATACGGGTGGTACGTGCTCTACGTAGAGAAGGTGGTATACACTGAGAGAGCTCTGAGGAACACTAATTATATTGTAGTAGCAATAGAATAGCGAGAGAGATGGAATATTGCGGCGAAGAGAGAGAGAGAGCATAGAGTCAGTTGTGACGCTCACCGCTTCCCCCAGAACCGCATGGCTTACTCGCTAGGACTCGCCAGGGCAGAGAATGTAGCAACAGTCTACCTATCATTGTGTACTTTCCTTCTCGAGAAAGCTTGTGTTGCAGACAGTTCAGAACTGTTCTTTGTTTTCGTCTGTCACAATCCTTTCTATTTTATTTAGTCAATTGAAAGTATTGTGTTAAGTAGTTGAATGATGGGAAGGTGAGCGGGAGAGAGAGAGAGAGAGAGAGAGAGAGAGAGAGAGAGAGAGAGAGAGAGAGAGAGAGAGAGAGAGAGAGAGAGAGAGAGAGACCAGGTGGTGTGACTTGGTGGTGAGTGTGGCGCGTGGCTGGCCCCCCTTACATAGGCCTCGCGGGATTCGTTGCCTCCTGCCTAACACGGCCTACTAGGCGGCTGCTTACTGGGCGACTGTCGCGCGCCCTCGTGCCATTCCTGCGAACTGGGACTCCACCCATGCGGTCCCTGGAAATATCCTGGTCAGATCCGTCCCAGACAGCATACTCTAAGTATCTCCCTTGAACTGTTCCACACTCTTGTCTTTGAATGTTTCTCTTCTACTGCCTCTATCATTTCCACTACTTCCTCACCTTTTATTAATATCAATCCCCCTCTGGTTCCCTGCATCCACACCTTGAATTGGTGGCCAGACTGTATTATATGCTGGATCTCACATTTCTTATGTACTAGGCTAAGGTTGAAGATAGTCATTGTCTTTTTGGAAGATTGTATTGCTCGGACTGTCTCCATCAATCACTAATGTTTCTACAGGGTTAAATAATGCTAGACTAGGGATCAGGTACCTTGCTGTTGGTGTTTTCACTGTGTGTAGGCTACTTTTGAGCTGCACGACACTACGGATTCTGTGGGTTACCGGGTGGATCTTTTGTCTGTGTACCTTGGAGTTTAGACTGTGTAGTGCGTGAGGGCTGCTTGCCTAATCCACCCAACACTGTTCTAACTCTATTTGCTTTTACTTTCGAGGGTCGCCAGGAGGATACTCGATACTTGTGATCGAGAATCCTCAAGAGAGCACCCCTTCATATTAACGTAATCAGGCCGCACAGACCCAAGGTCCACACTAGGCTAGGAGCTGCCTTGCTCCACCAGAATTCTGTACCTTTGCGCATCCCAGCTAGACTTTATTAACCCGGGTAGACATTAGCTGGATTAGATCATATACTCTTTTATGCATACCCATTATTTCTACACAAGCATTTTGAGGTCTAGGTTGCTGTAGAAAGACACAACCAGCATAGACCGGTTTTGTTAATAGGAGTACTACTTTTTCGTGGCGAGCATTATTACTGTTGCACCGCTTATAATATTCTTGTGTCCAATAACATTATAGGTCCAGCCTTTTTGTGTATTTAGCCTACACGTGCATTGTCCTGCCTCCTGCTATTTTGTGGTTCCATTTCCGATACGTTCTTCTTAGTAGCATCCGACATTATTCAGAAGATTCCTTGTTCGGTGCTTGAGGACTTTACAACACTTTCTTTCATAAAGGAGTGACAGATATTATTGGTTAAAGTAACGTTAAGTAAACCTTCTTCTTGTTTGCATTACATCACTCTTGTGATTTAATTAAGTTAACAATCTTTTCCTTGTGTACCATAACTAAGCAACCATATGTTATAGGTAATAGGCTGTTTCAGAGAACATCAGCCTATAGTAGAAGCACATAGATACTGAGAGTTAAGATACCCCGCTATCGCAGATATAACTCTGGAGGGTATAATATTATGTGTTCTTTGTTCGACGGGATTATATATCAGGGGTTGGATCTAGCGTTTCCGTTGTTGCATTTATGCCAGTCTAGTCCAATGTATAAGAGCCACTGATTTATACGAGACCCGATCGTAACAAATGGCGACCTAGCTCAGGATTTGGTGAACTGACATATAATTGCAGGTTATTGTGCAGATTTTTCTCACAGTTTAGGCAGTGAACATTTGATGATTTTGTGGAATATTTTTTGAGGACATGCAAGAATTATTTTTTTAGCAAAGTAATATAGCACTTAAGCTGTCTCCGAGAATTTTTTATTGTAAATATTGTGGTATAAGAGTTTGGGGTACTTCTTTTTGTGTATCAAAGTGAAAAATCTTCAGTGAGCATCATGTCTTATAGCGGATCAGTGCAGGATGAAGACACAGTACGTGATGTAGAAGCTGAGGAGCAGCAGCATGGGCAGGTTGTTAACTTGGTGACCAGTGAGGAGGATGCAAAGAATTTTTTACAATGGCCTGTTACTTCCGACCGGTTGGTGGGTATGAATCGGTACGGTCTCCAGTGCTTAGCCGCAGCTATCGGTCATGTATGTACTAGTGGCATGACCAAGGATGACCTGATAACGTGTGTGCTGGGTGGGGTGACTGGTGTACGAGGTAGGGTGAGTGCTCAGAGCCCTTTGGCCGAGCCTCCCCTTCACTCGACTCCCAATCCTCCTATTGGAGTACCAACCCTGAGCACGCTTCCGCAGGTGGGTAGTGACTGGCAGGGTGGTTTGCCCCTGGGGGGATCACCGGTTATTTCTAACATCATTGCATCTCCTCCTCCTCCTCAAGGTTTGACCCCGGAGATGCTCTTTCAGCTCGAGATGGCAAAACATCAGAGTCAACAGCAGACAGAGCTAGCTAAGATAGAAGAGAGAAAAGAGCTAGCTAAGATAGAAGAGAGAAAAGAGCTAGCTAAGATAGAAGAGAGAAAAGAGCTGGCTAGGATGCAGCAACAGACGAGGGAAGCTGAGCTTAGGACTGAACTAGAATCTACAAGATACTGTGCCGACATGGATTTAGAGAAGTCTCGTGTTGAGACGACGGGACAGCGACTCGGTACTGGAAACCGTGCGCATGATCAGTCTCTGTCGCACCTTCTCAAACTGGTCCCTGTATTTGACGAGTCTGGTGTCACAGAGTTTTTCAATAGATTTGAGAAGAAGTGCCGGGAGCATCAGTGGCCTCAAGTTAATTGGGCGGCCCTTGTGTCCTCTAGACTCGTAGGTAAGGGGCTCAAGGCTTACGATGCACTGCCTTTGGAGTCCTGCGTTGTTTATGAGGAGCTCAAGGAGGCTGTCCTGCGGGCATATGAGCTACAACCCGAGACATATAGGTTAAAGTTCCGGGGTGTGACTAAGGGGCGAGACAGTACCTTCTTGGAGCACGCCCGGGACCTGTCCGACGCTATGGGAAACTGGCTCAGATCAGAGAAGACAACTACGTTTGATGAGATGAAACAGTTGATGCTTCTAGACCAGTTTTATAAGTGTACGGGCGGCGACTTGACTTTAAACCTTAAAGAGAAGAACCCACGAACTCTCGTAGAAGCAGCAGAGATGGCTGATCGTCGGTTGTCACTAATTCGGGGGTGCGGCTCTGCACAGAGAAACGATGTAGGCGTTAAGGAGCGTTACCCTCCACCTCCCCGGAATATGGACACACATAAATTTAAAAGCAATGACACCAAGACTGATCACAAACCTAGCACCGCCCCATTTAAGAAGGGTCAGGGGACTTTTACACCTCAGTATAAGTCCAAGGGGAAATTTGAGTGTTATCACTGTCACAAAGAGGGGCACATGGCAAAAGCTTGTCCGAGCAGACCTCCCATGGCGGCTGTGTCATTGGCTCGCAGCATTGGGGTGTTCCAGAAGTCTTCTGTGTTTGCTGGAGGCATAAGATCAGAGGATGGAGCACCGCCAGTGAAGAAGGATCCGGAAGGCTCGAACCCTGTCCGCGATGCCTTTTGCGACCATAGAGGGCATGGCTGCGTGAAGTGGGGGGGCAAGAAGCACGGGGTACAGCTTTTGCGTGACAGGTGCCTCTCAGACACTCTTGAAGAATTTCACTGGTAGACCCATAAACGCGGCACGGGTAGTTATGGTGCAGGGAGTTAATGCAACTAGGTCATACCCGCTTGTTAGAATGGAGCTTGAAGTTGACAGTGTGACTCGCGAACTGGATGTGGGAATCGTGGAGAAATTGCCTGTTGGGGGCGTCGACCTCCTTCTCGGCAATGACTTTGCGGTGCCTGCTTCTAAGGTTTCACCCTTAGTCGTTGCCGAGGAGCCGGCCGACGTGAGTAGGGAGGAACAGGAGTGGGTTGAGAAGTGTCAGGTGCAACCAATGGCGTGTGTTGTAGCCAGATCTCTCGCATCCAGGGAGTCACAGCCTAACCAACAGTCTTCAAATAAGCGGAGGAACGGTCACGAGAAGGTGCTGAAAGCTGATACGGTGGAGAGTCTAGTACCAGCAGCGCTTCTCGGGGACTCAGTATTAGCACCGTTATTAGAGTCTGGAGAAGCACCACCACCTGTCACTGAGAGTGTAGAGGCAGGGCTTAAAGAGCCTCAGAGGCAGCAACGGTATACACAGAGAGAGCAACGGGATGCAAAGTTCGATGTTGGGGGAGGGCATGAGTTGTTTCGCAAACACTTAGACAGGCTAGCTCCCTCAGATATTCGCAAATTGCAGCTAGAAGACCCGGAGGTTCTAAAGTGTAGTGACGGTGCTGTCGAACTTGAGAGTAGAGAACGAATGTTGCGTAGTCTGGAGTTGGCTGGCCGCAATCTGGTAGGGGACAGGTACGACCACAAGGTGAAACTCAGGGAGTTTCACGTGGGTCAGGAGGTGTTGATACTACTCCCTCTTGTAGGTCACCCCTTATCCGTAAAGTACGCTGGTCCTTATAGGGTAGCAGAGAAGCTCTCGGACTTAGATTACCTGGTGGCCACTCCAGACAGGCGTAAGAGGAATCAAGTAGGTCATGTCAACCTGATGAAGGAGTATGTGAGGCGCCCACCTGAGCCTCTCACTGTTCCCGTGATGACTTTCAGCAGTCAAGGTGGAGAAGGAGAACGGGACAGTCATGCGCGGGTGGATGACAACTGGGATTATCATGTTTCTGCAGATCAGTGGGCGGGAAACACGAGACAGGCGGCTCATGAGGCTTTGCAACACCTACCTGAGCAACAGCGTGTGGCTGTCGAGCGCCTATTCTGTTTATACCCTACTGTATTTGCGGAACACCCAGGCCTCACTACTCATGAGGTGCACGACATTGACGTCGGAGACCACCCACCCTTCAAATCAGTGCCCTATAGGGTGCCCCCTATTAAACTTCCGGCCCTCCGGGCGGAGTTGGAGTATATGTTGCAACAGGGACTGATCGAGAAGGGGGCGGTAAAGTGGACATCTCCCGTAACGCTGCAACCTAAGCCGGATGGCAAGGTGGCCTTCTGTGTTGATTACCGCAGGCTAAACGGCTTGACTCCCACCAACCCATATCCTCTTCCCCGGGTCGATGACTGTGTAGACAAGATTGGCAGGGCCAAGTTCTTGACCAAGGTGGACCTTGTAAAAGGTTACTGGCAGGTGCCTTTGTCTGAACGGGCGAAAGAGGTGTGTGGTTTTGTGGTGGATGGTGCTACATATCGTTGTAATGTCATGCCGTACGGTCTAAAGAACGCACCAGCGACCTTCCAAAGCTTGATGAACGAGTTAGTGGCTGACATTCCGAACTGTACCGTGTACCTGGACGACGTCATTATCTACGATGACGATTTCAAGAGCCACTGTGAACATGTAGAATCACTATTTAAGAAATTAAGCGAGGCAAACTTGGTGGTCAACCTGGGAAAGTGTGATTTTGTGCGGGCTACCGTGCAGTATCTGGGGTTCATGGTGGGTTTGGGCCAGGTGTGCCCCCCACAGAACAAGATATTGGCTATTAACCACTTCCCCAGGCCGTCCACCAAGAAGCAGATCATGAGGTTTTTGGGCATGATTGGTTACTACCGCCGCCGCTTTATAAAGGGCTATTCTACTGTGCTGGCTCCTCTGACGGACCTATTGGCCAAAGATAGAAAGTTTAAGTGGGCGCCTGAGTGTGAGAGGGCTTTTTTGCTAGTAAAACACCTGTTGTGTACTCACCCAATCCTCAGGGCCCCGGACTTTAGCCGACCATTCCAGCTGGCAACTGATGCCAGTGGTGTGGGGGCTGGTGCCGTTCTGATGCAATCAGACGAAGATGGGCTGGAGCACCCAGTCAGTTTCTTCTCAAAAAAGTTCAACTCGGCGCAGAAGAACTATTCAGTAGTTGAGAAGGAACTGCTGGCGATTGTGCTAGCGCTCAGGCACTTTGAGGTGTATGTTCCAGCCTATGGACCAGTTGTGGTGATCTACACCGACCATCACCCCCTCAAGTTCCTGAATCAATTCCATAACCGGAATATGAGGCTGACCAGGTGGTCATTAATGTTGCAGGAATACAACCTAGACATACGCCATATTGCCGGTTCTGAGAATGTGATTGCAGATTGCTTATCGAGGTTGGAAGACCCGGGGTAGATCATCACAAGGGTAGCCTCCTACTTTGGTTTGATTAGTATGTTTACGTCTGGTGCTTGTTGGCTCGCGTGGGTAGCCCAGCGTATAGGGTCGTAAAGTAGGAGTTGCTGTGTTGGTATAGAAGAAAAAACTAGGCTGCCCCTGTAGTGCAGCCGCCATAAACATATTAAAAATATAAAAATCCTATAAAAACTTTCTTTGATAGTTAAATTTTGTTTAAGTATGTTATAGCAGAAATTCTGAGTTGTACTCCTCTCAGAAGGCTGGGCTAGTGAAGCTCGCTCTTATGAGCATAACTATGTAATTTAATCTATTGTGTTGGGAGGGGTTGTTCATTTTTATAATGTGTTATTTTGAAGAGAACTGTGCTTTACATTTCATTGTCGCTGGGTGACTAGGAGTGGCGAATTTTGTATGGGTTCTGCCTGTCAGATTTAGAGCTCATAGTTGGAGCCTCTTAAAAATCTTGGGTGGGGTGTGACGCTCACCGCTTCCCCCAGAACCGCATGGCTTACTCGCTAGGACTCGCCAGGGCAGAGAATGTAGCTACAGTCTACCTATTATTGTGTACTTTCCTTCTCGAGAAAGCTTGTGTTGCAGACAGTTCAGAACTGTTCTTTGTTTTCGTCTGTCACAATCCTTTCTATTTTATTTAGTCAATTGAAAGTATTGTGTTAAGTAGTTGAATGGTGGGAAGGCGAGCGGGAGAGAGAGAGAGAGAGACCAGGTGGTGTGACTTGGTGGTGAGTGTGGCGCGTGGCTGGCCCCCTTACATAGGCCTCGCGGGATTCGTTGCCTCCTGCCTAACACGGCCTACTAGGCGGCTGCTTACTGGGCGACTGTCGCGCGCCCTCGTGCCATTCCTGCGAACTGGGACTCCACCCATGCAGTCCCTGGAAATATCCTGGTCAGATCCGTCCCAGACAGCATACTCTAAGCATCTCCCTTGAACTGTTCCACACTCTTGTCTTAGAATCTTTCTCTTCTACTGCCTCTATCATTTCCACTACTTCCTCACCTTTTATTAATATCAATCCCCCTCTGGTTCCCTGCATCCACACCTTGAATTGGTGGCCAGACTGTATTATATGCTGGATCTCACATTTTTTATGTACTAGGCTAAGGTTGAAGATAGTCATTGTCTTTTTGGGAGATTGTATTGCTCGGACTGTCTCCATCAATCACTAATGTTTCTACAGGGTTAAATAATGCTAGACTAGGGATCAGGTACCTTGCTGTTGGTGTTTTCACTGTGTGTAGGCTACTTTTGAGCTGCACGACACTACGGATTCTGTGGGTTACCTGGGTGGATCTTTTGTCTGTGTACCTTGGAGTTTAGACTGTGTAGTGCGTGAGGGCTGCTTGCCTAATCCACCCAACACTGTTCTAACTCTATTTGCTTTTACTTTTGAGGGTCGCCAGGAGGATACTCGATACTTGTGATCGAGAATCCTCAAGAGAGCACCCCTTCATAGTAACGTAATCAGGCCGCACAGACCCAAGGTCCACACTAGGCTAGGAGCTGCCTTGCTCCACCAGAATTCTGTACCTTTGCGCATCCCAGCTAGACTTTATTAACCCGGGTAGACATTAGCTGGATTAGATCATATACTCTTTTATGCATACCCATTATTTCTACACAAGCATTTTGAGGTCTAGGTTGCTCTAGAAAGACACAACCAGCATTGACCGGTTTTGTTAATAGGAGTACTACTCTTTCGTGGCGAGCATTATTACTGTTGCACCGCTTATAATATTCTTGTGTCCAATAACATTATAGGTCCAGCCTTTTTGTATATTTAGCCTACACGTGCATTGTCCTGCCTCCTGCTATTTTGTGGTTCCATTTCCGATACGTTCTTCTTAGTAGCATCCGACATTATTCAGAAGATTCCTTGTTCGGTGCTTGAGGACTTTACAACACTTTCTTTCATAAAGGAGTGACAGATATTATTGATTAAAGTAACGTTAAGTAAACCTTCTTCTTGTTTGCATTAGATCACTCTTGTGATTTAATTAAGTTAACTATCTTTTCCTTGTGTACCATAACTAAGCAACCATATGTTATAGGTAATAGGCTGTTTCAGAGAACATCAGCCTATAGTAGAAGCACATAGATACTGAGAGTTAAGATACCCCGCTATCGCAGATATAACTCTGGAGGGTATATGTGTTCTTTGTTCGACGGGATTATATATCAGGGGTTGGATCTAGCGTTTCCGTTGTTGCATTTATGCCAGTCTAGTCCGATGTATAAGAGCCACTGATTTATACGAGACCCGATCGTAACACAGTGAGTGGACGGGAGTTAATGGGACGAAAGGCTTTCTTATCTACTTTGTCTAGAAACGCTGTGTGAGGAGATCCTCCCAACGCATGCGAACAAGGTTCAATATATAGAGACACTGTGCCCCTGTACAGAGAAAGGTTATGTGCAGGGGTAAAGAACCACCTGAGGTGGTTGAGCACACCCAGCTCCAGGGAAGCTGTTTTAGCAAGAGTGTTAATATGGTCTTTCTAAGAGAGATCAGAAGAAAAAGACACACCAAGAATATTAAAAAAAGATGAAAGGTTAATGTGTATGTTGTTGAAGATAAGTGATATTCTTGTGGAAGTTTGTGACGAGTAGACTATGGAGAAATTGAGTTTTGGAAGCACTGAAAGCAACAAGGTTTACTCTGCCCCAATCAGAGAAAATAGAAAGATCAGAAAATAGGTGTGCTATGGCCTCATCACATGAGTTTTGGAGTAATTGCTGCGAGTGATGTTGTAGAAGGCTAGTTGAATAGTGTAATGTAAAGTCTTCAGTATATTAGTGAATGGTGCTGGAGATTCAGTTGAGAAGGTCGTTAATGAATATATGAAAGATAACTGAAAATAGGAGAAAACCCTGAGGAACGCCGGTGTTGATAGGTTGATGAAGTGAACGGTGGCCGCCCACAACATCATATATGGAACAGCCAAAAAAAAAAAGAGAGAAAAGGCACAGATGGAGAGATAGAAACTGAATGAGGGTAGTTTAGACATTAAAGATTTGTGCTAGATTCTATTGAAGGCCTTCAATATGGCTAGCGAAATAAAAATGGACTCGCCGAAGTCTGGAAAGGAGTTAATAGAATACGAAGGAAGATTACCAGTACAGCAATTCCTAAGGAAGCAATACTAGCGATCTGAGAAAAGATTATGTGAAGAGAAAATACTGATTAAGACATTTTGAAGTAAGAATAGTTTCAATAACTTTGGATATGCAAGAAATGAAAGCACTTGGATGACAGTTGGAGGGTTAAGAGCGGTCACCCTTCTTTAGGACAGGATGAATGAGAGCAAACTTCCACCAAGAAGGGAAGACGTTAGAGGAAAGACAGAGATGGAAGAGTTTGCCTAGGAAGGGAGTCAGCATGGAAACACACTGTTTTAGTGCAACAGGAGGAACACCATCCAGTCCAGACGCCTTAATATTAAGCCCAGAGAGGGTAGAAAGTACATCTTTAGAAGATGGACAAGGAGAGGGAAAGATGAAGAAGAAAATTTGTTGGAGAGGTTTTTGGTTAAATGCCAGAAAGCTTTGGAAGAGCTAGAGTTGGATAGTTCAGTGCATTTATTATTGATGAAAGAGAGCTTGGCGAATCAAATAACAGATTTGGCTTGATTCCGGGCAGAAACATAATAAGAATGATATTCTTGAGTTTGAAGGCATCGGTACCGTTTGAATGTTTCCTCCTTATTGCGGACGGCAGTAGAACAAGCGTGATAAAACAAAGATTTTGTTTTGTTGAATGGATGACTTACAATACTGAGAGGGACAAACAATTCATTAGGAGAACTTTGTCTGATTGCTTTCCATATATAAAGCTTAACCCCACTTAACCCCTTCACTATACGAGCATGTTCAAGTTAGTTTGGCTATCAATAGACTATCATAATCAGCTTGGGAAGGACATGTAGGATTAAAAAGGGTATCAAATATCTCGAATAACCCTTTGACTATCATACATTCTTTCACAGCTGGTTAAAATCGTCCAACATTCACATGATAATAATGAAGAAGTGCGTCATTATATACCAAGCTAATATATATATTATACTGCATTTAACTCCTTGCGACATATATGACGCGATCGCGTCATATGAATCTATCTATTCTATCTATATACTCAGGCCCAATCCCCATTTTGGGGGTAGCCGACTCAAGACAGAGCAAGAACAGGGAAAACACAAAAACAACATAAAACAAAAAATAAACACAGATAAAAAACACAAACTCACACACATCCAGGCCACCCAGGAGAAGACCCAGAGACCAGGGTTACCAAGGTCGCTCCAGCACTCCCCCGGCCCCTGACCACCCGGAGAGGTTCCGATCTCGGCAGGCAGACATGCAGCGGAGCCAAAGCCACAAGCCCTCCCACCACACTTCCAGGCACACCCTTCATATTAATCGTCCCCCCGGGCCAGGTGCCTGATGGACTATTATCTAGTCGAACTTGCGCCCGACCCCTTACTCCAAATGACCACGTGCTCACTCAACTATTCACAAGCATTCTCCATTCACTCCTGTCCACCACCACTTCCCCTGCCTGATCTATAGTCATTCCTCTATCATCCAAAGCCTTTCTTACACAGTCTCTCCATCTCAATGGGGGTCTTCCTGCCCTTCTATCTCCCCTTGTACCTGACTCACATATTCTCTTTGTAAGCCTTTCATCTCCCATTCGTTCAAAATGACCATACCAGCTCAGCACCCTCCTGTTCACTCTGGCTGACAAATGTTCCTGCTGCCCCACTCTCCTATGTATCTCTTCATTCCTCAATCTGTCTCTACGAGTAACTCCACACATACTCCTCAAGCAGCTCATCTCCATCACATCCAGCCCTCTTTTCTCCTTTTTCTTCAGAGCCCATGTCTCAGCCCCATACATCACTGTTGGCACAACAATTCCTTGATACAGTGCACTTTTTACTTTCACTCCGAGATTTCTCGTCTTCCACATACTTCCCATTGCTCCGAAAACCTTCCTTCCTTCACACACTCTCTGTTTTACCTCCACTTCCATACCTCCACTCCTGCTTATCGTTCCTCCTAGATATTTAAAACACTCTACTTGTTCCAATATTTCCCCATCCAGCCTCACATCTAGATTCACCCTATGCTCTCCCCTATTACACACCATTACTTTACTTTTATTGACATTCACCTTCAGTTTCCTCATTCTACAAACCACACCAAACTCTTTGACTACCCGCTGCAGTTTCTCATCAGAATCCGCCACCAATGCTGTGTCATCAGCGAACAGCAACTGATTCAACTCCCAATCTCTACCATTCTTTCCTACTAAACCCAATCCTCTTCCCATAGTTCTCCTTTTCACCTCCCTCACCACACCATCCATAAACATATTAAACAGCCATGGTGACATTACACAACCCTGTCGCAAACCTACCTTTACCTCAAACCATTCACTCAACTCACCATTTCCTACTCTCACACATGCTCTGCTCCCTTCATAAAAACTCTTAACTGCTTCTAACAAATTTCCTCCTATTTCATAAATCCTTAACACCTTCCACATTGCTTCACGGTCCACACGATCATATGCTTTTTCCAAGTCCATAAAAGCCCAAAATATCTCCTTATGCTTCTCTAAATACTTCTCGCATAACTGTCTTACTGCAAACATCTGATCCACGCACCCTCTTCCCCTCCTAAAACCAATGAATAAGTCCACCAAAAACTCATATGACGCGATCGCGTCATATGGACTTATCTCTATACCTCTCCAATAAGTTTATGACGCGATTTTGCGTCATATGAGCTCAGTAAGTCCGATAAGTTACCATACGATAAAACCGTTGGTGGCAACCTCAGCCTCCTGCGATAATTCTAACGGCCGCAGTGTTGTTGTGAGTGTAGTGCGAGGCAGTGGCAATGATCCTGGGGCTCCCGCCTCCTCGGACTTACTGGAACATAATATGTCTGAGGGAGTTAATATGTAAATATAATCTTCGATAAAAACAAATGCATAATCACGGAAGAAGCAGCTAATGTATTTCGTGAATGTTTAACCCCTTCTGAACCGGCGGCGTGTTTCTAATTTGTTTTCAGCTACACTTAGACGATTTGATGTTGCTTAGGTAGAATATGTGGTGACTAAAAGGATGAACTGAGAGAGTAAGTACCCTCTAATGAGTAGACCTCCTTCCTAACCTGATTAAAATCGTCTAATAGTTGCCAAAATATAATTAAAAGGATGTCACTGGTACTGAATGGGTTGAATATAGCAAAATTATCAATATTCAGTAGGACTGTTGACGCTTTTTTCTTTTTTGTGTTGCACACGAATAGAGTTGAAGGCATGTACTGTAAATCATTTTTGAATAAATGTTTGCTACAGTCAACTCCCCCCCCCCCTCCCTTTGACTTTGATCTTTTATCTTTGTTGTTGCGTCAGTATGAGTACAAGTGTTTGTCTTTGTCCGTATGAGTACAAGTGTTTGTCTTTGTCAGTATGAGTACAAGTGTTTGTCTTTGTCCGTATGAGTACAAGTGTTTGTCTTTGTCCGTATGAGTACAAGTGTTTGTGTTTGTCCGTATGAGTACAAGTGTTTGTCTTTGTCCGTATGATTACAAGTGTTTGTCTTTGTCCGTATGATTACAAGTGTTTTTCTTTGTCCGTATGAGTACAAGTGTTTGTCTTTGTCCGTATGAGTACAAGTGTTTGTCTTTGTCCGTATGATTACAAGTGTTTGTCTTTGTCCGTATGATTACAAGTGTTTGTCTTTGTCCGTATGAGTACAAGTGTTTGTCTTTGTCCGTATGATTAGAAGTGTTTGTCTTTGTCCGTATGAGTACAAGTGTTTGTCTTTGTCCGTATGATTACAAGTGTTTGTCTTTGTCCGTATGATTACAAGTGTTTGTCTTTGTCCGTATGATTACAAGTGTTTGTCTTTGTCCGTATGAGTACAAGTGTTTGTCTTTGTCCATATGAGTACAAGTGTTTGTCTTTGTCCGTATGATTACAAGTGTTTGTCCTTGTCCGTATGATTACAAGTGTTTGTCTTTGTCCGTATGAGTACAAGTGTTTGTCTTTGTCCGTATGAGTACAAGTGTTTGTCTTTGTCCGTATGATTACAAGTGTTTGTCTTTGTCCGTATGAGTACAAGTGTTTGTCTTTGTCCGTATGAGTACAAGTGTTTGTCTTTGTCTGTATGAGTACAAGTGTTTGTCTTTGTCCGTATGAGTACAAGTGTTTGTCTTTGTCCGTATGAGTACAAGTGTTTGTCTTTGTCCGTATGAGTACAAGTGTTTGATTCTGTCCATATGCGTACAAGTGTTTGTGTTTGTCCGTATGAGTACAAGTGTTTGTTTTTGTCCGTATGAGTACACGTGTTTGATTTTGTCCGTATGAGTACAAGTGTTTGTATTGTCCATATGAGAACAAGTGTTTGTTTTTGCCCGTATGAGTACAAGTTTTTGTTTTTGTCCATATGAGTACAAGTGTTTGTCTTTGTCCGTATGAGTACAAGTCTTTGTCTTTGTCCGTATGAGTACAAGTGTTTGATTTTGTCCGTATGGGTACAAGTGTTTGTATTTGTCCGTATGAGTACAAGTGTTTGTTTTTGTCCGTATGAGTACACGTGTTTGATTTTGTCCGTATGAGTACAAGTGTTTGTATTGTCCGTATGAGTACAAGTGTTTGTTTTTGTCCGTATGAGTACACGTGTTTGATTTTGTCCGTATGAGTACAAGTGTTTGTTTTTGTCCGTATTAGTACAAGTGTTTGTTTTTGTCCATATGAGTACAAGTTTTTGTTTTTGTCCGTATGAGTACAAGTGTTTGTTTTTGTCCGTATGAGTACAAGTGTTTGTTTTTGTCCGTATGAGCACACGTGTTTGATTTTGTCTGTATGAGTACAAGTGTTTGTTTTTGTCCGTATTAGAACAAGTGTTTGTTTTTGTCCGTATGAGTACAAGTGTTTGTTTGTGTCCGTATGAGTACAAGTGTTTGTTTTTGTCCATGTGAGTACAAGTGTTTTTGTTTGTCCTTAGGAGTACAAGTGTTTGTGTTTGTCCGTATGAGTACAAGTGTTTGTTTTTGTCCTTATGAGTACACGTGTCTGTTTTTGTCATTATGAGTACAAGTGTTTGTGTTTGTCCTTGTGAGTACACATGTATGTTTTTGTCAGTGTGAATTCATGGTTTCTTTTTGACAGTATGAGTTCAAGTGTTTGCTATTGTTAGTATGAGTACAAGTGTTTTTTGTTGTATTAGTATGAGTACAAGTGTTTCTTTAGGTCAGTATGAGTTCAAGTGTTTGGTTGTGTTAGTGTGAGTACAAGTGCTTGTTTTTGTTAGTATGAGTACAAGTGTTTGTTTTTGTCCGTATGAGTACAAGTGTTTGTTTTTGTTAGTATGAGTACAAGTGTTTGTTGTTGTTAGTATGAGTGCAAGTGTTTGTTTTTGTTAGTATGATTACAAGTGTTTGTTTTTGTTAGTATGAGTACAAGTGTTGAGCGGTACTTGAAACGTAAACAGAATGGATAAAAACACCATCCGAGGAAGAACACTTTGTTGACAATGTTTCGCAGATAACTTCATCAGAGTTAGTGACCTGACGAAGCAATCTGCAAAACGTTGTCAATAAAGTGCTCTTCCTCAGATTGTGTTTTTATCCATGAGTACAAGTGTTTGTTTTTGTCCTTGTGAGTACAAGTGTTTGTTTTTGTTAAAATGAGTTTAAGAGTTTGTTTTTGTCAGTATGAGTTCAAATGTGTGTTTTTGTCAGTATGAGTACAACTATTTGGTTAATCAGTATGAGAACAAATGTTTGTTTTTGTCAGTACAAGTACAAGTGTTTGTTTTTGCCAGTATGAGTACAGGTATTTGTTTTTGTCAGTATGAGTACATACTTCTTCCCTTAGGGCGAGTGCAATTCACTCGCCTTCCAACATAATCCCACTCCTATTCTGTTCAGCCCTCTAATCCAAGAAATAGTAAATGTTCTGTCTTTCTTCTACTCAACAAGTGAACTCTGCATCTCTCTCCCTCAATCGATCTTTCCTTCTCCCTATGATTTAGACTGCTTTAAACTTCGTGGGTCCAGGCAATTTGACCCCAACGTCCCTTGAATTTGGCTCTCTGTCACTCCTTTGGCTTTGGGGGGAGACACTCGTTACAGGCAGCCTGACGTTTGTTTCCTTTATATACAGACACAAATAGTGTTCGCCAGTATTAGTACGAGTATTTGTTTTTGTCCGTGTTGCTTTTTCACTGTATTTATGTTGTTTGCTTACTCTTCTTCTCTCTTCCTGATTCTATCTTTGCTCATTAATATTAATTATGTTATACTACCCTTTGTTATTTCCTGGTTATTTGTTTTAGCCTTCTTTTATGTTTGTTTAGTTTTCTATTTACATCCGTTCAAAGATTCCTCCCATTTTAACAATAATGTCAATCCCTTACTGTTCCTAGTCTTCGTTTTTTTTTTTTTTTTTTTTTTTTTTTTTTAAGAGACAATGAACGGAGGAAGGAAAAACACATATAACACAAAAAGGTCCATGTGCCTAAAGGCATCCTCCATTCATAAAATGTTTGTAACAACTGGATTTAAACATTTGTAGATTGTAAGTTTGTGGAAAGCAATTCGAGGGAAGTGAATTCCAAAAGAGTAGTAGCTCTGGGGATAAATGAATTCTGATAAGCAGAAGTTCTGCATTGTGGAGGAGAAAGTGTAAATTCATGGGAGCTCTCAGCTGCCCTAGTTCTACGGGGAAAGATGTGGAGAGGCGGCACAATTGAAGCAAGTTCCTCGGAACAATTGCTGTGAAAATATCTGTAGAATAATGCAAGGGATGCAACGTTTCTTCGTATGGATAATGTAGGAAGGTCCTGTGTGATTGCAGGGTTATTGATTAATCTAATAGCTTTATTTTGAATTTTGTCCAACTGCCTCAATGCAACCACTCCACTTCCACCCCACAAAGGTGAACAGTAATCCATCTGAGAACGCACATGACTTTTATATATCACGGCCAACTGCTCGTCAGTGAAGAATTCTCGAACTCTGTACAGGAGTCCCAGTTTTTTAGAGGCATTCTTAGCAATGCTTCTAACATAATGTGTCCAGCTCAAGTTAGTAGTTAATGTTACACCGAGAATGTCAATACTAGGGGAAGTGGGAATATTTACATCATTAAAAAATATATGGGAGTCAGTGAGATTCTGTCGGTTAGAAAATTGAATGTACTTGGTTTTCTGTGCATTAAAGGAAACTAGATTCTTTTGTCCCCATCCATTAATTCTAGAAAGGTCCTGGTTCAGAGAAATTGCAGTGTTTATTTTTGAATTTATAAGATCGGGTTGGGTGAAAGAATTGGTAAATGTGAAGGAACTGTGGAGTGTTGAGTCATCTGCGTAGGAATGTATTTGATTATGAGTGGTAGATATGAGATCATTGATATGAATGAGGAACAGAATTGGGGCCAAAACTGATCCCTGGGGAACACCAGCATTTATTGAGTGAAATTGAGAATAAAGGCCATCTACCATTACACATATTTTTCTGTTATGAAGATAAGAAGAAATTAGTGGAACTAATGATGCAAGGCCGTAGTGTGACATCTTCGACAATAAGGATTGATGCCAGACTCTATCAAATGCCTTTGATATATCCAGTGCTATTGTATGTGTTTCACCATGTTGGTCTGTAGCTTGTAGTTTGCTGTTCTTCCTCTCTTCAATCCTGCAATATTATTTCACTTAATCCTTACACTTCAATAACAAAACATTCTACATATTTTCACCTGCATATATGTTTTATGGAAAAATATTGTCCTAAATGTTTAATTTATCCCGGTGCGATTTGCGAGCTAATTAATACAATAATTTACAAATCTCCATAAGAGCGCTCATTCATAAAACAATAAGCGCACTAATTTGATTGCATAAACGAATATGGAAGAATAATAATATTATAATAATTAAAAACTAAAGCCATAATCATCAGGATCTTTTGTTTATGTGTTTCATTTTATTGTATTTATGATTTATATATTTATTTATTTATTCATTTATATATGTTCACTGTTTTATTAATATTATTAGTATTTTTATAATAACAATAATAATTATTATTATTTTATTTTATTTTATTTTTATTTTTATTTTTGGGGGGGGCAAAAATTATATGTACATCATCAGCATGGTTACTTAAATTGTATATTAAGATTGTATAGGTAACTAAATGTATGTGTTTAAACAGACTGTGTATATATGTAGGGAAACATAACGACAATAATACACATTTTAATATTCTTATACTATACGTATGAATAAATTGTGTAAGTTAAAAATAGATATTGATGGATATGTGATGAATATATATACAGGGTGTTTCAGTTGACGTTTTCATAAATGACAGGACGTAATGGTCGGGCAACAATAAGACTATTATATTTGATGACGTTTGGGGTGAGTATTTATAATTACGGAGATATTACAAATCAAAAGTTATCGATAGATAAAAAAAAAAAAAAATGCAGTCTAAAGGGTAAAAACTAATATTTCAAAGCTAGCGCAGGGCAGAAAAGCTTTGTTTACACGTGGATAACAGGGTTAGAAAAGTGTTTCGGAATCTGGATAATATATATATTTTCACAACCTTCAGTATTTTGGTTTGAGGACGCTTCTGGGTAAGCTATACTGTATATCATGGCAACTATTAGACTATTCTATTTAGCTTAGGAAGGACGTCTACCCATAAAAAGGCTACCGACTATCTCAATGATTTATCCTTTTAACTACCATATATCCTTCCTAGGCTTCATAAACCTGTCTAGATGTAACTGAAATATAATATAAACAACTTCACCGGTACATGAAGGGTTAACCCTTTCTGTGCCAGCGACGTATGTTATATTGTATTCTACCTCTATTTAAACAATTTCATGCAGCTTAGAGAGGATCTGTGGTCGGTAAAAGGGTTGATTGAGATAGTTCGAAGCCTTAAAATTGCTCGTGATTCTTACTAAACTGAATAAAATTGATTAGTAGAAGCCAGAATAAAATGAAAAGGATGTCGACGGTACAGAAGGGGTTAAGGGGAAATGGGCCGTTATTCTGGTCCACCGTCTTCCTCATGTTTAGCCCCATTAGTTTTTAGATTATTAGACGTTCGAACCATTATTTTGGCGATTTTACGACCTTTAGTCACATTGCTTTTTTCAATATTAAAACTGTTCGTGTCATTTAGGTGTTATTTGTTTCCTGGCGAGCGATAGCAAGCCTGTATTTGAAGAGAAACCGGCCTTCGGCCGGGTAATTATTCTATCAAAAAATGTAAAAATGTATCTTAAGGAGGGTCTTGCCCGAGTGCTTGAAGGAGGTCTACGGAGGAAACTAATAAAATAATAAAAAAAAAAATATATATATATATAAATGAACAAATCAATACAGCCATCCCCCCTTAAGTAACTAGATAAACATACAGCATATAGCCGTACGGGAATATTATTATGTGCCTTGGGTATTACTGGAGCTTCGTTAGAGAGCTGCTTAGTGGGCTTTAAGGGGGGGTGGGCGTGTTTATTTGATTATTTGTTTAACTTATTATTTTAGCTTCCTCCCTAAACTTCCATCAAGCCTTAACAAAACAGCCACATGATATATGTGTACATTTTGGCCGGGTCCTCTTAAATTTCAGGCTGGCTATCGCTCATGAGATTTTAATTACAAACAGTGTAACAGGACCAATGCTTGAACCTGCAGACAAGCCCGACACAAGAGGCTAATTTGGTAAGTCAGCTTGGGCTCGTTAATTGTTGGCAGTGGTAGGAGAGTTACGGTAAGTACAACAACATGGCCAGCTAATGAGAGGTGGAAGATAGGAACAGTATAATAGTTAAGGTAAGAGGATGATATACTACCACTACTAATAATAATACTACCACTATTACTACTACTACTACTCTTCATTTTTGTCTATGTGTGTGAGGGAGACAACAGTGTGCTCCCCCAGAGTTGAAAGAGTGATAGGGCCAAAATAAAGGAACGTTCGAGCCAAATTGCCCAGACACACGGAGTTTGAAGCAATTTAGGTCATAGGAAGAGGGAAAAACTGATTCTGGGAGAGAGTTCCAGAGCTCAGCTGTTGAATAGAAGAAAGACTGAGAATAACGTAGCACTCTTGGGTTGGAGAGTTTCATAGAGTAGGGGTGGGATGGTTTTGCAAAACGGGTGCTATGTGCTCTACGAAGAGGGGTTGGTATACACCGAGAGATTTCTGAGGAACATTGATTATTGTAATAGCGATACAATAGTGAGAGAGATGCAACATTGCTGCGTAGGGGTAAAGAATCCCTGGAGGCGGTTGAGCACACCCAGCTTCTGGGAAGCTGCTTTTCAAGAGAGATCAAAAGAAAAAGAGACACCCAGAATATTAAGAGGAGAAGTGTTATTTTGTATGTTGTTGAAAAGTAGGTCATAGTTTTCTGGCAGGGGGCGACAAGTAGACTGATGGAAAAATTGAGTTTTGGAAGCATTGAAAGTAACAAGGTTTTCTATCTATCTATTGCTGGATGCCATGATCCCCGAAGGGGTGGCTACTAACGAAACGGCCCCATGCACCTCAGTCCCCAGTCAGTCGGAGCCCCTCCTCCCATCCAGCACCTCCTTCGCTCATAAACTTCTTCACTCCATCCTTCCACCTCTCACTCGGTTTACCTCTCCCTCTCTGTCCTTCCACCTCTCTGTCCAACCACATACCTAAAAGCAGTACAAGACTGCATACCATCAAAAATACGGCGTACAGGCCATAATGAATAAAATGCTGATCCGTCAGGAACCACAAATTTGGATAAAGCCCCATGAACAAGACCCAAATTCAAAACCGCCAGGGATAACGACCGAGATCCGAGGACAGCCATGAATGTAAGTGTAGATCCGACCAGAACCAACAATTTGATTAAAGAGCGTTCTGTGAGTTCCAAAACCGTAACTTTAAAGGTTTTCTATGCAAACGCTCGTAGCATACGCAATACATCTTCAGATTTAGAGGAACTACTGTAGTGTTTACAGAAAATGATGATGTGATTGCATAACAGAATCTTGGCTTAATACAGAAGACAGAGGTTTTTTGTTTGAGAAAAGCCGAATAAATAGAGGTGGCGTTTTAGTTTATATCAAAGAAAGTCTTAACCCGACCCTCTTGTCAAAACCTCAAATTATGAACGTCAACACATCCTTTGTGGTAATAAAGAATAATAAAGGTACAAAAATAATACTTGCATTAATATACAGACCTCCAGCTCAATCGCAAACTGACTGAGAAATTTACGAACAAAGTGCAGATGTAAGTAACTCACAAGATATCGTACATTTTGGCGACTTTAATTTACCTGTGACCCAAGTGGGGCGATACTCTTACTTCACACTCCGGACATGACTTGTATGCGAACTTGCAAGAGAGTTCTCTCTATCAATTTATTCAATCGCCGACCCGTGGTAATAACGTTTTTGACCTTGTACTTGCAACAAGATAGAATTAATAGAGAAAGTCCCTAATTTCAAGAAAGCAAACTTTCATAAACTTAGAGCTATGTTTAAAGAAACTGACTGGACCTTGCTAATTAACAATAACGACATAAATAAATCTTGGGAATTATTCGTAACCACTTACCTAAAAGCATTGCAAGACTGCATACCATCGAAAAACTGCATACAGGCCATAATGATAAGCCCAAATGGTGGAATAAAGAGACTTCAGACTGTCTGCTTGCTAAAAAGTTTGCTAATGATTGATTAAAATCCTCACAGAAAGACGAGGAACGGGTGAAATTTGTAGAACTACGACGTAAAGCCTAAAAGTTAATTAAGCAAAGTAAAAAGACCTTGGAGTTACATGTTGCGAATCAAAGTAAAACAAACACGAAAGAATTCTATAGTTATATCAGAAATGAAAAAGTAGTTACTTCACCTGTTGGACCGTTAGTCGATGAAAATGGAGAATACACCAAAGACGAAGTACAAATGATACCTTTTTTGCATCAGTTTTTACAACAGAAGACCTCAGTGATATCCCTACAGCATCACCGATTCAGATTGTTAATTCTGAAGTTCTAAACAATATCACCATTACAGAGAGAGAAGTATTGAATTGTTTAGATAAACTTAAGGTAAATAAAATGCCCGGGCCTGCTACAATCTCACCTAGAGTTCTAAAGGAAACTAAGGATGAGCTCTCCAAACCACTGACATTGCTATTCAATAAATCCTCTGCAATCTGCAATCTATGCCTGATCAGTGGAAGCTAGCCAACTTAACACCGATATTCAAAATAGGCAGCAAATCCCTACCCAGTAACTATCGTCCAATTAGCTTAACCTCAGGCGTATGTAAAATGCTAGAAACACTCATAAGAGACAGACTCGTAAATCACTTAGAGGAAAATAACATACTTAAATATACTCAACACGGCTTTCGTAACAAATGCTCCTGCTTAACAAAGCTCTTAGACTTCTTTCACGATATCCTCAACCTCTATGATGAGAGTAAAGCTGTAGATATTATATACCTTGATTTTCAAAAAGGATTTTGACAAAGTTCCCCACAAACGTTTACTGCTAAAACTAAAAGGGCATGGAATACAAGAAATGGATAGAAAATTGGCTCAGCAACAGAAAGCAATTAGTAGTCATAAACGGTAAGGCATCTAAATGGACCAATGTAAGTAGCGGGGTACCCCAGGGATCGGTACTAGGACCAATTCGCTTTCTAATTTACATCAACGACATAGACGAGGGTGTCACCTGTATAATCTTAAAGTTTGCTGACGGTACAAAAATTGCAAATAGCGTACTCTCAAAAGAACAAGTTGACGATATGCAACACAATCTAGATAAGTTGTCATTTTGGGCCCAAATTTGGCAAATGAGTTTCAATGCGGATAAATGTAAAGTACTACATATCGGATACCAAAATGAGAAAGCAAACTATTCGATGAATGGCACTCCGCTTAAGAGTGTAGGCAGAGAAACCGATCTGGGAGTAACAATATCGAGTAACCTAAAACCGAGTTAACAATGTTCAGAAGTTGTTAAGAAGGGAAACAAAATAATTGGCTTTATAGGCAGGTCATTTGAGCATAAATCCAAAGAAGTTATCCTAACTCTTTACAATTCCTTGGTCCGCCCTCTTCTGGAATACTGCGTTCAATCCTGGTGCCCTTATTACCAAAAAGATATAGACAAGCTAGAACGAGTTCAACGTAGAGTTACCAAAATGATACCTAGCCTAATGAACAAACCATATGAGGAGTGTCTTAGAGAAGTAAATATATTTCCTTTAACCTAACTCAGATAACGCAGATTAAGAGGCAACTTAATTTAAGTGTTCAAAATCATCAAATGGATCGACAATATGAACTGTAGTAAGTATTTCACTATCAACCAATCTAATTACACGCGGGGAAATGGTTGCAAAATTATTGGTAAATCTTTTAACTCCTACGAATCTAAGAATTTCTTCTTCAATCGAGTTGTCAACTTGTGGAATGGGCTTCTCCGAGACGTTATAAACTTCAGCACCGTTAATTCTTTTAAACTTCGCCTAGACAAATATCTTGCATCATACCTGCGACTTACTGCGTTTGTAAATGAATAACTTTATTATATTCCTCCCTCAGATTCATCAAGGATTATTGCGTAGTTACTGTATATTACTAAGACGTTACTCTCTTTTCCCCAGATATACGAAAGATCACTTGTGACTGTTTTTTGTTTTTCTATGTGATTGAGGGAGGCAAAAGGCAGAATTGCCTATAGCGAGTGCCTTCCTCATAGTTGAAAGAATGACAGGGCCAAAATCAAGGGACGATCGAGCTAAAATGCCTGGACACACAGAGTTTGAAGCAATTTAAGTCATAGGAAGAGGGAAAGACTGATTCTGGGAGAGAGCTCCAGAGCTCAGCTGTTGAGTAGAAGAAAGTTTGAGAGTAACGTTTCACTCTTGGGTTAGAGAGTTGCACAGAGTAGGGGTGGGATTGAGTTGCAAGACGGGTACCACGTGCCCTACGTAAAGGAGGTGGTATGCACTGGGAAAGCTCTGAGGAACACTGATTATTATAGTAGCGATAGAATAGCGAGAGAGATGCAACATTGCGGCGGAGAGAGAGATTGCAGAGAGTTGGTGAGTGGACGGGAGTTAATGATACGAAAGGCCTTCCTTTCAACTTTGTCTAGGAGAGCGGTGTGAGAGGAACCTCCCCACACATGTGAACAATACTCAATACAAGGATGCACTATGCCCCTGTACAGAGCAAGAAGCTGTGCTGGGGAAAAGAACCCCCTAAGGCGGTTGAGCACACCCAGCTTCTGGGAGGCTGCCTTAGCAAGACTGGTAATATGGTCCTTCCAAATGAGAGCAGAAGAAAAAGAGACACCAAGAATATTGAGATAAGATGAAGGGTTGATTTTTGTATTGTTGAAGAATAAGAGATAGTCCGCTGGGAGATCCTGACGGGTAGATAGATGGAGAAATTGGGTTTTGGAAGCATTACAGGTAACAAGGTTTTCTCTGCCCCAATTGGAGATAGTATTTAGATCAGAATTTAAGAGTTCTATGGCTTCATTACGTTTGTCGTTAAGGGATTGCTGGCTGGTGCGTTCTGAAAAACTAATGGAGTAGTGTAAGGTTGAGTCGTCTGCGTATGAATGAATGGGAATTAAGGTACAGTTAAGGAGATCATTTATCAAAATTAGAAAGAGAATAGGAGATAGGACAGAGCCCTGAGGAACACCAGAGTTTATAGGGTGAGGAAGTGAACAATGACCGTCCACAACCGCGGCTATGGAACGGCCGGAAAGGAAATTAGAGACAAAGGCACAGATGGAGGGATAGAAACCGAAGGAGGGTAGTTTAGAAACTAAACATTTGTGCCAGACTCTATCGAAAGCTTTCGATATGTCTAGTGCACTAGAAAAAGAAAAAGTCTCACTGAAGTCGCGAAAGGAGGATGTTACCAACCCATCTGTCCCCTACTAACTTCCTAATCCTGCCACGGACATTAGTTCCAGGGCAGTAGTTCCCTTTCCAATTTTCCCTTACCCACTCTAAACCAATGTTTGGACACTTGATCCTCAGTGTTTTGGAGGACAAGCAACCTAGAGGGGTCACTAGACCTGTTGTTGTTTGATTTCCTTTGTACTCCTTTGTGCTCGTACACTCTCTTAGTCATTGTCTCGCTTCCCATACGTTCTACATGGTCGAACCATCTCAAGGCACTCCCTTTCCTACTTTCCAGCACATCTACATGCACACCACACCTCTCTGGTACTTCCTCATTCGTCTGTCTATCCCTCCATGTAACTACGCAAACACTTCTCAGGTAACTAATTTCCAACCCCCTCACTCTAGGTTTGAGTCTCTTCACCAACGTCCATGCTTCGTTCCTATAAGTCAATGTCGGGATTACCACACTGTCATGCAAGGACTTCTTTGCTTCCATGCTGGCCACCCTATTTCTTGTTACTTGTTACTGCTTTCAGCAATCCTACAATCCTCTTCACCTTGTTGCACCTTCTCCCGCATTTCTTCATCCATACTCCCATCTTTACTCATCACACTGCCTAGATACTTGCATGAGCTGACACTCACCATAGCCTGATCGTTATATTTCACCTCACACTCTGTGGCTGCACCTCTTTCAAAGACCATAACCTTGCTCTTCCCCGCATTTACCTTCAGATTCCGTTTTTCACACACTGTTCCAAACATATTTACCAGCCCCTACAACTCCCATTCACTATTGCTCATCAGAACTGTATCATCAGCAAACATCAGTACAGGCAACTACCACTCGTTCCCCATCCTTTTCAGAGGTACACCAACATCCACTGTTCTTTCTTGTACTTCTTTCATGACTCCATCCATATATATATTGAACAACCACAGGGACATCACACACCCTTGCTTCAACTCAACATTCATGTCAAAGAACTTGCTATGCTCATTCTCCACAAATACTGATGCCTTTGCAACCTCATACATGCTCTTCACTGCTTTCAGCAACTTGCTGTCTACTCCGTATGTTCTCAGTACTTTACATAAACCTTCTCTATCAACTCTGTCATAGGCATTCTCCAAGTCCATAAGGGCAGCATAAAACTTATGACCCTTCTCCAGATATTTCTCCAAGACACATTTCAGGGCAAAAATCTGTTCTACACATCCTCTTCCCTTCCTAAACTAACCCTGCTCATCACCTATCCATTTCTCTGTTCTTGCTCTCACTCTCTCAATTACTACCCTATTGTACACCTTCCCTACTACGCTTAGAAGGCATATACCCCAGTGGTTACCACTCACTCCTCCTTTCCCCTTTATCCTTATACAGGGGGACTATTATGCTTGTCTTCCCGTCATCAGGTGCACTCCCTTTCTCCCATTCTAGTTTACACATTTTCCATACCCATTCGATCACTATTTCCCCACCATACCTAAGCATTTCCCCACACACTCCATCTATTCCTGATGCTTTCTTCATCTTCAATCTATTCATGGTTTCACACACTTCTTACCTCCTGATCCCCACCTCCTTCTCCTCCACTAATTATCTTCTTCTACCTCCCATACCCCATCCAACTATGTTTGCTAGTGCTTCATTCTTTACATTTAGCAATTCATTGAAGTACTCCCTCCATCTTTCGATTCTCTGTTGTTTCTCGGTTATCACTGGCTCATTCTTATCTTTCACACCCTTATTATTTTCCTTCCTACCCTCCCTAACTTTCTTGACCTGACAAGGGCATCTATGCTCCAATTATATATAGTAGGGAGATCAGAAGATAGGTGTTTCATGGCCTCCTTACGTGAGTTTTGGAGTTCCTGCTGTGAATAATTTTGTGGAAGGCTAGTTGCATAGAGTAATGTACAGTCGTCAGCATATGAGTGACTGGGGCTGAAGGTACAGTTGAGAAGGTCGTTAATGGATAATAGGAAGAGAATTGGAGATAGGACAGAAACCAGAGGAACACCAGAGTTGATAGGTTGAGGAAGTGAACGGTGGCCGTCCAAAACCGCAGCTATGGAACGGCCAGAAAGGAAATTAGAGACAAAGGCATAGATGGAGGGATAGAAACCGTAGGAGGGTAGTTTGGAACTAAAGGATATGTGCCAGACTCTTTCGAAGGCCTTCGATATGTCTAGCGAAACAGAAAAAGTCTCACTGAAGTCTCGAATGGAGGATGACCAAGAGTTAGTAAGATAAGAAAAGATCACCAGTAGTGCGGCCCTTAACCCCTACAGTACCAGAGGGTATTGCTATAAATGTAACCTCCAGTACCAAGCATTATGGCCAAAATGGCTTCAAAGACGAGAGATCGCAACCTCTAACCCCGAAAGCTGGACGAGTACTGAGCCAGTCTGCCAGTGGGACCTTATATACACTCTGAGAAGTGTTGCTAAGGTCTCAAAGCAGTGTTTACAAATCATGGTGCCAGGTATCGCTCTTTACAAGGACCGAATATTACTGACGTACGTCGTACGACGCTGGTACTGACGAGCGACTTTCTTACTGTCGGCCATTGTAAGTCGCTGGTACAATAAGAGTTTAGGAAACCATACTGGCAGTCTGGGAGTAGGTTATGGGAAGATAACTTCTTTAGAAATATTGAGGCAAGAATAGTTTTTAAAACTTTAGAGATGCAAGAAATAAGAGCAATTGAACGATAGTTGGATGGTTGAGAGTAGTCACCCTTCTTTGGGACAGGTTGAATGAGAGCAAATTTCCAGCAAGAAGGGAAGACATTAGAGGAGAGACAGAGACGGAAGAGTTTGCCTAGGCAGGTAGTCAGCACGGAAGCTCAGTTTTTTAGTACAATAAGAAGAACACCGTCCGGTTCGTATGCCTTCTTAGTATTAAGTCCAGAGAGGGTGGAGAGTACATCCTTGGAAGTTATTATGGTGTTAGTCATAAGTAGGAGAGAGGGAGGAATAGCACCGGAATAATCCAAAGTACAATTTTTAGCTAATGTGTTAGCAAAGAGTTCAGCTTTGTCAGAGGAAGAAGTGACGGTGGTGGTGTCAGAGTGGATAAGAGGAGGAAAAGAGGAGGGAAAGACGAAGAAGAAAAGCTGTTCAAGAAATCTTTGGCTAGATGACAGAAGGCTTGGGAAGTGCTAGAGTTGGATAGAATGTTTGGCGAGGCGAAGAACATATTTAGCTTGATTCCAGACAGAAACAAAGGAAGTATGAGATTCATGAGTTTGAAGGCGGCGGTACCGTTTGAATGTTTCCTCCTTATTGCGGACAGTAGTAGAGCAAGCGTGAGTAAACCAAGATTTTTTTGCATTAGACTGAGAGAAAGAAAATGGAGTGTAGGCTTCCATGCCCGAGGGTTTACCTCGGTAATGCGTTCAGCACTCTCCAAGGGTCCCTGGCCAAGGAAGCAAAAGTCATTCCATGGGAAATCAAAGAAGTACTACCGAAGAGTCTACCAGTCGGCAGCGCCAAAATACCACAAGCACCACTGGCTAGAGGGATCGGGTGGCTGTACCAGAGAGATAGGACAGGTGACAGAAATAAGTTTATGGTCGGAGGAGCCCAAAAGAGAGAAAAGATTTACAGTATAATATGCAGAAGAGTTAGAGGTTAGAAATAAGTCAAGAATGTTGGGCCGATCTCCGAAGCGATCCGGGATACGGGTGGGTTGCTGGACTAACTGCTCTAGGTCATTTAGGACAGAAAAGATGTAGGCTTATTCTTCAAGTTGGTCAGTGGAAACAGAGGAGAGCCACTGGCGGTGATGAACGTTGAAATCTCATAAGATGGATATTTCTTAGAAAGGAGAGATAGATTGAATGTGTTGCACTTTAGAAGTTAGATAGTCAAAGAGTTTTAAATAGTCAGTAGAATTAGGGAAGAGAAAAACAGCGCAGAAATATTTAGTTTGTGAGTGACAAGAAAGCTTTTGCCAGAGAGTTGAGAATTCAGGAAGAATCAAAGTTTGGAACACGAGAGAAAGCAAGATTGTTGCGTACATACACGCAACATCCATCTTTGGCTTGAAACTGAGGATATAGATAGTAGGAGGATACAGAAAAGGGTTTGCTACTACCTCTACCACTAAAACTACTTGTTAATTATTGGCAGTGGGAGGAGAGTTACAGTAAGTACAACAAAATGGCCAGCTAATGAGAGGTGGAAGTTTGGAACATTATATTAAGGGGAGATGAGTCGTTTTTCTGATCCCCCTTCTTCCACGTATTTAGCCCCATTATTTTTGTTTTCTTTTTTCTTTTTTTTTCCAAGACGTTCGGCTCAGTAGTTTGGCGATTTCAAGACCTTTCGCCCAATTTCTTTGTCAATATTAAGACTGTTCTTGTCATTTATGTGTCGATTTTTTACTGGCGAGCGACAACGAGCCTGTAATTTAAGAGTAACCGTCCTTTGGCCTTGATATTTTTTCTATCGAAAAATGTACAAATTTATCTTGAAAGGGAGGGAAGGGGTGGGGGGGTCTTGTGGGGTGTTTTTTTATGCTTGATGGAGATCTAGGGAAGAAACTAACAACACATTATAAAGATACATACACATATATAAACACCATATGAGGAGGAGCACTTTATTGACAACGTTTCGCAGATAGCTTCTTCAGGTCACTAACAGTTATTTCACTAAGTTATTTCAACATACATAAACGAACAAATAAATACGCCCATTTCCCCTTAAAGTGTAATCAAGCTAACCTGGCAGACTCTGCCTTTCTGTATGATTATGTGTACAGCCTTAAAACTCAAGACTCTCATTCTTCATATGTTTCTGCCCGGAATCAAGCCAAATCTGTTCTTCGACTTGCCAAACACTTTCATCAATAATAAATGCACTGAACTATCCAACTCTAGCTCTTTCCAAGCTTTCTGGCATCTAGCCAAAAACCTCTCCAACAATTTCTCTTCCTCGTCTTTCCCTCCCATTTCCCACTCTGATGGCACAACCATCACTTCTTCCTCTGACAAAGCTAAACTCTTCGCTCAAACTTTTGCTAGAAACTCCACATTGGATGATTCCGGTGCTATTCCTCCCTCTCCGCCCTCCTCTCTCTTACTTATGCCTAATATCCTAATCTCTTCTAAAGATGTACTTTCTACCCTCTCTGGGCTTAACACAAATAAGGTGTACGGTCCGGACGGTGTTCCTCCTGTTGTTCTCAAAAACTGTGCTTCCGTGCTGACTCCCTGCCTAGGCAAACTCTTTCGTCTCTGTCTATCCTCTAACGTCTTCCCTTCATGCTGGAAGTTTGCTCACATTCAACCTGTCCAAAAGAAGGGTGACCGCTCTCAACCCTCCAACTATCGTCCAATTGCTCTTATCTCTTGTCTTTCTAAAGTTTTTGAAACTATTCTTGCTTCCAAATTTCTTAAGCATTTCTCTTCTCATAATCTGCTCTCAGATCGCCAGTATGGCTTCCTTAAGGGTCGCTCTACTGGTGATCTTCTTTCATATCTTACTAACTCTTGGTCATCCTCCTTTCGGGACTTCGGTGAGACTTTTTCTATTGCACTAGACATATCGAAAGCCTTCGATAGAGTCTGGCATAAATCTTTAATTTCTAAACTACCCTCCTTCGGTTTCTATCCCTCCATCTGTGCCTTTGTCTCTAATTTCCTTTCCGGCCGTTCCATAGCCGCGGTTGTGGACGGCCATTGTTCACTTCCTCACCCTATAAACTCCGGTGTTCCTCAGGGCTCTGTCCTATCTCCTATTCTCTTTCTAATTTTTATAAATGATCTCCTTAACTGTACCTTAATTCCCATCCATTCATACGCAGACGACTCAACCTTGCACTACTCCATTAGTTTTTCAGAACGCCCCAGCCAGCAATCCCTCAACGACAAACGTAATGAAGCCATAGAACTCTTAAATTCTGATCTAAAAACTATTTCCAATTGGGGCAGAGAAAACCTTGTTAACTTTAATGCTTCCAAAACCCAATTTCTCCATCTATCTACCCGTCAGGATCTCCCAGCGGACTATCCCTTATTCTTCAACAATACAAAAATCAACCCTTCATCTTCTCTCAATATTCTTGGTGTCTCTTTTTCTTCTGCTCTCATTTGGAAGGACCATATTACCAGTCTTGCTAAGGCAGCCTCCCAGAAGCTGGGTGTGCTCAACCGCCTTAGGGGGTTCTTTTCCCCTGCACAGCTTCTTGCTCTGTACAGGGGCATAGTGCGCCCTTGTATTGAGTATTGTTCACATGTGTGGGGAGGTTCCTCTCACACCGCTCTCCTAGACAAAGTTGAAAGGAAGGCCTTTCGTATCATTAACTCCCGTCCACTCACCAACTCTCTGCAATCTCTCTCTCTCCGCCGCAATGTTGCATCTCTCTCGCTATTCTATCGCTACTATAATAATCAGTGTTCCTCAGAGCTATCCCAGTGCATACCACCTCCTTTACGTAGGGCACGTGGTACCCGTCTTGCAACTCAATCCCACCCCTGCTCTGTGCAACTCTCCAACCCAAGAGTGAAACGTTACTCTCAAACTTTCTTCTACTCAACAGCTGAGCTCTGGAACTCTCTCCCAGAATCAGTCTTTCCCTCTTCCTATGACTTAAATTGCTTCAAACTCTGTGTGTCCAGGCATTTTGGCTCGAACGTCCCTTGATTTTGGCCCTGTCACTCTTTCAACTATGGGGGAGGCACTCGCTATAGGCAGTTATGCCTTTTGCCTCCCTCAATCACATAGAAAGAAAAAAAAAAAAAAAAACAAAAAAAAACATTATATAATACAGGCAGCGTCACACTACCAGTTTAAGGGGGTCACCGTTTTTTTTTATCTTTCTCTCCTTTTGTTTCTTTCCCTGGCTTGTATCTATTCGGCCCCATGCAGCCAACTGTTTTAAGACGTTTATCCCCATCCAGGTGTTGATTTCTTCCTGGCGAGCGATAATAATAATAATAATAATAATAATAATAATAATAATAATAATAATAGTAATAATAATAATAATAATAATAATAATAATAATAATAATAATAATAATATGTAAATATTTATAGCAATATAATTCCATGAACATATACACGTTGGTATTCTTCTATTAACCCTTCCAAGATCAGAGACGCATTAATGTTCTGCTTTCTGGCTATCATTAGACGATTATATTCAGATTAGGGAGAGTGTATGGAAGTCAGAGTGGTTGTTTCCAGGTGGTTGATCTTTTCTATATATATTGTTGTTCAACAGATGTTTAGTATTCCACTTCAAGTTTAGTTAACCCCTTCTGTACCGGTGACGTCTTATATATTTGATTTCAGCTACATTTAGACGATTTTAAGAGGCTTAGGAAGAACATGTGGTTGCTAAAAGGATTAATAAAGATAGTATGTAGCCTTTTAATTAGTAGTCATCCTTCCTTAGCAGAATGAAATCGTCTAATAGTTGCCAGAATATAATGGAAAGGACGTGACCGCTACAGAATGGGTTAATCAATGTGACAAGCATGTAGAATATAATGGAAAGGACGTGACCGCTACAGAATGGGTTAATCAATGTGACAAGCATGTAGAATATAATGGAAAGGACGTGACCGCTACAGAATGGGTTAATCAATGTGACAAGCATGTAGAATATAATGGATAGGACGTGACCGCTACAGAATGGGTTAATCAATGTGACAAGCATGTAGAATATAATGGAAAGGACGTGACCGCTACAGAATGGGTTAATCAATGTGACAAGCATGTAGAATATAATGGAAAGGACGTGACCGCTACAGAATGGGTAAATCAATGTGACAAGCATGTAGAATATAATGGAAAGGATGTGACCGCTACAGAATGGGTTAATCAATGTGACAAGCATGTAGAATTAAAGGGCTAGTGGCTGTTGGTGTAATAATTAATGTATGAATTGTATTGTTTAGTTTCCTCGCTAGATCTCCAACCTTAGACAAAACACCACCTAGACCCCTCTTTAGGATAAATATATACATTTTTCGGCAGAAAAATGTACCAGCCGAAGGCCGGTTCCACTTAATATTATAGGCTCGGAAAAATTCGACACCTGAATGGCACGAAAGGTCTTAAATTTGACAATGAAATTGGGCAAAAGGTGTTAAAACCGCCAAACTAAAGGAATGAACGTCATACAATCGCAACATTAATGGAGCTAAATACGAGGGAGAGAGGGGGCCAGAAAAACCCGGCCCATCCCCCCTTAAAAGAGTGACTGACCAGTGACCATGTACTGTATTTAGTGGTAATAAAAGTTGTATTTATTTATTGGAAGTGGTTACAGTAAATTCGGTAAGATACAGAAGGAAAGAAATACAGAGAGAGAGAGAGAAGGGGGGTGGGGGAGGTTATAAGAAACGGGAACACATAATTTCCAAACTTGATAATCGAGGCATTATCATAAACAGCAAACCCAACGGCAACGGTGACTTTATTATGTTGCTATTGGACAGGTGGGACACTGATGACTGTGTGTGTTTGTTTGTGTGTGTGTGTGTGTGTGTGTAATATTACTACTAAACGGTGTCTTGATAGTTGCAGCCATTGGCTGAAAATGTACAAAGGAACAGTGTGTTGCTTAACTCTAACTTATATTAACTTACAATATGGACCAAAGCAAGATATTGCACAAGAGCTACCGATATTAAATGTTGATCAGTTAGATATTATGTACTTCGTGTGCCGATGATTTTCAAGTCGAAATAATAGTGGTACATTTAAAAAGTTATCTCCGAGAGCTTGTGAGTTGATTCGCTTGTTAATCCAGGCTAGATATGACACATATCGTATGACTTGGATTACTGTTTGTCGAAGGTGTTTTTTCAAGTGGGTTCACCGTATTTTAGAAAGCTAGTGTTTACACGAGCGCGTTTTTCGGCAGTTTTCGGGAGCAAGTATATTTATCCAATTATTTATCATATAATATATGTATTATTTATTATTGCTTCATTTATATATATATATCTAACCTGAAATGTTTTAAGGCTAATTTCCGTTAGGAGCGGAGACTTTATCGAATGTAGAGTGCCAGTGAAAGTTGACGGAAAAAGAGCTCGAGTGACACTACCTTCCCACTGTGTTGGTGGGTTTGACACTGAATGCGATATATGATAGTCGCATACTCGTGCCTGTTTATGACCTGTCTTACTGTTGGTTGATTAGGTTCACGATATAGGGGATGGGGGTTGCCTGATATCTTGGCGTCCTAGCACGTATAGGGGTACAAAGGAGTACAAAGGAAATCAAGCAACAACAGATCTAGTGACCTCTCTAGGCTGCTTGTCTTCCAAAACACCGAGGATCAAGTGTACAAACAGTGGTTTAGATTGGTTAAGGGAAAACTGGAAAGGGAACTACTGCCCTGGAACTAATGTCCGTGGCAGGATTAGGAAGTTAGTAGGGGACAGATGGTTTAGTAACATAACACAGTTATAAGTGATATTTTGTATTTCAGGGAAAAAGAGAGTAACGTCTTAGTAATATTATATAGTTACAGTATACGCAATAATCCTTGATCGGATGGTGTTCCCCCTGTTGTAGTCAAACACTGTTCTTCCGTGCTGACTCCCTGCCAAGGCAAACTCTTTCAACTCTGCCTATCATCTAATGTTTTTCCTTCATGCTGGAAGTTTGCTCCTATTCAACCTGTCCCAAAGAAGGGTAACCGCTCCCAGCCCTCCAACTATCGTCCAATTGCACTAATGTCTTGCATCTCTAAAGTTTTTAAAACTATTCTTGCCTCAATATTTCTTAAGCATATATCTTCCCATAATCTACTTTCAGATCGCCAGGAAGGTCTCCTTAAGGGCCGCTCTACTGGTGATCTTTTTGCCTATCTTACTAACTCTTGGTCATCCTCCTTCCGGGACTTCGGTGAGACTTTTTTCTATTTCTCTAGACATATCGAAGCCTTCGATAGAGTCTGGCACAAATCTTTAATTTCCAAACTACCCTCCTTCGGTTTCTATCCCTCTATCCGTGCTTGTCTCTAATTTCCTTTCAGACCGCTCCATAGCTGCAGTTGTGGACGGCCATCGTTCACTTCCTCAACTTATTAACTCCGGTGTTTCTCAAGGTTCTGTCCTGTCTCCAATTCTCTTTCTCATATATATCAATAATCTCCTCAACTGTACCTCTAGTTCTATCAACTCGTATGCTGATGACTCTACCTTACACTATTCAACTAGTTTTTCCCACCAACCCAGCATGCAAGCACTCCTAATCAAATATGGCGAGGCCATAGAATGCCTATCTTCTTATCTTTCAATTATATCTGATTGGGTTAGAAAAAATCTTGTTACTTTCAATGCCTCAAAGACCCAGTTTCTCCCTCTATCTTTCCATCAAAACTATCAACTATTCTTCAACAACACACAGCACAACCTTTCATCTTCTCTCTACATTCTAGGTGTTTCTTTTTCATCTGACCTTTCATGGAAAGATCATATTACCACTCTTGCTAAAACTGCTTCCCAAAAGATAGGTGTGCACAACCGTCTCCGTGGGTTCTTCACCCCCGCACAGCTTCTTACTCTGTTTCGAGGCACAGTGCTCCCCTGTATTAAGTATTGTTTGCATGTGTGGAGAGGCTCCACCCATACCGCACTTCTCGAACGAGTAGAATCCAAAGCATTTCGCCTCATCAACTCGCCTTCTCTTACTAGTTCCCTACAATCTCTGTCTACACACCGCAATGTTGCATCTCTTTCACTCCTCTATCGCTATTACAACAACCAGTGTTCTTCTGAGCTCTCTCAGTGTATACCCCCTCCTTAGCAGTGAGTGCGAGGCACCCGCCTTTCAACACAGTCCCACTCCTATTCTGTCCAGCTCTCCAACCCAAGAATTGGCAAATTTTCTCAGTCTTTCTTCTACTCAACAAGTGAACTCTGGAACTTTCTCCCTTAATCCATCTTTCCTTCATCCTATGATTTAGACTGCTTTAAACTTTGTGTTTCCAGACCTTTTGACTCCAACGTCCCTTGAATTTGGCTCTGTCACTCTTTTACTTTGGGGGAGACACATGCTACAGGCAACCTGCCTCTTGTCTCCTCCATACACATGGAAACAAACAAAACTTGTTCTTTTGAGAGTATGTTTTTTTTTTTTTTTTTTTTTTTTTTCTATGTGATTGAGGGAGGCAAAAGGCATAACTGCCTATAGCGAGTGCCTCCCCCATAGTTGAAAGAGTGACAGGGCCAAAATCAAGGGATGTTCGAGCCAAAATGCCTGGACACACGGAGTTTGAAGCAATTTAAGTCATAGGAAGAGGGAAAGACTGATTCTGGGAGAGAGTTCCAGAGCTCAGCTGTTGAGTAGAAGAAAGTTTGAGATTAACGTTTCACTCTTGGGTTGGAGAGTTGCACAGAGTAGTGGTGGGATTGAGTTGCAAGACGAGTACCACGTGCCCTACGTAAAGGAGGTGGTATGCACTGGGATAGCTCTGAGAAACACTGATTATTATAGTAGCTATAGAATAGCGAGAGAGATGCAACATTGCGGCGGAGAGAGAGAGATTGCAGAGAGTTGGTGAGTGGACGGGAGTTAATGATACGAAAGGCCTTCCTTTCAACTTTGTCTAGGAGAGCGGTGTGAGAGGAACATCCCCACACATGTGAACAATACTCAATACAAGGGTGCACTATGCCCCTGTACAGAGCATGAAGCTGTGCAGGGGAAAAGAACGCCCTAAGGCGGTTGAGCACACCCAGCTTCTGGGAGGCTGCCTTAGCAAGACTGGTAATATTGTGACGCTCCTGCATAGTAGCCACGTGCGGGCATGCGCGAGTGTCGGCTGCCCAGCCGTTTAGAAACCGGCTGGCGGCAGCCGGCTGGCCGGCTTTTCCTTAGTATATATCCTACGACAATGTAACTAATGTCTGGGATATTCTTATGTTGTTTCACAGCTTGAAGCTGCCCTTATTCTTAACCAACACATCTTAGTATATTTTATTCTCGATAGTTGATTGTTTCATTATTATATATAAGATGTAAGTCTAGTGAGAGTGGGAGGAGACGAGCGGGAGAGAGAGAGCGAGCGAGCAGGGTGGGGGAGGTGAGTGTTGCTTTTCCTCCTCCTCCCTCCTCCCTCCCGGAGGAGTTGCTCGCCCGCGTGGCCTTTTCTCTCGGTTTTGGTTGGCTGGTGGTTCCTGGCGCCTTCTGCAGGCCTGCTGCCGAGTGACGTAGCGGCCTGTGATTGGCTGACCACCGTGCCTTTGTGTGGGATCCTGGAGGGGTCCAGAGGAGCTATTCTCCTCAGAGCTCACCTCACTGTCGTACCCTTCGGACCCCCTTGATATCTATCCCTCTCAACCCCACTTAGAAACTTTCTCTCTTACTTTGTATACCTTCTTTCCACTACTTCACCAATCTATTTAATTATCCCATCCCCTTGATAGACCTTATATCTATCATTGTATTAACGACGAGCTCTCAGATATCTAGATAGGATTTTGGGCCTTATGCAGATATATAATTGTTAATGAGACCTAGGAAGCTTTTTTGTTGTCTCATATTTGGTGGTTTCATGCTTGCTAGTGTGTTCGTGTGGCAGGTGAGCAGGGGCTAGACCGGAGGGGAGGCTTTTTGTGATCCTTTAAGTAAAGTCTGCTGGTGCGAGTCCTGTGGACCTGCACGACTTTACTAGGATACCCGTGGGAGTCTGGGGGCATTTTCTTGTCTGTGTGCCTGTGTGTCTAGTGTTGTGTTGTGTGAGGGCCCTTGCCTAGTCCACTCAGCACTGCGCTAGCACGTCTTGCTTTTGTTTTAGGGTCGCCAGGAGAGAGTCAGATACTTGGGATCTGAGTCTCTCAAGAGAGCACCCTTTCAATTAGAGTAATTTGGTGCACAGACTTGGGAACGTCCCTAGGCTAGAGCAGGTGGCTCAGCCCGAGTATCCGAAGCCTATATCCTTCCGGCTAGACCTCTGCCACTTGGCAGATTAACAGCTAGCGGTTTATTATATCTGTATGCTTGTTATTGTGCCACAGTTTACCGTCTTTGTGAGCATTGTGAGTCAGGGTGTGGCTTAGAGACTCTGTCCGAGCAGGCTTGCCTGACTAAGAGTGAGAAGCACACCTGTATGTGGTTATGTTGCGAGTTGCTGCCTTTATTTAATTATACCTATGCCATTATACACTGTATGGCCTATCACTAGTATTTATTCCTGCTTATGAGTTAAGAGTTCTCTAAATCCGTAACTTACTTTCTTTGCTAAGCATCAGATCCTACAGTAGCCGCATGCAGTTTAGAAACCTGCATCTTGTCTACCTGTACGATGTTTTGAGGACTGTTTGCTTTCACCTTCTTTCACGCAGGGGTGATTACTTGTATTAATTAACGTAACGTTAAATGTACTTTCTTCTAGTTTGTTATTAAATTGTTTCTGCAATTTAATTCCGTTATCTATCTTTTCCTTGAAGCTTTAAGTCAACTTAATTGTGTGATCTTTTATATAGCCTACTTGACTATCAGCAGTCTATAGTGCGTGCACCCTGTAACCGAGTCATAGGATACCTTGTTGTCCAGGCAGTACTCTTGACGGTTTAGGGTGGTTTGTTGCCTGGGTTTATAGATAAGGGTGGGATCTAGCGTTTTCCGTTGTTGCTTTTTGCCGCATACCTAGTCCAATAGAAAGAGCCCAGTGTTTATATATCCCAGGACGTAACAATATGGTCCTTCCAAATGAGAGCAGAAGAAAAAGAGACGCCAAGAATATTGAGAGAAGATGAAGGGTTGATTTTTGTATTGTTGAAGAATAAGGGATAGTCCGCTGGGAGATCCTGACGGGTAGATAGATGGAGAAATTGGGTTTTGGAAGCATTAAAGTTAACAAGGTTTTCTCCGCCCCAATTGGAAATAGTATTTAGATCAGAATTTAAGAGTTCTATGGCTTCATTACGTTTGTCGTTGAGGGATTGCTGGCTGGGACGTTCTGAAAAACTAATAGAGTAGTGTAAGGTTGAGTCGTCTGCGTATGAATGGATGGGAATTAAGGTACAGTTAAGGAGATCATTTATACAAATTAGAAAGAGAATAGGAGATAGGACAGAGCCCTGAGGAACACCGGAGTTTATAGGGTGAAGAAGTGAACAATGGCCGTCCACAACCGCGGCTATGGAACGGCCGGAAAGGAAATTAGAGACAAAGTCACAGATGGAGGGATAGAAACCGAAGGAGGGTAGTTTAGAAATTAAAGATTTATGCCAGACTCTATCGAAGGCTTTCGATATGTCTATTGCAATAGAAAAAGTCTCACCGAAGTCCTGAAAGGAGGATGACCAAGAGTTAGTAAGATATGAAAGAAGATCACCAGTAGAGCGACCCTTAAGGAAGCCATACTGGCGATCTGAGAGCAGATTATGAGAAGAGAAATGCTTAAGAAATTTGGAAGCAAGAATAGTTTCAAAAACTTTAGAAAGACAAGAGATAAGAGCAATTGGACGATAGTTGGAGGGTTGAGAGCGGTCACCCTTCTTTGGGACAGGTTTAATGTGAGCAAACTTCCAGCATGAAGGGAAGACGTTAGAGGATAGACAGAGACGAAAGAGTTTGCCTAGGCAGGGAGTCAGCACGGAAGCACAGTTTTTGAAAACAACAGGAGGAACACTGTCCGGAACGTACCCCTTATTAGTGTTAAGCCCAGAGAGGGTAGAAAGTACATCTTTAGAAGAGATTACGATATTAGGCATAAGTAAGAGAGAGGAGGGCGGAGAGGGAGGAATAGCACCGGAATCATTCAAGGTGGAGTTTCTAGTAAAAGTTTGAGCGAAGAGTTTAGCTTTGTCAGAGGAAGAAGTGATGGTTGTGCCATCAGAGTGGGAAAAGGGAGGGAAAGACGAGGAAGAGAAATTGTTGAAGAGGTTTTTGGCTAGATGCCAGAAAGCTTGGGAAGAGCTAGAGTTGGATAGTTCAGTGCATTTATTATTGATGAAAGAGTGTTTGGCAAGTCGAAGAACAGATTTGGCTTGATTCCGGGCAGAAACATATGAAGAATGAGAGTCTTGAGTTTTAAGGCATCGGTACCGTTTGAATGCTTCCTCCTTATTGCGGACAGCAGTAGAACAGGCGTGAGTAAACCAAGATTTTTTAGCATTAGTCTGAGAGAAAGAGGATGGAATGTATGCTTCCATGCCCGATAGGATTACCTCGGTAATGCGTTCAGCACTCTCCGAGGGTCCTCGGCCATGGAAGCAGAAATCATTCCATGGGAAATCAAAGAAGTACTGCTGAAGAGCCTCCCAGTCGGCAGCGCCAAAGTGCCACAAGCGCCGCCGGCTAGGAGGATCGGGTGGCCGTACTGGAGAGATACGACAGGTGACAGAGATCAGTTTATGGTCGGAGGAGCCCAAAGGAGAGAAAAGATCGACAGTATAAGAAGAAGGGTTAGAAGTTAGAAACAGGTCAAGAATGTTGGGCCGATCTCCGATGTGATCCGGGATACGGTGGGTTGCTGAACTAACTGCTCTAGGTCATTTAGGATAGAAAAGACGTAGGCTTGTTCACCAGGTGGATCAGTAGTGTGAGAGGAGAGCCATTGGCGGTGGTGAACGTTGAAATCTCCTAAGATGGAGATTTCTGAGAAAGGAGAAATGGATAGAATGTGTTCCACTGTAGAGTTTAGATAGTCAAAGAATTTGGGAAAGTTGGTAGAGTTAGGGGAAAGATAGACAGCACAGAAATATTTAGTAAGAGAATGACAGGAAAGTTTGAGCCATAAAGTTGAGAATTCAGAGGAGTCGAAATCGGGAACACGAGAGCAAGTGAGTTTGTTGTGCACATATGCACAACATCCGCCTTTGGCTTTGAAACTAGGATAGAGAAAGTAGGAGGATACAGAGAAGGGGTTGCTGGATGTTGCTACAGACACCTGAGTTTCGGTGAGGAAGAGGAGATCAGGTTTGTAGGAGGAGAGATGGTGCTCAACAGAGTGAAAGTTAGAGGAAAGTCCGTGAATGTTTGCATTTTTTGTATCGTCACAAAACTTTGAGACTGCACAGGTGAGACCCTCATCTATGTCGTTGATGTAAATTAGAAATATGATCCAATTTTCTATCCATTTCAACACACAGTCTTGTATTCCATGCTCTTTTAGTTTTAGCAATAAACGTTTATTGGGAATTTTGTCAAAGTTTTTTTTTAAATCGAGATATACTGTATAATATCTACAGCCTAAATCTCATCATAGAGGTTGAGGATATCGTGGAAGAAGTCTAAGAGGTTTGTTAAGCAGGAACGTTTGTTACGAAAGCCGTGTTGAGTATCTTTAGGTATGTTATTTTCCTCTAAGTGATATAGGAGTCTGTCTCTTATGAGTGTTTCTAGCATTTTACATACAACTGAGGTTTTTAATAACGGTTTTACGTTGGCTACCTTCCACGGATCAGGCATAGTTCCAGACTGCAAGGATTTCTTGAATAGCAATGTCAGTGGTTTGGAGAGCATATCCTTAGCTTCCTTTAGAACTCTAGGTGAGATTATGTCAGGTCCAGGCGTTTTATTTACCTTGAGTTTAGTGATGTGACGCCTGGTGACTCTCCTCCATACCTTCCAGGTCAAACCTACCTAGTCATCTTTCTACTAATCACTTGAACTCTTCTTTGATCTCCTCCTCCTGAAACCTCTCCACCCTCCTCGCCATTCCACCTTCCTCTCGCCCCCCTCCAGCTCTCCTCACCCACTGCTTTTGTATCCTAATTTTAGCTGCAACTACATAATGGTCAGACAGAACCCCTCCAGCCCCCCCCCCCCATCCAATACCCCTATTCACCCTAACATCCAGTACAGATTTCTTCATTCGTTCATCCACACATACTGTATATAATCAATCAGTGCCTTTCGTTACACCACTGTCTCATCCTTCTTCCTCAAACCACTTTCCATGTGTACCTGTGTATCATTCAGTATATCTTTTATATACGCATTTCAACTTTGTGGTGGGTGATGGATATATATATATCGAAATACAATGTAACCTATGAATATTACTGTGTTTTGTCTATTAACTTTAGTGAAAGCCAAACAAACTTATTTGTCTTAAATCTTGTATAAAAGGATCCCATACAAGGATCATTACTAATCCAAGAATACAATCAAAATATGAATGATTAAGGGAACTAATCTGTTAAATATTTAGTCAATGAACATTATATGGTACTGACCGTTATATTAATTGGTTGTTGCTGTTCCGAATGGCCCACACAGTAGGATGTAAGGAGTTGCGGTACGGAAGTCCTCTACAGCCCCAATAGTCCAGCCTCCTTCACCAAGAGTCTGTATTCTGGAAACAAGAAAACCCACTGTAATACGTGATTTGTGAGAAATTAAATTAATCTTAGTTTCATATTGTTCGAATTGCGAGTGTTCATTTAAGGGGAGATGGGCGTGTATATAATTATGCTCGCTTATGTATACTGTATGTGTGTCTGCGTCCAAAACGCCTGGTTTGATAGAGGCGTTGGAGGTAAGTCGTATATGTGGCGTGTCAACGGCAAAGGTCTGATACTCACTGCTGGGAGTGTCGGGGGTCATATAACCGTGAGGGGTGCTTTAGGGTGTTGTCGAACTATTCAGATTCTGCTCAACATTCAGAAACAACATATATTTAAAAAGTGTTATTTATGAATTGAGACTCCTTTATATTTTTACAGGTGCAAGGGCTTCAGGGGGACTTAGCGAAGTCTTGCTGATTCACCGTTAGTTCTATACCAACATCAGCCACTGTGATGACAGTAAAGAAACGAAAACCACGCTCTCTGTGGATGAAGTGGTCTTTAAACTTGTATGTATGTATGTATGTATGTGATAATCAGTACATACAGCTATGTAACAAGTATGCGTGAGAAACTGCATAATTAATGCTCGTCCCATCTTTTATTAACCTTTTAAATATATATTTTGTTATGAACTGACGCTCTTTCCTCGTATACCGTATAATTTCCCTCTTTTCTACTCTTCTTTATTCTGTATTTTCTCGCTTCCTCTTCCCCTCTCCCTCACTGCCATAATTATCGTTAAGCCGCTCACAATTCATCACATAATTGCCTTGAATTGTTTACCTAGGGATCCTGTAGTAATAGAGACCGGCCTTCTCTCTCACTCTGAACGCCATTATGGTGTCGTAAATATCAAACCACGGATGATATTAAGTATTTGATCTTTCTTCTGCTCAACAAGTGAACTCTGGAACTTGCTCACTCAATCAATCTTTCCTCCATCCTACGACTTAGACTGCTTTTTAATTCGTGTGTTCAGCCACTTTGAGCCTAACATCCCTTGATTCTGGCTCTCTGTCACTCTTTTGGATTTGGGGGAGACACTCGTTTTAGACAGCTGGCCTTTTGCCTCCTTCATAAAAATAAACACTATAATATCAAACACCAAACGATGGAATATACTGTAGATCATACGAGAGTTGCCGAATGGTTTGTTATGGATATGGATATATTGTATTTGAGTATATATAAAGAGAGTCGTGAGCCGTGGCATAGTCAGTAGGCTGTAGTAGAGCGTCGGTTGCTGATCAAGGGGTCGGCGGATCGAGCCCGTACTGTCAAAATTGTATTGTTAGATGACAAGGCCGGGCAACTTGACTTAGCGATTCGCGAAAAACGCCTACTGTTCATGGCCATCCCTTTTCGGGAATTACGTCGTCTGGCAAGACAAACAAATATATAAATATATGTAATGGCTAATTATGCCAGTGGTACCATTATGGGAAGGTTAGACGATTTCCGGTACCATAAAGCCGGTGTCACACGAACACTTTCACCGGAAATATATTGGAGCAATTCCCGTCTGGTAACTTCATAATATTAAGTTTTTTATCGTAATTTAACTTAACTTAATTTGACATCATTTAACTTTATTAGTCATAACCCCTTCTGTACCGGCGACGTCTTTTTAGTTTTCTTCTAGCTATATTTAGACGATGTTGTGCAGCATAAGAAGGATCTGTGGCGGTCAAAGGGGTTAAGTTGAGAGAGTTCGAAGCCTGTTAACTGTTGGAGGCCAATTTTAAATTGAATAAAGTCGTCTAATAGTAGTCAAAATACAGTTAAAAGGGTGGCACTGGATGGGAAAGGTTAAAGTCACCAAACCTATTATAATTTCAGCGTAATGCCCGATACCAAAGTCAATAAAGTAAATAATAAACAAATACAACGAAATATTGCTAGACAAATCTTGCTCTTAACCCCATCTGTACCGGCGACATCTTTTTAATTTTATTCTATCGATATTTAGACGACTTTGAGCAGCTTAACCAAGATAAATGGTAACAAAAGGACTTAATAGAGACAGTCCTAAGCCTATTAATTGCTGGAGGCCCTGATTAAGCTGAATATAATCGTCTAATAGTAGCCAGAATTAAGTTAAAGGACGGCATCGGTACAGAAGGGATTAACACATTGCCGCAAAAAGAGCTCGTGTGAAACCGCCTCAAGGTCTCTGTTGCTCTCCTATTCCCTCGCCTGGCATCCTCCCCTTCCCAAGCTATTATTCCCCTTTACGCCCTTCCTGCATCATCCTTTTCCAGGTCTTCACGGTTCACTCTTTCCTGTTCCTGTATTTCTGGCTCAAGATTGCTTCAGTGATTGTGAGGGGTCCTATGTAACTGTAAACATATACAAACATATACACATTTTACCCGAGAAAAATATATCCAAATTGTTTTATATCGATGTATTTGCACTATAAACATCGTCTGACTGTAGCTAAAATGAATTAAACATATTTGTGTTGCAGAAACCTTTGTGTAATTTCCCCAAGACTGATATGCTCTATGAATTGATCCTTCATGCTCATTATCCTAGATTTACTTTAACTCCTTGAGGATCATGACGCCAGAGCGCGTCATGGTCCTCAAGGGGTTAATAGGGAATACAGTTGAACAGCCATTAAGGGGACATTTTTAGTTTGCTCCCTAAACCTCCATCAATCTAAAAACAAATACCTCAAAGATCCCCCTTCCAGATCAATACCTCAAAGGTCCCCCTTCCAGATCAATACCTCAAAGATCCCCCTTCCAGATCAATACCTCAAAGGTCCCCCTTCCAGATCAATACCTCAAAGATCCCCCTTCCAGATCAATACCTCAAAGGTCCCCCTTCCAGATCAATACCTCAAAGATCCCCCTTCCAGATCAATACCTCAAAGATCCCCCTTCCAGATCAATACCTCAAAGATCCCCCTTCCAGATCAATACCTCAAAGATCCCCCTTCCAGATCAATACCTCAAAGGTCCCCCTTCCAGATCAATACCTCAAAGGTCCCCCTTCCAGATCAATACCTCAAAAATCCCCCTTCCAGATCAATACCTCAAAGATCCCCCTTCCAGATCAATACCTCAAAGGTCCCCCTTCCAGATCAATACCTCAAAGATCCCCCTTCCAGATCAATGTGTAAATGTTTCGGCTCGCTATCACTCTCCACGAAAAAATCGACACTAAATTGTATTTATGTATTATTGTTTGATATGTGGATGCGGTAGACAACATGCAGAACTGCCTGTGACGAGTGCCTCCCTCAGGGTTGAAAGAGTGACAGGGCCAACATCAAGGAATGTACGTGCCAAAATGCCTGGACACACGGAGTTGAAAGCAATTTAAGTCATAGGATGAGGGGAAGATGGATTCAGGGAGAGAGTTCCAGAGCTAGGCTGTTGAATAGAAGAAAGGTTGGGAATATCGTGTCACTCTTGGGTTGGAGAGTTGCTCAGAGTAGGGTTGGGCTTGTGTTGCAAGACGGGTGCTACGTACTCTACGTAGAGGAGGTGGTATACACTAAGAGAGCTCTAATGATCACTGATAATTTTAATAGCGAGAGATATGCAACATTGCGGCGAATAGATAAAAAGATTGCAAAGAGTCGGTGAGTGGACGTGAGTTAATGAAACGAAAGGCTTTATTTTCTACTTTGGTTAGCAGTGCTGTGTGAGAGAATCCTCCCCACACTTTCGAACAATACTCAATACATGGCACTCAAATGGCACGAAAGGTCCTACGATTGACATAAATGGGGTGAAATGTCTTACAATCGCCAAACTAATGGGGCGAACGTTTTAAAATATCAACACTAATGGGGCTAAACACGAGGGAGAAGGGGGCCCAGAGATATAAAGCTTTAAGTGAAAACATTTCCATTAACCTTGTACAAATACTGTCAATGAGAGACAGGTTGCATTGATCACACAGGCTTGTACAAAACATTAAACAGCATTATTATTTGTTTTACTAGCGACGTCGTTTTTTTTTATTATTTTCTAGCTATAATTAGATGATTTTTTGCAGATTAAGAAGGATCTGAAGCCTGTTATTTGCTGGAGGCCATTTTCAAGCTGAATAAAATTGTCAAATACTTGCCAGAATATAATGAAAAGGATGGTACCGGTACTGCAGGGGTTAATTTAAAAGGGTAAGTACATGAATTCACCTTAAAGTGAGTCAGGCAATTTATTCTCAATAATACTATGTTACGTTGGTTAGGGGGCTAGTGGCTGTTTTTTGGTTTATATAGTGGTGCTTTCATGTATGTTTTAGTTTCCTCCCTAGACCTCCATCATTCTTAGAAAAACACCCCCTAGACCCCCTTCAAGATAAATGTATACATTTTAGGTAGAAAAAGGTCCTGGCCGAAGGCTAGTTCCTCTAAATATTGCAGGTTCGCTTTCGCTCGCCAGGATAAAATCGACACCTAGATGGCACGAAAGGTCTTAATATTGACATCGAAATGGGGAGAATGGTGCTAAAATCGCCAAATTAATTGGCCGACCGCCTTAAATCCTCAAAACAAATGGGGTTAAACACGAGGGAGAAGGGGGCACAACAAATCATTTTCATCCCCTTTAACTCTTTCAACACCATGATGCCTTTTTACCTTTGATTCTGACTAAAAGTAAATGATGTCATGCAGCTTAAGAAGGACCTGCGTTACTTAAAGGTTTTATTGAAATCGTATTTACCCATTTGAGTCGTAAAGGCAGATTGCACACTAAAGAAAATCGTCTAATGGTATCCAGAATATGATGAAAAGACAGCCAGCTATCTACACCATCTATCACAGGATCATGCCTTGTCAGCTGGATATAAAAGTGTCGTGGTTGTTATTATTATTATTATTATTATTATTATTATTACTATTATATGAGATGCCGAAGTCTCCAACCAGGGTGCAGAAACACCATCAAGATGAATCCAAGCAAAACACCCGGAGGCACTGGAAAGAGACTACGGCAACTTAGGAAAAAATAAAAACATATACTGTATACTGTACTGTACATATACATATATTAAACACAGATAACATATTATGCAGTGGAAGATATCAAGTATAAATATAATACAATAAAATATAATAAAAATAAGTTTAAAAATTAGAATTAATGCTGCAAAAAAGCATTAACTCTAGATTTAAAAATGGAGATATGAGCTGAATTGACTAGCTCATTTGGCAACTTATTCCACAAGTCAACCATGGCCGGCACAAAACACCGTGAAAACTGTGTAGTAGAAAAATTAACACGGCTCATGGCAAGATCATTAAGATTGCTTGTGAATCTAGTTGCACGAGCCCGGACATAGGGCCCAGGCAGAACCCCATGTAAGGGATGCTGAGGGTTGTTAAAAACTTTAAATAAAAGACTAAGGGCACCAACTTTACGTCGATGACACAGATCAAGAGATAAATGAGGTAGAATAAAACTGATGGAATTTAGCGACCTGTCAAGCAACTTGAGATGGCAGTCAGCTGCTGACAACCAGACAGGTGAGCAGTACTCGAAATGTGGCAAAATAAAAGCATAACAAGACTTGATAACTGTGGCAGGTTTTCAGTCAAGATAAGGTTGCTAAGTATCCATACACTTTAACCCCTTCTGTACCGGCGAAGTCTTTTGTAATCATTTCAGCTGCATTTAGGTGATTTTAAGAAGGATATATGGTAGCTAAAATGATTAATAGAGATAATCTGCATTCTTTAGGAAGGATATATGGTAGCTAAAATGATTAATAGAGATAGTCTGCATTCTTTAGGAAGGATATATGGTAGCTAAAATGATTAATAGAGATAGTCTGCATTCTTTAGGAAGGATATATGGTAGCTAAAATGATTAATAGAGATAGTCTGCATTCTTTAGGAAGGATATATGGTAGCTAAAATGATTAATAGAGATAGTCTGCATTCTTTAGGAAGGATATGGTAGCTAAAATGATTAATAGAGATAGTCTGCATTCTTTAGGAAGGATATATGGTAGCTAAAATGATTAATAGAGATAGTCTGCATTCTTTAGGAAGGATATATGGTAGCTAAAATGATTAATAGAGATAGTCTGCATTCTTTAGGAAGGATATATGGTAGCTAAAATGATTAATAGAGATAGTCTGCATTCTTTGATTAATAGAGATAGTCTGCATTCTTTGATTAATAGAGATAGTCTGCATTCTTTAGGAAGGATATATGGTAGCTAAAATGATTAATAGAGATAGTCTGCATTCTTTGATTAATAGAGATAGTCTGCATTCTTTTAATGGGTAGAGATCTGCCCTAAGCTGAATATAACTGTATAATAGTTGCCAGAATATAATGAAAAGGATATCCCCGATACTGAATGGATTAACAAACGTGGAAGGTTTGCATACTACGGTTGCTAAGCATCTTTATTGTTTACAGTTTCTTGGCTAGTTAACCTTTTCAGTAATATAGCGTTTTGTTTCAATTATATTCTTACTAATCTACGGATACTGTCTACTAATCTACGACTAATGTTTTCGAAGGCCTCAAGCAATCACAGTGATAAGCTCGATCATAATTATCACTTCGACCCAAACAAACCGCTTTTAAACTTTATAAAAAAAAAAAAATCAATCAAGAACAGGATGAAAGAACACCTCCTTGGATACTGAAACTGGTATAATAATAATTATGGTCCCTGTCTACTTTTATCCTTGCCTCTTTTCGGAATAATTTCTGACATGGGTAGTAACTATCAATATGGATTTCTATATTCGTCAACTTTATAATTACTTTTACATTTTGTTTTCTCTCGTAAACGGTTCTGTATATTTATCTTCTTTAGGCCTTTCTCGTATGCAGTTATACTCTACACAATGATCTTCAACATATGTATTTTCTGTAAATGTATCTGCTACACATTACTCTTCTACGCGTTTATATTTGCTCATATTTATCTTCTACATATTATTCATATAACTATATAATCCACATAGCTATCTTCAACATATTTCTTCTACACATATTTCTTCTCTATTCAACGTATATCTTTTCTACACATGTCTTCACAGTTCTCTTCTACACAATTTATCCTCTCTCTCTCTCTCTCTCTCCACCTTTCTCTTCTATATATTTCTATTCTACGCATTTCTCGTCTAAACATTTGTCTTCTTAATATTTCTTTTCTACGTGTTTCTCCTCCACACATTTCTTGTCTACACATTTCTCTTTTACATAATTACTCCGCGAACCCCTTTTCTCTCTCTCTCTTGATGGGTGTGTGTCTGCTTCTGCGCCATCTCTGCTAAGGGGGCATGGGCGCCTTTGTTATTATATTTATTTATCTTTTTATAATGTTCAAAATGTCTTCCCTAGAACTCCATCAACCTTAAAAATATCACCAACCTTCGAGAATTTGTTTACATATTAAAGTTCGCTATCGCTCGCAAGTAAAAACAAACAGACACCTAAATTATTCGAAAGATCTTAAGATTGCAAAACAAAAGGGGGCGAATTGTTTTAAAATCGCCAAACTAATAGGCCGCTTGTCTTAAAATCTGAAAACTGTTGGGGCTAAACATGAGGAATATTGTGGAGGTTCGTGGAATCTAGTTTGAAAATATTGACACCACTCGCCCCCCTCCCCTCCCTAAGGTCACTCACTGTCCTACACACATTCCGTTAACTAAACCTTACCTTTGACACCCAATCCTGAACCCTTACCCTCTCATAGGTAACCTTAACTATTTTATCACTTCACAGTAGAACTTTTAAGAATGTTTATATATAAAAGTACATCATCCTTAATAATCATGATGGAATGTGCTAACTATTATCATTGTACCTATATCAAGATTGATGATTACCTTGATCTTTAATAAAGTGGGAATAATTATATGTGCACAAAGAGAAAGAAAAGAAAGCAGGGACGGACAACAGGAAAGGGAGATTCCGAAAATTAGATTAGAAAAGACAAATCCTGAGAACGAGGAATAAAGGTGCTGACTACAGTGGAGAGAGAGAGAGAGAGAGAGAGAGAGAGAGAGAGAGAGAGAGAGAGCCAGAGAGAGAGAGAGAGAGAGAGAGAGAGAGAGAGAGAGAGAGAGGGAGAGAGAGAGAGAGAGAGAGAGAGATAGAGAGAGAGAGAGAGAGAGAGAGAGAGAGACGAGAGAGAGAGGAGAGAGACGAGAGGGAGAGAGAGAGAGAGAGAGAGAGAGAGAGAGAGAGAGAGACAGAGAGAGGAGAGAGAGAGAGATAACAGAGAGGAGAGGAGAGAGACAGGAGAGAGAGAGAGAGAGAGACAGATAGAGGGGAGAGAGAGAGAGGGAGAGAGAGAGAGAGAGAGAGAGAGAAAAAGAGAGACAGAGAGAGGGGGAGAGAGAGAGAGACGCACAGAGAGAGGGAGAGAGAGAGAGAGAGAGAGACACACAGAGAGAGAGAGAGAGAGAGAGAGAGAGAGAGAGAGAAAGAGAGCCAGAGAGAGGGAGAGAGAACGTTGCCACTTCCCCAAAGCCTGTATACTGCCGTGTACTAGAGGTGAGTGTGTGGCAAGCTAACGATACCGTCGACTAGTAGCCAGAATCAAGCTAAGGGGAGGCAGACCGTTTTTCTGGACAACCTTCTCCCTAATGTTTAGCCCCACTAGTGTTGAGATTATATGACGTTCGGCCCATTAGTTTGGCGATTTTAACACCTTTCGCCCCATTTCGTTGTCAATTTTAAGACCTTTCGTGCCATTTAGGTGTCGATTATATCCTGGCGAGCGATAGCGAGCCTGCAATTTTAAGAGGAACCGGCCTTCGTCCCGGACATTTTTCTACCGAATAATGTACAAATTTATCTTGAAGGGGGGTCAAGAGGGTGTTTTTCTAAGCTTGATGGAGGTCGAGGGAGGAAACTAAAACAATATATGAATACATTAATTAATGGACCAAACAAACGGTCAGTGTCCCCTTAAAAGGACGTCACCGGTACTGTAAGAGTTAAACATGGGTACATGGTTAAAAGGACGTCACCGGTACTGTTAGAGTTAAACATGGGTACATGGTTAAAAGGACGTCACCGGTACTGTAAGAGTTAAACATGGGTACATGGTTAAAAGGACGTCACCGGTACTGTAAGAGTTAAACATGGGTACATGGTTTGCAGGACGTCACCGGTACTGTAAGAGTTAAACATGGGTACATGGTTAAAAGGACGTCACCGGTACTGTTAGAGTTAAACATGGGTACATGGTTAAAAGGACGTCACCGGTACTGTAAGAGTTAAACATGGGTACATGGTTAAAAGGACGTCACCGGTACTGTTAGAGTTAAACATGGGTACATGGTTTGCAGGACGTCACCGGTACTGTTAGAGTTAAACATGGGTACATGGTTAAAAGGACGTCACCGGTACTGTTAGAGTTAAACATGGGTACATGGTTAAAAGGACGTCACCGGTACTGTAAGAGTTAAACCTGGGTACATGGTTAAAAGGACGTCACCGGTACTGTAAGAGTTAAACATGGGTACATGGTTAAAAGGACGTCACCGGTACTGTAAGAGTTAAACATGGGTACAAGGTTAAAAGGACGTCACCGGTACTGTTAGAGTTAAACATGGGTACATGGTTAAAAGGACGTCACCGGTACTGTTAGAGTTAAACATGGGTACATGGTTAAAAGGACGTCACCGGTACTGTAAGAGTTAAACATGGGTACATGGTTTGCAGGACGTCACCGGTACTGTAAGAGTTAAACATGGGTACATGGTTTGCAGGACGTCACCGGTACTGTAAGAGTTAAACATGGGTACATGGTTAAAAGGACGTCACCGGTACTGTTAGAGTTAAACATGGGTACATGGTTAAAAGGACGTCACCGGTACTGTAAGAGTTAAACATGGGTACATGGTTAAAAGGACGTCACCGGTACTGTAAGAGTTAAACATGGGTACATGGTTTGCAGGACGTCACCGGTACTGTTAGAGTTAAACATGGGTACATGGTTTGCAGGACGTCACCGGTACTGTAAGAGTTAAACATGGGTACATGGTTTGCAGGACGTCACCGGTACTGTTAGAGTTAAACATGGGTACATGGTTTGCACTCCCTTTCCCTCTCGATGGCAGGCACAGATAGTTGACCTTATGCATTATTTATGGGGTTAATGTTTATGTTTTTTGTCTACCTGTTTATTTGTATATTTTCTTTAGAGTTTCCTCGTTAGACCTCCATCAAGCTTAAACAAAAATACCCCTTAGACCAATGTTCAAGATCAATTTCTACATCTTTCGGTAGATAAATGTCCCGGCCGGTTCCTTCCATAATTACACGCTCGCTATCGCTCGCCAGGAACAAAATCGATACCTAAATGGCACAAAAGGTCTTAAAATCACCTAACTAATGGAGCAAACGTATTAAAGTCTCAAAACTAATGTGGATAAGCATGAGGGACAAGGGGACCAGACTGAGCATATACCCTCCCCCTTCAATATAAGAGTTGAACCCTATCAAGATTTGATGAAGCGCTTCTTTTATATAGTCTGGCTATCAGTAAACGATTATATACAGCTTAGGAAGTAATTAAGGGGGTATGGTGGCTTTTTCTGGACCCCCATCTTCATGTTTAGCCCAATTAGTTTTGAAATGTTAAGAGGTTGGTCCCGTTAGTTTGGCGATGTTAAGATATTTGACCCTAAGCCCTAATTTGTCAATATTAAGCTCGCGATTGCAAGCCTGTAATTTTAGGACGAACTGGCCCTCTGCCAGACAGTTTTCTGCCAAAATATCCAGAATAGCGAGCCTGTACTTTAAGACTTTGGCCACGACATGTTTTATCTAAAAATGTACACATTTATCTTCAAGGAGCGTTTTGGATGGTGTATTTTTTATTTTTTTTTATTTACTTGATGGAGGTCTAGGGAGGAAAGTAAAACAATAATTAAAACAAACAAATAAGCATATAAATACGGCCATCCCCCTTAAAGGAGTCTTCCAGTTAATTAAGATAACCTTTGCCCCTCTGATATCCTAAAGAGCCTTTCAAAGATGATTAACTCCTTCTGTAGCGGCGACATCTTGTTTATCTTTACTCCGGCTACTATTAACTCCTTCTGTAGCGGCGACATCTTGTTTATCTTTACTCTGGCTACTATTAACTCCTTCTGTAGCGGCGACATCTTGTTTATCTTTACTCTGGCTACTATTAACTCCTTCTGTAGCGGAGACATCTTGTTTATCTTTACTCCGGCTACTATTAACGCCTTCTGTAGCGGCGACATCTTGTTTATCTTTACTCCGGCTACTATTAGGCGATTTTATTCAGTTTAAAAAGGGCCTCCAACAATTAACAGGCCTCGAAGCATCTCACTTTGGCATTTTTGACTATCACAGATCCTCCTTAAAGTGCGCACAATCTTCTATGTACAGCTAGAATATACTTAAAATTACGTCACCGGTACAGAACATCGTCTAAGGTTAGCCAGACTAAAGGGTCAAAGCGTGATCATATACTGAAGGTATTACAGTGCTATACCCTGTTCCAAATAAGTAGGCCAAAACCGTATGAACATTAACCTCTATAACTCACACACAACTAGAGTATCGAGTAAATATTTGTACCATCTGGGAAGGGTCAGCCAGGGAGCAGGTGTGGAAATTGACAGCTCATTTGTTCCGGCCCTTATTGAGTTACAGAGGTTAAGATTCACGATTTATGGAATTACCTACTTGGAACCGGATATAGCTATAGATGCTACCTTTGAGAATATCTACAATCCGTAGAGTACCTATAAGATTAGGGGAGATGGTTCACTTTTTGGGCGATTTTAGCATGTATTCATTATGTTTCTAGTATCCTCCCTAGACCTCCATCAAATATAAAAAAAAAAAACATCCATTAGATCCCCCTTCTAGATTAATTTGTAAATTTTTCGGTAGTAAAATGTTCCGGCCGAAGGCCGATTCTTCCAACATTACAGGCTCACTATCGTTCGCCAGGGGAAAAATCGACACCTAAATAGCACGAAAAATCTAAATATTGACGAAGAAATGGGGCGAAAGGTCTTAAAATCGACTAACTATTGGGCCGTACGTCTTATAGTCTCAAAACAAATGGGGCTTAACACGATGGAGAAAGTGGTCCAGAAAACCGGCCCATGTCCCATTAAGGGGGGATGGGCGTATTAAGGGGGGATGGGCGTATTTATATGCATAATTTATGTATTATAATATTATTATATTGTTTTAGTTTCCTCCTAGACCTCCATCAAGCTGACCCCCCCCCCCCCCCCCCCCCCCAAGACCCTCCTTCAAGATAAATTTGAACATTCCTTGATTGAAAAATTACCAGGCCAAAGACCGGTTACCCCTAAATACAAGGTTGCCATCTGTCGCCAGGATAAACTCGACACCTAAATAACACGAAAAGTCGTAATATTGACAAGGAAATACGGCGACAAGTCTTAAAATCGCCAAACTAATGGGCCGAACGTCTTAAAATCTTAAATGTAATGGGGCTAAACATCAGGAAAGGGGGTGTCTGAAAAACGACCCCTCTCCTATTAAGAGGTGTAATACAACACTTGTGATAAGAAATCATGTAAATCTAAGATAATTGACCACCTGCGAGTTTCAGGCTATAAGGAAGTTGGAGCCGTAAACAGACATTACACATATGTCCAATAATAACAATGTAGGTTTCTGATGGATATAATTATATTGAACTTGATTCTACGTACATATAAATCCCCTACAACCATATTATAGCTGGTATTGTTTCTGATGGATATAATTATATTGAACTTGATTCTATGTACATATAAATCCCCTACAACCATATTATAGCTGGTATTGTTTCTGATGGATATAATTATATTGAACTTGATTCTACGTACATATAAATCCCCTACAACCATATTATAGCTGGTATTGTTTCTGATGGATATAATTATATTGAACTTGATTCTACGTACATATAAATCCCCTACAACCATATTATAGCTGGTATTGTTTCTGATGGATATAATTATATTGAACTTGATTCTACGTACATATAAATCCCCTACAACCATATTATAGCTGGTATTTTATTCTAAATATTGATGTCTACAGCTCCAACTTCCTTGAAGCCTGAACATCGCAAGTGGTTAAAAATCCATATAATGAAGGATCTCTTAAAATGATCATTGTACCTGTCAATGTTGATGTGTGCCTATTTCAATGTAAACTATGATTAGTAGAACTACATAGGTCTGCAGAAAAGCTTTGGCTAGGCAGTTTGTGCCAAAATTACATATATTTAGAAACCCTTGTACCATTTATGTTACTTTTGGCAAATACATGTTTGATACGCTTTGATACTTGTGATACCATTACAAATACATGTTTGATACGCTTTGATACTTGTGATACCATTACAAATACATGTTTGATACGCTTTGATACTTGTGATACCATTACAAATACATGTTTGATACGCTTTGATACTTGTGATACCATTACAAATACATGTTTGATACGCTTTGATACTTGTGATACCATTACAAATACATGTTTGATACGCTTTGATACTTGTGATACCATTACAAATACATGTTTGATACGCTTTGATACTTGTGATACCATTACAAATACATGTTTGATACGCTTTGATACTTGTGATACCATTACAAATACATGTTTGATACGCTTTGATACTTGTGATACCATTACAAATACATGTTTGATACGCTTTGATACTTGTGATACCATTACAAATACATGTTTGATACGCTTTGATACTTGTGATACCATTACAAATACATGTTTGATACGCTTTGATACTTGTGATACCATTACAAATACATGTTTGATACGCTTTGATACTTGTGATACCATTACAAATACATGTTTGATACGCTTTGATACTTGTGATACCATTACAAATCTTGAATGCCCACAATGCTATCCATATATTTCCCAGTCTCCTGCGAATCATGCTGCCCTACATGGACAATTATCATATGGCCCAAACACATCCCATATTTTCAGATGAATTCGGTGCTTTCTGAACTATAGTCTGTTCATTCAAGGTTGGGCAGAAATCGTAAATTTAACCTCTCATAACTTTAAAAGGACTAAAGTAATCGAGCTAATAATTCTACCAATGAGGAAGACTTAGCCAGGGAATAGGTGTGTAAATTGACAGCTCATTTGCTTTAGCCCAGTTTGAGTTACAGAGGTTAGAGGTTACGATTTCTGCCCAACCTAGAATGAACGGACTATAGTATCTGTAACTCAATTCGAATACTGGATATTAGTTGGAGGATTTTTAAAGATGCTATAATAGATATTCTGTTACGGGGATATTTGCACTTGAGGGATTTCTTTCTGGATCCCTTTCTCCCTCATGTTTAGCCCCATTGTTTTTGAGATTTTCAGACGTTCGCCCCATTAGTTTGGCGATTTAAAGAACTTTCGTCCAATATCTGTACATTTTAAGACATTTCGGGCCATTTAGGTGTCAACACTTTTCCTGGTGAGCGAAAGCGAACTTGTAATGAAAAAGGAACCGGCCTTTGGCCGGGAATTTTTTCTACCAAAATATATTAAACACTATTTTGAAAGGGAATCTTGGGGGTGTAATTTTATGCTTGATGGAGGTCTAGGGAACAAACTAAAAACCTCCTCTTAACCCGTCCAATACCAGCAACGGCTATAGCCGTCAGTAGATAAGTAACACCCCCGTTCCAGCGATGGCTATAGCCGTCAGTAGATAAGTAACACCCCAGTCCCAGCGACGGATATAGCCGTCCGTAATGTACTTTCCTTGTAACTGCCTGTACAAGGCTGTACCAGTTACCACGACAGTTTGAGCACTGCTACCGATACGGCAACACTTCTCACAGCGTATATAAGACCGCTGAAGGGTGGCAGGACCAGTCTTGCCTAATCTCTGGAGGTGGAAAGGTGGTCTCTCCTGCCATTTTGGCTACAGTGCTTGTGACTGCTGGGAACTTTTATTACTGTATCCTACGGTACTCAACGGGTTAAATGATAGGAAAAATGTACTAGTTCGTTTCTGTGTCAATATGTAGTGTTATACTCTATTTAACCACTTAGGTACTGGTGACGTCGTTTGTACTTTATTCTGTCTAATAATAAACGATTTTATGCAGTTTAAAAGGGGCCTTCAGCAATCAACAAACATCGAACTATCTCACTTGATCCTTTTTACTACCACAATTCAGTCTTATACTCTAAACAAAAATATGTTAAATACATATGCATCACTGGTACAAAAGGGGCTAGATTCAAGAGTCTATTAGCATTCATCTCTAATATGGGAACGTCCTATCATCTCACCACTGAACATAGGCAACATCACAACAACAAACATAATTGGTACGGGCGTATTTTAAATTATTATTATTATTTTTTTTTTTTTTGGTATTATTCTCTAGGTTTCTCGCTACACTTCCATCAAGCTTAAACAAACACCCCCTAGACCATCATTCAAGATAAATGTGTACATTTGTCGGTAGAAAAATGTCCTGGTAGAAGGCTGATTCCTCTTAAGATTATAGGCTCGCTATCGCTCGCCTAGAAAGTACACTAGCGGTAAAAACAATCTCTACTCTAACGCTCTAGTCATTTTGGAAAGTGGGTCGAAATCTTTCCATAATACGGACGTATGTTTCACCAGACTAAATCCGTTCACACACATAATAACTCAACCATGTAAAGATTGTATTTGTCCGGGAATGTACAAACGGCACCTTAATGGGGCAAAAACATGTAATATACAAACGGCACCTTAATGGGGCAAAAACATGTAATGTACAAACGGCACCTTAATGGGGCAAAAACATGTAATCGCCCAACTCACGGAATAACACTTCTTAAAATCCCCACCCACTCACCCACCCAATATAGGCGTTAAGGCGTCACAGGATCTAGTGTTGCGTCAAGTTTCTATGGTAATATGGAACCAGTTTATTTTCTCAATTTTTGAATCATGATATAGTTTTGAACAACCGACATTAGCATGATTAGAGTATCGATAACAATACCTTATCATTGGCTCACCTCACGTATTGAAGGGTCATTGTGTGTGTTTTATTAGAGTATCGATAACAATACCTTATCATTGGCTCACCCCACGTATTGAAGGGTCATTGTGTGTGTTTTATTAGAGTATCGATAACAATACCTTATCATTGGCTCACCCCACGTATTGAAGGGTCATTGTGTGTGTTTTATTAGAGTATCGATAACAATACCTTATCATTGGCTCACCCCACGTATTGAAGGGTCATTGTGTGTGTTTTATTAGAGTATCGATAACAATACCTTATCATTGGCTCACCCCACGTATTGAAGGGTCATTGTGTGTGTTTTATTAGAGTATCGATAACAATACCTTATCATTGGCTCACCCCACGTATTGAAGGGTCATTGTGTGTGTTTTATTAGAGTATCGATAACAATACCTTATCATTGGCTCACCCCACGTATTGAAGGGTCATTGTGTGTTTTTTTGTTTTGTGATTATTAAAGATTTTAATTGTGATTGCCATTTTCGAGCAATTAAGGGGAGGAACACCGTTTTTCTGGACCCCCTTCTCCCTAATGTTTAGCCCCACTAGTTTTGAGATTATAAGACGTTCGGCCCATTCATTTGGCGATTTTAACACCTTTCGCTCCATTTCGTTGTCAATTTTAAGACCTTTCGTGCCATTTAGGTGTCGGGGTTTTTTCCTGGCGAGCGTTAGCGAGCCTGCAATTTTAAGAGGAACCGGCCTTCGGCCGGGACATTTGTCTACCGAAAAATGTACAGATTTATCTTGAAGGAGGGTCTAGGGGGTGTTTTTCTAAGCTTGATGGTGCAACTAAACAAATGTGAATTAATGAATTAATAGGCCAAACAACGGCCAGTCTCCCCTTAAAACAAAACGTAGTCTCCTAGAATGACAGTTTTCCAGACACCCCTCTGAACTATACCCCCCCCCCCCATTTCGTGTTTAACCCCTTCTGTACCGGTGATATATTTTGCATTATATTCTAGCTATATTTAGAAGATGTTGTGCAGTGTAAGAAGTATTTGTGGTAGTAAAGAGGGTTATATGAGATGTTTTGAAGTCTGTTAATTGATGAAGGCCCTTTTATATATGAATAACATAGTCCAATTGTAGCCAGAACAAAAGTTAAAAGGGCGGAACTGGTACTGAACGGGTTAAGATAAATTTGTACACTGTTCGGTAGGAAACTTCCATGGCCAAAGGCCGGTTTCTACCAATTTACAGGCTCACCAACGCTCATCCAGAGCACAAATAAAAACCTAGATGGGACGGCAAGTGTTATAATCGCCAACCTAATGCGACAGTAAGTCTTTAAATCGTCAAATTTGTGGGGCGATATAGAGGATGGGGATACAAAAAAAAAAAAAAAAAAAAAAACAGCCTAGGGTTAAGACACTACAATACATTAGGTTACATTAGGGTTACACATATATAACTAGAACCGGTATCACACGAGAGCTTTTATAGTCAACATTCAATGATCAGCATTTTTCTGGCAACTTTTCTGGAATATTTTGCTCTGGTTTTGGAGACTAGATTGATGATAGATGAACTTAGGTAACCGAAATATTATTGATGTTAGCCTCATAAGCTGCCAGACCAGTGTTGAGGATACATGTTGAGGGAAAAAGCGCTGTTGTGATACCGACTTAAGGGGGCAATACTTGTGTTTTGGTCTATGTGTTAATTAATGTATTTATTTTTGAGTTTCCTCGCTAGACCTCCAACAAACTTAAAAAATTGCCCTCTAGAACCGCTGTCAAGATAAATTTGTACATTTTTCGGTAGAAAAATGTCTCAGCCGATGGTCGGTTCCCTTCAACATTAAAGGCTCGCTATTGCTCGCCAGGAAAAAATCGACACCTAAATAACACAATAGGTCTTAATATTGACAATAAATGGGGTGAAAGGTTACAAAATCTCCAAACTAATGGAAAGAACGTCTTAAAATTTCAAAACTAATATGCTAAACACGAGGAAGAAGGGAAACTAGAAAAACGACCCATCTCCCATTAAGTCAAATCATCCCCGTTATCCTCGGTACTCTTGGTATAAATCGAGAGAAGTTCCTCATAATCTCTGGGACTTTGGTACTTAGAGGCTCAGAGTAGGGGATAAACCGGATATACGGAGGTAGCTGGGAGTAAAGCTCTAAGGTGTTTTAAGGGGAGATTGACCTATATATTTGATCATGTATATATATATTGATTATTTTGTTAATTTCCTCCCTAGACCTCCATCAAACATAAAAAAACACCCACGCAAGACTTTCCTTAAAGATAAAATTCCACTCACTTCCTTCCCTTATCAGCGGTACACCAACATCCACTCGTTGTATTTATTTCATGACTCCATCTATGTACTGTATTATTGAACAACCATGGTGGCATCACACACCATTGCTTTAACCCAACATTCGGATCAAAGGACTCGCTCTGTTCATTCTCCACAATTACTGACCCCTTTGCATACTCATACACAGTGGAGGATTTAGGGGGGGGGGGGGGGCGAGTAGGCCATGGCCTAGGGCCCCGCGCCCCCAAGGGGCCCATACCTTGGCTTACAAAAACAAAACAAATTAAAGTTGATTCACAATTTGCATTTTCGGATATTATGTTTTGTTATGGATTAATGGCATTATGACTTAGAACACAAAATAATGGGTATTAATTGTGTAATGATTGCGTTATATATATTAATTGTGTAATGATTGCGTCATATATATTTTAAAACCATAACACGAGAAATCCGTTTACTTGGTAGAAGAAAACATTTAGTTATCCCTGATAATTACGCTGCCATGTCTGTTTTCTTCAATGGCGGAACATGTTCAAATATTTGTATTTACCCTTACAGTTTCCGATACTGTATAATAATGTCAGTTTATTTTATTATGATAACCAATAAGCTTTTAAACATTATTATTAATATAACATAACATATTCATGTTATAAGTTATTAAATTCAAAAGTCCACTTAGCCTTGAATGTTACTGGCGTGGAGTAAACAGAATTGACCAAGCAGCTGGGCTGAGAAGGCAGGAATGGATGTTTTGTCAACATTATATTATTGATTATTGGGAATCTAGGACTCTTTCCTCAATTTCTCTCACCGATCCTCACTTATAAATGCCTGTGATTAAGTGGTTATGTTACTGGCACTGCCTATAACTTGTATTTTTGCTAAACCTATTAGTATTGATGGGTAGTCTATGGATAGTAGGCGCCTCTATAGCACAGAGCTCGGCACGCTCGTGTCCTAGACAAGACGACTCGCCGAGATTCAAGAGGAGCAGATAGTTCCCGTAGGTGGAGGTGCAATTTTGTATGCCTAGGTCCATGGAATCTAGATCCATGCTAATACATTTTCTTAACTCATTCAGTGCCAGTGCCATCCCTTTAATTTTGTCTGGCTTCTTTTAGACGATTGTATTACTGTATATTACAAATGTATAATAGCCTATATATCAATATATATTACAAATGTATAATAGCCTATATATCAATATATATTACAAATGTATAATAGCCTATATATCAATATATATTACAAATGTATAATAGCCTATATATCAATATATATTACAAATGTATAATAGCCTATATATCAATATATATTTTATCAATGTAATCTATTATAATATTTTTAATTAAGATTAATTTTGTCTAGCTCATTTTCCAATCACTTACAATACCGTCTTGCATTACGCTAAGTAGAAACGTAATAATTTACAATTATAGTTTGTAGTCTTGGACAGTAGTTTACAATTTAAAGTTGGTTTTATCGTGCTAGTTTAAAGATAAATATAATTGGCAATGCGACCATGCATTCATCTTCAGCAACTCATTCTAATGTCTATGACATAATGTCAATGACAATTTTCGCATTGAAAATTTGATTAAAGAAAAATATTAATTATTGTCTAGATTTCACAGAAGTTCAAAGCCTCATTCGGCAAAACCATCAACTGATCCATTCCAATAGCCTAGCTACATACAGCAAAAGCTGCAAAATATGCATTTTTGTTTTCTTAACAAAGCAGACACTGACTTAATCAATATTGTCAGTGTTATCGTTGTTGTACATAGATCTATGGTTAATTTTGTATACCTGTATATACAGTATCTGCTAAATTTACTAGTTACAAAGCTAAACAAAATACGTGATCCCTAGGCTATTGACAAAATAATCAAAATGTATATTGAATTAGCACAAATAGGCTCAGCCGCTCATGTTGTGTCAAATTATGAGTATTTTTAATATATTCATATTAATTGCAATAATAATGTATTTGTACTACTCTGTCTGAAATGACATGTGTAAGGTGTGGAGTTTTAAATGCAAACTTTAATGAATACTAAAAATGTTAGGTCTTGGGTTGTTCAAAAAGGCTAGTTTTTGGATTCGGCACAGTATTTGCACATGATATTGGTAAATGGTTTTACTAGAGTATAACTAGACTAATCAGTTTTATTCTCTTCAGGTTCTATGCATGATATTAAATGTTAAATTGGCCTAATCCGGAATTCACACCAAGAAAATAAAAATACGCTAGTATGGAGAGATAAAACGAATGCTAGTGGGGAGATTGTAGGCACCAATCGATCAGGGCTAGACCCAGGTGAGGTTATAGGCATGTGATAAAAAGTCGCTGGAACTCCTGCTTCATTTGCTTGGCCTCTCTTACTGATTTTCTTTGTGCCTCATTTACACTGAGAGCAATCTAGCTAGCTCTCACAAACATCTTCTCTTCCTATCCCCTTCACTACAATAAACATGCACACCACACTTTATTCCTCCACACCAAAATTTAAAACAAATATTAATTTTAGCCCAGCCTCGGAGTCCCCAGGGGGGGGGGGGGGGGACATAAATGCCCCCACACCCGACCGACCATCCCCTGACAACCCCACAATATTACCTGGACCTCGGCCTGTTACTCTTTCTATTGATTTCTGCAACATTCGCGGACTTTCCTCTAACTTTCACTCTGTTGAACACCATCTCTCCTCCTACAAACCTGATCTTCTCTTCCTCACCGAAACTCAGGTGTCTGTAACAACATCCAGCAGCCCCTTCTCTGTATCCTCCTACTTTCTCTATCCTAGTTTCAAAGCCAAAAGCTGATGTTGTGCATATGTGCACAACAAACTCACTTGCTCTCGTGTTCCCGATTTCGACTCCTCTGAATTCTCAACTTTATGGCTCAAACTTTCCTGTCATTCTCTTACTAAATATTTCTGTGCTGTCTATCTTTCCCCTAACTCTACCAACTTTCTCAAATTCTTTGACTATTTAAACTCTACAGTGGAACACATTCTATCCATTTCTCCTTTCTCAGAAATCTCCATCTTAGGAGATTTCAACGTTCACCACCGCCAATGGCTCTCCTCTCACACTACTGACCCAGCTGGTGAACAAGCCTACGTCTTTTCTATCCTAAATGACCTAGAGCAGTTAGTTCAGCAACCCACCCGTATCCCGGATCGCATTGGAGATCGGCCCAACATTCTTGACTTGTTTCTAACTTCTAAACCTTCTTCTTATACAGTTGATCTTTTCTCTCCTTTGGGCTCCTCCGACCATAAACTTATCTCTGTCACCTGTCCTATCTCTCCAGTACGGCCACCCAATCCTCCTAGCCTGCGGCGCTTGTGGCACTTCGGCGCTGCCAACTAGGAGGCTCTCCGGCAGTACTTCTTTGATTTCCCATGGAATGATTTCTGCTTCCGTGGCCTGGGACCCTCGGAGAGTGCTGAACGCATTACCAAGGTAATCCTATCGGGCATGGAAGCATACATTCCATTCTTTTTCTCTCAGACTAATGCTAAAAAATCTTGGTTTACTCACGCCTGTTCTACTGCTGTCCACAATAAGGAGGAAGCATTCAAACAGTACTGACGCCTTAAAACTCAAGACTCTCATTCTTCCTATGTTTCTGCCCGGAATCAAGCCAAATCTGTTCTTCGACTTGCCAAACACTCTTTCATCAATAATAAATGCACTGAACTATCCAACTCTAGCTCTTCCCAAGCTTTCTGGCATCTAGCCAAAAACCTCTCCAACAATTTCTCTTCCTCGTCTTTCCCTCCCCTTTTCCACTCTGATGGCACAACCATCACTTCTTCCTCTGACAAAGCTAAACTCTTCGCTCAAACTTTTGCTAGAAACTCCACCTTGGATGATTCCGGTGCTATTTCTCCCTCTCCACCCTCCTCTCTCTTACTTAACAGATTAACTTGTTAAACAGATTAACTTGCTCATGTAGTAGTGTACACCCTATGTGGTGGATTGTGTTATTTTCATAGCTTTTTTCATAGCGTTTTTTTCCCACTAGCGATTTTGATAATTTAATTTGACTTTATATTGTCCTTGTCCCAATTTTGGTTTGTTTAGTTTGCAAGTTTTAAATTTTATCTTATGCCTAATATCCTAATCTCTTCTAAAGATGTACTTTCTACCCTCTCTGGGCTTAATACTAATAAGGCGTACGGTCCGGACGGTGCTCTCCTGTTGATCTCAAAAACTGTGCTTCCGTGCTGACTCCCTGCCTAGGCAAACTCTTTCGTCTCTGTCTATCCCCTCATGTCTTCCCTTCCTGCTGGAAATTTGCTCACATTCAACCTGTCCCAAAGAAGGGTGACCGCTCTCAACCCTCCAATATCTTCCAATTGCTCTCATCTCTTGTCTTTCTAAAGTTTTTGAAACTATTCTTACTTCCAAATTTCTTAAGCATTTCTCTTCTTATAATATGCTCTCAAATCGCCAGTATGGCTTCCTTAAGGGTCGTTCTACTGGTGATCTTCTTTCATATCTTACTAACTCTTGGTCATCCTCCTTTCGGAAATTCGGTGAGACTTTTTCTATTGCACTAGACATATCGAAAGCCTTCGATAGAGTCTGGCACAAATCTTTAATTTCTAAACTACCCTCCTTCGGTTTCTATCCCTCCATCTGTGCCTTTATCTCTAATTTCCTTTCCGGCCGTTCCATAGCCCCGGTTGTGGACGGCCATTGTTCACTTCCTCACCCTATAAACTCCGATGTTCCTCAGGGCTCTGTCCTATCTCCTATTCTCTTTCTAATTTGTATAAATTATCTCCTCAACTGTACCTCAATTCCCATCCATTCATATGCAACCTTACACTACTCCATTAGTTTTTCAGAACGCCCCAGCCAGCAATCCCTCAACGACAAACGTAATGAAGCCATAGAACTCTTAAATTTTAATCTAAATACTATCTCCAATTGGGGCAGAGAAAACCTTGTTACCTTTAATGCTTCCAAAACCCAATTTCTCCATCTATCTACCCGTAAGGAACTCCCAGCGGACAATCCCTTATTCTTCAACAATACAAAAATCAATCCTTCATCTTCTCTCAATATTCTTGGTGTCTCTTTTTCTTCCTCTCTCAGTTGGAAGGACCATATTACCAGTCTTGCTAAGGCAGCCTCCCAGAAGCTGGGTGTGCTCAACCGCCTTAGGGGGTTCTTTTTCCCTGCACAGCTTCTTGCTCTGTACAGGGGCATAGTGCGTCCTTGTATTGAGTATTGTTCACATGTGTGGGGAGGTTCCTCTCACACCGCTCTCCTAGACAAGGTTGAAAGGAAGGCCTTTCGTATCATTAACTCCCGTCCACTCACCAACTCTCTGCAATCTCTCTCTCTCCGCCGCAATGTTGTATCTCTCTCGCTATTCTATCGCTACTATAATAATCAGCGTTCCTCAGAGCTTTCCCAGTGTATACCACCTCCTTTACGTAGGGCACGTGGTACCCGTCTTTCAACTCAATCCCACCCCTACTCTGTGCAACTCTCCAACCCAAGAGTGAAACATTGCTCTCAAACTTTTTTCTACTCAACAGCTCAGCTCTGGAACTCTCTCCCAGAATCAGTCTTTCCCTCTTCCTATGACTTAAATTGTTTCAAACTCCGTGTGTCCAGATATTTTGGCTCGAACATCCCTTGATTTTTGGCCCTGTCACTCTTTCAACTCTGGGGGAGGCACTCGCTACAGGCAGTTCTGCCTTTTGTCTCCCTCAATCACATAGAAAAAAAGAAATCTCACCACCATACCAAAACATTTCTCCATACACTCCATCTATTCCTATGTTTTCCCCATCTTCACTCTTTTCATGGCTTCACACACTTCTGACCTCCTGATCCCCACCTCCTCCTCCACTTCTTCTCTTCTTCTCCCTCCCATACCTCATCCAACTATGTTTGCTGGCGTTTCATTCCTTACGTTCAATAATTCGTTGAAGTACTCCCTCTGTCTCTTGACTCTCTCTTGCTTCTCGGCTAACACTCGCCCATTCCTATCTTTCACACCCTTACTACTTCCCTTGCTACCCACCCTAACTGTCTTGACCTCTTTCCAGAACAGTTTCTTACACTCCCTCCATTTTACGCTTAGATTCCTTCCAAATTTATCATTTACTCTGTCTCTTACTTTCCTTCACTACTCTCTTCCCCACTCTTTCTTCTTCAAGTACCTCGCTCTTTTCTGTCTCTCCAAATCTTCATTCCCTCTACTACCCAACCACTCTCTATCCGCTTTCTTCATATCTTCAACAGCTAGTTTTACCTCTTCGGTCCACCATACTATACCCTTCACTCCCCCCCCCCCCCCTCCCCCCTCTTCTCCTAGCTCCACACACCTCCTCACATGCTGCACACATTAGGTGTATCTTTTTCATCCGACCTTTCTTGGAAAGATCATTTTACAACTCTTACTAAAAACAGCTTCCCAAAAGTTATGTGTGCTCAACCATCTTTGTAGGTTCTGTACCCCAGCACAGCTTCTTGCTCTATATCGGGGTACAGTGTGGCCCTGTATTGAGTATTGTTCGTATGTTTGGGGAGGTTCCACCCTTACCGCACTTCTCGAAATACTAGTACTACTTTCTACTACTAGTTCCCTACAATCTCTTTCTACACGCCACAATATTACATCTCTTTCACTTTGCTATCGCTATTGCAACAATCTGTGTTCTTCAGAACTCTCTCAGTGCATACCCCCTCCCTTGCAGCGAGTGCGAGGCACCCGCCTTTCAATACAGTCCCTCTCCTATTCTGTCCAGCTCTCCAACCCAAGAATAGGCAAATTTTCTGTCTTTCTTCTACTCAACAAGTGAACTCTGGAACTCTCTCCCTCGATCAATCTGTACTTCATCCTATGACTTAGGCTGCTTCAAACTTTGTGTGTCCAGGCATTTTGACTCCAACTTCCCGTGAATTTTGCTCAGTCACTATTTTGGCTTTGGTGGAGATATATACTCGCTACAGACAACCTGCCTTTTGTCTCCTACATATACATAGAACAAAATATATATATACCTAGGAAAACAAATGTATGATTGCGTAGTGTATTATGTAACGTCTATTGCATTGCCATTTATCATTAGGGTATTTGTATGTAGGTATTTAAGGCTTCCACTGACAGTAGTGAGTGTATGTGTATGTGTGTGTGTGTATATATGTGTGTGTGTATGTGGGCATTTAAAACGGGTTTCCACTGACCGTAGTGTGTGTATGTGTATGTGTGTGTGTGTGTGTATGTGGGTATTTAAAAGGGGTTTCCCCTGACAGTAGTGTGTGTGTGTGTATGTGTGTCTGTGTGTGTCCAACTCTAGTCATCCATCCATTCCATAGGGTATTCCACCAGGCCTTCAAAGAGGCCTATTAAAGGGTAACACTATTCAGAACATAATTACTGAGAGGAGGTAGGCTTAAATTTATAGATATTATTACGATCCCTTCTTATTTTAGTCCCTGTGGAGTGGAAATCTCTCTCTCTCTCTCTCTCTCTCTCTCTCTCTCTCTCTCTCTCTCTCTCTCTCTCTGTTGACCTAAATTTTGCTTAAGGGGGATGGTTGGTTTTTCTGCCTCCCCCCCTCCCCCTCGTGTCCCTATTGTTTAGCTCCATTAGTTATCAGATGTTAAGACGTTTGGCCCATTAGTTTGGCAATGTTATGACCTTTCCCCTTATTTCGTTATCAATATTAAGACTTTTCGTGTCATGTAAGTGTAGCGAGCCTGTAATTTTGTAAGAAAATGTTCTTCCAAAAAATTTAAAAATTTATCTGCAAGTGGGATTTTAAGGATTATTTATTAAGATTAATGGAGGCCTACGGAAGAAACATAAAACAGAAAAAAATAAAAATAAATCAAATAATAACAAAATGGACCAACAAATAAATCCTTCCCCCTTAACACGCTCTTTCACATTGATCAACCTATACCAATATTCCCTCTTGTTATTTCCTTATCTCCAATACTCGAATTTATCCTGGCTAGTGATACCGAGCCTGTAATTTTAAGAGGAAGAGGCCTTCGGCCGGGAATTTTTTCTACCGAAAAATGTATACATTTATCTTGAAGGGAGGGTCTAGGGGGTATTTATTTAAGCTTTATAGAGGTCTGGCGAGGAAACTAAAATATATTTAATACACCCACAAAAGAAGCCACTATCCCATAAATATTTTCCACAAGCCCTGTACATCTTCATTGGATAAAATGCCGCTACTTTATTTATGTACCTTCCTTAATTAATTATAGCAATACCATTAGTTTTAATCATTTTAACAGTACTTCTCTTTAACTAACTCCTTCCTTCACGAACATTGTCTATTGAGGTAATCTTTCACAGAACAGAAAGTTAATTTCCCTTGGGCAGATAGTACAAAATAAAAGGTTACTTCTATATCCAGCTCTTATCCTCTATATATCTACTTTCTGACGTTATGATTCCCTGCATTAAAAGCATACAGTAGAGAAATATCTACATAAAACTGATATGTTTATCCATAGACTATACATATACTGTATACAGTGTATATATATATTTATATATAATATATATATATATATATATATATATATATATATATATTTAGTATATGTATATATATACTGTATATATGTTTTTAATCTTTCAGTGGGATTCGAACCGCCGACCGTCAGGACGATAGCCGACTTTAACCAACTCCTAGCGTCGGCTATCGTCCTGATGGTCGGCGGTTTGAACCCCACTGAGAGATTAAGAAATTTCGTGAAATGTGATATAAACTTAATATTTATGACTCTCATGCTTATTGGGTTAGAATTAAATTAAATCAATTTCGGCCCAAGTTGCGTCGGGACACTTAGAAATCCTTTAATGGTATTCTGGAGTATGGATCCTACGACTAGGTATGAATTGAAATTACATTTTCTTAGTGGGTTTCCCTTCTCTTTAACATAAATAGGATAGAAGGTTGAGTGTCTTTTAGACTGCCGTGGTGGAGTTGGTTAAAGCGTCGGCTATCGTCCTGAAGGTCGGCGGTTCGAACCCCACTGATAGATTAAAACATGTAGTGGCTCACGTGTATTTGTGATATATACTTAATATATATATATATATATATATATATATATATATATATACAGTATATATAAAACAAAAAAAAAATTTTTTTTTATGTAAGTGAGGGAGGCAAAAGGCAGAACTGCCTGTAGCGAGTGCCTTCCCCAGAGTTGAAAGAGTGACTGGGCCAAAATCAAGGGACGTTCGAGCCAAAATGCCTGGACACGATGAGTTTGAAGCAATTTAAGTCATAGGAAGAGGGGAAGAGTGATTCTATTTGAGAGTTCCAGAGAGTTGCACAGAATAAGGGTGGGAATGTGTTGCAAGACGGGTACCACGTGTCCTACGTAGAGGAGGTGGTATACACTGGGAGAGCTCTGAGGAACACTGATAATTATAGTTGCGATAGAATAGCGAGAGAGATGCAACATTGCGGCGGAGAGAGAGAAATTGCAGAGAGTTGGTGATTGGACGGGAGTTAATGATACGAAAGGCCTTCCTTTCAACTTTGTCTAGGAGTGCAGTGTGAAAGGATCCTCCCCACACTTGTGAACAATACTCATTACAAGGACGCACTGTGCCCCTGTACAGAGCAAAACCTGTGCAGGGGTAAATAACCCCTTGAGGCGGTTGAGCACACCTAACTTCTCGGAAGTTGGCTTAGCAAGACTGGTAATATGGTCCTTCCAAGTGAGAGCAGAAGAAAAAGAGACACCAAGAATATTGAGAGAATATGAAGGATTGATTTTTGTATTGTTGAAGAATAAGGGATAGTCCTCTGGGAATTCCGGACGGGTAGTAAGATGGAAAAATTTGGTTTTGGAAGCATTAAAGGTTTATATATATATATACCTGTATATATGTGTGTATTTTTTTTGGTGTTTTTTGTTTTCTATGTGATTGAGGGAGGCAAAGGGCAGAACTGCCTATAGCGAGTGCCTCCCCCATAGTTGAAAGAGTGACAGGGCCAAAATAAAGGGACGTTCGAGTCAAAATGCCTGGACACTCGGAGTTTGAAGCAATATATATTGTATATATTGTTACGTATCTTGATCCTCAAGTGGTTAACTTGATTAATCTAGATAGCACAGAGATATATGTTAAGGTATCAGTCAGCTGAAGGCAAAATAAAAGTAAAATCTAATAATATTATTTCTGTTGTTGCTTCCTTTCCTTTTGGATCTTAGTACTTGGTATCCTTTATTGACTGATACTCTTTACTTATGAAAAAATACTGAAACTAATTAAAGTCATGTAGTATTTATAAAGAATTATTATTTAACCGAAGCTTAGTAGGCTATGGTTATGAACCGAATAAGTTATATCTAAAGAAGGACTATTAATTCTATAAAAAGTCTTGAAAGATAAATATTAAAGTAAGAATATTTCTGTCTCTTACCCTTTTTGAAATGAATAGATAGTTTTCTTATATGTCCTTTTATTTATATTTAATGTAGTTATTATTCTTGGTTCTTGTCTTACGTTAATGGTATTATATTATTATTATCATCAGGATAAATATCAAAGTCACATAAAAAGTTAGATATATATTTAATAATTAGATAAATGTATTTCTTAACCACGTAACATTGAGGTTTGATTATGAGTAATTTAAGTTGCAGGATCGCTTCATAGATTCGATTCAGGTCTCACTCAAATAATATTAAAAGCAAAAATAATATTTTGAAGCTAAAAGAATTTTCTTCAGCTTAGGAAATCACTAGAAGTAACATTAAAACAGCCATGTTAGTCTAAGGCGATATTACTAATAAGAGACAATAGCATCACCGTACTAAGCACCGTTAAGCAATGTAAGCTTAATTAAAAGAAAATGAAAGAACTCGTAAGTCTTAATATAAAACAATAGTATTACTTTTATCATAACCCAATTACTTGAAGAGTTGCTTTAGTCCACAAGTCAGTCAACTAAAATAGTTAAGTACATAATAGTAGCATTAACGTTAATTCCCAATCAAATAGTTAAGTACATAATAGTAGCGTTAACGTTAATTCCCAATCACATATCTCACTAACCAACATAACGTAAGTGTTTACACCGAACACACCTAACACACACTTATTTAATATGACTGACAGTCACAAACCCATTATAATACTTCACCCCGTCTTCCTCCAGCTGTAAGTTCACCTTCCCCAACTCCAAATGAGACTGATCTGAATGCCCACTACTCGGGTGTTATACACTAAACAATGATGGTGTAGGAACGAATCAGGAGGCGGCGGGTAGTGCGCGCCCCAATCACAGCTCCTCTAGTTGCGTAAGAGGTGCGTGGTCCAATGGAGTCTCCTGGCGTCGATCATACGTCATAGCATCGGGTCATCGAAGTAGTTTGCAGGGTCCCCTATGACGCACACAGGTGTGAAGGCTTGTTTGCTGGTATGCGGACGAGCTGGTTTCCCACTCGCTGGTTCGCTCGGTTCGCTCGCTGGTCTGCTTCGCCGCCTGGGTAGTTTGGCACTCCTTCAACTCTTAATTCTAACTCTAAATTAACATACAGGGCTCCGTATGTCAGAATATATATATATATATATATATATATACTTTTTTGTTGTATTATTTATTTATTTATACTTCAAGTGTATAACGGTAGTATTTAATGTTGGTGTATTGCTATATAGATGGAATTAGGACAATTCTAAAATGTCAGCTGTATAAATAAAAATGTTCCTCTTCACGCTGGTATTCTTATTATTCATTATAAGACTGCGGTTCCCACGCCACCAATCCATTGCCTCTCTCTCTCTCTCATATATATATATATATATATATATATATATATATATATATATATAATATGAATAATTATGTTGCAGATAAAGGATGCCTAATTAATTTATTTAGACTATGGGTCTTTAAAGAACCGTAGATTTATATTATCAAATACGGGTTTCATATCAATCTGAAAAATGTTATCATACGTATAACTACTGTGCATCTGTATTTAAAGTAGCTGATTTTAAATAAAAATACATCAAGCCCTACATTAGAATTTGACAAACATGTGTGCTTAGAGGCACGTTTGGTCGTGAAGCGTGTTTTATTTCCACTCAAATGGCGACTTGAGGTTCCACTCAGCTAAGAGACAATTATGGAAATGTTGTGGTGGTGTTTGGCTTTCAATACTTTATGATGGAGCCTTCCAATAAAGCTCGACAGTTGCCATGGGGCTTCTCATATTATGTAACAAAATGTTTATGTATGTCAACAAATACTTTAAAATTTAAAAGTTTAAATCGCAAGAACAAAACATTCAGACACTTTGTATCGCCATATTTATGTTATCACAATTGTTTTATTTTTGCTTTGCACAGTAGGATATACAGTATATTAAGAGAAGCAACATCCTACCAAATATACAGTATATTTTTGCTTTGCACAGTAGGATATACAGTATATTTTTGCTTTGCACAGTAGGATATACAGTATATTAAGAAAAGCAACATCCTACCAAATAATCGCCTCTTACGAGCTAGACAACCTTAACCAGGATTATTGGATTTTTTTGTTTTGTTTTGTGTGTATGTGAGTGAGGGAGACAAAAGGCAGCACTGCCTGTAGCGAGTGCCTCACCCATAGTTGAAAGAGTTACAGGGCCAAAATCAAGGGACGTTCGAGCCAAAATGCCTGGACACACGGAGTTTGAAGTAATTTTAGTCATAGGAGGAGGGAAAGACTGATTCTGGGAGAGACTTCCAGAGTTCAGCTGTTGAATAGAAGAATGACTGAGAGTACAGTTTCACTCTTGAGTTGGAGAGTTGCACAAAGTAGGGGTGGGATTCTGTTGCAAGACGGGTACCACGTACCCTACGTAGAGGAGGTGGTATACACTGGGAGAGCTCTAAGGAGCACTGATTATTGTAGTGGGGATAGAATAGCGAGAGAGATGCAACACTGCGGCGAAGAGAGAGAGCCTCAGAAACAAAATAATTCCATGGAAAATCAAAGGAGAAGAGCCAAAGTACCACAAGCACTGCCGGCTGGGAGGATCGGGTGGTCGTACAGAAGATATAACAAAGATAAGGTAGTGATCGGAGAAAACCAATGGAGAGAAATGGCATACATCGTAGGTAAAAGGATTAGAGGTTAGAAATATGTCAAAAATGTTGGACAGATCTGCAGCCATATTTATATTTTTTTATGAATTTTGAAAAATAGTGTAGTATGCAAGATGTTTTAATATAGTGTATTGTAATAGATGTTTTAATATAGTGTATTGTAATAGATGTTTTAATATAGTGTTTGTAATAGATGTTTTAATATAGTGTTTGTAATAGATGTTTTAATATAGTGTATTGTAATAGATGTTTTAATATAGTGTTTGTAATAGATGTTTTAATATAGTGTATTGTAATAGAGAAACCGTGTCTAGGAGGGCAACCTGGAGTTGCCCTCTGTTTTAGTGAAGCACAGAGAGAAAAGCAAAGGAGGCCAGGTGGAAAAACATAAATTACAGTTTTCCTTAACACTCACCCATAGCACTCCCCGGGAGTACGCCCTGTGCGGCTGGTGCCTACAGATGTGTTGTAACAACGTATGTACTGTACATAGGGCAGAAGAAGGGAATACATATACAATCCATAGAATGGTGTGGAAGCATAATAACACACACACACACACACACACACACACACATACACACACGTACAGATAATATATATGAAACAAACTTAATATAACTACGATCCATGAGATATGGTAGAGTTAAAATACAGAGTTAACTAAAATGGAACAAAAATGTGTAGAGCAAAATAAAACAGAGGCGAAAAGGAAATGTAAAATGAAAGAGAAGTAATAAGAATGAAAATATAATTTGATAAAATAGAAAAATGGTGGACGAAGAAATAAAGTTGTAGAGAACATGAAAGAGACTGCCAAAACCTGTTGAAAAATGGTAGGGCCAGGTGAGCAGAACTGTAAATCCTATATGCAAAGAAAAATGCTAATTTGAGAGAGTTACACAGAGTTTCACAAATTCTCAGGCTACACAAACCTTGCAGTCCCCACTAGGTGGTCCGGCTTTAATAGTATTAAAGACAGGGGTAGTTTATAATAGAAGAATATGACAGCAGAGTAAAAGGGTCTCTCCCCACCTTCTGTACCGGAAATAGGAGGACGTGCAACCTGATGGGTCAGGAAATTACCACAAAGAAAGTTTGTAATATAGAATAGAAATAAAATATTCTGAAAATAATTGGACACTTACATATCTCCTAATCCTTAACATAGTCACTCGTAATAATCCAGTATCCATCAGATGAACATCCAGTTTCTTCTTGAATATATCATTTATATTACTAAAGACCACCTCCCTTGGTAAACTATTCCACTTGGTGATGGGCTGGTCTATCAGAGTGAGAACTGAGCGATCTCTGCCATACCCATAGCTTACTCCGACTGTTCCTTTTACTTATGTTTTTCCTAGATCTCAAGTGACGGCGTCTTTTCCGTGGATTGACCTCCCAATCTACCAAGATTGGAAGCCAAAGCGTCACATTTTTCCTTTGCCCCTCAACATTCTCTTCATAATTGTGGAGGGGCACAGGGCCCTGGGTGGGGCTTTGGTTTCCCGGGCGTTTCCGCACCCTCCTCAGCTCCCCGCCATGGAGTGGCTTCGGTCACCCAGGCTTTATTGTGGTAGGCAGGGAGGGTTCTGTGGGGGCGCTCGGTTATGGCCTTGGCCTTGCTCGGGGTCTTGGGGCTGTTCGGCCAGGCAGCTTGGGGAACAACAACAACAACAACAACTATTCCACTCTTTGACCACACTGTATATGAAGACGTTTTGTGTGATATCTAAACATCTAGACATGACATGACATGACATAGAGAGAGAGAGAGAGAGAGAGACTGATTAGAAGAAGAGTAAAGCCAGAATATTAACACCGCCTTTTGTGGCAGCTTATAAACCTCTGCAAAATTCGGGGAACGCAAGATACATTTTTACCTTATTTTTCAAGTTGGTGAGGGGGAGGAATAATTAAGGGGGGATCTATCTATCTATCTATCTATCTATCTATCTATCTATCTATTACCTGACGCCGCGATCCCCGAAGGGGTGGCCATGAACGAACCGCCCCCATGTACCTCTGTCCCCAGTCAGTCGACGCCCCTCCCCCCAACCAGCACCGCCTTCGTGCATATACTTCCTCACTCCATCCTTCCACCTCTCCTTCGCTCTACCTCTCCCTCTCTGTCCCTCCACCTCGCTCTCGTACACCCTCTTAGTCATTCTCTCGCTTTCCATACGTTCCATATGGACGTAATTATTTGTTTAGTTATTTATTTATTTTGTATTATTATTATCAGTAATAGTAGTAGTAGTAGTATATGTATTATTATTATTATTATTATTATCATTATTATTATTATTTGATTTTGTTCGGTTCCTCCCTAGACCCCCACCAGGATAAAATAAAAATATAAAAATCCTCCTTAACCCATTGGCTGTGGCTATGTTTGGGCTATTTAGGGCATATTCAGGCATTCCTTAATGATAAATCAAGCATCTGCATTAAATGAACTGTGTTCTGCCGAAAACTAGGCGAAAATAGCTTCAAAATGAGACCAGAACGGGCCCTGTACGTGGTCTGGTTCATCCGCAGCGGTGCCAGTGAAATGCGGGAAACCCGCTATTTGGTAGCACTCGCTCGCTTGGCTACACTGTTGTGAGAGAGAGAGAGAGACCCGCGCGAGAGACAGTCTACCTCAGTTAGCCGCTCGCTGCTCTGAGGGACGGAGGTGGGCCCCTCACGCTCCCGCCCACTGACACTCGATTTTTACGGTTTTTACAGGCTTTTAACACCTTACGAGCGGCCTATGCGGTTTATTTATGTGTACCGCACAGCGGGGTGTTTTTAGCCAAAATAGGGCTGTTTACGTGATCATTTTCATGCCTAAATAAGACCCAGAACGTAAAACAAGTACCTATCCCTGAAAGGGCATAAACAGAGCTTTCGAATGACACCATAACGATCCTTGTATGATGGATAGTTTTCTTGCAATAACCGTGCAACGCGAGTGCAAAAAGCAGGTAATTCGGTACTTTCAGTACATAATTGAGTATGTAGCGAGTGAGAGAGGGAGGAGGGAGCTGAGATTTGTGTCAGTAGGTTCGCCGCGGTGGTCTGGAGCAGTCATACGCTCGCTAGTCTCCTGCCACCACTTGTCTCTCTCTCTCTCAGCCACATTACGTGCTGAAATTGCCACTCGAGTTATGTCGAGCGCCGCCACATAGTCCAGCTTTATTTAACTCGACTTATGTTGCTCGCCGCTAAATAAGGGTTAAAGCCTGGAAATTGCTGTAACTTGCCAGGGCGTTCCAGAACGTCACCCACAGCGAAAGGGTTAAAGATAAATTTGTAAATTTTTCAATAGAAAAATGGCCCGGCCGAAGGCAGTTTCCTCTTTAATTACAGGCTCGCTATCGCACAAGGAACGTAATCGACGCAAATTGCATGAAATATCTAATTATTGGCAAAAAAAATGAAAATAAATGGGGCAAAATATCTTAATATCGACAAACTTATGGGGCAAACATCTTAAAATCATAGAACTAACGGGCCTAAACATGAGGGAAAAAGGAGATCCAGAAAAACAACCATCCCCTTTCATAATACTACCCTCGCTGTTCTTCCTCCTGCATTACCAGCAGGGTATACCTTTAATTCCTTAATCTTCTCCCTCATGTTTAGGCCCATTGCTTTTGAGATTTTAAGATGTTCGCCCCATTAGTTTGGCGATTTCAAAAACTTTCGCCCAATTTCTGTCAATTTTAAGACCTTTCGTGCCCTTTAGGTATCGATGTTGTCCTGGCGAGCGATAGCAAGCCTGTAATTTAAGAGGAACCGGCCTTCGGCAGGGACATTTTTCCACCGAAAAATGTACAAATGTATCTTGAAAGGTGGTCTAGTGAGTGTATGTTTAAGCTCTACGGAACCAACTAAAATTCTCCCCTTAACCCTTTCACGCTCATGACGCAGAGGTTGCCAGATTAGCAATAAGAAATAGAGTTCCCTCACTCTTATAATTACCTCTCCAAAATTAGTTTTCTGACCACAGCTAACTCAAAGACAACTGCAGAGGTTGAAGTAACTAAACTAAAGGTTTCTAAATACCCCTGATGGTAACAAAGGCTTTAAAGTATCCCTAATAGGCTCAAAATCGCGTCATATGTCGGAGAGGGTTAATTAAGCTCGACAAACTAATGGGGCAAATGTCATAACATCTCAGAACTAATGGGTCTAAACATGAGGGAAAAGGGGGTCCAGAAAAAAACCCCATCCCCTCTTAATACTACTACCCTCGCTTTTCTTCCTCCTGCATTAACCCGTCCCGCCCCAGCGACGCGTCTGGCGCGTCGCCTATGTATGTAACGCCCAGCGACGCGTCTGACGAGTCACCCTAATTGCTCCGACCGTAACCTCAGGTGTAACCATTCGAGAGGGCTCAGATTTGTATGGGAACTGTACGTATCCCACGCAACCGTGCCGATGGTTGAAAACTCTCAAAGTCCACGTGCGTGCGCGTGAGCGCGCAATAACTTGTTTTTTGGGGAAATTGCCTTAAATTTTTTACTCTTGTAAAATAAGTTTTCGGGGGCTCTGTAGGACCATTTTTTAAGCTTTTTGAGCGGTTTTTCGTGGTTTTTCCTTCATTCCTAACCCATTCGCTATTGTTTCTGGAATAAAACCATTTTTTTAAAACGGGCCGGGTTCTGGTGAACAAAAAAACAAAAATAGGCGGGGCTCCACGGGTTAAGGGGCTAGTGGCTGTTTTTTTTGGTCTATTAATTCATGTACTCATATGTTTTAGTTCCTCGCTATTCCTGCCTCAAACTTTAAAAAAACACCCTTGACCCCCCTTCACGACGCTATCACTCGCCAGGAAAGAATCGACACCTAAATAGTACGATAAATTATTATTATTAAAATAGGGATTCGCACCAAGCCTAAAAAGACTGTGGCACCAAAATAAACTTTGTGGAAAAAAACATCGGAGTTGTGGGGCAGGGCGCAATACGGAGTAGAGGATAAGAAGACTAGGAAACACTAATTAAAGAAGCTGAAGGAGACGGGTATGGAGGAGAAACCGCATAAGATATGGGAGGGAGAAAGTGAGGGACTCTCCAAGCATATCGGCTAAGACAAGGGGGCGATTAAGGGAGGATATGAAGGGGAATGCCTGCCGTCGGGCATTGGAGAAACGCGGACAGTTTATCAGGAGATGCTGGACAGACACTGGAATATGGCAGCAAGGACAGAGCGTGGGGATATCACAGGACATCAAATGACCATGCGTGAGCCTGGTGTGGCCGAGACGAAGATGGGCTAGAGCGATCTCCCATCGACGATTGCGATGAGAGGAAGACTTCCAAGGTAAGACGGAAGGTTTGACAGAACGCAGTTTGACATCAGACACCCTCATGGAGGTCCATTCGTCCTGCCAGCGCTGACGTAGTAATTGAGTAACATGCGGGAAGTAATCAGATGCAGGAATACGCCGTGGCACGAGTCGGTTAGAGGTAATAGCAGAGCGGGCGAAAAAATCAACTCGCTCATTGCCATGCACTCCAACATGACTCAGGACCCAACAGAAAGACAGGGACTTTAATTTAGTAGCGATGCGGAACAACCATTCCTGAATCTCCAGCGCTAATGGGTTAACAGCGGGAATAGACTGAATACTCTGAATAGCACTAAGGGAGTCACTAAAAATTACAAAGGTAGGCAGGTGTGAACAAAAAATAGTACGTAGGGCAAATAAAATAGCAAATAACTCGGCCATAAAGACACTAGCACATGATTGGATGTGACGTTGGAAGGTCCGGTTCGGGAACACAACCGCAAACCCTGTACCGGCGGAGGTCTTGGAACCATCAGTATACACTGGAATGACTGAAGAATGGCGTAGCATAATTATGTTCCGCAAACTGAGCATAAAGCAACTGTGGGGTTGAAGAGGCCTTGGAGGGGGGGGAGGGCAGCTGTACAAACGGTAGGGCGAGGGAGTAGCCATGGGGGGAACTCTGACTGTCGGAGGGGTAGCACTGATGGAATGGGAAAAGAGAAGGAGGCTAGTAAAGCATCTGACTGTCGGAGGGGTAGCACTGATGGAATGGGAAAAGAGAAGGAGGCTAGTAAAGCAGAGACCCAACCGGGGAACGAAGTAGCAGACGATGATGGGGCTAAGCCGGAAGCCGTGGGAGGAGAATCAGCCAAACTGTGTTGCAGAAGGCGAAGATGACATCGAAGGGTCAGTTTATCCCACCTGGATGATAGCGGTGGGACACCTGATTCAGCATAAAGGCTAATAACCGGAGTAGAGCGAAAAGCCCCCAGCGACAAGCGCAGACCGTGATGGTGAAGGGAGTCTAGGTGCTTAAGGTTTGTACGTACAGCGGAGGCATATACCTGGCAGCCATAATCGATCTTGGATAGAATAAGCGTTGTATGGAGGCGCAGAAGAGTCGTCCGGTCCACACCACAAGACAAGTGGCTAAGGGTTTGTAAGAGTTGAAGCCGTCGGGTGGTGGAGGTCAGTAACGAAGTAATGTGCGGGTACCATGTCAACCGAGTATCGAAAATGAGACCTAAGAATGGAGCTGAGGACCTATAAGGCAGAGGGCGGTTATACAACGTAAGAACAGGATGCGGGACTGTATGGCGTTTTGTGAAGATGACGGCACAAGATTTTGAGGGCGAAAACCGAAAACCATGGGCCGTAGCCCAGTGCGCAGCTGCATCGATGGCCTTCTGCATGAGATCTTTTAGGGCAGCGATATCCGAACCCACAGCGTAAATAGCGAAGTCGTCCACATACAAAGAAGCACGGACACCAAGAGGGAGAGAAGAAATAATACCATTAATAGCTTGGATAAAAAGGATGGTACTTAGTACACAACCCTGTGGGACACCGTCGTGTTGGGGGTATGTTCGTGAGAATGTATTCTGAAGCTTGACTCGGAAAGTACGATCACGGAGAAAGTTCTTCAAGAATACTGCCATGTTGCCAGACACACCAGAACGTAAAAGGGTATGAAGGATGTTGTATTTCCAGGCAGTATCATAAGCTTTTTCAAGATCGAAGAATACAGCTAAAACTGACTTAGTGTCCGAAAAGGCGCCGCGGATAGAAGTCACCAATCTCAATAATGGGTCCAAAGTACTACGGCCCTTGCGAAAGCCATATTGAAAAGGTGACAGGATGCCTCTTGATTCTAGTAGCCACATTAAGCGGGAGTGAACCATGCGTTCTAATAATTTGCCTACACAACTGACCAGGGCAATTGGACGGTAATCTGCTGGTGCATGGCCCGACTTACCCGGCTTAAGGAATGGGAGAAGGATGGCATGTCTCCACTCAGCCGGAAAAAAGCCTGTGGACCACAGACGGTTGTAGATGGATAAGAGAAAGCCAAGCGCAGGTGGAGACAAGTGCTTCAGCATCAAGTAATGGCCACTGTCAGGGCCTTCACATGTATCCTTACAGGCTCCCAGGCTAGACTCAAGCTCAGCCCAGGAGAAGGGGGCATTGAAAAACTGATCAGATGATAAGGCGAAGTCAAGTTGCTTAAGTTCAGAACGGCGTTTATGCATCTGAAAGGAGGGCGGGAGATGGGAGCCAGTGCTAACATCACTGAAATGTTGTCCCAACAGATTGGCCACCAGAGATGGGTCGCCCACAATGCCAGTGTTGGTATGGAGGACTGGGGCCGGCGTAGGCGCATGTTTCCCTGCAATTTTCCTGACGCGAGCCCAGACTTGCGGAACAGGTGTATCTGCGTTGATAGTAGAGGAATACGACATCCAGCTAGATTTTTTTGCAGAGCGGATTGTATGACGGAAGACGGCATTAGCCTGTTTGAAAAGAGTATACGCATCCCGCTCATATGGAGAGCCTCGTTTCCGACAGAATCTCTTCCACTTGGCTCTTTTATTGCGGAAAGCTGAAGTGCACTGAGCAGTTCACCACGGTACACACTTAGAAGACATACTCCGAGTGGTGCGTGGTATACAAGTATAGGCAGCATGGAGCATAAACATCAGGAAACTGGTAAGCATGGCATCAGGATCCGGGAAAGCAGGGTTCGGATTAGGCGGAACGGCGAGATCAGCGAAAGATGTCCAGTCGGCATGATCGAAACACCAACGGGGAGGGCGCGGCACTGGGGAGTAAGACGTAGGGAAGAGGACAATCGGGAAGTGGTCAGTCGCACAGTAATCATTAAAACCTTCCAAGTAAAATCCAAGGATAGTGTAGGGGAACACAGAGACAAGTCAAGACATGAGAAGGTACGGGCATCGCTATCAAAATGCGTAGAGGAACCAGTGTTTAAAATAAATAAATCGTTCGTACGAATCAGAGCCTCAAGGGAACGACCTCGTGTATTAACGGTAGAGTCACCCCACAGGGAATGCCTGCAATTAAAATCCCCTAAAAGGAGGAAAGGTGGAGGTAATAGAGCAAGGATCCTGTTTAATTCTGAAACATCGATCGGGATCGAGGGGGAAAGGTATATGGAAACTATTGTAAGCCAGCGTGAAAGGAACACCCTGGCAAGCGTGCATTTAAGAGAGGTATGGATAGGTAACGGAGACACTGGGACATCATGATGTACGAGGAGGCAAGTATCATACTGGGATTGGGGAGAACTTATATAGGAGTAAAAAGGTATGGAGGCGGGGGGGGGGCATTAGATAAACGCGATTCTTGTAAGCTAATAACAAGTGGGCTAAACCTAGAGATAAGGTAACGAAAATCAACAAGATTTTCTGCAAAACTACGAATGTTCCATTGTAAAATGGACATTAAAAAGACAAAAATGATTAACAAGAAGACACGTACAAGAGGGAAGAAAATACGTACACTATATACAACATATTTACAAAATACAGTTAACACCGTGGGTGGAAAATATAGCCAAGAGAGGCTAACGATGGGAAATAATAGCAGGAATTGGAGAAGACGTTGAAGGGGAAGACTGGAAACCGGGGGGCATAGGGAGGTCTAACAGAGAAAGAGGAGAGGAAGGAGGAGGGCCGGAAGAGGTAGGAAGGACGGACGGCGGGTGGGAAGAGAAGGAGGGGGTAAGGTCAGGAGAAGGAAGAGGGGAAGGGGGAGGGTCAGGAGGAGGAAGAGGAGGAGGGCCCGGAGGAAGGCCAGAAGGGGGAGTGGAGGAAGAGGACGGGGCAGGGGAAGGCGGGAGAGGGGTAGGGGGGAGAGAAGAGGGGGTAGGATGAACTTCGGCATGAACGGTTGAAGGCGGTGGGTGGGAAGAACGGATAAATTCATCAATCTTAGGTAGGGTTTCGTAGGAGAAATCTAGGGACGCAGTGACGGGAGGAGGAGGAGACTGGACGAAGGGAGGAGAAAGGGAAACAGAAGGAGAAGTAGGCGACTTCTTCTTCTTCTCGCAGGAACTTGAGCTCCGCACGTCACGGAGACCACCCTTACGTTTAAAAGAGGAAGCGGGAGAGGAAGAACGGAGCGCAGGAGCCCGTTTGGTAGAGGAGAAGGGAAGTTTAGAGCGAGTAGGAGATTTGGGGCGACTAGAAGAGGAAGATGACGGAGAACGGGGGGGAGACTTGGAACGGTGAGAGCGTTGAGGGAGACTAGAAGAGGAGGAACAAGGAAGAGAGCAAGATGAAGGGCAGAAGTAGGAGAAGGACTAAGATAAGAGAAAGTGTTAGACAAAGGTACAGAAAAGGAAGAGACGGAAGGACGAACGGAGGAGACAGAAGAGGAGGAAGGAGAAAATCTGGGAGAGGCACTGGAAGAAGGACGAGAGGCAGATGACGAAACTGGTGCGACCGGGGAGGGGGGCGGAAAGGGGGACGGAGGGAGTGGAGGCGGTGGAAGGAACTGAGGAACCAGAAAAAGGGGGGGGGGGGGCGTGGTAGAGGGAGGCGAAGAAAGGAGTGAGGAGACAGAAATGACTGACATTGGAAAATGACTGTGGGGTGAAGCCCAAGCGACGAGCCTCTTGGCGGGCTGCGGTGAGCGTAAGGCCGTGTCTCGCTTTGAGGACAGCAACCTCAGACTCGAACAGATGAACGGGGCAAAGCTTAGAGTCGGCCGAATGAGACCCGCGGCAATTAAGGCAGAACTGGGACTTTGACCGACATTCTCCAACGGCATGTCCGGACTGCGCACAGCGCGGGCAGAGTGGGCTCTCAGCGGCTGTACGGCAGAACTTCGCCGGGTGGCCGAAACGCCAGCAGCTGCGACACTGGAGTGGACGGGGAAGAGACGCAGTCATGGGGAGGCGAGTACCACCGACAATAACATGGGCAGGAAGGGAAAGTCCATCAAAAGAGATCTTGGCAATGTTTGCGGGATTGCGGCGAAGGTCGCGAGGAGGGATAGTGTAGCATACCACACTAACCACCTTGTGGTCTTGAGCAACAACGATGTCCTTGACGAGGTCGGCGCAATCCGCGAATGGACGACCCCCGAGACGGATGGAAGCGGGGATCAGGACAGTCCCTGTACAGGAGTTGAGTCGTTGATCTTTTTGAGCCGGGATGGGGGTGCCAGAACAATCGACGAACGAGGACATAGCAGTAGCCTGAAGTTCGTTTTGGACGGTAACAAGAATACGATCAATCTTAAAATTGACAACGAAATCAAGCTAAAGGTGTTAAAATCGCCTAACTAATAGGCCGAACGTCATAAAATTGCAAAACTAATGGGGCTAAACATGAGGGAGAATTAAGGGGTTCAAGAACACCAGCCCATCTCCCCTTAATATTTATTTTACATAATTACCATCCATCTCACGTATTCTAATAGCTCATCACCTCATATACCAATTACTCTATATCTTATACTTACTTCACTATACTATAACAACTGTGTTGTGTCTGTCTCAGTTAATTCCTTCTCTCATGGAAGCTATAACAAATAGATCTGTCAGTCCTGATTATTTAAGGGGGCCCACCTCATATATGTTGTTCTCTCTCTCCCTCTCTCTATGGCTTGTATCCATTCAGCCCTATTCAGCCTACTGTTTGAAGACGTTTATCCCCATCCAGGTGCCGATTTTTTCCTGGCGAGTGAGCATTTTTAAAAACAAAAACATTGACAGCCGGCTTCGATAGGAATATGTCTCCGGCGAAGCCGGATTTCTTCATACAGTGCTGGCTCGCCAGGAAGAAAATCGTCACCTGGATGGAGATAAACGTCTTAAAACAGTAGGCTGAATGGGGCCGAATGGATACAAGCCAGAGAAAGAGAGAATAGGAGAGAAAACAAAGCAGGTCACCCCCCCCCCCCCTTAATGCAATAGCTCACACTTGGTACTTCATAAACTCAAAACCCTTACACATTCCCTGCTTGTTCTATTGATGCAAATAATTCACAACATTCACTACAAGTGTCACATGACATGAACCAGATTACTCCGATCCTCCTCAAACTCTTAGAAACAAATAATCAAAGGTTTTGACTTGCCTTCAGACGTATGTTTAAGGGGAGATGGGTTGTTTTTATGGTCCCCTTTCTCCCTCGTGTTAAGCCCCATATGCTTTGAGATTATATAACGTTCGGCCCATCAGTTTGGCGATTTTAAAACGTTTCGCCCCATTTCGTTATTCATTTTAAGATCTTTCGTACCATTTATGTGTCGAGTTTTACCTGACGAGTGACAGCGAGTCTGAAATGTTAAGAGGAACCGGCCTTTGGCCTGGACATTTTTCTACTGAAAAATGTACAAATTGATCTTGCAAGGGGGTCTAGGGGGTGATTTTCTAAACTTGATGGAGGTTTAGCGAGGAAACTAAAGAATAAAGGAATAAATAAATTAATAGACCAAAAAAACGGCCCATCTCCCCTTAATCTTAGAAATTGCTGGTTATGGAGTAGAGAATTATAAATCACATTATGCCTAAACAAAGATGATATATTTAAAACCTGCTAACATACGTCAAGGGTAGATGGGTTAATTTTCTAGGCCCTCTTCTTCTTCATGTTTATCCACATTAGGTTTCAGATTTTTTAGACGCTCAGTCCATTAGTTTGGCGATTTTAAGACCTTTCGCCCTTATTCTTTGTCAATAATCAGACTTTGCGTGTCGATTTGTTTTCCTGGCGAGCGATAGCAAGGTTGTAATTTAGGAGGAACCGGCCTTCGGGCGGGAAATTTGTCCACCGAAAAATGTACAAATATATCTTGAAGTGGGATCCTGGGGTTGTTTTTTTTTAATTTGATGAAGGTATAGGCAGGAAACTAGAACAATAATCAATAAATTAAAACTTCGACCACAAAGTGAACCATCCCGCCTTAATGAGTAGTTTTGGCATTCAAAATACCTATACAGGTAAATATTAAGATGAAGCTTTAATAATTCCAGGCAATAGAATAGTCGACTAAATATATATCGTCTCCAACACCAAACACTTCATAGTGAAGACTAAATAACTCAATTTTGTTAGGAAATTATACTACATTTAGACATTATTACACGAGTGATAAGAACTACAAGATACATTTAATCATATGTCCAAGTCAGAAGAACTACAGCACTTGCCTCTCATCTAAACTCGGTATTACAAGAGCACTTTTATTGTTTACTTTCGATGTTCAGCATCTTTCTGGCAGAATTTCTGGGATATTTTGCTTTCACTTATATCAGAAACTAGAATAAAAATAGACTAGCTAATGAACAGACTTATTTTAAATGTTTGCATCGCAAACTGCCACACCAGTGTTCGGGATAGAAATCAATCTAAAAAATCGCTGGTGTGATAGCTGTTTTACAACTGTCTTGATCCCTTCCTTGTCTCTGCTTATCCTCTTTTCGTATATCTCCTCTTCCTTTGGTTCACTCTTAATATGTCCTGCTGACATTGATACTCATCTTCCAAACATTTCACTCTCAGCCTATCTTCCTGTAAGCCTCTTACATCTTATACACCAATATCAACTTCTCCCTGCCTAGCCCTTTATTGGATATCCTTCAGCCACCCCACCTCCGCTTCCTATCTATCTATATATTATCTATTACACAGTATATATATATATATTGTTACGAGGGGAGGCTGGGGGAAAACAGATGATCACATAGCCTAGCCCACAGCACCCAAACCCTGCAACAGACACGCTCTTAATATCGGACTCAAACACCAAGACACGCAGGTTCTCTAGGAAAAATGGTTATCTTCCTCTGAGCTCTATTAAAGCAGCAACGAGGAGACACAAAAATATCGATTGCTCCCGAGTCTGGTAGATAATACGTATAATATTTAAGAGTATTTCTCTTCTAGACTGCACCTAACTGAGGAAACATAACACTGCCAGACTTCCAGACACTTCACAGTATGCCCAATCGCTTAGGAATTAGGAACACTATAAAGCAGAAACATGGGGGGGGGGGGGAGTCTGATGCACTAACCTAAGACATGGAACACAAGAGTTGATATCCCAGTAGGTTGGGGATATGTTACCCTTGAGCATACCTCCAAACCACGGTGAATGTCAACTTCAATAATAAAGGAGAAATATACATGTAATATCAATAGGCAATGCAGTTAAACAATGGGAAACAATGCACGGAAGGACAGGGTGAAGCTTATATACTAAGATTGCCAAAGAAGAAGTGAATGCAGAAAGTAATATTAAACTAAAGATGTTAAAATAAAACAATATGCTCAATATGACTCCAGCCCCTGCTATGCTCCAATCAAATAAAGAACAAAAAGAAATATGCGGTATTCAAGGGAAAACACGGAGCAAGCCTAACCACCACCACACAGAGATGTTGTCAGAACGAGAACCAGGACTAGAGTGAGGCAGCTAGTGTGGCCGCGAGTCGAGCTAGGGGCCCCGCGTGGCAAGGAAGGGCTCCAGGCGTCGCAAGAATACTTAATTATCTCAGGTAGGCCTGTGCTCTCATCAACAATAAACGAATAAAATAAATATGAGTCATCATTGTGTGACTTATGATAAACTGCATTAATCACACAAGACTAAATAAACTAACTAATTCATAGATCTAACACAACGGCAACAACACAGGGCATCACCACGGCTCACTCGTGCGAACAAAGGCAGAGGGTAGCCTCGCGCCAGGCCCCTGCAATATAGGCCTTGTACTTGTAACTCACTCACAAATGATATACTGTATGCTACAAACTCATTTGGGAGTGACACCTTCACACCCGGGGGAGTCTGTTGGTGCATCAAGAAACAACAGACTGCTCATACTTCCAATAATACTACAAGATATACACAACTACAGCCTTTTTTAGTATCTTTTTATAGTTTTTATAGTTTTGTATTTAAATATTTTCTTCTATACAGAAACACAGCAACTCCTACTTTACGACCCTACGCTGGGCTACATACGGCAACCATCAAGCACCAGACGTAAACATGCTAATCAAACCAAAGTAGGAGGCTACACCAAAACAAACTGACCACTAAGATTTCCCCTTACAACATTCCCTCCCGTGACAAACAATCAGCCATGACATTATCATTTCCTGCAACAAAAGAGCCCACCTAGTCCGCCGCTGATTTTTGTACTTAAATTTCTCCAAAAACTGGAGGGGATGGTGGTCGGAGTAGATCTTAACAATCGGGCCATAGGCTGGTACATACACCTGAAAGTGCTGCAGGGACAGAACCATAGCCAGGAGCTCCTTCTCAACCACTGAGTAATTCCTCTGGGCTCAATTGAACTTCTTTGAGTAGAAGGACACTGGATGCTCTATCCCTGCATGCTCTTGCAGCAGTACCGCACCTATCCCCACATCACTAGCGTCAGTAGCTAGGATAATTGGCAATACAAAGTCAGGAGCTCGCAGGATGGGATGGTGTGACAGGAGAGACTTAACTCCTGCAAAAGCCTCATGACAGTCTTCTGTCCATTTGAACTTGATGTCTTTCCGCAGTAAATTAGTCAGCGGAGCAAGTACAGTAGAGTAGTCCTTGATAAATCTCCGGTAGTATCCAATCATTCCCAGGACCCATTGCAGAGATTTGCGAGTGGTAGGAGGAGAGACTCTAGCAATAGCCTCCACCTTTGCCAAAGGTGGAGACACCTCACCATGTCCTACCACGAATCCCAAGTAATTGACAGTAGCCTGTACAAAGTTGCATTTCTCCAGATTTACAACCAAACCTGCTTCACTAAGTCTTTTGAAAAGAAGCTCAACATTATCAACATGCTCTCGCCAGGTGGTATAAAAAATCACGACGTCATCAATATAGACTACACAATTAGGGATATCATCTACAACCCGGTTCATCAATCGCTGAAATGTAGCCGGGGCGTTCTTAAGCCCGTAGGGCATCACCTGACACTGGTAAACTGCCCCGTCCACCACAAAACTAGCAATTTTCTTGGCTCTCTCAGTCAACGGGACCTGCCAGTAACCTTTCACTAAGTCCACCTTGGTGATAAACGTGGCAGCCCCGATGCGGTCTACGGAGTCGTCAACTCTAGGTAATGAATAGGCATCTGTCTGGGATAGGGCATTGACCCTCCTGAAATCAACACAAAAGCGGATCTTGCCATTCGGTTTAGGTTGCAAAGTCACTGGCGAAGACCACTCACTATATCCCTTCTTCACCAAACCCTTCTCCAACATGTAATCCAGCTCTGCTTTTAGGGCAGGCTGCCGAGCAGGATTTATACGGTAGGGGCCCAACTTGATTGGCTTACTGTCTCCAACCTCTATGTCGTGCATCGCCCAGGATGTCAGACCTGGAGAATTACCAAACACGCTGGAGTACTGCCACAGCCTATTGAATAACTCATCGCTTAGGACCAAGATGCTGCAACTTGTCTCTAAGAGCAACATATCCATTTCCCTCCCACAACCCCGCCGGGACCGCAGCTTCTAAATAGTCAACCTCCTTCTCCTCCTCCATCCCTACTACAGCCAGGTCATGAGAGGGACAATCTGTGCCACCTGTGCAGTTACTCCCACAATTCATAAGAATAAAGGTTTCCCCTCCGATACCAGACATGCGCACCCCCGCATTCCTTGCGGTTACACCTGCCGGCGCAGCCTTACCTCCGTCAGCGCCACGGCCAGATGTAGTCGGTCTATGGTAGGGCTTTAACATATTAATATGGCAGAATTGGGAGGCTTTGCGACGGTTGGGCGTGTCCACTACATAATCAACCTCACCAATCTGCTTAACGACCTTGTATGGACCACAAAACTTAGCAGCTAAGGGTCGACTCTGAACTGGCAACAGTGCCAGAACCTCGTCGCCCACTTTGAATGCCCTAGATTTAGCCTGCTTATCGTAATGGTACTTCATCTTGCTTTGTGCTGCCACTAGATGCTCTTTGGCTAGCTGCAAGGCAGTCTGCAACCTCTGCCGAGTCTTCTGCACGTACTCGAGCAGTGGTACCGAGCCCCCTGCCGCATCACTCTCCCAGGCATCTTTCACCACACCCAGCGGACCCCTGACACGATGACCAAACACAAGGGAATTGGGCGAGAATCCCAAAGACTCTGAAGGGACGTCACGAATTGCGAAAAGAACAAAAGGTAAAGCAGTGTCCCAATCCCTCTCATGCTGCAATTTTTTTTTACGCAGCATACTCTTCAAGGTGTGATGAAAACGCTCAAGGGCTCCCTGTGATTGTGGATGGTACACGCTTGACAGCACATGCCTTTTACCTAACTCTGAGAGAGTTTGTTTGAAGAGATTGGATGTAAAATTAACCCCTCTGTCAGACTGGATTTGACGTGGCAAACCAAATCTAGTGAAAAAATGCAGAAGGTGTTTGAGAACAACCTTCGCGTTCATGCTGCTAACCGGAATAGCCTCCGGATATCTAGTTGTGGCATCCATCAAGGTAAGCAAGTACTTATATCCCGCACTGGTGGGTGGTAAGGGACCGACCATGTCAATGATGACACGAGTAAATGGCGGTTCAACTGCAGGTATAGGGATCAAAGGTGCTACAGGTATTCCTTGGTTGGGTTTTCCAACTACCTGACAAACATGACATGACATCAAAAAGGTAGCCACCGATGCAGGCATATTAGGCCACCAAAAATAAAAACGCAACCTTTCAGTAGTCTTCCGCACCCGTCAATGCCCCGCCAGTGGTGCCTCATGCGCTAGCCTAACCAGCTCTTCCCTGAACTGAGCCAGCACCACTAATTGCTCCTCCCCCATGCCTGAGCCTGTATCCGGCGTCCACTGCCGATACAACAATGTCCCCTTTTCAATAAATTTCTCTGGACCATTCTCCCCACCAGTCGTGCCAACCTTCTTAAACAGGAGGCCCAGACTCGGGTCCTCTTGCTGCAACTTGCTCAATTCGTCTCTAGGTATTTCCGACAAGGCAGATACCTCTGACCTCTCAAAAATAGCAGAAGGTTGAGTCGGCGGCACTATGTCAGGCTCCTCGTCCGGCACTAGGTCACCTCTACTAGTCTCGGGGGCCTCACTGGGGTCAGCCACGCCCACCGCTGCCTCCGAGCCAGTGTCATCTAGTAGTGCATCATGGGATGGCCCGCACTCATGGCTGTCGGCCCCCGCATCCACTAAATCATCCTCCGGTTGTGCCACTTGTGCCATTGATCTGGTCACTGCACACACACAGGGTAGATAGATTCCATGTTGTCTTCCTGCAAACAGCCACCAGTAGGGGGCTCAAAATCAGCCTCAGCGACGACCATAGGAGGCGGGAAAACTACATTCCCTGCCAAGTCAGTCCCGAGTAAAAAATCTACCCCCTCCACTGGAAGAGTGTCCACCATGGCCACCTTACCCTCGGCGGCCACCAACGGGCACTCTAGGGTCACCGGGACTAAATCACAGCATTGCTCACTGTTGATTCCCCTGCAAATAACAAACTCTCCGGTGCCAATAGGTCCCCCTGTCAGGTTGCAACACATGGATTGCTGTGCACCAGTATCCCTAAACACCTTGACAGGGTACGTCTGCTCCCCGATCCGTACTGATCCATCATGTATGAATGGCCGACACCAATCAGGGGAAGTCTGGTTATGCTCACGTGGTGATATCATCTGGGGCGGCAAAGTGCTTACTACCATGCTTCGCGCTGGCCAACACTGTCCTCCAAACTCACCAGTACCTGGCTTGCCTTTCACAGGCACCTCCTATAATGTCGCCACCAACTGGACAGCCCTGAGATCCTGGGTAGCCTTCCATTTAGCACACTGAGGTTTAATATGACCCACTTGTTTGCAAAAATAACATCTCACTTCCGTAGAAGCTTGCTGGTTGTCAGCTTTGGTATAATGTTGTGTCTTATTTGTGGTACCTTTGGGTGATGATGGGCGAGCTGATACTGTGGATGCTTGGTGCACAGGTCGGTCTTGCCTGTCACCAATGCTCCCCATGCTCGTGCCACGCCAGGCTAGTGCAAAGTCATCAGCCCAAACTGCTGCTTCCCTTATTGATTTAAACCGCTTTTCTTTTCATTTTTCCCCAACGTCCTTTTCAACTATGCTTGTAAACTGCTCCATCAGCCAAACCTTATACGCCGCCTCAAAAGTACCAGCTGACTCTGAATGCAGCCACTTAGCTAGAGTATCGCGCAGGTACCTGGCACATTCCACATGCGAGTCCCCCTGCCGCTTCCGAGCCCCCCTGAAGGCCAACCTGTAAGCCTCGGGACGCAGCTCGTAGGCTTTTAACACAGTCTGTTTAAGTACATCATACTCTAGCTCCTGCACTTCTAGGCGATCGTATGCATCGAGAGCCTTGCCTTTTAACACATTGGACACCAACGCTGCCCAGCGATGCCCCAGCCACTGATACTCATGACCGGCACGAGTTTCAGCCGTCGAGACAACAACACCTCTTCTGCCTCCTCCCTAGATGCATGACCAGCACTATTCCCTTGTCGTCCTTGCCCACTAGTTTCCAACTTCGTCTTCTCCAAATATACCTGTATTCTCTTCTCCTCTGCCTGTATTCTCTTCTCCTCAATCTCTCTGTCTATCTCCATCTTCCTCAACGCAAGCTCCTTATCTTTCTGCCTCTCTTCTCTCTCTGCCTGTAGGCCTCTCTCTTCTCTCTCTCCATCTTTCTCTCTCAGTCTCGCTTCCATCTCCAATCTTTTGACCTGTAACTCAACCTCTGGACTCCTTCTCGACCCTATCGGGGTTATAGGAGGAAACTGGGCATAAGGGGGAACATTGTGCTGAGCAGCCACCGTATGAGTGGCATCGAAATGCTGGGGCGTGGCCAACGACACATGGGGGGAAGAAGGAGGATACTGAGGATTGCTAGCATAACTTGAAACAAATGTACTGGCCATAGAGGCCTGAACATAGCCCTGTAAAAATGAAGGGGCCGTACTGATAGGGTTAAATGCTGGCGGTGGAGGCATGGTGGCAGGTGCTGTGGTAGTAGTGGGAGAATGCTTACATATAGTATCACCTTGCTCTGGAGTTGTTGCTCCACTCCGGTCCCCAGTAGAATGGTAGCTAACCTGGTTAATAGGACGCTGTGGCACATGCTGGATGGCGCCCTCATCCACAACACGAGTACTAGCTTCCTGAAGACCACTAGTCTGTGCAGCTAAATTAGTCACCTCTTGAACTAACTCTGCCTTAGACATACCACTGCACCTCCATCCATACGCCTCTAACACACGTCTTAATTCATCACTACTCCTGCTAGCAACCTCTTCTTGACTAGGTTGGGTTGTAATAAACTGCAAGGCGTCCTCCTTCCCCACAATATGAACAGGAATGTAATCAACATGCGACATCTTAGCAATAGTTGTGGACACGGGTTAATGAAATAAGAGTACTACTGTATGTCCGTAGACTTTCAATTACAAGAAAGATTACTGACAATCTAAATATAATTGCTTCACACCACAAGAACTCTATACTATCACACTATCCTAGGCGAGGTCGCCACTGTTACGAGGGGAGGCTGGGAGAAAACAGATGCTCAAACAGCCTAGCCCACAGCACCCTAACCCTGCAACAGACACGCTCTTAATATCTGACTCAAACACCAAGACATAAGAACATAAGAACATAAGAAAAGACACGCAGGTTCTCTAGGAAAAATGGTTATCTTCCTCTGAGCTCTATTAAACAGCAACGAGGAGACACAAAAATATCGATTGCCCCCGAGTCTGGTAGATAATACGTATAATATTTAAGAGTACTTCTCTTCTAGACTGCACCTAACTGAGGAAACATAACACTGCCAGACTCCCAGACACTTCATAGTATGCCCAATCGCTTAGGAGTTAGGAACACTATAAAGCAGAAACATGGGGGGGGGGGGGAGTCTGATGCACTAACCTAAGACATGGAACACAAGAGTTGACATCCCAGTAGGTAGGGGATATGTTACCCTTGAGCATACCTCCAAACCACGGTGAATGTCAACTTCAATAATATTATTTTTATTAATCTCACCACCACACCCCCAATGAAATTAATTAAAGTATATATGATCCACCGGGATTCGAACCCGGGTTATCACACACATATTTTTGCCACCTTAACCATTACACCACCAGGACGGTTAAAGAAAGGAGAAATATATATGTAATATCAATTGGCAATGCAGTTAAACAATGGGAAAGAATGCACGGAAGGACAGGGTGAAGCTTATATACTAAGATTGCCAAAGAAGAAGTGAATGCAGAAAGTAATATTAAACTAAAGATGTTAAAATAAAACAATATGCTCAATATGACTCCAGCCCCTGCTATGCTCCAATCAAATAAAGAACAAAAAGAAATATGCGGTATTCAAGGGAAAACACGGAGCAAGCTACCCACCACACAGAGATGTTGTCAGAACGAGAACCAGGACTAGAGTGAGGCAGCTAGTGTGGCCGCGAGTCGAGCTAGGGGCCCCGCGTGGCAAGGAAGGGCTCCAGGCGTCGCAAGAATACTTAATTATCTCAGGTAGGCCTGTGCTCTCATCAACAATAAACGAATAAAATAAATATGAGTCATCATTGTGTGACTTATGATAAACTGCATTAATCACACAAGACTAAATAAACTAACTAATTCATAGATCTAACACAACGGCAACAACACAGGGCACCACCACGGCTCACTCGTGCGAACAAAGGCAGAGGGTAGCCTCGCGCCAGGCCCCCTGCAATATAGGCCTTGTACTTGTAACTCACTCACAAATGATATACTGTAGGCTACAAACTCATTTGGGATGTGACAATATATATACAGTATATATATACAGTATATATATATATATATATATATATATATATATATATATATATATATATATATATATATATCTCCATCTTACAATATTTCAACGTTCACCACTGCCAATGGCTCTCTTCTCATACTACTGACCAACCTGATGAACAAGCCTACGTCTTTTCTATCCTAAATGAACTAGAGCAGTTGGTCCAGCAACACATCCATATACAGGATCGCCTCGGAGATCAGCCCAACATTATTGACTTGTTTGTAACTTCTAACCCTTCTTCTTATACTGTCGATCTTTTCTCTCATCTGGGCTCCTCCGACCATAAACTTATCTGTCACCTGTCCTATCTCTCCAGAACAACCACCCGATCCTCCTAGCTGGCGGCACTTGTGGCTTTTTGGTGCTGCTGACTGGAAGGCTCTTCGGCAGTCTATCTATCTATCTATCTATATGCTCAGACCCAATCCCCATTTTGGGGGTAGCCGACTCAAGACCGAGCAAGAACAGGGAAAACACAAAAACAACATAAAACAACAAATAAACACAGATAAAAAGCACAAACTCACACACATCCAGGTCACCCAGGAGAAGACCCAGAGACCAGGGTTACCAAGGTCGCTCCAGCACTCCCCCGGCCCCCGACCACCCGGAGAGGTTCCGATCTCGGCAGGCAGACTTCGACAGTACTTCTTTAATATCCCATGGAATGATTTTTGCTTCCATGGCCGGGGACCCTCGGACAGTGCTAAACGCACTACCGAGGCAATCCTATCGAGCATGGAAGCATACATTCTGTTTTCTTTTTCTTCTTATGTTTCGGAAAATTGGTTCGTGGGAAATAAGTTCGAAGGATTTTCTAACTTATTTCCGAATTTCGAATTTAATACCAAGTGGATATTTTCGAACATAATTCCAATTAGCACTTTTCGAACCTAATTCAAGTTGGAACATTTCGAACTTAATTCCAACTTAATTAATAGTCTTTGGCTTTTTGGAACTTACTGACGTCTACTTGGAAAGAAATTCGAACAAGTACTTTTTTCATACCCTGCACTATTGTATTGTACACGTACCTAATTCACCTTCTCCTTTGGCACATACCCCATCATATATACAGTATATACAGTATATATATATATATATATATATATAATATATATATATATATATATATATATATATATTGTGTATGTGTGTGTGTGTGAGTGTGTGTGTTTAATCATTATAATATAAATACAAATAACAATAATAATAATATTTCGTTATATGCCTTCAACCAACATATCCCTCGTTTCCTGCTCTCATCGTTCCTATATCCCTTATAATATCTTCCCGCTCACCTCAAGCTCCCTTATTCCCTTACTTCCCTTACTTCCTATATCCCTTATAATTATATTCCTTATACTGTCATACAGTATGGGGAGCGACGGGCAAAAGTAAATCACAATCTGTTGAAGTTGAACAAAGAAAAGTTATACGAACAATAACATTTATATCCAAATATGCTCACACCAATGAACTATTTCGACAACTTAAATTAATCTCCTAAAATTTGAAGACATTAACATCTTTTGTAGTGCTATCTTTGTATACAAAGCATTAAATGGCCATATCAATGTGGAATTATTTAGTCATGGTGAAAATGAAAGGTATGCATTAAGAAACATCAATTCTTTAAATATTCCCCTAATTACCTCTAGACAATCCCAGACATCAATAAAATACCATGGTGCGAAAGTTTGGAATCAGTTGTCTTCTGACTTACAAAATAGCCCCACTTTGTCTAGTTTCAAAGTATCACTCAAATCTTCACTAATATCTAAAATTAATCTTCATTACATACTTAACATTTGACAATAAAACTGCCACAATCCTAAACTACAATCACCTTTATGGCGGCAACAAATTATGATACTATTCTGGTGTTGGTCAGTATGTAGGTACCGTACTGTATGTAAGGCTGGGGTCTGCTCTACCCCCTTCGGTCTGGGTTGGGTGGTGGTTCGGTGTGGTGGCTAGGTAATTATACCTGGCCACTGTTCCCAGCCCCTTCTTGCTGTGGCTGCGGGGTTGGGGCTGTGCCTCTTTAGATATATTTATATAATATGACACATTTCCCAATAATTTTACTGTATGTAAAATATCCATCGAGTTGCATTCAAGGTGCCTTTAAGAGAGATTGCTCTCAAAAGGCGCAGCCATGACACTATTTTATTGTACAATTAACATAAATTGTATGTTTGATTGGCAAAATATAAAACATCAGCTTCAGTTTCAGTTTACTTCCTACAGTATATCCCTTATATCTTCCCTTACTTCTTATATCCCTTATATATTCCCTAACTTCCTATATCTCTTATATTGTAATGACTGAGGTTTAAATATATCAGGGCTCTTATTCATTGGACTAGTAATGGCATAAAGGCTACAACGGAAAGCGCTAGATCCAACCTCTGATGTATATTCCCAGTGAACAAAGAACACAAAATTACTCTCCAGAGTTCTATATGCAATAATAGGTTATCAAACTCTCAATAAATGTGCGTCTACTCTAGGCTTAATGTTATGTGGAAACAGCCTATTACTACCTATAACCGAAGGTGCTTGGTTATGGTATGCAAAGTAAGGTGGTAAGAGAAGTTACAGCTTACGTTACTTTAATCAATGTCAGGCACTCCTGCATGAAAGAAAGTGCACTAAAGTCCTTCAACACCAATAAGGAATCTTCTTTAAATGTTAGATGCTATCAAGATGCTCGAATCGGAAATGGAACCCAAAAAGGCAGGCAGCGGAACAATGCTCGAGCAGGCTATGCTCACAAAAAGGCAGGATATATAATGCAGTCGGAGCCAAGAATATCCTACACACTACAACAATAATAATCGCCACGACAATGCAGTATTCCTATCAACAAAAAGAGCCTAAGTCGTTTGTGTCTCAATACATCAAACTAGGCTGTGAAATGCTTGTGTAATCATAAACGGGTATGCATAATAAGAGTAATTGTTTTAATATACTTAATGTCTACTATGACTGATAAAGTCTAGCTAGAGTCAATGATACGAGATACTGGTGCGCATGGCATGCCGCATAGCCTAGTGCAAATCTCAAGTCTGTGCGTCAAGTATTACGTTAGAGTGAAGGGTAGCTCTCTTGAGAAACCTTAATACCGAAGTATTAAGCGTTCTCCTGGCGTACCTCAAAGACAAACAACGAGCTTAGAACAGTGCAGAATGGTATAGGCAAAAAGCCCTCATTCGTGCCTGCTCTATTCTCAATGGCACACAGACTAGAATTTACCCAATCAACTCCAGTTCTCAGGTATGTCGTGCAGCTTTTAACTAAAGCCAGCACCCATCGGAAACAATACCTTATAGTATCAGACTCCTAGTCTAGCATTATCTAATCCAGCAGAACACTAATAATTACAGGAAGCAGTACTGAACAATATGAATGCCAACCAATGCTTCGTGATCAACTTATCTTAACAACTAACATACATGGGTTATATAAGACCTTAACGCACAATACAACTGGCCAGCATGAAGCTGATTTTTCAGAGTTAACCAGAGGGGGTATAATATTAATAAAAGGTGGTGAAAGATATGGAAAATGAGAGAGATAGTCAGAGGAAAAGGTGCTCAGGTGCAGAAAGGGAGACAGATATCAAAGGGATAAAAGGGATGCGTTCTAGAAACCAGATCTGAGGGAGAGAGTGGCAAGAGAGCTGTATATATACTAGCACTAGCTCGCACCGCGTAAGCAAAGCGGTAACAAGTCCTCTAGCCAATACCAAAGAAGCCAGCCAAACATGACGTCACTAAGCATGGTAAAAAACTCCTCCAACCAATCCCCAAGAGACCAGCCAGCTATGACATCATCGAGTATGGCAAAAAACACTGCGTGCCTCCCCACACTCTGTTCTACTCTCTCTCTCTCTCTCTCTCTCTCTCTCTCTCAAATCCTATCATTACTACTTAATGATAAAACATATACTTTGCAATTAAATATATAAAGCCTTGACATGGGCGAAAACAAAGAGCCTTTCTGGACTGCCCATGACACGAGCTTTCATATGAAATAAAGCACACAATAATACATCAACTGTAGCCACATCCACTGCCCTGGCGATCCTAGCGAGTCACTGTAGGACAAGCCATGCGGTTCTAACGGAGTGGTTAACGTCACACCCCCCCCCCAAGATTTTTCTCAGAGGCCCAAAGCTCAAAAAAAATCTGATGTTTAGAACCCATGCTATATCTCTATTTCCCATCACCCAGCGGCAGTAAAATATCTGGCACAGTTCTCAATAAAACATTTTACAAAATTATAACCCTCCCCAACACAATAGGTTAAATCATATGTAGTTATGCTCCTCAAGAGCGAGCTTCTCTAGCCCAGCATTCTGAGAGGAGTGCAACCCAGAATTACTGCTATAACATACTGAAAAAATTCAACTATCAAAGAAAGAGTTTTTTATTAAATTTTTATGTTTTTAATTTGTTTATTTCGGCTGCACTATAGGGGCAAGCATAGTTTATTCTTCTATACCAAACACTCAACTCCTGCTTTACGACCCAATACGCTGGGCTACAACCGCGACCCAACTAGCACCAAGCGCAAAATACTATTCAAACTAAAGCAGGAGGCTACCCGTGTGTCAATCTACCCAGGATCATCTACCCTTGAAAGACAATCTGCAACCACGTTGTCACAACTGGCAATATGGCGTATGTCCAGGCTATACTCCCGTACCACCAGCGACCACCCGGTCAGCCTCATATTCCGATTGTGAAACTGGTCCAAGAACTTGAGAGGGTGATGATCTGTGTAAACTACAACGACCGGACCATAGGCTGGAACATAGACCTCGAAATGCCCAAGCACAACAGCCAGGAGCTCCCTCTCGACAACAGAGCAGCTTCCCTGGGCTGAATTGAACTTCTCCGAGCAGAAACTAACAGGATGTTCCAGCCCATCATCGTCCTTTTTCATAAGGACGGCACCAGCCCCCACACCACTAGCATCCGTTGCTAGTTGGAAAGGTAGGCTAAAGTCAGGGGCCTTGAGGATCGGGTGAGTGCACAACAGGTGTTTTACTACTCTAAACGCCTTCTCACACTCAGGCGCCCATTTGACTTTCTTATCCTTCCAGTTATCCTCCACCTGAGCTTGACTGTCCCGTTCTCCTTCTCCACCTTGGCTGCTAAACGTCACTACAGGCACAGTGAGAGGCTCAGGGGAGACCTCACATATTCCTTCATGAGATTAACGTGACATAACTGATTGCGCTTACGTCTGTCTGGAGCGGCCACCAAGCAATTCAGGTCCGATAGCCTCTCAACCACCCTATAAGGACCAGTGTACTTCGCGGATAAGGGATGACCTACAAGGAGCAGTAGAATCAACACCTCCTGACCCACGTGAAACTCCCTGAGTTTAACCTTGAGGTCGTACCTGTCCTTCATGAGGGCCTGAGAGCTAGTCAAATTACGGCCAGCCAACTTCAGACTGCGCAACATCCGTTCTCGACTGTCGAGGACATACTTGAGCATAGAACAAGGTTTTTCTGCGCCCTCCCATATTTCCTCAACCATATGGAGAGGCCCTCTGACACGGTGTCCAAAGACGAACTCATTAGGGCTGAATCCAAAACTTTCCCCAGGTACCTCCCGTGCAGCAAATAAAACATATGGCAGACCAAGATCCCAACCTTTCCCACTCTCAAAGCAACAACAACGAAGCACAGATTTTAAGGCTGAGTGCCATCGCTCTAACACACCCTGGCTCTCCGGATGATACGCAGATGACACAACCGTAACAATCCCATGCTGCTGCACTGCTTGAACAAAGAGGTTAGAAGTGAAGTTGGATCCTTGGTCTGACTAAATCCCCTGCGGGTAACCATACCGGGAAAAATACACTAGCAAGCTTCGGACCACCGTCTTCGCTGACCCATTTCTCATAGGGTACGCGTCAGGATACCTTGTTGCTACATCTCCCGACTGTGCATCACTGTCCTCCTCCAACTCGACAGCACCGGTATCACATTCAAGAACCTCCGGGTCTTCTAATTGCAATTTACGAATGTCCGAAGGAGCAAGCTTATCTAAGTGTTTGCGAAACAACTCATGCCCCCCTCCTACATTGAATTTAGCCTCCCGTTGCTCTCTCTCTGTGTATCGTTGCTGTCTCTTCGTCTTTTTAAGCCCATCCTCTGCCTTCTTAGTAACAGTTAATGGGTCTTCTCCAGACTCGAAAATCGGTCCTAATAATGAGTCCCCGAGAATGTCCGTTGATACTAAACTCTCAACCGCATCAACTTTCAACCCCTTCTCGGTACCTTTCCTCCGCTTGTATAAAGACTGTTGACCAGAATGTGACTCCCTTGATGCAAGAGATCTGGTGACAACACACGCCATAGGTTGCACCTGACACTTCTCAACCCACTCCTGCTCCTCCCTAAAAAAAAGCAGCAAATCCCTACCAAGTAACTATCGTCCAATTAGCTTAACCTCAGTTGTATGTAAAATGCTAGAAACGGTCATAAGAGACAGACTCGTAAATCACTTAGAGGAAAATATCATACTTAAAGATATTCAGCACGGCTTTCGTAAAAAACGTTCCTGTTTAACAAACCTCTTAGATCTCTTCCACGATATCCTCAACCTCTACGATGAGAGTAAAGCTGTAGATATTATATACCTTGATTTTCAAAAGGCCTTTGACAAAGTTACCCACAAACGTTTACTGCTAAAACTAAAAGCGCATGGAATACAAGACGGTGTGTTGAAATGGATAGAAAATTGGCTCAGCGACAGAAAGCAAAGAGTAGTCATAAACGGTAAGGCATCTAAATGGACCAATGTAAGTAGCGGGGTACCCCAGGGGATCGGTACTAGGACCATTCTCTTTCTAATTTACATCAACGACATAGATGAGGGTCTCACCTGTACAATCTCAAAATTTGCTGACGATACAAAAATTGCAAATAGCGTACTCTCAAAAGATCAAGTTGACGATATGCAACACAATCTAGATAAATTGTCACATTGGGCCCAAATTTGGCAAATGAGTTTCAATGCGGATAAATGTAAAGTACTACATATCGGATACCTAAATGAGAAAGCAAACTATTCGATGAATGGCACTCAGCTTAAGAATGTAAACAGAGAAACCGATCTGGGAGTAACAAAACCGAGTCAACAATGTTCAGAAGTTGTTAAGAAGGCAAACAAAATAATTGGCTTTATAGGCAGATCATTTGAGCATAAATCCAAAGACGTAATCCTAACCCTTTACAATTCCTTAGTCCGCCCTCTTTAGGAATACTGCGTTCAATGCTGGTGCCCTTATTACCAAAAAGACATAAACAAGCTAGAACGAGTTCAACGTAGAGTTACCAAAATGATACCTAGCCTAAAGAACAAACCATACGAAGAGCGTCTTAGAGAATTAAATCTATTTCCTTTACCCCAGGGCAGATTAAGTGGTGACTTAATTCAAGTGTTCAAAATCATCAAAGGCATCGACAATATGAACTGTAGTAAGTACTTCACTATCGACCAATCTAATTACACGCGGGGAAACGGTTGCAAAATTATTGGTAAATCTTTTAACTCACACGAATCTAAGAATTTCTTCTTCAATCGAGTTGTCAACTTGTGGAATGGGCTTCCCCGAGACGTTATAGACTGCAGCACCGTTGATTCATTTAAATTCCGCTCTGACAAATATCTCGCATCAAACCCGCGACTGACTGCGTTTGTAAATGAATAACTTTATTTTATCCTCCCCTCAGTTACTAACCCATATGTCCCCTACTAACTTCCTAGTCCTGCCACGTTAGTGGCAGGGCAGTAGTTCCCTTTCCAATGTTACCTTACCCACTCTAAACCACTGTTTGGACACTTGATCCTCAGTGTTTTGGAGGACAAGCAGCCTAGAAGGGTCACTAGATCTGTTGTTGCTTGATTTCCTTTGTACTCCTTTGTACTCCCTACTCACGTCGGCCGGCTTCTCGGCAACGACCAAGGGTGGAGCCTCAGAAGTAGGCCCCACAAAGTCGTTGCCGAGAAGAAGGTCGACGCCCCCAACAGGCAACTTCTCCACAATTCCTACATCCAGGTCACGAGTCACACCATCAACTTCCATCTTCATTCTTACAAGCGGGTATGACCTTGTTGCATTAACTCCCTGAACCACAACCACCCGCTCCGTATTTACAGGTTTACCAGTGAAATTCCTCAACAGTGTTTGCGATGCCCCAGTGTCACGCAAAATTCTCACCTCATGTCTTCTACCCCCCCACTCCACATAACCGAGTCCCCTATGGTCACTAAAGGCATCACGGACAGGGAATAAGCCTTCCGGATCCTTCTGCACTGGCAGTGTATTTACCTCGGAAGAATTGCCTCTAACAAACTCCGATGTCCTCTTGAACACTCCAATGCCGTGAGCAAAAGACACGGCTGCCGGAGGAGGTCGACTAGGGCACTCATTTGCTTTATGACCCTCCTGGTGGCACTTAAAACACATAAATTTCGGTTTCGGCTCATACTGTGATGTAAAAGGCCCCTGACTTTTCTTATATGGCGTGGTGTCAGGTTTGGATTCAGTTTTAGTTTCATTGCTCTTTTGTTTAAATGTGTCATTGCTACGGGGAGGGGGAGGATAACGGTCCTTAGCACTTGCATCGTACTTCTGTGAGGACCCGCAACCCCGAATCAACGACAGCCGTCGATCAGCCATTTCTGCTGCTTCGACAAGAGTTCTTGGGTTTTTCTCCTTTAAGTTCAAAGTTAGATCACCGCCCGTGCTCTTAAAGAACTGCTCCAACATCATTAACTGCTTAATTCCATCAAATGTTGTTACCTTCTCAGATCGGAGCCAGTTCCCCATAGCATCGGACAAGTCCCGGGCGTGTTCCAAAAAGGTGCTATCTCTTCCCTTGGTTACACCCCGGAACTTCAAACGGTACGTTTCTGGTTGCAGTTCGTAAGACCTCAGGAAAGCCTCCTTGAGATCCTCATACACAATACATGACTCCAAAGGTAACGCATCGTAGGCTTTAAGACCCTTGCCTATTAATCTAGAGGATACAAGTGCTGCCCATTTATTCTCTGGCCACTGGTGTTTCTGGCACGTCTTCTCAAAGCGTGCGAAAAATTCTGTTACACCACTCTCATCAAACACCGGAACCAGTTTCAATAAGTGCGAGAGAGATTGATCATGAACACGGTTACCAGCCCCAAGTCGCTGTCCCGTTGCCTCTACCCGCGACTTCTCTACATCCCTGTCGGCACAGTACCTAGTCGACTCTAAATCAGCTTGGAATTTTGCTTGACTGATAGTTTTTCTCTCTTCTATCTTGGCTAATTCTAATTACTGCTGAAGCTCACATGCCCTTTGTTGCTGCTGAAGCTCACATGCCCTTTGTTGCTGTTGAACCTCAGATACCCTGATAGCCTTTCTCTCTTCGATCTTAGCTAATTCGAGCTGAAACAATAATTCTGGAGTTAACCCTTGAGGAGGTGAAGGTGCTACAATGTTTGAAATTACCGGTGGTCCCCCCAGGGGCAACCCACCCTGCCAGTCACCACCCAACTGTGGAAGCGTACTCGGGGTCGGCAAACCACTGGGATGGCTGGGAGTCGAGTGTAGGGGAAGCATGGCCGAAGGGCTCTGAGCACTCAACCCATCTCGCTCACCAGTCACCCTGCCCAGTACACACGTTATCAAGTTATCCCTGGTCATGCTGCTAGTACCCGCATGACCGATAGCTGTGGCCAGGCATTGAAGACCGTACCGATCCATACCCTCCAACCGCTCGGCAGTAACAGGCCATTGCAAAAATATCCTAGCATCCTCCTCACAGTTCACCTGATTAACCATTTCATCATGCTGCTGTTCCTCAGTTTCGACATTACGTACTGTGTCTCCATTCTCCTCTGATCCGGTATAAGACTTGATGCTCACAAAAATTTCCCACCTCAATATTCAGAAAAGAAGCACCCCAAACTCTTATACCTCAATATACACACAAAAATTCTCGGAAATACTCAAGGGCTATACTATGTTGCAAAAAAAAATTATTCTTGCCGATCCCCGCAAAATATTCCCCAAAACAACAAATGTTCCCTGCTAATAAATGTAGGTTCACCAAATCCTAGGTAAGGTCGCTATTTGTTACGACTGAGGTTTAAATATATCAGGGCTCTTATTCATTGACTAGTAATGGCATAAATGCTACAACGGAAAGTGCTAGATCCAACCTCTGATGTATATTCCCAGTCAACAAAGAACACAAATACTCTCCAGAGTTCTATATGCAATAATAGGTTATCAAACTCTCAATAAATGTGCGTCTACTCTAGGCTTAATGTTATGTGAAAACAGCCTATTACTACCTATAACCGAAGGTGCTTGGTTATGGTATGCAAAGTAAGGTGGTAAGAGAAGTTACAGCTTACGTTACTTTAATCAATAAATGTCAGGCACTCCTGCATGAAAGAAAGTGCACTAAAGTCCTTCAACACCAACAAGGAATCTTCTTTAAATGTTAGATGCTATCAAGATGCTCGAATCGGAAATGGAACCCAAAAAGGCAGGCAGCGGAACAATGCTCGAGCAGGCTATGCTCACAAAAAGGCAGGATATATAATGCAGTCGGAGCCAAGAATATCCTAAACACTACAACAATAATAATCGCCACGACAATGCAGTATTCCTATCAACAAAAAGAGCCTAAGTCGTTTGTGTCTCAATACATCAAACTAGGCTGCGAAATGCTTGTGTAATCATAAACGGGTATGCATAATAAGAGTAATTGTTTTAATATACTTAATGTCTACTATGACTGATAAAGTCTAGCTAGAGTCAATTATACGAGATACTGGTGCACATGGCATGCCGCATAGCCTAGTGCAAATCTCAAGTCTGTGCGTCAAGTATTACGTTAGAGTGAAGGGTAGCTCTCTTGAGAAACCTTAATACCGAAGTATTAAGCGTTCTCCTGGCGTACCTCAAAGACAAACAACGAGCTTAGAACAGTGCAGAATGGTATAGGCAAAAAGCCCTCATTCGTGCCTGCTCTATTCTCAATGGCACACAGACTAGAATTTACCCAATCAACTCCAGTTCTCAGGTATGTCGTGCAGCTTTTAACTAAAGCCAGCACCCATCGGAAACAATACCTTATAGTATCAGACTCCTAGTCTAGCATTATCTAATCCAGCAGAACACTAATAATTACAGGAAGCGGTACTGAACAATATGAATGCCAACCAATGCTTCGTGATCAACTTATCTTAACAACTAACATACATGGGTTATATAAGACCTTAACGCACAATACAACTGGCCAGCATGAAGCTGATTTTGCAGAGTTAACCAGAGGGGGTATATTATTAATAAAAGGTGGTGAAAGATATGGAAAATGAGAGAGATAGGCAGAGGAAAAGGTTCTCAGGTGCAGAGAGGGGGAAAGATATCAAAGGGATAAGAGGGATGCATTCTAGAAACCAGATCTGAGGGAGAGAGTGGCAAGAGAGCTGTATATATACTAGCACTAGCTCGCACCGCGTAAGCAAAGCGGTAACAAGTCCTCTAGCCAATACCAAAGAAGCCAGCCAAACATGACGTCACCAAGCATGGTAAAAAACTCCTCCAACCAATCCCCAAGAGACCAGCCAGCTATGACGTCATCGAGTATGGCAAAAAACACTGCGCGCCTCCCCACACTCTGTTCTACTCTCTCGCTCTCTCTCTCTCTCTCTCTCTCAAATCCTATCATTACTACTTAATGATAAAACATATACTTTGCAATTAAATATATAAAGCCTTGACATGGGCGAAAACAAAGAGCCTTTCTGGACTGCCCATGACACGAGCTTTCATATGAAATAAAGCACACAATAATACATCAACTGTAGCCACATCCACTGCCCTGGCGATCCTAGCGAGTCACTGTAGGACAAGCCATGCGGTTCTAACGGAGTGGTTAACGTCACAATATCTTCCCTTACTTCCTATATCCCTTATTTCTTCCCTAACTTCCTATATCCCTTATATCTTCCCTAACTTCCTATATCCCTTATAACTATCTTCACTTACTTCCTATATTCCTTATATCTTTCCTTACTTCCTATATCCCTTATATCTTCCCTTACTTCCTATATCCCTTATATCTTCCTTTACTTCCTATATCCCTTATATCTTCCCTAACTTCCTATATCTCTAATATCTTCCCTAACTTCCTATATCCCTTATAATTATCTTCATTTACTTCCTATATCCCTTATATCTTCCCTTACTTCCTATATCCCTTATCTTCCCGCTCACCTCAAGCTCCTCAAATCAATAATTCAGATTCCGAGAAAGTCCCTCCTGGGAAGGTGATGACGATATTAATATATTCCCCTCCCACTCTGTCCCCTTGAGCCATCGTGAAGGGGGTGGGGGTAGCGCACATACATTATAATTATGTGGGAGGCCCGAGATTAATCCTAGCTGGTTGAATCTCTTTGATGCTCATCCCCTTTTAGTAGTGACGTACATTAGAGGTGTACTATAATATGGGTGATGTTTACATAGTCAATGCTAGCATCTGATCAGCATGTCCGAACTTAGTACTCTGGTTACAAACTGTATATATTATCATTCACAACCAACAACCATTATAACATTACGATAACATTGAACATACACCTTGCGCATTAAGGGGGGGAGACCTACTTTTGTTTCTCTCTTCCTCTAGTTTGTATCCATTTGGAAACATTAAGCCTATTGTTTTAAGACGTTTGTCCCCATCCAGGTGTCTATTTCTTTCATGGAGAAAGCCAGCTTCGCCAGACACATTTTTTTTTGTTTTATTTACAAATTTAGTCTGCTGTCAATTTTTTTGTTTTTAAATATACTGGCTCGTTACCGCTCACCAGGAAACAGTCGACATCTGGATGGGGATGACCGTCTTAAAACAGTAGGCTGAATGGGGCCGAATGGATTCAACTCAGAGAGAGATGGAGAGAGAAACAAAAATAAACAGGTGTGCCCCATTAAGGTAAATAATGGGCGGGTGGGCTAGCAATCCTCCCCCAGATAACGAGCTAGATCATCCGAGCTACTTGTCTGGGAATGAGGAGGTGATTCATTTGTGTCCACTCTCTCTCGGGAACAAAGGTACATGCCAATATATAGATAGAATGATCCTTCCTGTGTCTCCTTTGTCTCTTATGGTTTACATGTTCTTAAGGGGAGGTTATTAGTTTGTTCCCCAGACCTCCATCAAGCTTAACCCATAATTAGCGGCGAGCAACATAAGTCGAGTTAAATAAAGCTGGACTATGTGGCGGCGCTCGACATAACTCGCGTGGCAATTTCAGCACGTAATGTGGCTGAGAGAGAGAGACAAGTGGTGGCAGGAGACTAGCGAGCGTATGACTGCTCCAGACCACCGCGGCGAACCTACTGACACAAATCTCAGCTCCCTCCTCCCTCTCTCACTCGCTACATACTCAATTATGTACTGAAAGTACCGAATTACCTGCTTTTTGCACTCGCGTTGCACGGTTATTGCAAGAAAACTATCCATCATACAAGGATCGTTATGGTGTCATTCGAAAGCTCTGTTTATGCCCTTTCAGGGATAGGTACTTGTTTTATGTTCTGGGTCTTATTTAGGCATGAAAATGATCACGTAAACAGCCCTATTTTGGCTAAAAACACCCCGCTGTGCGGTACACATAAATAAACCGCATAGGCCGCTCGTAAGGTGTTAATATTACACACCCTCGACCCCCCCTTCGAGATAATGCACATATTTCAGTAGAAAAATGTGTCAGCCAAAAGCCAGTTCCTCCTATAATTACAGGCTCGCTATTGCTCGCCAGGAAATAATAGTCACCTAAGTGGCACAAAATTTCTAAACATTGATAAAGAAATGGGACGAAAGGTCCTAATATCGGCAAACACATGGAACAAGCGTGCAAAACTAGTGAGGCTAAACATAAGGGAGAAGGGGGGTCCAGAAAACCTCCCCCCCCCCCCCCTTCCCCCTGGATGTATGTGTCTGGATGTATTTCATGACACCAGTGGCACCAATTTGACGGAGGTTGATCAATCTCTGTAAATATTAGGTCTCTAGAGTAAGGGTCCCATCATCTACAGAATACATCCATTATTAACCCAACAAGTGCTGAAAGACTAATAAGAGTTTTACCGTTGCGCTGAAGCCTGACAATGACCAAAACCGCGGGCTTACAGCCAGGCGGCTACAAATTGGTGTGGCTGTAGTACAACTTGGCAACTCTCGATACCACCCCGCCACACGCTCGGCCCACACTCACTCAAGCGGTACACAAGCACTTGTCATTGAGCCTAGACGTCCCTCACGCTCTCGCCTTGATGATACAACCAGCCCTCCTTCTGGTGGTGTCAGCGGCCGTGGAAGGAAGAGAGTAGCTGCTAAAGACCCGAGCTACCATTACAACGGCACGAGTAGCTCCGAGGACGAGGAACCTGCACATAAAACACGTGCAAGCAAGGGCAGTGCACAGAGGTACTGTCTTTCGGGGACACTACCACGACCACCCAGGCAACTGCTACCACCACTACCACCACCACTGCCACCACTACCACCGATGCAGGAGGCCGCCCTGGGGCTGCAGGACCTGCGGGGGCCACTGGGAAGACAGGGAAGGGCATTGGTAAAAAAACTTTTACCTCTGCCACTACCACCGTGCCACCACCACCAGCCGCCCCTGCCCCTTCTGCCCATGCCACTGCCCCTGCCCCTGCCCCTGCCAAAGGGAAGAAAGGGACGAAGGGCAAGGCGACAAAGGCGACAGGGACCACCATAATATTACCATCCAGGACCTCTGCTGGCCGTGCCGACGCCGCCCCTGCCGGCTCTTCTGCCCCTGCCAAAGGGAAGAAAGGGACGAAGGGCAACGCGACAGGGACCACCATAATATTGCCATCCAGGACCTCTGCTGGCCCTGCCGGTCCTTCTGCCCCTGCCCCTTCCAAAGGGAAGAAAGGGACGAAGGGCAAGGCGACAAAGGCGACAGGGACAACCATAATATTGCCATCCAGGACCTCTACTGGCCTTGCCGACGCCGCCCTAACATACAGCTGACTGCCGTGGCTGGCCTTGGACAGCAACACACAGACTTCCCTCCCTCCCTCTCACCCACCCACCCACCCACCCCAACTCTCCCCTAAACACATTCATAAGGCTTATATATCGCATAATTGGTCTATATGCGGTATATTCATTGTACATACATACACGTACTTTATATATAGTATGACAGTGCTGAAAATACGATATATACGTGAAATTACAGCCAACAGATCCTGTACAACTTGGCAACTCTCGATACCACCCCTCCACACGCTCGGCCCGCAGTCCCTGCACTCACTCAAGCGGTACACAAGCACTTGTCGACCCTAACTCTCCCCTAAACACATTCATACGGCTTATATATCGCATAATTGGTCTATATGCGGTATATTCATTGTAAATACGTACACGTACTTTATATATAGCATGACAGTGCTGAAAATACGATATATACGTGATATTACAGCCAACAGACCCTGTATAATTTGGCAACTCTCGATACCACCCCGCCACACGCTCGGCCCGCAGTCCCCGCACTCAATCAAGCGGTACACAAGCACTTGTCTCCCGCGTAAACTCTCTCACCTCAGTTCCCGCCTCTAAACTCTCTCATAATTTGCTTATATGTCGCATATTATGGTCTATATGTGGCATATTCCTTGGTATATGGGTGGCCTACATACGTACACATACGTACATACTGTATATGTACACAAGCACTTGTCTCCCGCGTAAACTCTCTCATAATTCGCTTATATGTCGCATATTTGTTCTATATGCAGCATATTCCTTGGTATATGGGTGGCCTACATACGTACACATATGTACATACAGTGTATATGTACACATACTCTACATAGCATAAAAGTGCTCAAAATAGGCTACATATGCGACATTACGCCCTAACCCGCCCTCCCCTACCCCCTGGCCGCACAGATATTCACCCGGGAAATCTTGCCGCGTGATGACAATCTGGCCGCGCGATGCCATTCGCTCCAATTTTTTCAACTACGGACCGCCCCCACCCCCCCCAGACATTTTGTGTGGGGTCAAATATATATGGCTCGATGCGTGCGAACATTCCCTACACTTTGATGTACTTTTCATCGATATTTGCGAGGGTCGCCCAAATCGTCATACCTCCGCACAGGGGTGCCTGTATACTATAGGGGGTGCACAGCGGAGAGGTTAACCTAAGGACCAATGACTTTACCGCAGTCAGCTGGATGTGAGAGTAGGGGGGAAGGAGAGAGCTGGCATACGAACTATGAAGAAAATATAATAATAAAGTAGAAGTGCCGCTTTTCCTAAAATCAAAACGGCATACCCAACTCTGCGATGGGTCACCGTCATCTATGATCACTATTTGTTCCACCATTATAACTACTACTATCACCATCATCACTACTGCTATCATCACTACAACGGTCACCATCATCACTACAGCAGTCACCATCACCATTACTATCACCATCGTCACTAACATCATCACTACTGTCATTATTATCACTACAAATATTATCACCATCTTACAATCATCATTACTACTGTCTCCATCATTACTACTACTATACCCATCATCAATACTACTAGTACTATCACCATCATCATTACTACTAGTAATTTCATCATCATCACTACTGTCATCATTATCACTACAAGTATCACCATTATCACTACTATTATCACCATCATCATTACTATCACCATCATCCCTACTGTTACTACCATCTCTGCTTCTGTCATCATCAGTATTTTCACCATCATCACTACTACTATCACCATCATCACTAATAAAATCACCAAGAATACTGGAAGATTCGTCCCGAAAACAACTCGCCCCCGACGGTGGGCGACAATCGTCGCATTGACCAACAGAATTTGCATGCAAAATTTGGTGACGATACATCAACCCGTTCAGTACCAGTTCTGTCTTTTTCAGTTTATACTGGATAATATTAGACGATTTTATTCAGTTTAATTAGCAGGCTTTCAACTATCCTAATTAACCCTTTTCCCACCACAGATCCTTCTTAACTCCTTCAGACATATATGACGCGATCGCGTCATATGGCAGAGTGAACCAAAAACTCATATGACGCTACCGCGTCATATGGACTTATTATATTGCCAGAAAATAAGTTTATGACGCTATTGAGCCGGTCTTTTGGCTGGTAAGTCCCATAAGTTAGATCTACATGTGGAAACATCTAGCAACCCCCTAGCGTCCCTGTGAGGGCCCCGCGGGGGTAGAAAGAGTCAGTTTCTTCCCAGCAGCCAGCCTACTAGGTTGGTGTGCGCGGCCCTTTAAACCAAGGGGCCTCCATTTTGCCCAGCCTGGCTGGTATTACCGCCCTAATATAACCCAAACGAAGTGCTATATCGTTGGGTTATCGATGGATTATTGTGTTAGTCTTGTTTAGGGTATAATAACCATGTTAGTGATGTGTTATGCTAGTCTGGTGTACGTGACCAAGGTGGGTTCCACGAGGGGCCATGGTTTTTGCCTATATGTTTCGCTTGTTTGTGGATCACTTTCATATAATATCAAGTCAATTATATTGCTATTTATCAGTTCAAGTAGTGTATCTTACTTGTATTAGTGTTTCTTAGTGAAAAAACTTTCGTTACTGGTCGAGCATTCTCTGGTGTAGGCTACGTGACCAAGGTGGTGGAGCCCACGAGGGGCCATGGTTTTTGCCTATACGTTTCGCTTGTTTGTGGATCACTTTCATATAATATAGAGTCAATTATATTGCTATTTATCAGTTCAAGTAGTGCATCTTACTTGTATTAGTGTTTCTTAGTGAAAAAACTTTCATTACTGGTCGAGCATAATTATGTCGCCATGCTACCTCAGCCCTGTGCATTTTTGCTCGATAATTTAGTGGTGGAAAGTGCTTGGGAGGTAAGTTTTTTATTGGCAAAAGCACTCTACATATACGGCTTGGTGGCCACGAGGGAATCTCAGCAGTGTGAGTAAGTACAGTCAAAATGTTTATGTCGCCACGAGTAGGTGGAGGTGGTGGTGGTGGTGGTGGTGGTGATGGCCACGAGTAGGTGGAGGTGGTGGTGGTGGAGGTGGTGGTGGTCGTGGTGGTGGTGGTGGTGATGGTCGGGGTGATGGTGGTGGTGGTGGTGGTGGTGATGGTGGTGGTGGTGGTGGTGGTGGTGGAGGTGGAGGTGGTGGTGGTCGTGGAGGTGGTGGTGGTCGTGGTGGTCATGGTGGTGGGTGGTGGTGGTGGTGGTGGTGGAGATGGTGGTGGTGTTGACACCAATAGGGTCGGGTCCCTTTTCTGACCGTGGGTCAGGTCAGAAAATGAACCCAACCCTATTGGTGTCAACACCACCACCATCTCCACCACCACAATCACCACCACCACCATTTTATTATTTGTATTATTTTTGTGTTTAGGCCTATCTTATTACTTTAATTATTATTATTTATTATTATACCAAACATTATTATTATAAATGTCCCCCACCCCAAACTCTATTATATATAATTATATATAATTATATATATATATATATATATATAATTATATATAATTATATACCGTATATATATATATTATATATATATTATATATATATAATTATATATAATTATATACGGTGTATATATATATTATATATATATCCGTATATATGTATATTTTTTTTTTTATATATTTTTTTTATTTTTTTTTAGAGGTAGCCTATATATATATTTTTTTTTCCTATACCCCACCTACCCCCGCCTTCCCCCTATCCTTATATATATATATGCTTACATGTATATATTTATACATATATACATATATATATATATATATATATATATATTTATAAATATATATATATATATGCCTCCACATTTCTGTCAACACAGTGGTGTTAGTTGTGGTGGTGGTGTTAGTTGTGGTGGTGGTGTTAGTTGTGGTGGTGGTGGTGGTGATGGTGGTGGTGGTGGTGATGGTAGTTGTGGTTTTCACACCTTCGAATACCACTCCCTTGGCTTCACACCTCCCAATAGGATACCTGGACCTGAGTGACCCTTCCCCAGACAGTCACTTGATCTCTTGTATATACTATGTTTATGTTTTTTTATTATTATGCCCCCTCCCCCATTATACCCCCCTCCCCCTCTTCCCCCTGCCCCCATATACAATATATATTATTATTAGGCTAGTATCTATTTATTATATATTATTATTATTCTACTCCCCCATCCCCTCCATCCTCCCCCTCCCCTCCCCTCCCCTCCCCTCCCTCCTCCCCTTCACCCCCTCCCCCCATATATATATATATATATATAATATAATTCTTATTTATGTATTTATGTATGTTATGCCCCCTCCCCCTCCCCCTCCCTGAGAGTGAGAACGGAGAAATGGATAGGCGACGAGCAGGAAGGTTTTAGGAAGGGAAGAGGATGTGTAGATCAGATTTTTACCCTGAATTGTGTTGTGGAGAAGTATCTGTAGAAGAAACAAAAGGTGTATGTTGCCTTTATGGACTTGGAGAAGGCCTATGACAGAGTGGATAGAGAAGGTTTGCGGAAAGTACTTAGAATATACGGAGTAGAGGGCAAGTTGCTGAAAGCAGTGAAGAGCATGTATGAGGGTGCAAAGGCGGCAGTAGATGTGGAGAGTGAGCAGAGCGAGTTCTTTGACCTGAATGTTGGTTTGAAACAGGGGTGTGTAATGTCCCCGTGGTTGTTTACTGTATATATGGATGGAGTCATGAAAGAAATACTATCAAGAGCAGTGGATGTTGGTGTATTGCTGAAAAGGGAGGGAATTGAGTGGAAGCTACCTATACTGCTGTTTGCGGATGATACAGTTCTGATGATGATAATATGGGAGTTGCAGGGTCTGGTAAATGAGTTTGGAACAGTGTGCGAAAAACGGAATTTGAAGGTAAATACGGGGAAGAGCAAGGTTATGGTCTTCGAAAGGGGTGAAGTCACTGAGTGTGAGGTGAAGCTGAACGGTCAGGCTATGGACATCGTCAACTCTTTTAAGTATCTGGGCAGTGTGTTGAGTAAAGATGGGACTATGGATGAAGAGGGAGAGGGTACAACAGGGGAAGAGGGTTGTAGGAACGCTAAAAGCAGTAACAATAGGGTTGGGTCAGTATGGAAGTGAAGAAGTCCTTGCATGACAGTGTGGTAATCCCAACACTGACTTACGGAAGCGAAGCATGGACATTGGTTGAGAGACTCAGACCACGAGTGAGAGCAGTGGAAATGAATTACTTAAGGAGTGCGTGCGGAGTTACATGGAGGGATAGACAGACTAATGAGGAAGTAAGAAGGAGGTGTGGTGTGGAGGTAGATGTGCAGGAAAGTGTGAAAAGGAACAACTTGAGATGGTTCGGCCATATGGAACGTATGGAAAGCGAGAGAATGACTAAGAGGTTGTAAGAGAGCGAGGTGGAGGGACAGACAGGGAGAGGTAGACCGAATATGAGGTGGAAGGATGGAGTGAGGAACTACATGAACGAAGGCGGTGCTGGTTGGGGGGAGGGGCGTCGACTGACTGGGGACAGAGGTGCATGGGGGCGGTTCGTTCGTGGCCACCCCTTCGGGGATCACGGCGTCAGGCAATAGATAGATAGATAGATGCCCCCTCACCCCTCCCCCTCCCTCCCCCATTATACCCCCCTCCCCCTCCCTCCCCCATTATACCCCCCTCTCCCTCTTCCCCCTGCCTCCCATATACAATATATATTATTATTAGGCTAGTATCTATTTATTATATATTAATATTATTCTACTCCCCCTCCCTCCCCTCCCCCCCCCCTCTTCCCCCTGCCCCCCATATAAATATTACTAGGCTACTATCTATTTATTATATATTATTATTATACTCCTTCCCTCCCCCCCCCCCCCCCCCCCTCCCTCCCCCTGCCCCCCATATAAATATTACTACAGTAGGCTAGTATTTATTTATTATACTCCTCCCCCCCCCCCCTCCTCCCCTCCCCCCCCCCTCCTCCTCCTCCCACTCTTCCCCCTGCCCCCCATATAAATATTACTAGGCTAGTATCTATTTATTATATATTATTATTATACTCCTCCCCTCCCTGCCTCCTCCTCCTACCCCCCCCCTCTTCCCCCTCCCCCTCTCCCTCTCCCCATATATATATATATATATATACTGTATATATATATTTGTTTTTCTTTTTATTTTTATTTTTTTTTTGGGGGGGGGAGGAAGATTATTATATTTTTTTTCTTTTCTAATTGTAGATTGATATATATATATATATATATATATATATATTTTTCTTTCTGTTTTGTAGTTTTTTATACCCCCCCCCCCCCTCCCATTACAGATCAGTTACACATCTAGTCGACAGGAGGTAGCTATGAGTAAGAAACGCCCCATCCCGGAGGACCAGCTGGCCTCCGTCCTTGCCACAATCCTGGACATGTCCAGCAGCGAGAGTGAGAGCGAGGACGACATGGGGAGCGATGAAGAGGAGTGGACGGATGAGACGGATGAGGATTTTACCCATTCTCCACCGCCCAGGGGGAAGAGGAGGAGGATTCTCATCGAGGGTGATCCTTCACCACCTCCAAAAACTCCACCTCCACCTCCACCAACTCCACCTCCACCTCCACAAACTCCACCTCCACCTCCACAAACTCCACCCGTCGCCCTACCTCGCCGCTCATCAACACCCATCGCTCTACCTCGCCGCTCATCAACACCCGTCGCCCTACCTTGCCGCTCATCAACACCCGTTGCCCTACCTCGCCGCTGCTCATCAACACCCGTCGCCCTACCTCGCCGCTGCTCATCAACACCCGTCGCCCTACCTTGCCGCTCATCAACACCCGTCCCCCTACCCCGTACATCACTACACATCGCCCCACCTCATCCATCCCCACCCGTCCTACCCACACCTCTCCTACCATCAACATCCACTCATGTCTTCACACCACAACCATCAACATCCACTCATGTCTTCACACCACAACCATCAACATCCACTCAATGCTTCACACCACTACCATTCCCGGACTTGCACACATCATTCTATTCTTTTTCTTCTCCTGCTTCACGATGCACCCTGCATGGCGGTCCCTTGTTACCTCACGTAGAATCACCGGCCAGCAACATCTCAGACAGCCCCCGCATCCTGGCTTCACTCCTGCCGGTGGGTAGTCTAAACACCCCGCCATCACATGTCCTGTCTCCTAACGTAGCCTCCCCCTCGCTGATCTCCTTGGGTAACAGTGGGGGCAGCGAGGCGCACTACATGGCGTTTGTTCCGCCTGAACATCGCCAAATCATGCACAACGAGATTGCTGCGGCAATCGATGAGGAGCTTCCACAAAGGCTTCCTCCTGCCCCACTTCATCCACCCACAGCACCTTCTCCATCACCCTCATCACATCCACCATCACCCCCACGGCCTGACTCCACCACAGCACCTTCTCCATCACCCTCATCACATCCACCATCACCCCCACCCCCTTCGTCTTCCGCAGAAGACTACCCCCTACCCCCTTCCCCTCCCCGCCGAAAATCTGGGCCCATGAAGGGCCGAGGTAGTAGGCCCAGGGGCCGCAGAGGTCACATACGTCGTCCAGGCGGACGACGTGGTGCTCTCCCAGCACATGCACCTCCACGCTCCCCCACCGTGTATGCTTAGGATCACGAGTGGACTTCAGACCTGTTCACACCCAACGTTGATCCTTTCACTGGAACCCCTGGCTTGCGGGTTCCAGCACCAGTGACACCACTGCAGTTCTTCCAGCTCTTCTTTACGAGAGAACTGCTCAGGTTCCTGGTGAGTGAGACCAACGCATATGCCTTATTCGTTGGTTCTCTCTGGACAACATTCAGTGAAGAGGACATGGCCAAATTCCTTGGCCTGTACTTCCTCATGGGTGTGAACAAACTCCCCACTGTGCGTCACTACTGGTTAAATGATGGACTCCATAATTACCCAACGTTTCGTAAGACCATGCAGGTCTCCAAGTTCCAAGCCTTGCTGAGCAATTTCCACACATTCAACAGCAAGGCAGTCATCAAGCAGACCAAAGACAGGCTAGTGAAGATCCGCACGGTGATCCGCTACCTGCTTGCTGGCTTTAAGCTTGCCTACGTCCCGGAGAGGAAGGTGTCCATCGACGAAGGCTGCCTTGGGGGGTGGAAGGGTCGCCTTTCATTCAAGTGCTACAACCCGATGAAGCCGACGAAGTACGCCATCAAGCTGTACATCCTGGCAGAGTCCACGACTGGTTTCGTGTATGACTTTCAAGTCTACACTGGTATTGGTCAAACTCTCCGGAAAACGGTTGAGGGTTTAACGGAGTCCCTGCAAGGCATGGGTTACAAGTTGTTCATGGACAACTGTTACAACTCAGTTGACCTGTGCCAGCACATGCTCACACACCACCAGATCTATGTGTGTGGCACCCTGAGGCTTGCACGAGGGGCTCCGAAGCGGTTGCGCGACATTGCCCATGCAGCGACACTGGAAGACGATGCAATAGAGGCGATGAACAACGGCACAACCCTAGTGATGCTTTGGAAAGACAAACGGATTGTCAACATGGTGTCCACCTTCCACGACCAGAGCACCATACCAAAGCAGTCCTTTGTCAAGAAGAAGGTACAAGGCAGGTGGCAGCAGTGTCGCAAGAACATCATGAAACCCGTTTGTGTTGACGACTACAACCGCCACATGGGTGGGGTGGATCATTTCGATCAGATGATCCAGTACTACCCCATCCAGCGAAGGACGGTCAAATGGACGAAGAAGATCGTATTCTAATTCATCCAAATGGCCCTCTTCAATGCCTTCGTACTCTTCAAGAAGTGCAACCCCCGCAGGAAGATGACTATGCTGGCGTTCCAGGAAAGCGTAGTCCGTTCCTTGTTGTACTTCAACCCTGCAGAGTGGGCCTTTGTCGGGGAGACGCATCCGGTGTGCACAGGATTTGCCGGAAGGTCAGTATGAGCCATGCGCCCATCTCAGGCGAGGCAGGCGGCGTCGGCAATCCTCCGGAAGCTCAGCTGGGTCGCCCCCACCGGACGATAATCCAGACTCCCCAGCCGCTCCTGCTGATGATCCTGGCACTCCTCCTGGTGCTCCTGCTGCTGGTGGAGGCGTTGGGGGAGCACTCCTTCATGACCCCCCCCCCCTTCACCAGGTCCAGATGCTGCTGCTGCTGCTGTTGCCGTCGGGGGAGCACTCGCTGAGAATGCACCCCAGGCGGCACCAGTATCGGATGATGCTACTGATGCTGAGGAGCAAGTGGATGTCCTACCACTTGACCCCCCCGCACCAGTAGTACCGGGTGCAGCTGCTGCTGCTGGTGGCGCTCGGGAAGCACCCGTCATGGATGCCAACTGGGCTCCACTAGTAATGGACATTCAAGCTAGGGCGCAGGCACCAAGAGGCCGTCGATGAGGTCCTCTTCGAGGAAGGGGTTCCATGCCACGTCCTGTTGTACTGGACCATGACCGGTACAACAGGAACTTGGAACACGTTCTCGAGCAGATCCCTGACGGAAAGCGAAGGCGGTGCCATCTGTGTTACATCTGTGTTCGCAAGGACACAAGCTTTCGATGCAAGTCTTGCCTCGTTTGCCTCTGCATCGATGTCACTGGTTGCTTCAATCGGTTCCATCAACTCGATGCAGATGTCCTATAGCCAGGATCTTTGCACGATTCATTCATTCATTTATGCATTATCCTATTCACCTTCATTATTCCTTTCCAATCACTATCACCCATTCATTCATTCAGTCTTCATGCATTCTTCCATTCACCTTCATCACCCTTTCATTCACCTTCATCACCCTTTCATTCATTCATTCAATCATTCAATAATTCATTAATTCATTCATTCAATCATCACTTCAGAGGTTCGGGGCCCACCTTCATTCACCCATCATCATAATAAAAAAATAAATAAAAAAATAAAAATAAAAAACACAAGTCAATTTCTACTACAATTTGCACTACAGTGGATATAGGCCTCCTGGGGAAACCACTCTAAAAAAATAACGAGTCAAGTGCAGTACCTCTTTGGGTGGCTTGGAAATTTGCACATATTTCTCTGGTTTGACACCTTGTATATATATATATATATATATATATATATATATATATATATATATATATATATATATATATATATATATATATATATATATATATATATATATATATATATATATATATATATATGCATTACTTTATTTTATTTACGTGTACAATAAAATTATTTCTGAATTTATTACCTGAAGATAACCTGGCTTTCTTATTTTGTTTTTTCAGTGTCAACCCCGGAGCCATTTCCCTTCTCGTTGAAAAGGGTTGTGGCCCTACCAGGTAAGTAAAATTGACAACCTTCATTTCTGACATGTCTTCTATGAACATTATACAATTATTGGCAAGGAAAATTATATAAAAGTGTCGTATATTGTGGCAAAGATATACAACGGTATAAACATTCTCATATATTTTCATAACAATAACAATGCATGGAAACAATTGCGCATAGCTCACGAACCAATTACGCTATATTATTTTGGTTTTCACCATTGGAAAGAGCACAATTTTCCGATTCCGGTGATATATACAGTTATATACGTATCCGAGCAAATAATGCAACGACGAGGTGGGGAACAGCTCGGAACCCGGCTAGCATCGGCGGAACAGAGACGGGTGAAACGTAAATATTCGCATTTTGGCTCTTCATTTCAAATATTCATAGCGCAAAAAGAATTTGCCGTAGGAACTTCTAGTTTGTTTTATACTCATCAGCATTACTTGCAGTATTCATACAGCCTAAATTTAAAACCATACACTTCGTAGCAACAAAATAAATCGAAAATGTTATAAACCATATAAATCAAAATCATATTTTTTTGTTGTCAGTCACTGCTTGAGAACTATTGAAGATAAACAATTTCTATTTTCAGATTTGGAAAGAGGAGAAAAAATACTATTATTTGAGCAAAAAACAATATATGGTCATCACTCACAATTTAGAGATAAGATGGTGTGAAGACAATTGCATGGGAAATAATTGTATTCCGGATTCATTTACACTTTCATATTTCGATTTATTTATATTTTTTGTTTTTTTATCATGTACTATAAATATTCCTCTTTCCATTGACATATGATACATCACAATAAACAGCATTCTGGTGGATGGAAATAGAGAAAAATGTAAGGCTTCGACAACACTCATGAGCCAAATTCAAGACTGAAAAGCTATGTCAAGCGCCTCCTCGGACTTATTTGGACTTAATATGTCGCAAGGAGTTAAGCTCCACATAATCGTCTAGGCTAATTATAGGTAGAATAAGATAAAAAAAAAAAAAAAAAACGTCGCCAGTACAGAAAGGGTTAAACAGTCTAGAAAAAGTTTGGTGAAAATATTTAACTTATTTTTATCTTCGACCTTGACCTTTGACCTTAAGTATTAGAATATTTACATGAAATTGATAATGTTATATTTAAAATGCAACTAACGGTCGGCTTATCAAAATTTTAGTATTTTTTATGATGATGGTTGACTTTTGACTTTGACCTGTGACCTTGACCTTTATGTAGGATTATATTTGTTGTTTGCATTGATGTAACCCTGAAAAATCAAATAAGCGTGCCAAACTTAATTAATGATCATTAACTAGTCTATTCTCTGTAAGTAGGCGAGAGATCATGACCTCTAACCTCTGTAACTCAAAAACGACTAGAGTAATCGAGCTAATATTTCTACCATTTGGGAAGAGTCAGTGAAAGGAATAGATGTGGAAATTTACAGCCAATTTGCTCTAGTCCTTTTTGAGTTACAGAGGATAGAGGTCATGATCTCTTGCCTAAATACAGCAAATAGACTATAGTTCCATAGGTATTAAAGGAATAGCTGACCTTGACCATTGACCTTCATCTTGACTTGCATGATGTCTGAAAATTTAACATTTTAATTTAAAGCACAATTGTCTCGACAAATGTTGTGAAGTTTACATGAATAACAAAGAAATGAGCATATTGACCATATTTTTACCTTGACCTTTGACCTTGACCTATCAAATGGAATTATGTTTATTCTTGTAAGACTTTAGACTAGGCATTTCGAATATACATGAAATGCCTAGTGATAATCTTACATTAAATAGGAAATACTAGTAAAAATCTTATATTGATCTTTAACCATCACCTTCGACCTTATACATTCTTTCAAGGATTTAGTTAGCTTAACACCAATGTTTGTATTAATTAGCATTATGAATATGGTGTAATTTATATACAAACGTATAGATTACAAATAGCGATCATATGCTTTGACCTTTGACCTTTGACTAAAAATAAAATGCATACATTTCGATGGTCGACGCATTGACCAACTGAATTTGCCTGTACAATTTGGTGACGGGTAGTCAAAGAGTTTGGTGTGGTTTGTGGAAGGAGGAAACTGAAGGTGAACGTCAATAAAAGTAAAGTAATGGTGTGTAATAGGGGAGAGCATAGGGTGAATCTAGATGTGAGGCTAGATGGGGAAATATTGGAACAAGTAGAGTGTTTTAAATATCTAGGAGGAACGATAAGCAGGAGTGGAGGTATGGAGGTGGAGGTAAAACAGAGAGTGTGTGAAGGAAGGAAGGTTTTCGGAGCAATGGGAAGTATGTGGAAGACGAGAAATCTCGGAGTGAAAGTAAAAAGTGCACTGTATCAAGGAATTGTAGTGCCAACAGTGATGTATGGGGCTGAGACATGGGCTCTGAAGAAAAAGGAGAAAAGAGGGCTGGATGTGATGGAGATGAGCTGCTTGAGGAGTATGTGTGGAGTTACTCGTAGAGACAGATTGAGGAATGAAGAGATAAGTAGGAGAGTGGGGCAGCAGGAACATTTGTCAGCCAGAGTGGACAGAAGGGTGCTGAGCTGGTATGGTCATGTTGAACGAACGGGAGATGAAAGGCTTACAAAGAGAATATGTGAGTCAGGTACAAGGGGAGTTAGAAGGGCAGGAAGACCCCCATTGAGATGGAGAGACTGTGTAAGAAATGCTTTGGATGATAGAGGAATGACTATAGATCAGGCAGGGGAAGTGGTGGTGGACAGGAGTGAATGGAGAATGCTTGTGAATAGTCGAGTGAACACGTGGTCATTTGGAGTAAGGGGTCAGGCGCAAGTTGGACTAGATAATAGTCCATCAGGCGCCTGGCCCGGGGAGACGATTAATATGAAGGGTGCGCCTGGAAGTGTGGTGGGGGGGCTTGTGGCTTTGGCTCCGCTGCATGTCTGCCTGCCGAGATCGGAACCTCTCCGGGTGATCGGGGGCCGGGGGAGTGCTGGAGCGACCTTGGTGACCCTGGTCTCTGGGTCTTCTCCTGGGTGACCTGGATGTGTGTGAGTTTGTGCTTGTTATCTGTGTTGTTTTTGTGTTTTCCCTGTTCTTGCTCTGTCTTGAGTCGTCTACCCACAAAATGGGGATTGGGCCTGAGCATATAGATATATAGATAGATAGAATTTGGTGACAATACATTAAACAGTCTAGGAGGAGATTAGGGAAAATTACACTCTTGTTTTGACCTTGACCTTTGACCTTAACTATTACAATATGTGTGTGAAATTTGATATAAATGTTATTTATGTAATAAGCAACTAACACAGCCAGTTTTTCAAAATTTGAGTAATCTTTGTTTAATAAATAATAAAAGTTGACCTCTGACCTTGACCTTAATGTAAGAATAAATTTTTGTTTGCATTGACATTGCCCATGAACATCAAATAAGCATGCCTAATTTCATTAAAAACCCATCAGTTAGTTTCATATATATTAATAGAATAGTTGACCTTGACCTTTGACCTTTATCTTGACCTTTATGATGCCTCAAAATATATTATTTCCATTATCATTTAAAGTGCAACTATCTCACCAAATGTTTTGAAGTTTGCATTAAAAGTAAAGAAAACATAATGACCTTTTACTTGACCTTGACCTTTAATATGGAATTGTATAGTTTCATGTATAACCTTGGTCTTGGTATTCCTAATATACATGGTAAGCCTAGTGAAAATCTCACAGTTAGTGTAAGAAATGCCAGTAAAAAAAAAAAATTACCTTTGACCTTGATCTTTGACCTTACCCTTTAGAATATTTATATAAAATTTGGGCAATACAATATCAAGGTTACCAGTAACTTGTATTGTGAAAATGAAGACATTTGAGTAAAAAGTAAAATTAATAGTAAAAGTTGACTTTTGACCTTGACCTGTGACCTGGACCTTTATGTAAGAGTATTTGTTTTGTTTTCATTGACATTGCCTCGCAAAATCAAATAAGCATGCCTAATTTCATTAAAACCCATCAGTTAGTTTCATATATATTAATAGAATAGTTGACCTTGACCTTTGACCTTTATCTTGACCTTCATGATAGGTCTCATAATTTAATATTTTCCTTTTCATTTAAAGTGCAACTATCTCCCCAAATTTGGTGAAGTTTGCATGAAAAGTAAAGAAAATAGCATATTGATGTTTTATTTGACCTTGACCTGTGACCTTGACCTTTCATATGGAATTTTATAGTTTCTTGTATGACTTTGGATACTAATAGTTAGTATAATAAATACTAGTAAAAAACATATTTTGACCTTTGACCTTACCTTTTTGAATATTTATTTGAAAATTGGGCAGTACGATATCAAGGTAACCAGTAACTTGCATAGTGAAAATGAAGACATGTGAGTAAAAACTAAAAATAAATAGTAAAATTTGACCTTTGACCTTGACCTGTGACCTTGACCTTTAATGTAAGTGTACATTTGTTTTTCATTGACTGGCCAGGAAAATCAAACAAGCATTCATAATTTCATTAAAACCCATCAGTTAGTTTCATATATATTAATATAATAGTTGACCTTGACCTTTGACCTTTATCATATGTGTCAAAATATATACTTTTTTCATTTAAAGTGCAACTACCTCACCAAATGTGAAGTTTGCATCAAAAGTAAAGAAAATAGCATATTGACCTTATATTTGACCTTGACCTGTGACCTTGACCTTACATATGTAATATGTAGTTTCTTGTATGACCTTGGCCTAGGTATTCCGAATATATATGGTAAGCCTAGTGAAAATCTAACAGTTGATACAAGAAATACTAGTACAAATCTTATTTTGAACTTTGACCTTGACCTTGACCTTTGACCTTATCCTTTAGAATATTTATTTGAAATTTGATCAATAAGATATCAAAGTTGCCTATAAATTGTATAGTGAAAATGAAGAAATTTGAGTAAAAACTAAAAAATATGAAATATTGATCTTATTTTTAACCTTGACCTTTGACCTTATCATTTAAGTTAAATGGAAAATTTCTTTTTGACTGACCATCGCATTGACCAAATGGATATATCTTTAAAATTTGGTGAAAATCCATTGAACGGTCTAGGAGTTACCGGACAGACAGACGGACGACGGACAAGCTGACTGGTGGTGCACAGTATACGGGCGGGATCTTTTTGCGCGATACCACTCTGCTTCGCAGAGTTGATAATAATAATAATAAAATAATAATAATAATAAAAATAAAAATAAACAATAACAATACTAATAATAATAAAGTATGCATGTATTTACTCAGACATACCCCATAGCAGGGGTGGCTGACTCGACACAGATATGTTAGTAAGCATCTAATTATGCAATTTCATTGTACTAATCAAGTTGAATAATTGCTGAACCATATACAATATAATGCACTGTACCATTAAGGAATGTAGTGAACACATGGAGACATCACTAAAGAGAAACATTCTGCTGCATATACACGCACATGTGTGTTTGACATGTATTATAGTCGGTTATAATTCAGCTGACGGCAACTTGAATCCCAAAGTATCTGAATTATTGATACTTTTGGAAAAATAAGAAACTACTATGTGTCTGCGTCCTACTAACTCGCTCACGCTTCATTAAGTTTCTTGGAAACTTACTACCACCACCCCTCACTCTCAAACACTAATATTGCACTACTGCGAGACAATACATGTGTATAATCACTCTGTTTGAACCTACAATAATCGCCTCTGTATGCAATATATTATATTATATACTTAGATAGAGCAAGACCCATACTAATATATAATGTGAACAAAAAATCCCTTTAATTCAAATTATCACATTGAAAATCGATATATATAAAATATTAAATAGTTTTTCCGAGATTACACCGTCATAATTTTGCTTTAAGCTGAGCAATACATATTTCCTTTTTATGGAAATAGCATCATTATTCACGTTCATTTCAAATGTGGCAGCAACATCTATTATCATCAATAATTGATTGTATTATTATATGAATATATAAATCTGTACTTGGCGAATAAATATTATGCTTGCGTAACCAAAACATTAATTCTTCATTGATTTTCTGTAATAAATATTACGCTTAGTATACTCTATTGTATCTCAATAGAAAGAGGAAAGGCGAATCTACAATATTACAATGGAAAACCCACCAAAAATATATATACATTGGTAAAAGTTATACTGGTACAGCGTAACATCTTTTGACTTCGCACCATCATAAATCAGAATTTCCAGTGACGACAATAGGTTTATTTTTCTGCAATCAGAATTTATCTATAGTCAATCATATATTTATATATGAATATAATAAAAACAAGCGTATACGATCACGGTTCTTGGACTTGTACTCCTATACAGTAACGTAAAATATTCCATGTATATTTGAGTTAGTGTTTTTTTTGTTTTTCCTAGTTTTTTTATGACAAATGCCTAATTCGCGAGAAGATGTGGCCATGAACATTTGGGCGTTGCCTGGACTTACAATTACATTTTGAACAATGCGGCTCGATCAGCTGACCCTTCGATCAGCAGCCGACGCTCGACTGACTATGTCACGGCGGCTCGCAGTGATTTAAAGCTATAAATTATGGTGATATGTATAGCTCATGGTATGAGGAAGAGAATGAAATATACCCTGTCCCTACTCCTACAGTTTGAATATGTGTGAATATTAATTAATTGAACAGGGGCTGCTGAAGCCAACATGGGCTATACCTATGATACTACCCTATCTTATTTTGATTATATTTGCCTTTATGATTGTGTTTGCCATATTGATACTTTCATCAACAAATGCACAATTCTTTTAACTACGGTAACTACATATTCAGAATCAAGTGATCATTACTGTACATCAACAACTGTGCATGCTTAAATCTGCATTTTTTGACCGCATATGAATAAGAAAGAAAACAATACTTATGATGGTAACAGAAATAATAATATAATAACAATACGGCAATGATATTGATACACATCATAACCTAAATTTGTTTAAAGTAGCCAAGCTCCGTGCCCACTGTCCCAACCAGTATATGCATATAGGTGAATAGGTAAAATAAGAGGTTATAATAGACTATAGGCCTGTACATTTCATAGAAAACAAGAATAAAGTGATGGCAAAACAGTATACAATTAGTGGACGCCTAGAAGTGTCTGTAAAGAACAAATGTTTAAAGTCTGGTCACCTTAATTTTCCTTTTGAACATGTTGAGTGTATATATCTTCACAACTCACCTATTACCTGGAGAGTGAATTACGTGTAATCAGCAACTACCCCATGAAGGCCTACACACGACGCGTCCCAACAAGTTTGGTACAATGGTGCGAGCAACCGTCTGGAGGTAGGCCTATATCGTGAACAGGAATCACACACACTCACTCACATCACACACACACACACTCATTCACATCACACACACACCCACATCACACACACTTACATCACTCACACACACACACACACACACACACATAGTTCATAACCGCCCCTAACCTTCCAACCTTAATGAAGACAAATGGATCAGAAATTGTTCATGATATTTGTCATCACAATTAAAAAGTCATCATGATCGTATTTCATTATTTCCATCTGTCAGTTTTACCCATTGCTAACAATAAAAATACTGTTTTTAATCCAACTTTATATTACGTATATTAATGTAACTATGTATCTGTATATATATATATATATATATATATATATATATATATATATATATATATATATATATATATGAATTATGGATATTCAATAGACTGGTTTTCTAGACTTAATCATACAAGTGTGTGATATCTGGGAGTTGCTTACTTGGCTATATCTAGACTGTCTAGTCTGATCTGTTAGGCCCTAACTTCATCGCAACGAATGGCATCTTTGAGTAATCAGGTCAACAATTCAAGGGGTTGAGTCTATCACTAGAAGAAGAATTGATGAGATAATTTCAAAGCCATAGCTCTAATAATAACTCTATAATATCTTGTCTAAACCATTTCGAAACGAAGTTACCCGTCACCCTCAACCCTAACATCAGGAAATCACACCAAGTTTTGTGGTCTACATTTATTCTGAGTTTTTTCTCTCCCTTTAACATATTGTTAACTATATTTATAAAAAACATACTATATATCAAATTAGTATTGTTCGTGTTAGGGGTAATGTGGAGACATTTACAGGAGGAAATCAGGGAAGAGTACAAGAGAGCAGTAGAAAGACGACTAGGTGGGTTCGACCTAGAAGATATGGAGGAAGTGGAGGAGATGAGCAAGGTGTTTAAGGAAGAGATCTGTGCAGCATGTGAGGTGGTGTGTGGAGTGAGGAGAAGAGGGAGGAGAGGAGAGAAAGGTACAGCATGGTGGACAGAAGAGGTAAAAATAGGTGTGGAAGACAAGAAGAAAGCATATAGAGAGTGGTTGGGTAGTAGAGGGAATGTAGATTTGGAGAGTCAGAAACAAGCGAGATACGTGGAGAGAAAGAGAGTGGTGAAGATAGTATTGAAGGAAAGTAGGAGAAGAGTAGATGAGGAATTTGGAAGGAATCTGAGTGTATAATGGAGGGAGTGTAAGAAACTGTTCTGGAAAGAAGTCAAGAAAGTTAGGGAAGGTAGCAAGGGAAACAGTAAGGTTGTGAAAGATAAGAATGGGAGAATGCTAGCCGAGAAGCAAGAGAGAGTCGAAAGATGGGGGGAGTACTTCAACGAGTTGCTAAATGTAAAGAATGAAACGCCAGCAAACCTAATTGGATGGGGGTATGGGAGGGAGAAGAAGAGAAGTAATGGAGGAGGAGGTGGGGATCAGGAGGTCAGAAGTGTGGGAAGCCATGAAAAGAGTGAAGTTGGGGAAAGCACCAGGTACAGATGGAGTGTGTGGGGAAATGTTGAGGTATGGTGGTGAGATAGTGGTCGAATGGGTATGGAAAATGTACAAACTAGCATGGGAGAAGGGGAGTGCACCTGATGACTGGAAGACAGGCATATTAGTCACCCTATATAAGAGTAAAGGGGAAAGAGGAGTGTTCTGTGTGTGGTAACCACCGAGGAATAAGTCTTCTAAGCATAGTACGGAAGGTGTACAGTAGGGTAGTGATTGAGAGAGTGAGAGTGAGAACGGAGAAATGGATAGGTGACGAGCAGGGAGGTTTTAGGAAGGGAAGAGCATGTGTAGATCAGATTGTTACCCTAAATTGTGTTGTGGAGAAATATCTGGAGAAGCAACAAAAGGTGTATGTATTGCCTTAATGGACTTGGAGAAGGCCTATAACAGAGTGGATAGAGAAGGTATATGTGGAAAGAACTTAGAATATACGGAGTAGATGGTAAGTTGCTGAAAGCACTGAAGAGCATGTATGAGGGTGCAAAGGCGGCAGTACGTGTAGAGAATGAGCAGAGCGAGTTCTTTGACCTGAATGTTGGGTTGAAACAGGGATGTGTGTCTCCGTGGTTGCTTACTGTATATATGGATGGAGTCATGAAAGAAATACAAGGAAGAGCAGTGGATGTTGGTGTATGGCTGATAAGGGACGGAAATGAGTGGAAGCTGCCTGTACTGCTGTTTGCGGATGATACAGTTCTGATGAGCTATAATTAATGGAAGTTGTAGGGTCTGGTAAATGTGTTTGGAACAGTGTGCAAAAAACGGAATCTGATGGTAAATGCGGGGAAGAGCAAGGTTATGGTCTTCAAAAGGGGTGAAGCCACAGAGTGTGAGGTGAAGTTGAACGGTCAGGCTATGGAAATTGTCAGTTCATTTAAGTATCTGGGCAGTGTGTTGAGTAAAGATGGGACTATGGATGAAGAAGTGCAGGAGAGCGTGCAACAGGGGAAGAGGGATGTAGGAATGCTGAAAGCAGTAACAAGACATAGGGTGGTCAGTATGGAAGTGAAGAAGTCCTTGCATGACAGTGTGGTAATCCCGACACTAACTTACGGAAGCGAAGCATGGACATTTGAGAAGAGACTCCGACCAAGAGTGAGAGGGGTGGAAATGAGTTACTTGAGAAGAGCATGCGGAGTTACATGGAGGAATAGACAGCCGAATGAGGAAGTAAGAAGGAGGTGTGGTATAGAGGTAGATGTGCTGGAAAGTGTGAAAAGGAACACCTTGAGATGGTTCGGCCATATGGAGCATATGGGAAGCGAGAGAATGACTAAGAAGGTGTAAGAGAGCGAGGTGGAAGGACAGAGAGGGAGAGGTAGACCGAAAGAGAAGTGGAAGGATGGAGTGAGGAAGTATATGGATGAAGGCGATGCTGGTTGGGAGGAGGGTCGTCGAGTGATTGGGGACAGAGGTACATGGGGGCGGTTCGTTCGTGGCCACCACTTCGGGGATCACGGCGGCAGGCAATAGATAGATAGTATTATTAACAATTCATTAATGTAACGTACATTAATCTTAAAAGATATTTCAATAATACAAGACAGATCTTCATGCCTGAAACCCAAATATGTCTTATAAGAGCAAATTAGGAAACATCCGAATAAACAAATGGTATGTTAACAATTTGTGATGACGGTATGGCAGCAATCAACAAGCAAGTAGAAACTTTGAGATATTTTTTTTAGTTAACCCATTAACCACTTCACTCCCATTACGTATTTATAACATATTTTGGTTACCATTATGCTATTTTATATAGTTTATAATCTACCTCAGCGACTCAAATGGGTAAATACGATCTCAATAAACCATCTGAATAACATGGGTCCTTTTTAAGTAAACAGCATACATTTTTATAAATGTTGCCAGAATCTTAATTTAATAAGGCATCATGGTGCTAAACGAATTAACCCCCAGATGCACCTTGAAAACTTTAAGTTAGTTTCCCCTAACCTCTTCTGTTATCTTTCAATGGTGACTTAAAGAAAACTATTTTATAGGACTAACTTAATTCAATTAATCCATAGTGCTTATCAATAACAAAAATATTAAAACTGATAACGAAGCGCCTCAGAGGGTTAGACAGCCATTATGTTTGTATAGTCCTTTTAAATTAACCTTTTCAGAATCTGATGGTGCAGTTCTTCCTCCCCCACGCCCTCATGTTGGCTATTATTTGTTGATTTCTTTAAAGTGAGGAAGGGTTTGTGGGTGAAGAAGGTTAACTACGATTTCTATAGAATCGTCCAAAGTTTATTCAAATCACCTAATGTTAACCAAAAAAAATAAAAAATAAAATATGTCAACTACTGAAAAGGTTAAGCGAGCGTCAAAAGAAGGAGACTATTAATTTATTTTTAGCACTGTCATGAAGAGTGATTAGGGTCATTTATTTGGTCCATTGAAAAGTAGTAGTACTCTCTCTCTCTCTCTCTCTCTCTCTCTCTCTCTCTCTCTCTCTCTCTCTCTCTCTATCTCTCTCTCTCTCTCTCTCTCTCTCTCTCTCTCTCTCTCTCTCTCTCTCTCTCTCTCTCTCTCTCTCTCTCTCTCTCTCTCTCTCTCTCTCTCTCTCTCTCTCTCTCTCTCTCTCTCTCTCTCTCTCTTTCTCTCTCTCTCTCTCTCTCTTTAACTTGATTAATAATAAATAGTATTTAGAAATGTCTAAAATACCCAGGGCCCCGAAACAATTTCCCATGAGTTCTGAGATAAAGAAAATATGGGATATCCAAATCATACACTCCACTCTTTAACAATACAATACACACTCAACAAATGAGAAATGGTTAATGTTACTTCTAAGCGTATATTAAAAAAAACACAGAAAAAAGAAAAACAAATGTAACTAATATCCAATCGGCTTGGCAACAATCATATGTACATTGTTTGAAATAATTACCAGAAATAAATTGGTTAGACATTTAAATTAAATAATACACCGGTAATGTATGGTTTCCGAAACTACTGTCCGTGCAAGATAAAAATCCCTTAACTCTTTTTCTTAATATATTTAATAAGTATCACAAGAATACACCAGTTGAGTTTATCTGACTTGATTTCCAGAAAGCCTTCGACAAATTCCCCTATACAAGTATTTTAAACATGCGTAAACCTGGTGGCGTCAAAGGGTGCATAGATCTCTGTAAAGAGCATTTGTTGTAATTAGTAGAACCACAATGTGGACAAAATATTGTCACAAGTAATGTATCCCAGGGTTTAACACATCATTCATTGTCTCTCGTGTACAATGTCATATTTAGCAAACAATACACAGATTGTTAAGTCAATATTATTTTCCTTAAATATTCAACAGATCCAACATAATTTAAAATAAATTATCAAAATAGGCGGAGACCTGGTAAATGAGTTTTAATGTCAATAAAAGTAAAATCTCTCTCTCTCTCATATATATATATATATATTGTTACGATGGGAGGCTGGGGGAAAAACAGATGCTCAAATAGCCTAGCCCACAGCACCCTAACCCTGCAACAGACACGCTCTTAATATCTGACTAAAACACCAAGACACGCAGGTTCTCTAGTAAAAATGGTTATCTTCCTCTGAGCTCTATTAAAGCAGCAACAAGGAAACACAAAAATATCGATTGCCCCCGAGTCTGGTAGATAATGTGTATAATATTTAAGAGTACTTCTCTTCTAGACTGCACCTAACTGAGGAAACATAACACTGCCAGACTCCCAGACACTTCATAGTATGCCCAATCGCTTAGGAATTAGGAACACTAGAAAGCAGCAACATGTGGGGGGAGCCTGAAGCACTAACCTAAGTCATGGAACACATAAGTTGACATTCCAGTAGGTTGGGGATATGTTACCCTTAAGCATACCTCCGAACCACTGTGAATGTCAACGTCAATAATAAAGGAGAAATATACATGTAATATCAATAGGCAATGCAGTTAAACAATGGGAAAGAATGCACGGGAGAACAGGGTGAAGCCTATATACTAAGATTGCCAAAGAAGGATTGAATGCAGTAATTTATATTAAACTAAAGATGTTAAAACAAAACAATATGCTCAATATGACTCCAGCCCCTGCTATGCTCCAATCAAATAACGAACAAAAAGAAATATGCGGTATTCAAGGGAAAACACGAAACAAGCCAACACGTGAAGCAATGGTGTTTCTATATCGAAGGGTGGGACTGAAGTGCCGGCCCTGCAGCCGCGAGAGCGGCGAGAGTCGGGCAGGGGCCAAGGGTGGCGGGGAAGGGCTCCAGGCGTCGCAAGAATACTCAATTATCTCAGGCAGCCTGTGCTCTCATCAACAACAAAAGTAATAAAATAAATATGAATCATCATTGTGTAACTTATGATAAACTGCATTAATCACACAAGACTAAATAAACTAACTAATTCATAGGGCTAACAAGACGGCAACATATCACAGGGCGCAGCCAAGGGCTCGCTCGTGGGAACCAAAGGCAGAGGCATAGACTACATATAACCTAGACACGAAAGAAGACGCCACAAATCTGTAAATAGTGAGCCGCGCGTTCGAGAGATGGCAGCACGATCGCAAAGGACAATGGGAGGGGAGGGTCCCCACACAGACATTATATTGACTATCCTTGTCCTTGGTCCTCATTAATTCGTAATAATCCCTACCTTGTACTAATAACGCTATTAATAAGCAATTGAACATTATCCAGAGACTCTGCAGACATGACATAGTTAAATAGACATAAGTAGAGGCTACTGTAAAGGCGCCAGTCATCGTGTAATTGTCGTCATTATGAGGAGGTACACAAGCAAAATTCCTCCAACACCCGCCATTGTTGATGTGAGATTCGGGAGTTGCCAACGTCAATGGTGGGACAAAATATCCCTAGATGTCATAAGTATAAATGTCCAGTTTTAGTGCTACTTGACAAATTAACATCTACATAACATGTAACATACTAATATATATTCAAAATGACAATTTAATTCTTGTTGTGTTGCTTGAAGGTATACAGCTTGCATCATATATGAGTAGCCTATGTTTTATAGTGTATATGTATACTTAATGTTTTCATCTTGCTTATATATATATCTAATTTATACTAAATAATTTACAAGTGTTTTTACCAACATTAATTAACTCTTAAATACGTTCCCTCTATAATCTATTGCTCCCTCGTTTTGCGGATATTCCCTTAACTTTGGAAACACTGCAGCAAGCCACCTGGCAGGCGCGCGCGGCGCACAGACTATCTATATAATAAGGACAAGCCACTGAGGTGCTTTGCTACAGTACAATACAATAGTGCTGCCACCAAATCCCTAGGACGCGCGGCAAACTAACCGTGTGATGTCACGCTTTCGTGTCTAGGTTATATGTAGTCTATGGGCAGAGGCTAGCCTTGCACCAGGCCCCTGCAATATAGGCCTTGTACTTGTAACTCACACACAAATGATATACTGTAGGCTACAAACTCATTTGGGAGTGACAATATATATATATATATACTGTATATATACTGTATACAATGTATATTGCTATGAAAGCACTATACACAAATGGAATTGGAAGTAACAGTATCAAGCAAACAACGCACCATAGTTATCGTTTTCCTTGGTAGATAATTCGATTACAAATACGATTCGATTACGTTACTGACACATATAATTTGTTGGTTTGTACCAAATTGAAATACTGCATACAACTTTGGTCTCCATAAACAAAAATATAGAACAAGTGGAGAAAATGCAACAGGGAATACCAAAATGATTCATAGAATAAGAAAGAAGTAATGCGAGGAATGTCTAAATTGCTTTTGCTTTTCATAGTCTAACACACTAATATATCGGTACTGAATACCGCTTGTTAAATATATCAGTTTATGTTAAGTCATACTCACTCTCTCTTTCTCGTCCCAGATAAACTTCTATTTTACCAATGTATTTATCTATACATCTACTGCACAAGGCGTTTAGCAACTGATAGATAAATAAATACCCTTGGTTTCTATTTTAATAAAATATAAACATACCAGGTATACATAGACAGAACAAACGATATCATTCAACCGCTTTATACTTCAACATCTATCTTCCCAGGCAAAATGTATACATAGTTTGGTAGAATAAATGTCTGCAAAATGTTATGGTCAATATTCTAGGCTAGCTATCACACGTCCCAAAATTCTTGAGACCTGCATAGGGCGAAGCATCTTAAATTAATGGGATAGGACGTATACAAATCGCCAACTTTTTGGAGGGAAAATGGGATTGTCTGAAAATATTACTTCTGAGTGAAAAGAGTCACTTCTTCCTCTGACAAAGCTGAACTCTTCACTCAAAGTTTCACTATAAACTCCACCTTGTATGATTCCGGTGCTATTCCTCCTTCTCCACACCCCTCTCACTTATTTTTTTTCTATATTCCAACTACTCCCTCTCGGGTATACTGTAGGTTGAGAGCTTGTACATTAATCCGTTATACATTGAACGGTGAAGCCTGCGAGTTCTCGTTCCAGTCTAGGGATTGAGACATGTGAAGCACTTGGAGCTGCAACCAGCCCCTACCATCTTACCTTCACAGGATGCATGGGGCTTGATTACTAACTCATAGTTCGAAGCAGCCCAATCTCTGAAGCTGCTTCACCCCAGTGCTTCACTGTCTCATCTCCTAGATTTGGGCCCTCACTCTCAGAATGCCACCTATTGAGCAATGAATTCAGTAGGCATTGTCCCCCTGTAACGTATTTTTAATATGGGAATATTCATACAGTACTATTTAACACCTAACTGGCGGTACCCATCGTATGACGGGCTAGAGATAAATGGACAATGAAGCGGTACCCATCATATGACGGGCGGCATTCTGAGCACATTAGGGGCTCTGAGAGAGAGTATGTGCGTTAGGAGGATGATAGGCAAGCTCTGACCGTTTGGCACGATCACAGTGCCTCTACTGAGACCGCCGCTGCAACATCCCACACACTCGGCCTCGCGAGACCAAGAAAAAAATGGGGAAATTACCTCATTATAGGGTTTTTCACCTTCCGTTGCTCGATCGCTACAGGATAACCCGTGGTCGTATTAGGATGACTCAGGTGTCATTGGAAAGCTCTATTATCGCCCTTTCACGGATACTTAATTATATTACGATCTGGCTCTTCTTTATTCATGAAAAAGAGCATGGAATGAAGCTCGTTTAGGGTAAATATGCCCGCTTGTCAGGTAGTAGATGGTACAAACATGCCCGCTCTTAGGGAGTTAATCAGGGAACTATGAGGGTATTTTGAGGGCGTTTTGGTGGGCTTTGTGGTAATGCACTGATACTAGGTACAGCACAAGTTCCATCCCAATAATATCTTCCCATTGATACATCGGGATTTGAACCCGGGACCTTTGCATTACCAGTCCAGTGGCAAGACCACTCCCCCATACTTACTTATGTCGTACTCAATTGTTCTTCCGTGCTGACTCCCTGCCTAGGCAGAATATTTCGTCTTTGTCTTTCCTTTAACGTCTTTCCTTCATGCTGGAAGTTTGCTCTTATTCAACCTGCCCCAAAGAAGGGTGACTGCTCTCAACACTCAAACTATCGTCCAATTGCTTTAATTTCATGCATATCTAAAGTTTTTGAAATTACTCTTAACTCTAAAATTCTAAAGCATTTATCTTCTCATAACTTACTTTCAGATCGCCAGTATAGTTTCCATAAGGGCTGCTCTACTGGCGATCTTATTTTTTATCTTACTAACTCTTGGTCATCCTCCTTTCGGACTTAGGTGATACTTTTTCTATTGTGCTAAGCATGTTGAAAGCCTTCGATAGAGTCTGGCACAAATCTCTAATTTCCAAACTATCCTCCTTCGGTTTCTATTCCTCTATCTGTGCCTTTGTCTCTAATTTCCTTTCTGACCGCTCCATAGCTGCAGTTGTGGACGGCCATTGCTCACTTCCTCAACATATCAACTCCAGTGTTCCTCAGGGTTCTGTCTTGTTTCCAATTCTCTTTCTAATATTGATTAATGATCTACTCAACTGTACCTCTAGTCCTATCCACTTGTATGCTGATGATTCTACCTTGCACTATTCACCTAGTTATTTACATGAGAATGCAAGCACTCTAAAACAAACTAGACGAGGCAAGGCCAGGGAGCGCCTATCTTCTGATCTATCAATTATATCTGATTGCGATAGAGGAAATATTGTTACTTTTCACTACTCCAAGACCCAATTTCTCCCTCTAACCGTCCATCGAAATCTTCCGGAAGACTATCAACTACTCTTCAACAATATACAAATCAACTCTTCATCTTCTCTCAATATTCTAGGTGTATCATTTTCATCCGAACTTTTTTTGGAAAGATCATATTCCCACTCTTGCTAAAAACAGCTTCCCAAAAGGTAGGTGTGCTTGATCGTCTCGATGGTTTATTCACCCCTGCACAGCTTCTTGTTCTGTATCAGGACACAGTGCACCCCTATATTGAGTATTGTTCGCATGTGTGGGGAGGCTCCACCCATACCGCACTTCTCGAAAGAGTAGTCAAAAGCATTTTGTCTCATCAACTCACTTCCTCCTACTAGTTCTCTACAATCTCTTTCTACACGCCGCAATGTTGCATCTTTTTCACTCTACTATCACCATTACAACAATCAGAGTTATTCAGAGCTCTCTCAGAGCATACCCCCTCCGTTGCTGCGAGTGCTAGGCACCCGCCTTTCAACACAATCCCACTCCCATTCTGTCCAGCTCGATAGCCCAAGAATTGGCAAATTTTCTGTCTTTCTTCTACTCAACAAGCAAACTCTCCCTAAATTAATCTCTCTTTCATCCTGACTTAAACTGCTTTAAATTTCGTGTGTCCAGGCATTTTTACACCAAATTCTCTTGAATTTGGCCCTGTGACTCTTTTGGCTTTGTTGGAGACACTCAAACAGGCAAACTGCCTTATGTCTCTTTCATAAACATAAACAAACAAAATAATGTATAGATCGTAGTCGTTCTCGTATGAAAGCAAAACAATTTTTTTATGAGACCGGCAGCATTAAGCCCGCATCACACCACACAAGCAAGATTATCGGCTACATGTGCCGGAGCCTTGAATCAGCTGTTTATTTGTATATTAATTGGACTGTACACGATTAGGAGCTCGAAGATACAACATATTGTGACTCCAATACATCCAACGGTAATAAAGGGCTCGTTTGACCCTAACTATATATCCACTATGTATTCAAATAGTGTAGTTTACACATGAGAATAACTGAAATTATTGTTGAGTATTTGTCATTAAAATATTTCAATGCTAAAGGGAAAATATAAAACAAAATGTATTAGGTTTTCGAATGTGACATATTAACCGTTTTCTTATGGTAGCTTCTATTGATATGAATATGCCCTGGCGTCTTTTATCCCGCTAATTCCGATCAATATATATCACCCTAGCACCATATTTGTAGCAGTCCTGAGTGAATTAGAACGAGCTCCAATAAAACAAAACTGGGTCGAACTCAACTTATAACAGTCACCATCCCTCCCTACCTCCTCACACCACCCAGGAAAATTTATCAATACTTTGTTGCCTTCGTCGCTGAAAGCCGACTCCGAACAATTCACTCGCTTGTAAAAATATAAAATTGTCCTAATCATTTCCACTCACAATGACTCAAAGATATTTACTGATATCTTATGTTTGTGCTTACAAAGGATCAGTTGTTGAAATCATGATAAAATGAACCTCACATTTGTACTTGGTATATACATAGCAATCAGGCCCATTTTCATAGATTTTCAACTTCTAAAACATGTCTACATTGAGCACACACCCTTCCTCAACCAATGTACTAAGCACGCTGATGTGAGTATGGGTGGCAAGCTTAGAACCTGGAAGCCCAGTTTTTGTAATAGGACGTACATGTACACTCACCCGTACTAAAAGTTGCTCAGGGATGGGTCCTTCCTTCCCCTACTCCACCCTGGGCAGGTGGAAGGGGAGAGTCGGGTCCAAGTCTACCCCCACCTTCCACCCCCAAACTATCCCCAACTCCCCCACCCTCCTTCTCTAGCTGGCAGTTAGTGATTGGAGGCGATTGTTCTCATGAATTGTAAATTATTGTTATACCATCTTTGCACATGCTTACAATGGCCAACATTTATTAATACAATATACTGTATAATTGTATTCTCAAAATGAGTCTCTATACACACATGGGTTACAAGAATCTCGCCTGTATTGGTCTTCTACCTTTCTCTCTCTCTCTCTTTCTCTCTCTGCGTGTGTGTGTCCCTCTCTCATTGCATTACAATCCACGACCAAGACGTGATATGCTTTTAATATAGGCTAGTGATACCGTAATTAATTCCAATATCATACATTATTCAGGATATTATGTTCACCATTATTGCAATAAATATCAACTTTTCCTCTACGATCTACTCCTAGGTTTTCAAATTACTTACACAGTCGGGCTTTTTTTAATATTAAAGGAAAGGTCTAAAGGCAAATATTGGCTGTAATAGTGTTGCGACTATTGTTGATTGTTTCGTTTACCATTTCAATCAGTTTCTCCCATTTATTCAATACCATACATAGTATAAACGGTCTGCATTTAATTATATGTGGCCTATACACTTCGTTTTCAATCAATTACATGTAGAACTCGATACAACTTACGATCAAAGTCGGTATTATTTTTTGTAAGGTTTGAGTATCGAGCCCTTGAGTAGCAGGGCTCGCCTTCTCACTTCCCCCTTCTCTGTCTCTATCTGTGATCCCAGCCTCTCGCCTCTACAAACCCCGAAAAAATGCATAGGTTTAATAGACAGTTTTACCATCAACTCTTCTCTATGTGTATCAAATGCAGGCAACATTCATCACACACTCTAATGAAGGGAAATATACCCCATTCAGACCCGTAAAATCTTGGTTGTAGAAAGTGTGTGCTATGAAAGAGTTACAAGGAATAATTAGTATATCAAAGACCTTGCCGTCCATTTCGGGGAAATTTTCGAAGTCGAATGTGAGATATTGTTCAGTGCACTACACTCCTTACAGAGTGTGCAAAATACTATCCACTCTTCTTGAACTGCTCTACCGAGGAAATGTTTACAACTTCTGAGGAAAGTTTGTTCCATGTAGATCAGATCTTAAATGAGAAACAATTTCCACAAATACTAGTGTTGAACCTTTTCAATGCTAACTGTCAGCCATGGTTGCGTATGGTATTCATATTTAGGCTAAAATGTTTGCTATGATCCACATTGTCAAACCCTTTACCTATTTAAAAAAAATTGAATGAGATGACCTCGTAGTCTCAGTGTTGAGAGAGAGAGAGAGAGAGAGAGAGAGAGAGAGAGAGAGAGAGAGAGAGGAGAGAGAGAGAGAGAGAGAGAGAGAGAGAGAGAAAGAGAGAGAGAGAGGTAGAAGACCAATACAGCCGAGATTCTTGTAACCCATGTGTGTATAGACTCATTTTGAGAATACAATTATACAGTATATTGTATTAATAAATGTTGGCCATTGTAAGCATGTGCAAAGATGGTATAACAATAATTTACAATTCATGAGAACAATCGCCTCCAATCACTAACTAGAGAAGGAGGGTGGGGGAGTTGGGGATAGTTTGGGGGTGGAAGGTGGGGGTAGACTTGGACCCAACTCCCCCCTTCCACCTGCCCAGGGTGGAGTAGGGGATAGAAGGACCCACCCCTGAGCAACTTTTAGTACGGGTGAGTGTACATCGCCCGCAGGGAAAGGGTTAAGGTTTTCTACTGATAATTCTCCAATTGTTTTACTCTGTAGAAATGATTGTTGCAGAAAAACATAATGACAACTATTACAAAATGTCTGTTCAGCAAAAAACAAGTCACCTTCTTCTTTGTAATATAGTATAGATATAGGCCTAGTTAGAATTATGGTTTAATTTTATTATCATGTCTTTGGAAGTGATAGCGAGGTCAAACCAATACAATGTCATGTTAATTATCCTGTATTCTCATTTTCAATCCATTCTAAAACAAAATTGACCCGGTTTGACACCTTGACCTAATCTACAGGTAATAAGTGTTTAGAACCATTTCTCAGTGATTAATATTCAAAACCAATGATGGATTGGCACCAACTACTCCGACGACTTAAGGGGAGATAGGTCGTTTTTCTGGACCCCCTTCTTCATGTTTTGTCCCATTAGTTTTCAGATTTAATGACATTCTGCCCATTAGTTTGGCGATTTTAAAACGTTTCGCCTCTTCATGTCATTTAGGTGTCATTTGTTTCCTGCCGGGCGATAGCGAGCCTGTAATTTAAGATGACACTAACTTCGGCCAGGACATTTATCTGTCGAAAACATTTCTGGAGGCCGGTTCCTCTTAAATTACAGGCTTTCTATCGCTTGCCAGGAAAAAATCGACACCTAAATTATGCGAAAGTCTTAATATTGAAAAAGAAGTGGGGTGAATTAATGGTCTTAAAATCGCCAAACTAATGAACCGAATGTCATAAAATCTTAAAAATTATGGGACAAAACATGAGGAAGAAGGAGGACCAGAAAAACGACTCATCTCCCCTTAATGTTATATGTTTTAATTATTATTATTGGTTTCTATTGTTTATGTCACTTACAAGAAATGTATCATTAATTTTATCTCGACTGAAAATATATACCCGCCTCCAAAAGACCCGCATCACGATCATGTTTAACATGTTTCGGTATATCTTAAGCAAGTGTCACACTATGCCGATTTAAGTACCGACCAGCATACCCTACACATGTCCCTTGGTACCTGTCCCCAGACTTCTACCTATAGAACACTTTCTCTCTCTCTCAACTTCTTACCTCTCATTCTTTTAATCTATTTAATATCATAACTCCCCTTTGGTTCTCCACGATTTCATACATCGGCCATCGTATTATATGCTGAAGCTCTCATATATTCCATGTTAGTTAGGCATTTTTGGAGGGGTTACCATTTTTGTCAGTACAGGTTCGACACACTCACGGTGTCTCCCTCCCTTTTCCGTGGTTGTCTGCTGGGCTATTTAATGCTAGACTGGGGTGAGGCCATTGTTGTTGTGATTTCCGATGTGTACTAGGGTTTGTGGAACCTGTACAATCGCAACGGAGACGTGGGAAACCTAGGTGGTCTTTCTGACTGTGTACCTTGTGAGTTTAGCACTGTTGCGAATGAGGGCTTTTGCCTCTATCACCCAACACTATGCTAACTCGTTTGCTTTGACTTTGAGAGGGTCGCCAGGAGAGAACCAGATACTAGCGATCTGGATCTCTCAAGAGAGCACCCCATCAATTAACGTAATTTGGCCGCACAGTCTTAAGGACCTCGCTACGCTACGAGCCGCTTGCTCAGCCATTGTTTCCTAGCCTATTACACCCCAGCTAGACTTTATTCGCCTAGCAGACACCAGATTTAGATTGTAAACTCTTTATGTTATGTATGCACCATTTTTATTCACGTTGATAGCAAGCCTTGGTTGTTGTTGAATTGCACAACCTGAGCAGGCTTTTACGTTGCCTGAGGAAGTACTTCTTTTGTTGTTGGAGATTATACTATTGCACCGTTATTATTATTCCCGTGCCAGTTAACCCTGTATGTCCATACATTTGCCATATCTTGTTCCTGCTTTATACAACAGTTCAAAATCCGATTCGATCATCTTAAGCAGCATCAGACTTTCTTCAGAAGATTTCTGCTCGATGCTTTAGGACTTTCGTTCACTTTCTTTAATATAGGAGTGACAGTTATTATGGTTTAGAGTAACTTTAATTATACCTTCTTCTTGTTTGCATTAAATCATTCCAGTGATTTAATTAAGCTCTCTATCCTTTTCCTTGTGTACATCATTAACGTAATTGTATGTTGTTGTGATCAGGCTGTATCAGAGATCATCGGCCTGTAGTAGTAGTGCATTTATACCGAGTTATAGGATACCCCGTTATCGCAGATTTAACTCTGGAGGGTATAGGTGTTTTTTGTGCGCCGGCATTATAAGTTCGAGGGTTGGATCTAGTGTTACCGTTGTGGCTGTGTGCCTTTCTAGTCCAATGATTAAGAGCCCTTGTTTTATACGAGCCCCGGTCGTAACAAATGGCGACCTTGCTTAGGATTTTGTGAACTTAAGAGAAATATTGCAGGAGTGTTGTGGTCATTTGTTTTTGTTTAAAGGAATATAATGGACACGTGGAAAAAAAAATTGGCAATTAGTATAACACTTAAGAGTCTTCGAGCATCTTGTATTTTTGAGTGAATAGTGCTGCACAAGAGTTTAGGTACTTTTTTTTTTATAAACGTTGAGAATTTTCGGTGGACACTATGTCGGACGACGGATCAGTGTACAGTGAGGACACAGTACGGGAAACAGAAACTGAGGTGCAGCAGCGGGCTTTGTTAGATGACATTAGAGTTATAGCTAGTGAGGAGGATGCAAGGAAGTTTCTGAAGATACCTATTACTGTTGACCGGGTGTCGGGGCTTGATCGGTATGGTCTCCAGTGTTTGGCCACGGTCATGGGGCATGTGGGCACAAGCAGCATGTCGAGAGGTGACCTGGTGGCCTATGTGCTCGGCGGGGTGCGTGGGGCTTCGGGTGGAGCGGGAGCTGGGGCACTTTCGGCCCAGCCCCCATTCCACTCGACTCCTACCATGGCGCCCCCTCGGGCTCCGGAGTCGGGTACGTTGCCGCAGGCCGATAGTCACTGGCAGCGTGGTTTGTCACAGGGTGGGTCTCCAATTGTTGCATCTCCTCCTCAAGGTTTAACTGCGGATATGCTCTTCCAGCTTGAGATGGTTAAGATGCAGCAGCAGCGGGAATCTGAGCAGCAGCAGTGGGAGTTTGAGATGGCTAAGATTCAGGCTGAGGAGAGAAGGGCCAGATATGAGACTGAGGAGAGAAGGGCCATACGCGAGGCTGAGCTTCAGACTGAGGAGAGAAAGGCCATCCGTGAAGCTGAGCTTCAGGTTGAGCAGCGAAAACATTAAGCTGAGCTTCAGGCTGAGGCTACGAAGTACTGTGCAGACATAGATCTTGAGAAGTCTAGGGTGGAGTCGACAGGGCAGCGTCTCGGTTCTGGGAATCGAGGTCTTGATCAGTCGTTATCGCACCTGCTCAAGTTGGTCCCTGTATTTGATGAGTCGGGTGTCACTGAATTTTTTATGCGTTTCGAGAAGAAGTGCCGGGAGCACCAATGGCCCGAGGTTAAGTGGGCAGCCCTTGTTTCCTCTAGATTGGTTGGCAAAGGACTCAAGGCATATGATGCGTTGCCCTTGGAGTCGTGCGTCGATTATGAGGTATTGAAGGAGACTGTCCTGCGGGCATATGAGTTACAACCAGAGACGTACAGATTGAAGTTCCGGGGTGTAACGAAGGGTCGTGAGTGCACCTTTCTTGAGCATGCCCGGGATCTGTCCGATGCATTTAGAAACTGGCTGCGTTCTGAGAAGGCATCGACGTTTGAGGAGTTGAAACAGCTGATGCTTCTAGAACAATTTTTTAAGTGTACGGGCAGCGATCTGACGTTGAATCTTAAAGAAAAGAACCCAAAAACTCTCCAGGAGGCAGCTCAGATGGCTGACCTTCGGATGTCACTGATTCGTGGGTGCGGGTCTGCACAACGGAACAATGCAGGTAACAAGGGGCGCAACACTCCACCCCCCCGAGTCAGTGATACACCATATAACCATTACAACAAGAGCAATGATACTAAGTCTGACCATAAACCTAATACCGTCCCCACCTCAAGGGAAGCCCAAGGGGGAGTTAGAGTGTTTTCATTGTCATGAGAAGGGGCATTTTGCAAGAGCCTGTCCAAGCAAGCTACCTAATGCAGTTGTGTCTTTGGCTCGCAACATTGGGGTGTCCCCGAAGTCGTCTGAGATTGCCCGGGGTATAACGTCATAGGCTGGGACACAGCCAGTGGAGAAGAATCCGGAAGGCTTGAACCCTGTCCGCGATGTCTTTTGCGACCATCGAGGGCGTGGCTGCGTGGGGTGGGCTGGTAAGAAGCAGGGAGTTGAGCTCTTGCGAGACAAGGGTGCCTCTCAGACTTTAATGAAGAACTTTACTGGTAGACCAATAAACGCGGCACGGGTGGTTGTGGTGCAAGGTATCAATGCCGTCAAGTCATACCCGTTGGTCAGGATGGAACTGGAGGTAGATGGTGTGACACAAGAGTTGGATGTGGGTATTGTGGAGAACTTGCCTGTTGGGGGCGTCGACCTCCTTCTCGGCAACGACTTCGTGGTGCCTATTTCTGAGGTTTCACCCTTAGTCGTTGCCGAGAAGCCGGCCGACGTAAGTAGGGAGGAACAGGAGTGGGTAGAGAAGTGTCAAGTACAACCTATGGCGTGCGTTGTTACTGGACCTCTTGCATCCAAAGTGTCACAGCCTATTCCTCAGTCTTCTGATTAACGGAAGAACGGTCGGAAGAAGACGGCTAATGTTGGTAAAAGTTTGGAGAGTTTAGTACCAGCAGCGCTTCTTGGCGACTCAGTATTGGCACCATTGTTGGAGTCTGGAGAAGCCCCAGGACCTGTCACAGCTAGTGAGGAGGTAGGGTAGGAAGAGACGCCGAGGCAGCAACGTTACACACGGAGAGAAAAAAGGGTTGCTCAGTTTGATATTGGGGGAGGACTTGGGTTGCTTCGGAAGCATCTAGACAGGTTGGTTCCCTCAGATATTTGTAAACTGCAGTTGGAGGATCCGGAAGTTCAGAAGTGTGGTAATGGTGCTGTCGAGATCAAACACGAGGACGGGGAAACATGTCATGTGAACCTGTTGGAGGAGTTTGTGAGGCAACAACCTGAGCAGCCTACTGTCCCTGCATTGGTCTGCAGCAGCCAAGGTGGAGAAGGAGAGGGGGGCAGTAGGGCACAGGTAGAGGAGAGTAGGGATTGTCATGTCTCGGCGGAGCAGTGGGCGGGGGACACGAGTCTGGTGGCTGTGGAAGCGCTAGAGCACCTGCCTGAGCAGCAGTGTGCAGCGCTCCAGCACCAGCTCGGTTCATACCCCACTGGTCGTGCCGGGTACCTGAGCCTCACAACTCAGGCGGTGCAAGATGTTCCGCGAGCAGGTCATGTGAATGTTGGGAGCCCGTTAGCCTCGTTGTTTCGGTGGTTCAAGGTGGGCGACGAGGCTTGGACATGGTTGTCAGGTCAAGGTCGACCCATGGCTGCCAAGGGTGGTGGTCAAAAGGAGGACTTGGAGCAGATTGGTGAGGTTGGCTGTAGCATAGAAGTGCCCGGTCGTCGCATAGCCTCCCAATGCTGCTCTAGTCGAATGCAACAGCCCTATCATAGACCGACTGTATCTGGCCATGTCGCTAAAAGCGGTGATGCTGCGCAGGCAGATGTAGTCGTAAGGAATGCGGGGGTGCGCATGTACGGTATCGGCGGGGAAGCCTTAGCAATAATGAACTATGGGAGTGACTGCACAGGTAGTACCGATTGTCCCTCTCATGACCTGGCTGTTCTAGGGACGAAGGTGGAGAAGGAGGGAGACTACAGGTTAGAAGCTGCGGTCTCGGCTGGGTTGTGGGAGGGCACTAGGATTGTTGTTCTGCAAGATAAGTTGTTTACTAGGCTGTGGCAGTGCATCCGCATGTTGCTTCTCCAGGCCTGATGTACGGGGTAGAATCAGACATGCAGGCTGGAGATAGTGCAAGGCTCGGTTTAATTCCCTACCGTATAAATCCTGCTCGACAGCCTGTGGTGCAAGCAGAGCTGGATTACGTGTTGACAAAGGGTCTGAGGGATAAGGAATGTCGTGAGTGGTCGTTGCCTGTAACTTTGCAACCTGTGTTAAGTGGCAAGATCAGTGTGTGTGAATTATCCCTGACAGACACCTATCCATTGCCCAAGGGTCTGAGGGATAAGGAATGTCGTGAGTGGTCGTTGCCTGTAACTTTGCAACTTGTGTTAAGTGGCAAGATCAGCGAGGGTGTTGATTGCGAGAGTGTGTGTGCATTATCCCTGACAGACGCCTATACCTTATCGAGAGTTGACGACATCATAGACCGCCTCGGGGCTGCATCGCCTATCACGAAGGTAGAACTAGTGAAAGATTATTGGCAGGCCCCGTTGCCGGAAAGAGCGAAGAGAAATGCCAGTCTTGTGATGAACTGGGCAGTTTATCAGTGGCAGGTGTTGTTTTGCTGCCGGGACACAAGTTTGATGTGTGGCATGCTAAGGGCACTGAAAATGTTTTGGCTGATTGTTTGTCACGGGAGGGTTTGTTTGCAGGAGAACCCTCGCCGTTCAGTCAGTGTGTGTTGAGAGTGGAAAAAAAAAACTAGGCTTGCCCCTGTAGAGCAGCCGCCAAAAACAACATTAAAATTAAATAAAAAATATCACATAAAAACTCTTTCTTTTGATAGTTAATTGTAAGTTGCCAATATTATAGCTAAAGTCCTAAGTTGAACCTGTCTTTCACTTAGGAGGCTGGGCTCTGTGAAGCTCACTCAGGGAGCATAGTAGGCTAAATTAGACTATTATGTTTGGGAGGGGTTATAAGATTTTCTTTACGTTCATATGTTGTTTTATGTAAGACTTGAGCTTTGCATTTCATTCCTGGTGGAGTGGCTATCTGTGACGGGTCTTGTCGGCATTCTGCCTTGTCAGATATCGTGCTCGCCTAATGTTGAGTGTCCTATATCTTGGGCGGGGTGTGACGCCTGACAGCGTTGGCAAAATCGCCTCCCGGTAGCCACTAGCGCTTGCCAGGGCAGTGAAATGGGCTACAGTCTATCTACAGTGTTGTACTTTCTTTCTTTTGAATCGTCATGTCACAGGCAGTACAGAAGTGGTCTTTATTTTCGCCTGTGACAATGCATTATATTTTATATCATGAGTAGAACACGGGATGCATTGTAGTGAAGGAGAGAGAGAGAGCGAGCGGGCTAGCGAGGGGGTAGTGAGCGTTGCTTCCCTCTTCCCTCCTCCCTCCTGGAGGACTTTCTCGCCGCATGGCTTTTCTCTCGGTTGTGATTGGCTGTTGGTTCCTGGCGCCTTCTGCAGGCCTGCTGCCTTGTGACGTAGCGGCCTGTGATTGGCCGACCACCATGCCTTTGTGTGATCCTGGGGATCCCGAGGAGCTACTCTCCTCAGAGCTTGCCTGACCAGCATACCCTACACATGTCCCTTGCTACCTGTCCCCCGACTTCTACCTATACAAAACTTTCTCTCTCTCTCAACTTCATACCTCTCATTCTTTCAATCTATTTAATATCATAACTCCCCTTTGGTTCTCCACGATTTCATACATCGGCCATCGTATTATATGCTGAAGCTCTCAGATATCCCATGTTAGTTAGGCATTTTTGGAGAGGTTACCATTTTTGTCTGTAGAGGTTCGACACACTCACGGTGTCTCCCTCCCTTTTCCGTGGTTGTCTGCTGGGCTATTTAATGCTAGACTGGGGTGAGGCCAATGATGTTGTGATTTCCGATGTGTACTAGAGTTTGTGGAACCTGTACAATCGCAACAGAGACGTGGGAAGCCTAGGTGGTCTTTCTGACTGTGTACCTTGTGAGTTTAGCACTGTGTTGCGAGTGAGGGCTTTTGCCTCTACCACCCAACACTGTGCTAACTCGTTTGCTTTGACTTTGAGAGGGTCGCCAGGAGAGAACCAGATACTAGCGATCTGGATCTCTCAAGAGAGCACCCCGTCAATTAACGTAATTTGGCCGCACAGTCTTAAGGACCTCGCTACGCTACGAGCCTCTTGCTCAGCCATTGTTTCCTAGCCTACTACATCCCATCTAGACTTTATTCGCCTAGCAGACACCCGATTTAGATTATAAACTCTTTATGTTATGTATGCACCATTTGTATTCACGTTGATAGCAAGCCTTGGTTGTTGTTGAGTTGCACAACCTGAGCAGGCTTTTACGTTGCCTGAGGAAGTACTTCTTTTGTTGCTGGAGATTATACTATTGCACCGTTATTACTATTCCCGTGCCAGTTAACCCTGTATGTCCATACATTTGCCATATCTTGTTCCTGCTTTATACAACAGTTCAAAATCCGATTCGATCATCTTAACCAGTATCAGACTTTCTTCAGAAGATTCCTGCTCGATGCTTTAGGACTTTCGTTCACTTTCTTTAATATAGGAGTGACAGTTATTATTGTTTAGAGTAACTTTAATTATACCTTCTTCTTGTTTGCCTTAAATCATTCCAGTGATTTAATTAAGCTCTCTATCCTTTTCCTTGTGTACATCATTAACGTAATTGTATGTTGTTGTGATCAGGCTGTATAAGAGATCATCAGCCTGTAGTAGTAGTGCATTTATACCGAGTTATAGGATACCCCGTTATCGCAGATTTAACTCTGGAGGGTATAGGTGTTTTTTGTGCGCCGGCATTATAAGTTCGAGGGTTGGATCTAGTGTTACCGTTGTGGCTGTGTGCCTTTCTATCCAATGATTAAGAGCCCTTATTTTATACGAGCCCCGGTCGTAACACTAACAACTCTCATGAGCTGAGTCGGCGGATAGTAAATTGACGGGATGGGGACGGTAGGCGGGTGGCGTCCATTAGGCGTCAGACAGTACAAGGGCGTTGACCTGTCTGGGTCAGACGCCGCTTATAAGGTACCGGTACGTCGCCGTCAGGCAGCATCCCGGCAACGCCCAGGCGGCGTCATAGGGGGAGGGCATACCGAGTGTCCGCGACCTGGCAATGTCACACGGGACATCGTTGATAGAGCGCTTTGGGGGTGTTTTTGTTTAAGCTTGATGGAGGTTGTGACGCTTCTGCATAGCAGCCACGTGCGGGCATGCGCGCGCGTCGGCTGCCCAGCCGTTTAGAAACCGGCTGTTGGCAGCCGGCCGGCAGGCTTTTCCTTAATATATATCCTACGACAATGTAACTAATGTCTGGGATATTTTTATGTTGTTTCACAGCTTGTAGCTGCCCTTATTCTTAACCAACGCATCTTAGTATATTTTATTCTCGATAGTTGATTGTTTCATTATAATATATAAGATGTAAGTCTAGTGAGAGTGGGAGGAGACGAGCGGGAGAGAGAGACCGGCTGGGGGACGTTGCTTCGCGCGGAGAGTCCAGCTTGGGACGAGCCTGAACCGTTGCCACATGCATTTGATTGCAACGTTAGGCTTAGTTTCGACTCACGCACGGGGTAGAGGATTTTGACCAGGCAACAGTGTTGAGTGTTGCCAAGCCTGGGATGTATTTTGTATGCCTAGGGTGGGGTTCAGACAGATTCAAGACTCAGAGCTCACCTCACTGTCGTACCCTTCGGACCCCCTTGATATCTATGCCTCTCAACCCCCCTTAGAAACTTTCTCTCTTACTTTGTATACCTTCCGTCCACTACTTCACCAATCTATTTAATTATCCCATCCCCTTGATAGACCTTATATCTATTATTGTATTAACAACGAGCTCTCAGATAACTAGATAGGATTTTGGGCCTTATGCAGAGATGTAATTGTTAATGAGACCTAGGAAGCTTTTTTGTTGTCTCATATTTGGTAGTTTCATGCTTGCTAGTGTGTTCTTGTATCAGGTTAGCAGGGGCTAGACCGGAGGGGAGGCTTTTTGCGATCCATTAAGTAAAGTCTGCTGGTGCGAGTCCTGTGGACCCGCACGACTTTACTAGGATACCCGTGGGAGTCTGGGGGCATTTTCTTGTCTGTGTCCCTGTGTGTCTAGTGTTGTGTTGTGTGAGGGCCCTTGCCTAGTCCACTCAGCACTGCGCTAGCACATCTTGCTTTTGTTTTAGGGTCGCCAGGAGAGAGTCAGATACTTGCGATCTGAGTCTCTCAAGAGAGCACCCTTTCAATTAGAGTAATTTGGCGCACAGACTTGGGAACGTCCCTAGGCTAGAGCAGGTGGCTCAGCCCGGGTATCCGAAGCCTATATCCTTCCAGCTAGACCTCTGCCACCTGGCAGATTAACAGCTAGGGGTTTATTATCTCTGTATGCTTGTTATTGTGCCACAGTTTACCGTTTTTGTGAGCATTGTGAGTCAGGGTGTGGCTTAGAGACTCTGTCCGAGCAGGCTTGCCTGACTAAGAGTGAGAAGCACACCTGTATGTGGTTATGTTGCGAGTTGCTGCCTTTATTTAATTATACCTATGCCATTATACACTGTAGGTCCTATCACTAGTATTTATTCCTGCTTATGAGTTAAGAGTTCTCTAAATCCGTAACATACTTTCTTTGCTAAGCATCAGATCCTACAGTAGCCGCATGCAGTTTAGAAACCCGCATCTTGTCTACCGGTACGATGTTTTGAGGACTGTTTGCTTTCACCTTCTTTCACGCAGGGGTGATTAGTTGTATTAATTAACGTAACGTTAAATGTACTTTCTTCTAGTTTGTTATTAAATTGTTTCTGCAGTTTAATTCCGTTATCTATCTTTTCCTTGAAGCTTTAAGTCAACTTAATTGTGTGATCTTTTATATAGCCTGCTTGACTATCAGCAGTCTATAGTGCGTGCACCCTGTAACCGAGTCATAGGATACCTTGTTGTCCAGGCAGGACTCTTGACGGTTTAGGGTGGTTTGTTGCCTGGGTTTATAGATAAGCGTTGGATCTAGCATTTTCCGTTGTTGCTTGTTGCCGCATACCTAGTCCAATAGAAAGAGCCCAGTGTTTATATATCCCAGGACGTAACAAGGTCTAGCGAGGAAACATATATATATAAACTAAAAATCACCACCTTAATCCGAGTGATTATCTATAAACCCTTTCAATAGCGGTGGTGTCTGTTTTGCCTTAGTTCTACCATACTTAGACGATTTTATGCAGCTTAACACCCTACGAGCGTCCTAGGCGGTAATTTATATGTACCGCCCAGCGGGGGGTTTTGGCCATAAAGGGGGTTGTTTCCGTGCTCTTTTTCATGCATAAACAAGACCCAGAGCGTAATACAAGTATGTATCTCTGAAAGGGCATAAATTGAGCTTTCCAACGAACCATCCTTCTACGATCACTGGTTGTCTTGCAACGAACGTGCAACCGAAGGGCAAAATGGCTAAAATACGGTAATTTTCTTACATTATTACGTGTGTAGTGATTGAGTGAGGGTGGAGGAGGGTGCAATAAATCTCAGTTGGTCCACGGCGGCCGTGGCGAGGGTTCAGGCGGTAACCTATGCTCCTCCCACAGCTCCGCTCTCTCTCTCAGACCACATTACGTGCTCAAAATTGCACTCAACAATAGCTGGGTGCCACCACATAGGCCATATTTATTTCACTCGACTATACCAGTGTGCCGCCAGTTATGGGTTTAGAATGGTCTGTGGGAGTTAAGAGAGATAAATGAGAGGAATGAAGGTCTTGTGATTGCTACAGGCCCTTCGTAATCATAATGCAATAACATAATAGTTGCCAGACTATAACGAGAAAGATGTCACCGGTACTGAAAGGGTTAACTATAGATGGCCTTCTTTTACCAATTACTCAAAGAACCACTTAATTAAGGGGAGATGGGCGTATTTATTTGCTCATTTATGGATCTTTTTTATTATGTTTTTAGTTTCCTCCCTAGACCTCAAGCTTCATCCCCCCCCCCCCCCCCCTTCACACACACACTCACACACAAACGTCGCCTCCGACGGACCAGTTTTCCTCGGTAGGGATCAAGTGTGCCGGAGTAGGGGTTCAGTGTGACAGGGTGGCTGTCCATCGCCGCCGTAGTATCTATTGGCGCCGCCCTACCTCCTATAGGTGCCGCTCGTCAGGAGCATTGTCGCCAACCAGTTTGCGCCCTACGGCGCATGACGCCGCCCCGACGGCGTCATTTATCTCCCTTAGGTCTTGCATGGTTGCCGCTCGACCCCGTCCAGTTGCCATACTACCCGCCGTGGGCGTCCCGTCCCTCGATTACCCACGATACTCGGCAGTGGTCTCCCCCTTGTATCGCCACTCCTTAAGTCGTGGAGCGTCGGCACTCAAATCGGCATAGTGTGACACTTGCTTTAGTCTTCGTCCGGTTTCTATAAAATTTGTCAGCTTGCATCGCTCACACAGAAAAAATAACTTGACACATAAAACGGACGTAAAGTTTTATAATCGCTAAAGTATGAGCAATAGACGAACTGAAACCCATTGAATAGGAGATATGTTTGTTTTGACTGAGGTGGATTGATTTAGATATAAAAATGTTCCTCGAATTGGAAGGGTTATTGAGAGATTTTTAATCAGAGAGTAATATTTGAGTGATTGGTGGGTGTGTCTTCAGAGAGGTTTAGTGTGGGTGCAAATATTTTTGTGAAGAAATGGGAATAACGCTCGAGAAATTGAGATGAGGTCGAATTCCAGCCTCTTAAACTTTTGAATTATTGAAAGCGATTAAGAAACTATATATACTCTATCATTTATAATTACTGTTATCTAATAAAGTGACAGTTTAATATATAAATTTCATATAATTGCCAGAAGTAGTCTATACATATAATGGATGAATATAATATAAAACAATGTTTACGCAGAAATATCCCTTCGCAGACAAAAAGTATCAACGAAATAATCATATATTTATTTATGTCTCCTAAAACCCTATAATTATATTATATATCGTTAGCCATACATTCTTATCAGTTATTATGTTTGTGAATGACATGACTATACCGTACGCTGTTCATTATTAGCACATTGTAAAACACATTGAATTTGTAAAGGGAAAATAAATAAAATATCCATAATGATACCAATGGGCTTCAACCCTTGTCTATCGGGGCCCAACTTAAGTCCGTATCGTAAAATTTGGACTATATATTATGTGGCGGGGCCCGACTTAAGTCTGTGTGCAATTTTGGTGCAATATTGGCTCCGACAGAGAGACGAGCGACAGGAGGAGCCTGGGTTATCTCATGACCGCTCGCCACGGCCGCCGTGGACCGACTGAGATGTACTCCACTTACATCCACCCTCACTCCCTCTCTACATACGTAATTATATAAAGAAATTACCGTATTTTAGCGATTTTGCCCTTCGGTTGCACGATCGTTGCAAGACAACCAGTGATCATAGAAGGATGGTTCGGATGTCATTGGGAAGCTCAATTTACGCCCTTTCAGGGATACATACCTGTATTACGCTCTGGGTCTTGTTTATGCATGAAAAAGAGCACGGAGCAACCCCATTTATGGTAAAAACCCCTCGCTGGGCGGCACAGTGAAATATACTCCACCACCCGCTCTTAAGGTGTTAAGAGGGGGATGGGCTTATGTATTTGCTTATGTATTTACCTAGCCACCCCACCCCCATCAAGATAAATGTGTATATTTTTCGACAGAATAATTTCCCAGCCGAAGGCCAGTTAATACTATATTACAGTCACTCGCCAGGAATAAAATCAAAACCTAAATTGTATGAAAGACCTTAATATTGACACAGAAATGGGGTGAAAGTTCTTAAAATCGACAAACTAATGGGGCACACGTCTTAAAATTTCAACACTGGGGCTAAGCATAAGGGAGAAGGGGAACCAGAAAAATTACCATCTCCCCTTAATCAATTCATCCAATGTAAATACAAGAATGTATGTACATTTTTTGTTGGGGGGCGACTCAAAACAGACTCCGAATAGGGACAACATAACAGAAAACAATGAACACACAAAACATAATACAAATTCACACACATCTAAGTCATCTAGGTCATCCAGGAGAAGACCCAGAGACCAGGGTCACCAAGGTCCCTCCAGCACTTACCCGGCCCCCGACCACCTGGAGAGGTTCCGATCTCGGCAGGCAGACATGCAGCAGAGCGAAGCCACCAGCCCGCCCACCACACTTCCAGGCGCACCCTTCATATAAACCGTCTCCTCGGGCAAGGCACCTGATGGACTATTATCTAGTCCAACTTGCGCCTAACCGTTTCCCCTAAATGAACACAATATTTTGGTTAAAGGCCAAGGTCAAAGTCAAATAATGTGGACAATATTGCATAATATTTAGTGTGTTACCAAATTTCACCATACGCAGGCAAGATAAGGAGTTGCTGGAACTCCAGTTTCATTTGCCTGGCTTCCCTTACTGTTTCTGTTTGTGTCTCAACTACACAGATAGTAATCCAGCTAGCTCTCACAGACACCTCCTCCTCCTATTAATTAAATTATACTAAACAAGCACACCACACTTCTTTTCAATACACTAAATATAACTTTTGAAATGGAAACAACTGCTTTCTACAACTTTGTGAGAGACACTTGTTGCAGGCAGCTTTGCCTTTTGTCTCCTCTATACACATGTAACCAAAATTATATATATAAAAAAAAATAGTTGCTGTTGACACGGGTAATATGCTTACCCAATTTAAGATATAGGCTATTTTCCAAAGGGCAAGGTCAACAAAAAATGGTTGAAATCATATTTGTTTCCCCAAGCTTCAGCATATTAACCACACTAGTTACTGACCAAATACTATATCAAATAGTCCAAAAGGTAAAGGCAATGTTGACGGTCATAATTATATACAAATACTTGTATCAGTTATATTTACTATGGTAGTGTATTGATTTTTAACTAATTTCACAGGTATAATATGATTGGTCAAAAGTTAATTTAAATTGTAAAACTTGCAAAATAAACAAAGCAAAACTGGGACGACACAAGATAAATGCAAAATAACTAATCAAAATCGCTATGTAGAACTAACGCTTAATAAAATAAAATTTTGAAATAATTGAATTGAATTGATTGATAGAAATCTTGGCACTGCAACAAGGTTATATGGCGCCGAACAAGCTAAGTTATTTGCGGAAAGCTAAAATCTGAAACAACGAGTAAAATTAGATATCAAAGTAAAAGCAAAGCAATTATAAAAACTGAAATAGACCAGCCTTTTTCAAAAATAAAAACACCTCGTCTCCAGGGGAACCAGCCTCCCCTCCAAGCATCGAAGAGAGACAGTAAGTACCATCCGCCTTCAGGTGCCTCAAAAGCAACCTCCGACGCAAGTTGACCAAACTGGGACACTCAACCAGCAAGTGCCTGACAGTAAGGGGAGCTAGACAGTCATCACAGAATGGCGGTACACCTCCACACATTAGGAACTCGTGAAATAAAAGAACACACTTTACCACAAAGGGTGTCCATCACTACATGAGCAAGGTAATCTGGTTCCCAAGCAAACTAATCTCATTATAACAACGCACTATCGTCACATTCAAGAAATTAGTCAATATGGGAAGTCCGGGACTTTCTGGTAAGTTTTATCAAATTTTGTATGAATAATGAAACTGCATTTTATATCGAATTATATATTAAATATACTTGCAATTTGACAAGATATAAACAATAGTACAACAACATAAATCACTCACTAACGACATTGCTATCGGTTTGGTAAATGTAAGCATAGCATGCCTCAAGTGACCCCTACCAATTACTACCCTACAAATAACCTACACTTAGCGTACAAATAAATTAAGGATATAGCAAAAGCAAGCAATTGATACTATCGACAATGAATAGATACAATATAACAAAGCCAAATAAAAATAATTGCACAATATGAAGAAACAACATCAAATTTAAACAAAGATTACTCCTTAATAACAATAAATAAAGATAAACACTGAATACATATAGACAAAACGTATGCAGAGGTTATACGAGAAACTTAAAGTTAAAAATGCTTGATTAAAATTATTGATATCCAATTTTAGAATACAGTCACAATGATTGACCTTAAAAAGATTAAATTTATGTGACAATTTACTTGCCTCAAAACCTCTGTCTATTAGGAATCTGTATAGTAACCTAGTTCAAGACCAAAATTCATCTACGTTAGTGCAAATTTTACAAAATATTAATAACTGTGAAGAGAAACAATTATTAGTTATATTATTATCGATATTACTACTAGGGAAAGGAATGTCTATTACGTTAAAATTAAAATCGTCAACTTTGTAATATACTTTAAGGGGACCAGACGCTTTTACCCTAGAACGTGTCAGTGGATTTCGTCTGTATTGCATAAGATTTGGAACACGTATAGGGGACCTAAAAACTAAGAAATTTCCAAAGTTTTAATTCTCTAGGACAACTATTTTTTGAGTTAGGTGAGAATTAGTGTGTAAATTTTGACTTGGGGTAAAATCAAAGGCTTCGTTAAATATTGTTGCTTGATTGTTTCAATGCATTGGGGGTACTAACAATAGGTGTAGTTACAATCGACCAGCTTACTTTTTCCATTTTGTATCTAATCATGGAATTAGGTCATTTTGAAATTAGGTACAAATTAGGTGAAAATGTCTCGGGGTGCTGTGTCGAAGTGGTTAAGAAAAAATCAAAATGGCTCTGGTAAGTTGTAGAGAATTTCATGCCCTTTCCAGTGACACCATAATCATTGTTGTAGCATGTTTGGTTACGACAGGGATGCGCCGACAAGTGAACTTTCTTACGTGAGGTGATAAGGCATGGGAGCCCGGCCGCTCAGCAACATCTCACTCCTCTCGCGCCACGGGCCGCACTGATCCCTCCCCAACATTACCACCACACACACCCCAACCTTACTGTTACCAGGGTTTAGTTACCAGATACTGCTAGGGAAAATATCTAAGAACGTCTTATTTTCACCAAAAATTCATGGTTTTCGTTTTTTTTTTTTGCAGATCCGAAACTCATAATGCATTTTCTACGCGTCTGCGCGACCCGCGACCCGTGAAAGTTTGAAACTAGCCCAGAAATTAATATGCTTCCAGACGGAATATTGCCTCAAGATTTTCACTGATGGTAGAGGGATAGGTCTATCTATCTATCTATTGCCTGACGCCGTGATCCCCGAAGGGGTGGCCACGAACGAACCGCCCCCTTGCACCTCTGTCCCCAGTCAGTCGACGCCCCTCCCCCCAACCAGCACCGCCTTCGTTCATGTAGTTCCTCACTCCATCCTTCCACCTCATATTCGGTCTACCTCTCCCCCTCTGTCCCTCCACCTCGCTCTCGTACACCCTCTTAGTCATTCTCTCGCTTTCCATACGTTCCATATGGCCGAACCATCTCAAGTTGTTCCTTTTCACACATTCCAGCACATCTACCTCCACACCACACCTCCTTCTTACTTCCTCATTAGTCTGTCTATCCCTCCATGTAACTCCGCACGCACTCCTTAAGTAATTCATTTCCACTGCTCTCACTCTTGGTCTGAGTCTCTCAACCAACGTCCATGCTTCGCTTCCGTAAGTCAGTGTCGGGATTACCACACTGTCATGCAAGGACTTCTTCACTTCCATACTGACCACCCTATTTCTTGTTACTGCTTTTAGCGTTCCTACAACCCTCTTCCCCTGTTGTACCCTCTCCCGCACCTCTTCATCCATAGTCCCATCTTTACTCAACACACTGCCCAGATACTTAAAAGAGTTGACGATCTCCATAGCCTGACCGTTCAGCTTCACCTCACACTCTGTGACTTCACCCCTTTCGAAGACCATAACCTTGCTCTTCCCTGTATTTACCTTCAAATTCCGTTTTTCGCACACTGTTCCAAACTCATTTACCAGACCCTGCAACTCCCATTCATTATCACTCATCAGAACTGTATCATCCGCAAACAGCAGTATAGGTAGCTTCCACTCAATTCCCTCCCTTTTCAGCGATAGGGATAGGTGATGATGCCATATATCGGGTTGCGCAATATTGCCGTTTTGGACACTTTTCCGAGTACAAAGCGTCTGGTCCTTAAATGTGCACTGTTCATTAACAATCTGTATATATATATCAAGAAATTTTTCAACTTAATCATTTACGTTAGCTTGTGTGAGGGGGATGGAATTTGGATACATTAGTTTAGCGACTCTATTAAAATTTAACATATTGCAAACGAGAATATCATCGATATATCTACTATTATTACTTAACAATTTAGCAAGTGCTAATTTTCCTGGGAGGTTATTTTTCTTGCTACTGTCACCTAAGTCTTTCGTAAATTTAAATTTTAAAGCAAGCAAGAATAAATCTGCATTTAAAGGGCTAGCGTTTCCATCCTTTGGAATTCCTAACATTTGTTTGAAAATGTAGGGCCCAAATCTAACATAATTATTGAAAAGGAGGAATTTAAGGGCATCTTTATGTTTAGTTCTATCAACATATACTGAACTAGTGGGAGTAGAGCTAAGTGACGCATTATTAAAATAGGAATACACATGTAAAACAAATATTTGTAACAAATCCGTCAAAGTGCAAATCTATAATAAAGCAAAGTTCTGAAAATACTAAATCTAAAGGCAAATTGGTATACAAAGTTAAACAGTTGAAGCTTTGTACTGAGATAACTTTCCACATGGTATTAAGTTAAACAGTTGAAGCTTTGTACTGAGATAACTTTCCACATGGTATTAAGTTAAACAGTTGAAGCTTTGTACTGAGATAACTTTCCACATGGTATTAAGTTTATCAATAACTTCTAATGAATTGTCAACACTCCAATAATAATAGTTAATGCCAGTTCTATTCTTGATGGAATCACAATATCGTTTATGAGTACTTATAATGTTATTTAACCTCTCCGCTGCATAGGTGAGGTATTGGCCACCCCTCCCTGTGCGGAGGTATTTAGACTGTTTCCTAAACTCAAATCGTCATCGTACTATAAATATCATTAATACTTATCCATATGCGCCTATTTTACGTTGATTATAAAGGTATTAACCTGTTACAACAATAAAACAAGTGGAAACAGCGTTTGGATGGTCAAAATCAGCAAATTAGATCGGGAGTTACATAACCTTTCGGGACTTCGGTGAGACTTTTTCTATTGCACTAGACATATCGAAAGCCTTCGATAGAGTCTGGCATAAATCTTTAATTTCTAAACTACCCTCCTTCGGTTTCTATCCCTCCATCTGTGCCTTTGTCTCTAATTTCCTTTCTGGCCGTTCCATAGCTGCGGTTGTGGACGGCCATTGTTCACTTCCTCACCCTATAAACTCCGGTGTTCCTCAGGGCTCTGTCCTATCTCCTATTCTCTTTCTAATTTTTATAAATGATCTCCTTAACTGTACCTTAATTCCCATCCATTCATACGCAGACGACTCAACCTTACACTACTCCATTAGTTTTTCAGAACGCCCCAGCCAGCAATCCCTCAACGACAAACGTAATGAAGCCATAGAACTCTTAAATTCTGATCTAAATACTATTTCCAATTGGGGCAGAGAAAACCTTGTTAACTTTAATGCTTCCAAAACCCAATTTCTCCATCTATCTACCCGTCAGGATCTCCCAGCGGACTATCCCTTATTCTTCAACAATACAAAAATCAACCCTTCATCTTCTCTCAATATTCTTGGTGTCTCTTTTTCTTCTGCTCTCATTTGGAAGGACCATATTACCAGTCTTGCTAAGGCAGCCTCCCAGAAGCTGGGTGTGCTCAACCGCCTTAGGGGGTTCTTTTCCCCTGCACAGCTTCTTGCTCTGTACAGGGGCATAGTGCGCCCTTGTATTGAGTATTGTTCACATGTGTGGGGAGGTTCCTCTCATACCGCTCTCCTAGACAAAGTTGAAAGGAAGGCCTTTCGTATCATTAACTCCCGTCCACTCACCAACTCTCTTCAATCTCTCTCTCTCCGCCGCAATGTTGCATCTCTCTCGCTATTCTATCGCTACTATAAAAATCAGTGTTCCTCAGAGCTATCCCAGTGCATACCACCTCCTTTACGTAGGGCACGTGGTACCCGTCTTGCAACTCAATCCCACCCCTACTCTGTGCAACTCTCCAACCCAAGAGTGAAACGTTACTCTCAAACTTTCTTCTACTCAACAGCTGAGCTCTGGAACTCTCTCCCAGAATCAGTCTTTCCCTCTTCCTATGACTTAAATTGCTTCAAACTCCGTGTGTCCAGGCATTTTGGCTCGAACGTCCCTTGATTTTGGCCCTGTCACTCTTTCAACTATGGGGGAGGCACTCGCTATAGGCAGTTATGCCTTTTGCCTCCCTCAATCACATAGAAAAAAAAAAAAAAAAAAAAAAAAAACAAAGGCTGAGGCAGCCTGCCAGCCCACCTCCCGTCATGACATCTGGAGAGACACTGTCGCGCGATACTCTCTCTCTCTCTCTCTCTTGCACTCACTTGGTAAAACATATGAGCACAGCCTGCTAGCAACTCACTATTGTTAGCACGAAAATATACATAAGAATAAGGGAATAAGAGGGAGAATAGGTGATAATTGAAGGGGGGGGGGGTGGAAGGAGGGGATGTGGAAGAGTGATATTTGGCATGGCCAAGGGGCAATACAACACAAAATAAAAAAATAAATTATACTGGGCTGATTTAAATGTTTTTTTTTAGGCCTTGGATTATATGAAGAGTTCCGCAGCGCAGCGGTAAAACTCTTATGAGTAGATCCGCACTTGCCGGGTTAAGCAATGTACGACTTTTAAGAAAGAGGAGTTCTGGGTGAATGTGGAGGTGTGCCTGGATAAGTTTGACAAGAACGAAAGAATATTTCTGATTGGTGATATGAATGGGAAGGTGGGTGATAGGAAAGTTGATGGAGTGGTGGGAGGGTGGGGGGTACCGTCATTGGTGAATGGGAATGGTAGTGCACTTGTGGACGTATGTGTGGGGAGGAGGCTGTGCATAGCCAACACCTTTTTCCGACACAGAATGATACACAGGTACGCATGGAAAGTGGTGTGGAATGTGAAGGATAAGGATAAGACAGTGGTGGAACGAAAGGCACTGATTGATTACATATGTGTTGATGAACGAATGAAGAAATCTGTGCTGGAAGCTAGGGTGTATAGGGGTATTGGAGGTGGTCTGTCTGATCATTATGTAGTAGTAGCTAAAATTAAGATACAAAAGAAGTGGGTGAGGAAAGCTGGAGGGAGGCGAGAGGAAGGTGGAATGGCGAGGAGGGTGGAGAGGCTACAGGAGGAGGAAATCAGGGAAGAGTACAGGAGAACAGTAGACAGACGACTAGGTGGGTTCGACCTGGAAGATATGGAGGAAGTGGAAGAGATGAGCAAGGTGTTTAAGGAAGAGATCTGTGCAGCATGTGAGGAGGTGTGTGGAGTAAGGAGAAGAGGAAGGGGAGTGAAAGATACAGCATGGTGGACAGAAGAGGTAAAAATACCGGTGGAAGACAAGAAGAAAGTGTAGAGATTGGTTGGATAGTGAAGGAAATGAAGATTTGGAGATTCAGAAGCGAGCGAGGTACGTGAAGAGAAAGGGAGTGGTGAAGAGAGTAGTGAAGGAAAGTAAGAGAAGAAATTTGGAAGGAATCTGAGTGTAAAATGGAGGGAGTGTAAGAAACTGTTCTGGAAAGAACTCAAGAAAGTTAGAGAAGGTAGCAAGGGAAACAGTAAGGGTGTGAAAGATAAGAATGGGAGAATGCTAGCCGAGAAGCAAGAGAGATTCGAAAGATGGAGGGAGTACTTCAACGAGTTGCTAAATGTAAGGAATGAAGCGCCAGCAAACATAGTTGGATGGGGTATGGGAGGGAGAAGAAAAGAAGTAGTGGAGGAGGACGTGGACATCAGGAGGTCAGAAGTGTGGGAAGCCATGAAAAGAGTGAAGTTGGGGAAAGCACCAGGAATAGATAGAGTGTGTGGGGAAATGTTAAGGTATGGTGGTGAGATAGTGATCGAATGGATATAGAAAATGTGCAAACTAGCATGGGAGAAGGCGTGTTCACCTGATTACTGGAAGACAGGCATAATAGTCCCCCTATATAAGGGTAAAGGGGAAAGAGAAGTGTGTGGTAGCCACCGATGAAAAAGTCTTCTAAGCATAATAGGGAAGGTGTACAGTAGGGTAGTGATTGACAGTGTGAGAGTGAGAACGGAGAAATGGATAGGTAACGAGCAGGGAGGTTTTAGGAAGGGAAGAGGCTGTGTATATCAGATTTTTACCTTGAATTGTGTTGTGGAGAAATATCTGGAGAAGCAACAAAAGGTGTATGTTGAAGAGGAAAAGTATCACAAGGGTATAGGTAGCGAAAAACATCTTTATTTTGGATCCAACGTTTCTACATAATTTGATATGTCGAAACGTAGGATCCAAAATAAAGATGTTGTTCGCTACCTATACCCTTGTGATACTTTTCCTCTTGAAAATATGGTTCCCTACGAACACCCCTATATCCGAAGGTGTATGTTGCCTTTATGGACTTGGAGAAGGCCTATGACAGAGTGGATAGAGAAGGTATGTGGAAAGTACTTAGAATATACGGGGTAGATGGCAAGTTGCTGATAGCAATGAAGAGCATGTATGAGGGTGCAAAGGCGGCAGTACGTGTGGAGAATGAGCAGAGCAAGTTCTTTGACCTGAATGTTGGGTTGAAACAGGGGTGTGTGATGTCCCTGTGGTTGTTTACTGTATATATGGATGGAGTCATGAAAGAAATACAAGGAAAAGCAGTGGATGTTGGTGTATCGCTGATAAGGTAGGGAAATGAGTGGAAGCTGCCTGTACTGCTGTTTGCTAATGATACAGTTCTGATGAACGATAATGAATGGGAGTTGCAGGGTCTGGTAAATGTGTTTGGAACAGTGTGCGAAAAACGGAGTCTGAAGGTAAATGCGTGGAAGAGCAAGGTTATGGTCTAAAGGGGTGAAGCCACAGAGTGTGAGGTGAAGTTGAACGGTCAGGCTATGGAGATTGTCAGCTCATTTAAGTATCTGGGCAGTGTGTTGAGTAAAGATGGGACTATGGATGAAGAAGTGTGGAAGAGGGTGCAACAGGGGAAGAGGGTTGTAGGAATGCTGAAAGCAGTAGCAAGAAATAGGGTGGTCAGTATGGAAGTGAAGACATCCTTGCATGACAGTGTGGTAATCCCGACACTGACTTACGGAAGCGAAGCATGGACGTTTGAGAAGAGACTCGGACCAAGAGTGAGTGGGGTGGAAATGAGTTACTTGAAAAGTGCATGCGGAGTTACATGGGTGGATAGACAGACGAATAAGGAAGTAAGAAGGCGGTGTAGTGTGGAGGTAGATGTGCTGGAAAGTGTGAAAAGGAACACCTTGAGATGGTTCGGCCATATGGAACATATGGGAAGCATTCATACGCAGACAACTCAACCTTGCACTACTCCATTAGTTTTTCAGAACGCCCCAGCCAGCAATCCCTCAACGACAAACGTAATGAAGCTATAGAACTCTTAAATTCTGATCTAAATACTATTTCCAATTGGGGCAGAGAAAACCTTGTTAACTTTAATGCTTCCAAAACCCAATTTCTCCATCTATCTACCCGTCAGGATCTCCCAGCGGACTATCCCTTATTCTTCAACAATACAAAAATCAACCCTTCATCTTCTCTCAATATTCTTGGTGTCTCTTTTTCTTCTGCTCTCATTTGGAAGGACCATATTACCAGTCTTGCTAAGGCAGCCTCCCAGAAGCTGGGTGTGCTCAACCGCCTTAGGGGGTTCTTTTCCCCTGCACAGCTTCTTGCTCTGTACAGGGGCATAGTGCGCCCTTGTATTGAGTATTGTTCACATGTGTGGGGAGGTTCCTCTCACACTGCTCTCCTAGACAAAGTTGAAAGGAAGGCCTTTCGTATCATTAACTCCCGTCCACTCACCAACTCTCTGCAATCTCTCTCTCTCCGCCGCAATGTTGCATCTCTCTCGCTATTCTATCGCTACTATAATAATCAGTGTTCCTCAGAGCTATCTCAGTGCATACCACCTCCTTTACGTAGGGCACGTGGTACCCGTCTTGCAACTCAATCCCACCCCTACTCTGTGCAACTCTCCAACCCAAGAGTGAAACATTACTCTCAAACTTTCTTCTACTCAACAGCTGAGCTCTGGAACTCTCTCCCAGAATCAGTCTTTCCCTCTTCCTATGACTTAAATTGCTTCAAACTCCGTGTGTCCAGGCATTTTGGCTCGAACGTCCCTTGATTTTGGCCCTGTCACTCTTTCAACTATGGGGGAGGCACTCGCTATAGGCAGTTATGCCTTTTGCCTCCCTCAATCACATAGAAAAAAAAAAAAAAAAAAAAAAAAAAGAGAATGACTAAGCAGGTGTACGAGAGCGAGGTGGAAGGACAGAGAGGGAGACGTAGACCGAAGAATAGGTGGAAGGATGGAGTGAGGAAGTATATAGGTGAAGGCGGTGCTGGTTGGGAGGAGGGGCGTTGACTGACTCGGGACAGAGGTGCATTGGGGCGGTTCGTTCGTGCCATCCCTTCGGGGATCACGGCGTCAGGCAATAGGTAGATAGACGATTTGTTCTGAAAAAGTTTTAGTGGTAGCAAATCTTGCTCCGGCAATAAAGCGATATTTTTAAGATTTTTGATGAAATTTGGATAACATGTATAATTTTCAATTCCTTTATTCTTATCAGAAAGTTTAATATAAAATGTTATACTATTGTTAGTATGTTCATTAATCAAGTTGTTAAAAAATATTATTTAAGCTTGATGGACGTTTAGGGAGGAAACAAAAACACGATAACAATATATACAAAGGAGGAAACATATACGATGATCCCCCCTTAATTAACAGCGAAATCACTGAGTAGACAAAGAAATTGAGCAGGAAACTAAAATTCAATTTGTAAATCCTTGAAGCAAAAAATAATCTTGTTTTCAATAATCCGGCTGGGTCAGATGGAAGTCACGCAGTATTTGTTCACAACACGAACAATATTGTACAATTCTTAACCCTTTGGGGAATATGGCGCATTTTGACTGTTTATTCTGGCTATTACTAGACAATTGACAGCTAACTAAATTTGTACATTTTCGATAGAAAAAGTGTCTCCAGCGAAGCAGGATTTCTCCATACAATGCTGGCTCGCTATCGCTCGCTAAGAGGAAATTGACATCTGAATGGGGGTAAACGTCTTAAAACAGTTGACTGAAAGGGGCCGAATGGATGCAAGCCAGGGAAAAAGAGAAAAGGTGAGAAAGATAAAAACAAAATTGTTTTGACCCTCCTGAAGGAAATTGATTAGTATTAGCCAGAATATATTACAAAGGATGTCGACGGTACAGAATGGGTAAATATCACCCCCGTCACGTCAGGTAAGTATCACCTGCATATGTCAGGGAATGTATTTGGGTTGAATTCTCGGAACAGGTTTTCTAGAACTGTTATTTTTAGCGAGCAGCCGAGTCATTTCTACCAGATATAACATTATGGGGCATTTCTGTTTTCGCCCTCCCTCCCCCAACCCCCACTTCGCTCTCGCTCTCGCTCTCTCTCTCTTTCTCTCTCTCCCTCGCTCTGTTTCTATTTTTCTCTCTCCCTTGATATAATTTCTCCTAACTTCCTGGTCGCCCCCCCCCCCTCTCTCTCTCTCTCTTTGTTTCTATTCTTCTCTCTCCCTTCATATAATTTTTCTTAACTTCTTGGTCGACCACCCCCTCCCCTATACCCACCTCTCTCTCTCTCTCTCTCTCTCTCTCTCTCTCTCTCTCTCTCTCTCTCTCTTGTTTTATTCTTCTCGCTCCTTCTCCTTGTATATTTATTATCCTAATTTCCCCATGTCCCTCTACTGTCTCCTATCTTTACTCTTTACTCCCCAGCTCCTTCACTTTCTAGTCTTGTACTGTGAGTGTTATACGATAGCATGATTAAGGAGTAGGTAGTGGCTTTTTCTGGACCCACATTCTCCCTCATGTTTAGCCCCATTAGTTTTGAGATTTTAAGACGTTCGTCCCTTTAGTTTGTCGATTGTTAGAACGTTCATCCAATTTCCTTATCAATATCAAAACCTTTCGTGCCATATAGGTGTCGATTACTTATTGGCGAGCGATAGCGAGCTTGTATTTTTGGTGGAACCGGCCTTCGGTTCGGACACTTTTCAACCAAAAAATTTACACATATATCGAATGGTGATCTTGATAACAAATATGTTTCATGGAGGTTTAGGAAGGAAACTAAACTAATAAATATTAAATACACGTATGTAAGTACTACTATAGACATTTTGGTTCTACATATACAGTAATGGAGAGGATCACAAGGGCTTGATAGAAGATATTCTTGTCAATTTGTATTGCTACATTTCGGATACTCTTACTCCATCATCAGGCAAATCTAAAATAACAGATACACACAGCTGTAGACAGCCATCGTTCACTTCCTCATCCTATCAACTCCGGTGTTAAGTGTTATAAGTCCTAAGCACTATACAACGCCTAAAGATGTAGCACAAGGTATTAGTTTATTGCTCATCGGCACCTAGTTTGGCCTTTAATTTTACACTTATTAAAGTCTCCATGGTTGTTAGTTCCTGTCCGTACCTACACGAGTTTAGAACTGAAAGGTTACCCTAAGGTGTGATCTGAGTGAAGGGCGTTTTGCTCTACGGGGGATTAGTGTCGGGTCTCTTTGTTCTAACAGACTTTCCTTTGTCTTCAAAATACAAAAGACAAGAAACAACAGACCTAATGATTGTTACTAGGCTGTTTGTAAAAATGTGTTTATCACAGCCATTAACATATGTGTTGCTATGTAGACGAGGGAGAAAAAGGGCAAAACTGACTGTGACGAGTGCCTCCCCCAGAATTGAAAGAGTGACAGGACCAAAATCAAGAAAAACACGAGCCAAAATGTCTGGTAACACGGAGTTTGAAGCGATTTAAGTCATAAGATGATGGAAAGTAGATTCAGAGAGAGTTCCAGAGTTCAGCTGTTAAATAGAATAAAAGAAAGATTTGGAGTATCGTTTCACTCGTGGGTTGGAGAGTTGCACAGAGTTGGGATGGGATTGTGTTGCAAGTCGGGTGCTACGCGCTCTACATAGAGGAGGTACTGTACACTGAGAGAGCTCTGTGGAACATTGATTATTGTAATAGCGGTTGAATAGTGAGAGATGCAATAGTGTGGCAAAGAGAGAGCGATTGTACAGAATCAGTGAGTGGACGAAAGGCTTTCTTTTCTACTTTGATTAGAAGTGTTGTGTGAGAGGATCTCCTCACACATGTGAACAATACTCAATACATGGATGCACTGTGCCCCTGTACAGACCAAGAAGCTGCACAGGGGTAAAGAACCACCAGAGGGGGTTGAGCACACCCAGCATCTGGGAACCTGTTTTAGCAAGGGTGGTAATATGGTCTTTCCAGATCTGAAGAAAATGAGACACAGAATATTAAGAGAAAGGTTCATTAGTATGTTTTTGAAGAGTAAGTGATAAGTCTTCTGGAATGTGACGAGTAAACAGATGGAGAAATGGGTTATGGGAAGCATTGAGAGTAACAAGGTTTTCTCTACCCCAACCAGAGATAGTAGACATATCAGAAGATAGTGTGCCAAGGCCCTGTTACTGTTATGCAACTTTTGGAGTGATTGCATGCTGAGTTGTTGTGAACAAACTAGTTGAATAGTGTAAGGTAAAGTCATCAGCATATGAGTGGATGGGACTAGAGGTATAGTTGAGGAGATCATTAATGCACATTAGAAAGAGAAATGTAGGCAGGACAGAATCTTGAGGAATACCGAAGATGCTCGGATGAGGAAGAGAATGATGGCCGTCCACAACCGCAGCTATGGAATGGCCAGAATGGAAGTTAGAGATAAAGGCCCAGATGGGGGGATAGAAACCGAAGGAGGGTAGTTTAGAAATTAGAGATTGGTCCCAGACTCCATCGAGGGCCTTCAATATGTCTATTGCAATAGAAAAGGTTTCACAGAAGTCCCAAAAGGAGGATGACCAAGAGTTAGTAAGATATGAAAGAATATCATCAGTAGAGTGACCCCTAAGGAAGCCATACTGGCGATCTGAGAGATTATGAGAAGGTAAATGCTTAAATTGGAAGTAAAAATAGTTTAAAAACTTAAAGATATGCAAGAAATGAGAGCAATTGGACGATAGTTGGAGGGTTGAGAGCAGTCACCCTTCTTTGGAACAGGTTGAATGAGAGCAAATTTCCAGCAAGGGGGGAAGATGTTAGAGGAGAGACAGAGACGGAAGAGTTTGCCTAGGCAGGGGGTCAGTTGTTTTAGTACAACAGAAGAAACACCCTCCGGAAAGTAGGCCTTCTTGGTATTAAGACCAGAGAGGGTAGAAAGTGCATCCTTAGAAGAGATTAGGATACTAGGTATAAGTAGGAGAGAGGGGGGAATAGCACCGAAATAATCCAAGGTGGAGTTTCCAGCAAAAGTTTGAGCGAAGAGTTCAGCTTTGTCAGAGGAAGAAATAATAGTTGTGCCATCAGAGTGGAAAAGGGAAGAGAAAGACGCAGAAGATAAATTGTTGGAGAGGTTTTTAGTTAGATGCCAGAAAGCTTGCAAAGAGCTAGAGTTGGATAGTTCTGTACATTTAATGTTGATGAAAGAGTGTTTGGCGAGTCAAAGAACAGATTTGGTTCGATTTTGGGCAGAAACATAGGAAGAATGAGATTCTTGAGTTTGAAGGCGTCGGTACCATTTAAATGCTTCTTCCTCATTGCGGACAGCAGTAGAACAAGTGCAAGTAAGCCAAAACAAATTTGCATTAGTTTGAGAGAAAGAAAATGGAATGTATGCCTCCATGCCTGATAGGATTACTTCGGTAATACGTTCAGCACTCTTCGAAGGTCCCCAGCCACGGGAGCAAAAATCATACCATGTGAAGTCAAGGAAGTACTGCCAAAGAGCCTCCCAGTCGGCAACGCAAAAGTGCCACAAGCACCGCCGACTAGGAGGATCAGGTGGCCGTACTAGAGATATGGGACAGGTGACAGAGATGAGTTTATGGTCGGAGGAGCCCAAAGGAGAGAAAAGAATGACAGTATAAGTGGAAGGGTTAGAAGTTAGAAACAAGTGGAGAATGTTGGGCCGATCTATGAAACGATCCAGGATACGGGTGGGATGCTGAACTAACTGCTCTAAGTCATTTAGGATAGAAAAGATGTAGGCTTGTTCACCAAATTGGTCAGTGGAATGAGAGGAGAGCGGTGGTGAACGTTGAAATCTCCTAATATGGAGATTTATGAGAAAAGAGAGACAGATAGGATGTGTTCCACTTAAGGGTTTAGATAGTCTAAACATTTTGGGAGGTCAGTAGAGTTGGGGGAAAGATGGACAGTACATCAATATTTAGTATGAGAGTGCCAGGATAGTTTGAGCCATAAAGTTGTGAATTCAGAGAGTCCAAGTCGGGAACACAAAAGCAGGTGAGTTTGTTGTGTACTTATACACAGCATCTGCCTTTGGTTTTGAAATTAGGATAGAGATAGTAGGAGGGTACAGAGAAGGGTTTGCTGCCAGTAGTCTCAGACAACTGAGTTTCATAAAGAAAGAGAAGATCAGGGTTAGCAGAGGAGAGGTGGTGTTCAACAGAGTAGAAGTTAGAGGAAAGGCCGCAAATGTTGCAAAAGTTAATAGTGAGAGTGTCAGGTCGCGGTCTAGGACATCTTGATGTGTCGTTTGGTGAGTGTCCAGCCTGTGTTGTGGAGTAATTTATGGTCCCCCTCCCTGGGGACTCAGAGGCTGGGCCATGTTTTGTCATAATTTTTTGTTTGAAAGTTTGTGTGTATTGGAAAGAAGTATAGTGTGCTTGTGTGGTGTATTGTAGTGTTAAGAGAGTGTTTTGTGAGAGCTAGCTGGATGCATAAGTGTAAGTGAGGCACAACAAATTCAGGAAGAGAGGCCAAGCAAATTAAAATGGAGTTAGAGCGACTCCTTATTACATGACTATAACCTCTCCTGGGTTAACCTGTGTTCGATTGGTGCATACAATCTCTTCCTGCAGTATATTTATACATACTGTATACTGTATATTTATATATAAATATGTATATATATATATATATATATATATATATATATATATATACAGTATATACTGTATATATAGTATATATATATATATATTCCCGATTCTGGTTGGAAAAGGTCAGTGATTGGCTGAACCGAGTAGCCTAAAAAAAATTGTCGTTTCCGTCGTCTCCAGTTTCCTTGATGCACTGCTCCTCCTAAACGGCTGCCTCCACGACATTGAACACTATGACCAAAGTTGTTTGCAGACCCAACACGAACAAAGCGAACCTGCTGGATTTCCTCTACACTTATTTCGGAACACTTGACACTACTCCTCCTAAACAGCTGCCTCCATGACATTGATCACTCTGACCAAATTTGTTCACAGAGCCAATAAGGAACAAATTGAACTTGCTGGATTTCCATTACCAACTGTGGTGGGTCTTGCAACACAGTGTCTTTTTTGTCGTCTCTGGAACCTTAGATGCAGTACTCCTCCTAAATTGCTGCCTCCACGACATTAAACACTAACACCAAAGTTAGTTGAAGAACCAAAATTAACAAAGTGAACCTTGCGGATTTCCGCAATCCACTTTGGTACCTAGATTGTTTAAAAGGCTAAAGAGAAGAATTGGGTTGTAGGGGATTCATCAGCCTTAACTCTCTCGTGCTTACATATACAAACTGCATATCAAGGAAAGTTGTCCCTAAATGCAAAATATGATAATTTGCACATTCAGAGAGTCCTACTACAAGTCCTGGCTGTAAGAAACTAGAACCGCAATTTGCGTCAAAATTGAGCTTTGAATAGCTATGTATATTGAGCGTAAAGTGACACTCTTTGCAACCCTGGGTGAGGCAGCTTTAACCTCTGAGCCCAGCCAAAGTGAGCCCAATACTCAGTATCTTGTTGACAGAGACAGGTAAGTTTGTCGGTCGGGCCCTTCCAACTATTGCCATTGTGCAGTCTAAACTGTAGTTGGTGAGTGTAAAATACTGTCTGATAGTGTAGTGTATGCTAGAAGTGTTTATTATGTTTAATTATTTATATAACGTAAGTCAATATTACTGTACCATATAATTTCTTTGAAATTCAAACGTGTATTAACGGTACAAATCATGTTTGATGAATGCGTAATTATTTATAATTATAGAAAATCAACTCTTAGGAGTAAGAACTGTCTTCTTGTTTTATTCTCTTTCCCATACAAGGAGCTATATGTATAGCTGTAATCCATAACTGTACATATGTATAGCTGTAATCCATAACTGTACAGTAATCCACCTTAAAACAATATATACCAACAATTATATACACCTATTATCATACAAATACTGCACGGGTATACACTTGTTGTATTACATTAATTTAGAATCAACTATTGATGATAGGCAAATTCTGATTTTGAGATGTGCGTGAAAAACAGTTACTATTGTTGTCGCTCAAAATTCTGATTTATGACAATGCGAAGTAAGATGTTGTTGAAAAATCATTAAGGACATTTTTGGTGGCATCACCGTTATCGAGGATTATATGTTTTGGTTTTGGTTTTTAAGACTGCAATACTGTATATCAGCCTTTCCTCTTTCTATCGATATATAATCTATTGTTGACCAATCGTGCAAGGCAACACCCACGGGAGGCCTCATAGGCATGTGATAAGGAGGTGCTGGAATCCCTATTACACTTCTCTGGCCTCTTTCACTGTTTCTGTAAGTCTCTCATCTTCACAGAGAGTAATCTGGCTAGCTATCACAAACACCTATTCATGTCAATACACTAAACACGCACACCACACTTCTTTCCAATACACCAACAATGTTTTGAAGATGATCACCAACTGCTCTTAATTTGCATCTTTCGTTCTTTCAACTTTAGTGGAGACACTCGTTACAGGCAGCTTTGCCTTTTGTCTACCTTATGCACATAGAAAAGAAAAACAAATGTTGTCCAATATTGATCTAGAATAAATATTTTGGTCACTCTTGATACACTATAATCGCTATGTATTTATTTTATTTTATTCAAATAGATAATAACTTTAATGATAAATTAATCATAATGACACAACTGGAACGAGTGTGAAACATGCTTCTTATTTCACATTTACAAAATTACTGGACGGTGTCAACTCGGGTAACATTTTCAATGTGTAAATTCAAGGAAATATTTTCTTGTCGTCTAATAATAATAAGGGTCTAACTCTGGATGTAAATTACAATGCATGTAGAGGTGATTATTGTGGGTTAAAACAGAGCGATAACATACAGTTTGTGTCTATGACAAACTCTGGATGTATATTACAATGCATGTAAAGGTGATTATTGGGGGTTAAAACAGAGCGATAACATACAGTTTGTGTCTATGACAAACTAAGAAATTCATCAATATAGGACAAGACAGAGAACACAAATGCATGTACCAATAGGCAGAACATCAATGGTATATAGATCATTTAGGCATAAAGGAATACATATTTGGAATAGATATTCAGAAATAATTGATCATCAATGCTCATTATTTACTTTTCAACGTAAGCTCAACAAATATCTATTGGATAACTAAAACATGTGTTAATAGTATGGTTTCATGATGGCCAGTTAGCTGAAATTGTCTACTGTAATTTACCGGTATTATTTTGTTTGTTTTCCTTTTTCACTAGCACCACACTAACCTTCTGCACCGTCAATAAATGTATATGTGTAAAGCATTACAGTATAGGACATATATACCAATAGGTATCAGTCCTAATTGCCATGGACCGTTTGGAGTTAATTATTGTTAAGTATTATAAAACCTGTACAATTTTCATGTCCATAAAAGTTTTGAATTTTGAATTGAATTAAATATATGCTTAGGCCTAAGCCAGGATTCGAAATGCATTCAGTCAGAATGGCATCCCACACTTTAACCCACTCTGACGTGGTGTTATAAAAGCTTACAAACTTCTTCCCATATACCGGTATATATAAATATATATAGGAGAAGGGAAATCCTACTTAGGGATGGATATTTGCGTACCAAATCGTAGGACCCATGTTTCACAGTATATTACAAAGGAGTTCTGACATACGGAGCCCTGTATGTTAATTTAAGAGTTAGAATTAGAGTTCAAGGAGCCAAACTACCCAAGTGGTGAAGCAGACTAGCGAGCGAACGAGCGAGTGGGCAAACCATCTCGCCCCATACCAGCATGCTAGCCTTCACACCTCGATGACCGATGCTATGACGTATGATCGACGCCAGGAGCTGTGAGTGGACCATGCACCTGTTATGTGATTCGAGGAGCTATGATTGGAGCGCGCACCATCACTCGCCTCTTGATTCGTTCCTACACCATCATTGTTTGGTATATAAGACCCGAGTTGTGGGCATTCAAATCAGTCTCATTTGGAGTTGGGGAAGGTGAACTTGCAGCTGGAGGAAGACGGGGTGAAGTATTATAATAGGATTGTGACTGTCAGTCAGATTATATAAATGTGTGTTAAGTGTGTTCGGTGTAAACACTTACGTTATGTTGGTTAGTGAGATATGTGATTGGGAATTAACGTGATGTGTTTAATGTGTGTAATGTGTTTAACTATTTAATTGGGAATTAACGTGAACACTACTATTATGTGTTTAACGATTTAATTGGGAATTAACGTGAACACTACTATTATGTGTTTAACGATTTAATTGGGAATTAACGTGAACGCTACTATTATGTGTTTAACTATTTGATTGCGAATTAACGTTAACGCTACTATTTATGTACTTAACTATTGATTGGGAATTAACGTTAACGCTATTATTATGTACTTAACTATTTTAGTTGACTAACTTGTGGACTAAAGCAACTCTTTAAGTAATTGGGTTATGATGAAAGTAATACTTGTTTTATATTAATACTTACGAGTTCTTTCATTTTCTTTGAATTAAGCTTACATTGCTTAACGGTGCTTAGTACGGTGATGCTATTGTCTCATATTAGTAATATCGCCTTAGACTAACATGGCTGTGTTAATATTACTTATAGTGATTTCCTAAGCTGAAGAAAATTCTTTTGCTTCAAAATATTATATTTTGCTTTTCATATTATTTGAGTGAGACTTGAATCGAATCTATGAAACGATCCTGTAACTTAATTTACTCATAATCAAACCTCAATGTTACGTGGTTAAGAAATAAATTTAACTAATTATTAAATATATATCTAACTTTTTATGTGACTTTGATATTACTCCTGATGATAATAATAATATAATACTATTAACGTAAGACAAGAACCAAGAATAATTACATTAAATATAAATAAAAGGACATATAAGAAAACTATCTATACATTTCAAAGAGGGTAAGAGACAGAAATATTATTACTTTAATATTTATCTTTCAAGACTTTTTATAAAATTAATAGTCCTTCTTTAGCTATAACTTATTCGGTTCATAACCATAGCCTACTAAGCTTCGGTTAAATAATAATTCTTTATAAATACTACATGACTTTAATCAGTTTCAGTATTTTTCATAAGTAAAGAGTATCAGTCAATAAAGGATACCAAGTCCTAAGATCCAAAAGGAAAGGAAGCAACAACAGGAAATTATTTTATTAGATTTTACTTTTGTTTTGCCTTCAGCTGACTGATACCTTAATATATATCTCTGTGCTATCTAGATTCATCAAGTTAACCACTTGAGGATCAAGATACGTAACAGAGTTTTTACAGCAAAGCCCACGCAACTTGGAAGGAATATATACATATTATGTTTTCCTCCTAGAGTCATTGAGGCATCTTTTATACGTAAAATATCTCACAAATTTGCGTGAGTTACATGAATAAATGTTTAGGTTTAAGCCAGGATTCGAACGACCAGCATTTGGGAAGAATATTCAGAAAACATCATCAATGTAATGTTTAGCACTAATAATGGAAATATACATGGTATATCATGCAAGTTAATGTAATTTATTCAGTTATTGCTAAAAACAATTGATACTTACTGAACTTATAATCGAGTTTGGAAATATTTGAATGCATTATCTGCTTGCTTCTTCTATTCATTTTACAATATATGTCTAACCGTATGAATATTTATATATTTAGAATAATTATATATGTGTATTCATCATTCAAATAGATTCACATAGATAACGGATATGAATAATTCACATATTAATACGCACACGTCAATATTCATATATCTGAAACTGTCTTTGTCATGCTTGAATTTCAATAAAGACATCCGTATCTTCAGTATCTTGTAATTAATTTGAGTTTTATCTGTAGAGGATGGTCTTATTACCCCATTCACTTGATAAAGGTTATTAGCCTGTGTATATTTAACTGAATGCAAGACAAAGTCCAGAAATCTCTCACTAGATGGCGCACCTTCTGATCCATGATGTCATCACTACACCTGCTAATATCAATCTACATTTCATTCAATGCCAGTAACGATGGATACTCTACCCTCTTTATATAATAATGTATTTGTTGTTATTTTCGATGCGCTGCATGTATCAATATACACTAAAATATTACATAATCACTAGTTGAATGTTATCAAATATGAAGGTTGTATTATACCAGAGAACCCCCCCCCCCCTAACACCTTTATTTACTAATTATTATTTTGTCTCGCTCTCCCTCCCTTGTAACCCCTTGTGTACTCTCATATATTCTCCTTCTTCACCCCTGTTCTCCCTTCCACTACGTTTGCTCCTGTTCCCACCATTATTCCCGTTGTGTACTCGGTGTAAGCTTGTTACCCCCTGTTACGAACTGGCACTCGGGTACACAAGGGCTCTCAATCAGGACTCGAATACGGCTCGCTGCCACAACGGAAACACACGATCCCAACCCCTGAGTACTGCCAGCCGAACAAAAAACACCAATACCCTCCAGAGTTCAATCTGCTATAACGGGGTATACAAGAACTCGGTACTAGTGTTCAACAACAGACTAATAAAGAGACAGGAATTATCTAGTCTGGTCAACAATCAAACAATGAAGCAAGAAACAACAACACCAAAGAATAGTGTTGGCCGAAGCCGAAGTAATCCACCCTTGACTATGAACTTAAGAAGTCCACCACCCTCTACTTCGGATCGGCACTATTACGTTACGTTAATTAATAGTCCTTAAGCATCGAGCAAGGAATCTTCTGAAAAAAGTTAGATGCTTCTCGGATGTTCGTAAGAAGTACGTATCGGATTTTGAACAGTAATTCAATAAGCAAAAACACTGGCAATTAAATACTATTAAAGGTTTAAATTGGCACAAGAATAATTAAAAGAATATGCAATAGTAAATGGCAAACATTAAAAGGAAGTACTCCGCAAATGCAACGGCAATAGCCTACTCGGATTGTGCTCGTGGGCCACTAATCACTAAAGTAGCCAAGCTTGCAACACATGAAATCAATAGTGCATAAACAATATCATACATAAGGAAAGCTTCAATACTATTCTGTAGCTACTAATCGAGTAAAGTCTAGCTGGGGTACTGTAGGCAAAAAGGTAGCAGTGACTGAGCAAAAACGGCTCGTAGCCTGGCGAAGTCCTCACGACTGTTTAAAGTATTACATTAAAATTAACAAGTGCACTTTGAGAAATCCAGATCCCTTGTATCTGGTTTTCTCCCGGCTCCTTGACAAAGTAAAAGCAAACTGTTAATAAAATACAGGGTGGTTAGGCTCTTGCCCTCACGCACTGTAAATTATTAACTCAACACAGTCAGCCGCGAAGACAACCTAGGCTTCACTGAACCGAAACGAGTATGCAGGTTTATCGCTTAACCACTGCATCAAACAACAACTCGTAACACAGAAAAGCCATACCCCAGTCTAGCATCACTTAGACTAGCAGAAAACAGGAATAATAATAATAACACACAGGGAAATGCATATACAAGTGCAACAAACATAAATCAATCCTATTCTAAGTCAACCCTTCCAAAATAGGCTATCTAATAGGCAAGTATCTCGTGAGAACTCAAGCGATAATACGTTGGCTGACTAGCTCTACACCAACGGGACCATGGAAGTTAAACAGGGCAGGGAAAAGAGGAGATAAGAATGTAAGGTAGTAGAGAAAGTTCCCATCAGTCAGAAGAATATATATAGTTAGCAAGGGAAATGAGAAGTCGCTCTGCCTAATGAGTTCTGATGAAAAAATGGCTAGACTTCCCTTTTATACCCGGCCCTCTAGTGAGCCCAACGTGAACTACTAAGGACCGCCCACTGACAACCATTACGTAATTTCTCTCTCTCCTCTGGGATACACAAAGGCTCCCCTAGCACTGAGGGAGGGAGGAATGCGAGTGAGTTAGGCCCACCTCCCGCCTGGCGCACCCACTGACCCCCAACTGTGGCTGTTACTCTTTCCATCATTACAAATAAGTTTTACACACAATACTTATAACTAATGATATAAAATAGAACTCGTTGACTCAGATGAAAACAAAATACATATTCATAATACTTATAGTACAACGGCTCACATGAACTAAGTTAGGAAACTCTACATAGACTACAGCCAAAGTTCCTGCCCTGACGATCCTAGCGAGAGTGGGGCATGACTAGGCGTTCTGTACAGCATGCTCACACGTGGACATGCGTCACACCCCTTCTGTACCGGCGACTTCTTTTGAACTTTATTCTGGCTAATATATGAAGATTGTATTCAGTTTATAAAGGGCCTCGGGCAAGTAACAGTCTTCGAACTATCTCACTTAGCCCATATTGTTACCACAGATCCTTCTGCAACTGCACACAATCGTCTAAATATAGCTAGAATAGAATACAAATGACAACCGCCGGTTCAGAAAGGGTTAAAAGCAGGTTTATTAGTACATACATACACTCAACATTTAGAGGGGTTTTCTTGTACAATTTATCTGTGGCTTTCTGTGGATACCTGTCTAAATGTTTACCTGTCTCTGTCTAACAGTCTATGCCACAGTTGTTTATAAGACATTATATACTCTCAAAATCTGTCTGAACCCTCTTGAAAAAATGTTGGTTTGTACTTGTGTTATTTTGTATACATTTATTTTGTTATAAATTATTTCAGTTTGAAACTTCCTCTAGCCAATAAACTCACTACAACATCTACAGTATTGGAAGCATTTGATATGGAAGCTGTACTAGTTGGGGCGTAGAAGGGACAATATAAACGATATTGTAAATTTGGAAAATCACAGAGGGTTTACTACCTAATCTATACATTCCCATAGACACGAAATTCAGTGATAGGTGAGGCTGGGAACGTGATATTCCCCGGTTGAAAAAACACAACACAGGGTGCTATGGGCTCCTTCTGAGAGGCTTGGTTATCACATAGAGGACCACGTCTCTTCATCAAACCTTCATGTTGAATAAGAGCTATGAACGGCGTCTACATAACTTAGAGAGCCTTCGATGTCGGATTGCAAGAAGTGCGAGATGAACCCATCTTTGCAGGGGAGCGTGCCGCCCCTTCGAACAATCTGCTGAACCATATATCAACCCACAACGATGAGCGGCGTGCTCTTCGGTGCCCCTAGAAGCGTCGCCGAACTCTACAATAAGGCAAGCTAAGGCTCCCTGTGGCACCGGTGCAGGTGTGTATGCAATGTTAGGATATTGCAATCAGGAAACTATATAACAACGTAATGAATGTACACTCAAATCTCGGTATGTGTTAACCAACCTTTTCATTCTGCTTGTCTTTCAACCTGTCTGTTCTCTCTCTCTCTCTCTCTCTTTGTAGGAAAAATCATGGAAAAAATCCTTAGAGATAAGATAGTAGATTACCTCGAATCAAACAACCTAATCAAAAATAGTCAACACGGCTTTAGATCAAATAAGTCATGCCTAACAAATTTGATTGAATTTTATAACAAACTATTCACATAAAACGACATGACGAAATCACTAGATATAATCTTCTTGGACTTTCAAAAAGCTTTCGACAAGGTGCCTCACCGAAAACTATTGGCTAAACTGGAGAGGATAGGTATCAAAGGTGAAATTCATTCTTGGATAAAAAATTGGCTTACAGACAGAAGACAGAGTGGTGATAAATGGAGTGGAATCGGAGTGAAAGCCTGTCACTAGTGGAGTTCCACAGGGTTCAGTCCTTGGACCGGTCCTGTTTCTCATTTACATTAACGATATTGATGTAGGGGTAAACAACACCATTTCCAAATTCGCCGACGATACAAAAATAGGAAATACAGTCCTGAACGAAGATGATAGAAATGCGTTGCAATCTGATTTAAACAAGATATCAGAGTGGTCGAAAAAATGGCAGATGCCCTTCAATGTCGATAAATGTCAGGTGCTGCAGGTTGGTAGCAGAAATATGAAATACAAATACGAAATGTATGGCAAACAAATAAAAACCCTAACGGTAGTAAAAGACCTAGGGGTACTAATATCTGAAAACCTAAAAACTTCCGACCAATGTATAGCAGCTGCAAATAAGGCAAACATAGCATTGGGCTTTATTAAACGAAAATTTACATATAAACATGAGAACGTAATAGTGCCACTGTTCAAAAGTATGGTGAGGCCCCACCTTGAATATGGTGTGCAGTTCTGGTCACCTTATCTGATCAAGGACATTGTAAGACTCGAGTCAGTACAGCGTAGAGCAACGAAGATGATGCCCTCATTAAGAAATAAACCATATGAAGAAAGACTTAAACGATTGAACCTGTTCTCACTAAAAAAGAGGAGGTTGAGGGGTCAGCTTATTGAGTGCTTTAAGATACTAAAAGGTTTCGACAAAGTCGATGTAAATGCACTATTCACATTAAACAATACTAATCAAACTCGCGGAAATGGAATGAAATTAAAAACCAAAAAGGCAAACCTAGATGTCACAAAGAGTTTCTTCACCTACAGTGTGACAACAGAGTGGAATAAACTACCAGCGAGAGTGGTGGAGAGCGACACAATAAACGCTTTCAAGGGAAGGCTTGACCTCTATCTGCAGAGGGCTGGGGTGATATGAAAAAAATATAAAAAATGTATGTGTATGTGTGTGCACTGTACAGTATGTATATATATACTGTATATATATATGTATGTATGTATATATGTATGTATGTGTATATGTGTTTGTGTGTGTGTATGTGTGTGTGTGTATGTACCGGTGTATATATATATATATATATATATATATATATATATATATACATATATAGTTTGTAAGGCCAGACTGCCTAGTAAGGACCTTGTGGTCTGTGTATCTATGTAGCTCTCTCTCTCTCAATATAAATACAATGTGCAACACTGTACAGTATATGTAAATTTTGTTCTATCTAAAAGAAACCTCTTTCTGGAGTTGTAAATAGTTCTTTAAGAGAGCAGGCCTGAAATGAGACTAACAGTACACAATCTCGCTCTTTTCACCGGAGCTATGCATGGATAGCAAGGTTGCATCTCTCTCACTATTCTGTCGCTACTACAATAATCAGTGCTCCTCAGAGCTCTCCCAGTGTGTACCACCTTTTCTACGTAGGGAATGTGGTACCCGTCTTGCAACACATTCCCACCCCTACTCTGTGCAACTATCCAACCCAAGATTGAAACGTTACTCTCAATTTTTCTTCTATTCAACAGCTGAGCTCTGGAACTCTCTCCCAAAATCAGTCTTTCCCTCTTCCTATGAATTAACACCTAACGAGCGGCCTAGGCGGTAATTTATATGTACCGCCCAGCGGGGTGTTTTTACCCTAAATGGGGTTGTTTATGTGATCATTTTCATGCCTAAATAAGACCCAGAGCGTAAAAAAAGTATCTATTCCTGAAAGGGCATAAACAGAGCTTTCCAATGACACTCCCACCATCCTTGTACGACCGCTAGTTTTCTTGCAACAATCGCGCAACACGAGTGCAAAAACCATGTAATTAGGTACTTTCCCTACATAATTCCCTGTGTAGCGAGTGTGAGGCGGGAAGGAAGGGTGGTTTTCACTTCAGTTGGCCCACCGCGGTGGTGTGCGACGGTCATAGCCTTACTACGGTCCTCACACCGCTCAGCTCTCTCTCTCTGCAACATTACGTGCTGAAAATGGCACACGACATAAGTTGTGAACCGCCACTTAGTCCAAATTTCTTTCACACGACATAAGTTGCGCGCCGCCAATAAAGGGTTAAATTGCTTCAAACTCGTGTCCAGGCATTTTGGCTCGAACGTCCCTTGATTTTGGCCCTGTCACTCTTTCAATTATGGGAGAGGTACTCGCTACAGGCGGTTCTGCTTGTTGTCTCCCTCACTCACATAGAACAAAATAAAACAAAAACTATCTATTCCTTGCAACCCCATGTATGGAGGATTTACACGAGCACATTGCCCTACTAACTTTATCCACAATTTTGAAAGGGCAGATTATAATATACTGTAGTTGTTTATTGATGTTGTGACCTGTAATTCAATATCTTCATTCTAGTTTGGAATACCTAGCAAACTAGGCTCAATTTGTTGTGAACAAATATTGTGAATCGAAGGATGCCGGTCAAATGTTTCGTATATATCCCCCGTAACTCTCTCACACACTTACAAAACTATGCATTCCAATTTTCCATTTGGTGTTCAGTAATGATATATATCATTAGAGGTTGCAGAAGGGGATATTCTGAAAGGCTTACATATAATTATATCGTCTTTAAGCATCATAATTGTTCCAGGAATCGTGGCCGAGAGAAACATGAAGATAGAAGAGAAGGAAAGGGTCGATGAAGACGGGGAGAAGCAGAGGAGGCACTTTTTTTTTTTGTACGTGTATGAAGGAGACAAAATGCAAAGCTGCCTGTAACAAGTGTCGCCCCCAAAGTTTAAAGGGTAAAGACATTTTATTTTGGGCATATTTCTGGAGAAGTGTGGTGTCCATATTTGTTGCAGTGAAATTACTAGGAAGAGGAGGTGTTTATAAGAGCTAGCTGGATTACTCTGTGTAGGTGAGACACATGCAGACACAGTGAGGGAGGCCAGACAAATGATAAGTTTCAGCAACTCTTTATCACATGCCTACGAGGCCTTCCCTGGGTATTGCCCTGTTCGATTGGTGTCTACACTCCACAGTGTGAACATATTGTAAAATAGAAAATTAACATATACTGTAGAAGTCCAAAACTGTGATCGTCAATTATGGATGGTGAACACTACTTAAACAACTTTTCTGAGATCTTTTGCACTGGTATCAGAAACTAGACTAAAGATAAATTAAATTAGGTGACAACATTATATACAAACTTTGCCTAACACGCTGCCAGACCAGTGTTGACGAATTAGTTAAGTATAACGTGTGTGATACAGTCATGTGAATCTGATTAGTGATTACGGAATAATTAATATCTACACACACACACACATATATTATATATACCGGTATATATATATATATATATATATATATATATATATATATATATATATATACACTTTATACAGGGTGTATTAAAAAAACATAGTTTGATACCATGACGAACATATTGTAAAATAGAAAATTAACATATATGGTTGTATCACATTTTCCCAGAAATGTGTTATTAATGAGATGAATGCATATTTAGACATTTAGCATAACAGGGTTAGGAGTAAAGCAGTAAATAATGGTTCCAGGTCATCTCAACCAGTAGCTCTCAACCAGTGCCAAATTAACCCAGACCATCCAAACCAGTGCCAAAATATAGTACTAACCTAACCTAACCTAACCTAACCGTATTGGTTGATTTTATACTGGTTGAGAGCTACTGGTTGAAATGGTCTACTGGTTGAGTTGACCGGTCACCGTAAATAATTGATACATGATAAACATGCTTACTATGGACTTAACACGTTAGTAATTACGAAATCAAAGTATCTTTGAATAGCATGATGATATTACGTGATTAGCAGAAAAATACAAATATTAGAAACAGATTAGCGTAAACAAATATGTAACATTTGTAACTCTGGTCATGGGGTATAATACTGATGCCTAAGTCTGGGTTGGGTATCCGAACACAGCAGAAGCCAAACGGTAATTCAATCGTTAACGAAGCATAATGCTAATGGGGGCTTATCGTTCCTTCCTATGGTGAATGAAATTCACATAAATATAATATGTCGGTATAAAGATCCAAAGATTAAAAACATTGTGGATGATTAATTTTTCAAAACTGTATTACATCAGTTGGTGGGAATGAACATTCTTACAATTAATCTCCTCTTATTTCACTGTAATGGCCATGTACAGAAGCACAGAAGCAGTAATTATTTACGATTGAATTTGAAGCCACATACTGATTAAACGAATCTCTGAAATTCAAATACCCAGTAAAAAAATAATAAGGAGATTCAATTCAACCCGTAGCCGCTTCGAATAAGCTTGTATCTGAATTAATGTAACGATTGTACAACAAATGTAATACATTAGGCAACAACTATATAATGCCCACATTGTTTAGTTGTATTTATCATTCAATATTGCTTCTATTTACTAACATTTGACAGTAATATCTGCAATCCACTTCAGGATCTTAATTGGCTTCATCAAAGATGCCTTCGGTCTTTTTCATGTTGAGAGGAAGATACAAAAATGTTCGATATTAATCAAATTTAAGTTGTAAATGGTTTATAAAGGGAACTTTCCTTCCATTATTTCACCCCGAAAACTAATTGTATATAATTTAACATTCCTGGGTATAAAGTAGATGATTGGGGTGAAGGGGGAGGAGGAGGAGGGGCGGGGAGGGGGGGAGAGAGACCAATACCAGTGTTCGGATTATACCACCTGCTTGGACGACACTGAATATTATACTTTATGTCCATTAAATCATCAAGGTTTCATTATTTTGTATTTAATTATAGAATATAGTAAACTTCTATCTATCTATCTATTGCCTGACGCCGTGATCCCCGAAGGGGTGGCCACGAACGAACCGCCCCCATGCACCTCTGTCCCCAGTCAGTCGACGCCCCTCCCCCAAACCAGCACCGCCTTCGGTCATGTACTTCCTCACTCCATCCTTCCACCTCTCATTCGGTCTACCTCTCCCTCTCTGTCCCTCCACCTCGCTCTCGTACACCCTCTTAGTCATTCTCTCGCTTTCCATACGTTCCATATGGCCGAACCATCTCAAGTTGTTCCTTTTCACACTTTCCCGCACATCTACCTCCACACCACACCTCCTTCTTACTTCCTCATTAGTCTGTCTATCCCTCCATGTAACTCCGCACACACTTCTTAAGTAGTTCATTTCCACTGCTCTCACTCTTGGTCCGAGTCTCTCAACCAACGTCCATGCTTCGCTTCCGTAAGTCAGTGTCGGGATTACCACACTGTCATGCAAGGACTTCTTCACTTCCATACTGACCACCCTATTTCTTGTTACTGCTTTCAGCGTTCCTACAACCCTCTTCCCCTGTTGTACCTCTCCCGCACTTCTTCATCCATAGTCCCATCTTTACTCAACACACTGCCCAGATACTTAAGTTAAAAGAGTTGACGATCTCCATAGCCTGATCGTTCAGCTTCACCTCACACTCTGTGACTTCACCCCTTTCGAAGACCATAACCTTGCTCTTCCCCGCATTTACCTTCAAATTCCGTTTTTCACACACTGTTCCAAACTCATTTACCAGACCCTGCAACTCCCATTCATTATCACTCCTCAGAACTGTATCATCCACAAACAGCAGTATAGGTAGCTTCCACTCAATTCCCTCCCTTTTCAACGATACACCAACATCCACTGCTCTTGATAGTATTTCTTTCATGACTCCATCCATCTATACAGTAAACAACCACGGGGACATCACACACCCCTGTTTCAAACCAACATTCAGGTCAAAGAACTCGGTCTGCTCACTCTCCACACGTACTGCCGCCGCCTTTGCACCCTCATACATGCTCTTCACTGCTTTCAGCAACTTGCCATCTACTCCGTATATTCTAAGTACTTTCCACAAACCTTCTCTATCCACTCTGTCATAGGCCTTCTCCAAGTCCATAAAGGCAACATACACCTTTTGTTTCTTCTCCAGATATTTCTCCACAACACAATTCAGGGTAAAAATCTGACCTACACATCCTCTTCCCTTCCTAAAACCTCCCTGCTCGTCGCCTATCCATTTCTCCGTTCTCACTCTCACTCTCTCAATCACTATCCTACTGTATACCTTCCCTACTACACTTAGAAGACATATTCCTCGGTGGTTACCACACAATCATCTTTCCACTTTGCCCTTATATAGGGCCAACTTGATTTTTTTAAGAACATAAGAAAATAGGAGTCTGCAGAAAGCCGATTGGCCTAAGCAAGGCAGATCCCGGTCCCACACAACCCCAATTATAGGCTGAACACTCTAATACCCTGAGGATTATCTTACCAAAACGGTTAGAGATTTAACGCAGGATTACGGGGTCTGCAGAGCGCTGATTGGCCCAACCCTGCTGATCCCCCTTCACACCCAACCCTTCTCGTCCATATGCTTATCCAATTTTATCTTAAAGCTCCCTATCGTTTTTAATCCCACTATAGCACTTGGTAGTCCATTCCACCCATCTACAACTCTGTTACCAAACCAATATTTGCCTATATATTTTCTGAAACGAAATCAGTACTTAGCACTTGAAGTACGTTAGCGTTTATTTATATACACCCTGTACAGGTATATATACAGTATATATATATATATATATATATATATATATATATAATATATATTTATTATATATATATATATATATATATATATATATATATATATATATATTTATATATATGTGTGTGTTTGTAAAAAGTTACATAAGTTCAATAGCTGGGTAGGGATGCAATGATCTTAAGGCTTTCTATAGTAATGCTTGCAACGAAACCAGACTGCTGGCATCATCAGGCTAAGATATGATAAACCAACATGCATCACCACTCGATTACCTACCCTTCTAATTCTGCTGTCCGTACATGACAATGTCAACGAACATCCATTTAAGGGGAGATGGTTAGTTATTCTATGTCCCCCTTCTTCCTCATGTTTAGCCACATTAGTTTTCAGATTTTATGACTTTCGGCTCATTAGTTTGGCGATTTTAAGACCTTTCACCGCATTTCTTTGTCAATATTAAGAACATTGTCAATATTAATCCTTAAAGAGCGGCGCCCGGCTATAGTCGAATGCAATTTTGACCACATTATCGGCTCCGAGAGAGAGACGAGCGGTGGGAGGAGCGTAGGTCGGCTCTGACCGTTCGGCACGGGTCCCGCGCGGCAACTGACGTCCCCTCCACACACATCCACACTCACTAACTCGCTACACAGGGAATTATGTAAGGAAATTACCGTATTTTAGCGATTTTGCCCTTCGGTTGCACGATCGTTGCAAGAGAACGCGTGGTCGTAGAAGGATGGTTCTGGTGTAATTGGAAAGCTCAATTATCGCCCTTTCAGGGATACATAATTGTATTACGCTCTGGCTCTTGTTTATGCATGAAAAAGAGCACGGAAATAAACTTGTTTAGCGTAAAACCACCCGCTTGGCAGGTAGTAGAAGTTACCGCCTTGGCCGCTCGTGAGTGTTAAGAATGTTTGCGTCATTTAGGTGCCGATTTGTTCCTGGCGAGCGTTAGCAAGCCTGTAATTTAAGAGTTACCTGCCTTTGGCCGGGACATCTTTCTATCTAAAAACGTACAAATGAAACTTGAAGGAGGGTTTTGGGGTGTTATTTTGTTTATTACCTTGATGGAGGTCTAGGGAGGAAACTAAAAGATATTATATATAGGTATATACTTATATGGACAAATACATACGCCCATCCAACTTTAACATTAAATGTTTTACTAGTTTCTGTTAACCCTTCCTACCTGGGCTGCCTTAGGTAAGGACAGCTCGGCAGAAGGGCAGCTACCCGGCGGTCCTTACCTAAGACAGCAGCTTAATAGCCTAATTAAGGTTGGTCTGAACGCCGTGCGTACGACGTATGTCAACAAACCCAAGCGTTGCGTCACCGCACCTTCGAAAACAAGAAGGAGAAGACTCTTCAATATTATTGTTCTGACGTCAGACGAAATTAGTGTCTGAAAAGCCCCCATATTGGCAACATCTCTGCAATATTTGCTCCACTGAAATCGTCATCTCAACTGAACCAGTTGACTTACAGAGCTCTACTCAACGCCAAAATACAGATTGAAAACCGCACTACGATTATAGATGAGTGGGAAAGTTCTAGCAGTGAAAATAAACATAAATACGGTAGCCTAGGCCTAGACGTTTTTCAGCCATTTCGCCCGGGTACGGGCGACCGTCCTTAGGTAAGACTGGCTGGGTAGGAAGGGTTAAGCTAGAAATACTTTAACAAATAGTGTCTAAGAACTGTTATCAAAAGGTTTCATATTGACCAGAAAGGTACCCAAACGAATAATGGATATCATAATTCGGTTCAATGTTATTTTAATACCACGAATTTTATTGATATATTTGAAGATAAATATTGAATCTATATGCTCTAAATATCATAAGAAAAATTGTTTTAACCCTCGGCAAAACCTAATAAAAAAGTATGGTACTAACATTTATTTTTCGTAACAAGGTTGTCAATACGGTACTTCCAGTTATCGACAGCTCTAAAGATCATATGAAAATGTGTTAAACCCTCGGAAAAACCTAATATAAAAGTATGGTACTAAAATTTAATTTTAGTAACAAGGTTGTCAATACGTACCGTATTGACAACCTTGTTACGAAAATTTCCCGTTATCAATGTACAATCAAAGCTGAAGATTGCAGAGTAAAAACCGTAGACTTCATCGACTCTTCTTTAACCTTCGTATAATCGACAGCCAATTTTGTTTTTTGTTTTATACTAAGGGATTAGTACTCAACAGCGGGGGTGTGGGGGCGGCAGCCCCCACCCATAATACTAGGTTAGGTTAGGTAAGGTTGTTAGGTTAGGCTAATGTCTTTCCAAATCACTATGGGGGGGGGCTCAACATCAATCAATAGGCCTAATGGGGAAAATAGATTTTCCCGAGATTTCTAATTAATTACAAACACTATATATTGATGCAAATGAACAATTTCTTTTATAAAAAAACACTGAAAATTCGTGGTATTAAAATAACATTTTTCCCATAATTCTTGTCTATAATTGTTTTGGTAAACTAAGCCGATTTCAGGATGATTATCAAACTTATTGATTTGCTTATTAGTTTAACACAATTATAAATACTCGTCGTGGTTTGTATTGCTTGTACTCATACAATTGCAAACTCGCATTAAGGAATTACTGCTTTTACATTCATATGTTATTTACCTGATTACACAAAAGGAACATTGAATTGCATACATTTCAACATTAAACAAAAGGAAATTATATCTACTACAGTAATAACAGTAAACAGACGAAGTGCACTTACCACGCTAATCTCTTCTCACTTCTGTCCAGGTTGTTCAAGTCTTCTATTGGCTTTGCCCTTCACTTTATTACACTCACTGCATACAGACCTCAACCTATATAATGAAGGTTATTAGTTTATAGAGACTGTTAATATAATGTACCACACATATCGGTCTTATATGGCTTATTCTGGACTAAGATCCTTAATTGAATAAACTATGTGGCTTCACTTTTCACTTATTTACACATTTGATCTTACTCTACTTTTTATGTCATTCTACAACACAGCAAATTGCACTAGGTCAGAAAATCACCGTTTGCAGAGTTTCCTTAAAATATCAATACCAATGACCCACTTTCGTCAAATTGTTAATTTTCATCTTTCTACTGAAGAGGGTGAGAGTAGTTATCGAAATATTACCAGTTTTAATGTGCTTGCTTTGTTTTTGTTTTTGTTTTATCTCCATCGCAGGTTAAAAGTAAAACAGCTTTACAAAAGTGTTTAACACTTGAATTAAGTATGATGATTCAGTTATTTTCTAAGTCAATGGAACATATATTCGTAAATTACCACCACATGAAAATAATGAGTGTCCAATATAGGCAAGAGACAGGTAATGTCCTTCCTCTTTAATTCCATAATGTTTTCAATTTAAAGTGAAGGCCATAAACAACGTCACACAGATTTAGATAGTAACATAATAATGAAGTCATCAGATATGCAGGGTATCTAACATAACTAAACCAGGCCTCTTCTGGATATCTTAACGGTGGCCAAGTTTCCGAACACAGCCAGTCATGTACCGAGAGATGAGGGCCAAGAGTAGGACCCTACCTTCACGAAGACCGGGGAGCGAGTGAGAGAGGCGAGCTAGACTGGTCGTGGTAGTGGTGGTGGTGGGTGGTTGGTAGGGGCGTCTATAGTGGGAGTATTGGGAGTACTTTATTACAGTAGTGCCATCCTGAGACCCAAATTAAAATCGGCAACATTCCAAAAGAGCTAGAATTTAGAATTTTAATCAACACTATAAGTTTGTATTGTTGTACGAAGGCTATTTTTGATGTACCTTGCCATCATATTTGATATTACTTACTATAATCAGTATATTTTCAGGTGATGGTAAATTGTCAGATATTCCTCTTAATTTCTTAACTACTAAGGCGATTTTGCATCGATATATGTTGTTAATCATGAAAACTTGGTATTTATCTGATGCAGAGATATAATAGTTGCATGTATTTCCACTAGGTATCAATAACTTAGCTGCTAAGGAATTAAATTTACGATCAGCTGGAAAACAAAACAGACTATAGCCATCTATTGGAGTTTATGCTGATAGTTACAGTAACACCCATTTGAATAGTTGATTCTTTCAGGGGATATGGGTCGTTTTTCTGGTCCCCCTTCTTCCTCATGCTTAGCCCCATTAGACTTAAGATTTGGTACACTCGCCCCATTTGTTTGCCGATTATAAATCCTTTCATCCAATTTCTATATCAATATCAAGACCTTTCGTACCATGTAAGTGTCGATTTTTTTCCTGGCGAGCGATAGCGATCCTTTAATTTTAATAGAAATTGGCCTTGGGCCTATACATTCTTCTGTCGAAATATGTACACATTTATCTTGAAGGGGGGTCTAGGAAGTTTTATTATAAGCTTGATGAAGGTCTAGCGAGGAACTAAACAATAAATGAATATATAAATAATTAGAACCCTACAAATATTCACTGTCCCCTTAAGGCCAAGTTTTGAAGCATTTGTATTGTCTGGTTTGTGCTCGATACTGATTCAACCGGATATATTCGATCGGTGCTGACGACTGTACCGAATCGTGGAATTTTGGGAATTGACTCGCAGGCTATTTATTAGCTATGTTGTGTAGACTTCAAGGTGCATCAAGTACTTGATTCTGTACTAACATTTACATTAATATACCTAATAAAATGAGTGACTATGTGTTAGCAGCCAAGCATATTTGAGTGACTATGTGTTAGCAGCCAAGCATATTTGAGTGACTATGTGTTAGCAGCCAAGCATATTTGAGTGACTATGTGTTAGCAGCCAAGCATATTTGAGTGACTATGTGTTAGCAGCCAAGCATATTTGAGTGACTATGTGTTAGCAGCCAAGCATATTTGAGTGACTATGTGTTAGCAGCCAAGTATATTTGAGTGACTATGTGTTAGCAGCCAAGCATATTTGAGTGACTATGTGTTAGCAGCCAAGCATATTTGAGTGACTATGTGTTAGCAGCCAAGCATATTTGAGTGACTATGTGTTAGCAGCCAAGCATATTTGAGTGACTATGTGTTAGCAGCCAAGCATATTTGAGTGACTATGTGTTAGCAGCCAAGCATATTTGAGTGACTATGTGTTAGCAGCCAAGCATATTTGAGTGACTATGTGTTAGCAGCCAAGTATATTTGAGTGACTATGTGTTAGCAGCCAAGCATATTTGTAATTTGTGGACAACTTTACTTAATTTTGGGAGACTATTGAGTTCTGATGTCAGGAAGTTTCGCAAGAAAACCTGTCAAATTATAAAGTAGAAATGCTTAAGTATAATAGTAAGAGAAGGATTATTTCACAGATAATGAATGACATGTTATGTTTTAGATATACTTTAAAAAAAAATTTTTTTTTTTTTTTTTTTTTTTTCTATATTCCAACTTACTTCCTCTCGGGCATAGGATGAGAGCCTTAACATTCACCGCTTTACAATGCACAGTGAAGCCCGTGAGGTCTTGTTCCAGTCTAGGGAGTGAGACATGTGAAGCACGTAGAGTACAACGAGCACCTGCCATCTTGCCTTCACATGAGGCACGGTGCTCACTCATGGCCCGAAACGACCCCATCTCTGAAGCCACCTCGTTCCCGTGCTTCACTGTCTCACCACCTACACTCGGACTCTCACACTTACACACACACAACGCCACCTGTTGAGCAGATAACTCACCAGGCATTGCACCCCTATAGCATATTTTGAATATGGGAATATTCATACAGTGCTATTTTAATCAGGGAACAATGAGGGTATTTTATTGACGTTTCGGTGGGCATGTGGTAATGCACTGATACTAGGTACAGCACAAATTCCATCCCAATAATATCTTCCCATTGATACATCGGGATTTGAACCCGGGACCTTTGGATTACCAGGCCAGTGGCAAGACCACTTCACCACACCTCCCCTTAGCCTTTATTTGTTTTATGTTTGTGTTATACAGTATAAAGATACAGGGATTTTGTCGTGTTTATTTGATTAAGCCATTGTAGGCCTAAACACAATGCGAAATGCTAGTTGATTGATATGTTCAGGTCAAGCACTTGAATTATTCACTCCCTCAAATTCTCTCACAGAATATGAATTTTAATCCGTCTGTGGATATCACATCATCGTGATCTGATCTAGAAGACTCTTACAGTGCCCTGCCAAGTAAGCAACATGGCGTCTATTAGTACACCAATGGAAGGCTGCAGTGCCAGGGTGCCAGTGCCGGCTGGGCTCGGGGCTGGATATTCAGTTGCTCAGCTGACATTATGAGAGACGGACCGCCGCCGCCCGTCCTCCTCAGCCACTCAGATACTGGTGGTGCCTCAGTAGTCCCCATGACATTAACTCCTGATTGGCAGGGCTTTAAAGGGGGGATGGTTGTTATTTTCTGTCCCCCCTTCTCCCTCATGATTACCCCAATTAGTTGTTAGATTTTAAGACGTTTGGTCAATTAGTTTTGCGATTTTAATACTTTCGACCCATTTTTGTTCCATATTAAGATCTTTTCCTGTCATTTAGATGTCGATTTTTTCCTGGCGAGCGATAGCAAGTCTGTAATTTAGGAGGAACCGGTCTTTGGCCGGGACATTTTTCTACCGAAAAATATACAAATTAATCTCGAAATGGAATCTTGATGACCTGGGGAGGAACCTAAGATAATTATAAAAACAAAAATGAATGAAGCCTACCCCCCTAATAATTCTGACTCGGTTACTTATTTAATCTGGTAAAGTACTATACCCCGTTCCAAATAAGTAGGCCAAAACTCTTGCATATTAACCTCTATAACTCACAGGCGACTAGAGTAACTGAGCTAATATGTCTACCATTTGGGAAGGATCAGCCAGGGAATAGGTGTAGAAATGTACAGTCCATTTGCTACTGTAATTTTTTGAGTTACAGAGGATAGGGTTCACGATTTCTGGCCCACCTATCTTTAACAGGGTATAGTAGCTTTGAGACCGCATGGGATAAACTAGGACAAACCAAAAAGCAAACTCAATTCAGCAACAGAGCCCTCTTCCTAGCGAAATCAAGAATAAATATTGAAAGTAGTTGATATGTTAAAACGGGGAGATGGACCGGTTTTTTTTTATATTTATTCATGTATTCCTTTATTTCTTAGTTTCCTCGCTAAACCTCAATCAAACTTAGAAAAACACCCCCAAGATCCCCCTTCAAGATAAATTTGTACATTTTTCGGTAGAAAAATGTTCCAGCCAAAGGCCAGTTCCTCCTAAAATGTCAGGCTTGCTATCGCTCGCCAGGAAATTATCCACACCTAAATGGCAAGAAAAGGTCTTAACATTGACACAGAAATGGGGCGAAGGATGTTAAGTTCGCCAAACTAATGGACCGAACGTCTTATAATCTCAAAACAAATTTGGGATTAACACGAGGGAGAAAAGGGACCAGAAAAACGACCCATCTACCCTTAATACCATTATGATGACACTGACAGATTAGCAAATGGTGATACACTGTTTATCACTGGAAATTTAGTATCTGCACATTAATAAATACGACCACTATACCGACTTTAGCAGTACTAACTAATAACTCTGGTAATTGCTTTGGTCAACTGATTAATGTATATGAAACTTGGCTCTTGCTGTTGTCGGTAGAGTTTTACCTCCTAATGGACGATGGGTCCTATTTGACTGAGAAAAGTATTACATGTAGGGTACTTGTTCTTGAGGTATCTCCACTTCATAGTGTACCAATTCGCTATATATAGGATTATACTGATATAAGAGGGCTTTGACTTTCACAGACACTTTCTAAGCTTAATAACATAAGAGGGTTGAGGATACGTAATGTAGAGGTCTTGAATCGTCACTAGATAATATTGGCTATATAGGCTAGAGTACCGTGCTAGAGAGACTTCCAAGGTGATACATAGTAATACAGAACAATCGTCACTAGATAATATTGGCTATATAGGCTAGAGTACCGTGCTAGAGAGACTTCCAAGGTGATACATAGTGATACAGAACAATCGTCACTATATAATATTGGCTATATAGGCTAGAGTACCGTGCTAGAGAGACTTCCATGTTGATACATAGTGATGCAGAACAATCGTCACTATATAATATTGGCTATATAGGCTAGAGTACCGTGCTAGAGAGACTTCCAAGGTGATACATAGTGATGCAGAACAATTGTCACTATATAATATTGGCTATATAGGCTAGAGTACCGTGCTAGAGAGGCTTCCATGTTGATACATAGTGATGCAGAACAATCGTCACCAGATAATATTGGCTATATAGGCTAGAGTACCGTGCTAGAGAGACTTCCAAGGTGATACATAGTGATACAGAACAATCGTCACTATATAATATTGGCTATATAGGCTAGAGTACCATGCTAGAGAGACTTCCATGTTGATACATAGTGATACAGAACAATCGTCACTATATAATATTGGCTATATAGGCTAGAGTACCGTGCTAGAGAGACTTCCATGTTGATACATAGTGATACAGAACAATCGTCAATATATAATATTGGCTATATAGGCTAGAGTACCGTGCTAGAGAGACTTCCAAGGTGATACATAGTGATGCAGAACAATCGTCACCAGATAATATTGGCTATATAGGCTAGAGTACCGTGCTAGAGAGACTTCCAAGGTGATACATAGTGATGCAGAACAATCGTCACTATATAATATTGGCTATATAGGCTAGAGTACCGTGCTAGAGAGACTTCCATGTTGTTACATAGTGATACAGGACAATCGTCACTATATAATATTGGCTATATAGGCTAGAGTTCCCTGCTAGAGAGACTTCCAAGGTGATACATAGTGATGCAGAACAATCGTCACTATATAATATTGGCTATATAGGCTAGAGTACCGTGCTAGAGAGACTTCCAAGGTGATACGTACTGATACAGAACAATCGTCACTATATAATATTGGCTATATAGGTATAGAGTACCGTGCTAGAGAGACTTCCATGTTGATACATAGTGATGCAGAACAATCGTCACTATATAATATTGGCTATATAGGCTAGAGTACCGTGCTAGAGAGACTTCCAAGGTGATACATAGTGATGCAGAACAATCGTCACCAGATAATATTGGCTATATAGGCTAGAGTACCATGCTAGAGAGACTTCCATGTTGATACATAGTGATACAGAACAATCGTCACTATATAATATTGGCTATATAGGCTAGAGTACCGTGCTAGAGAGACTTCCAAGGTTATACATAGTGATGCAGAACAATCGTCACTATATAATATTGGCTATATAGGCTAGAGTACCGTGCTAGAGAGACTTCCAAGGGGATACATAGTGATGCAGAACAATCGTCACTATATAATATTGGCTATATAGGCTAGAGTACCGTGCTAGAAAGACTTCCATGTTGATACATAGTGATACAGAACAATCGTCAATATATAATATTGGCTATATAGGCTAGAGTACCGTGCTAGAGAGACTTCCAAGGTGATAGATAGTGATGCAGAACAATCGTCACTATATAATATTGGCTATATAGGCTAGAGTACCGTGCTAGAGAGACTTCCAAGGTGATACATAGTGATGCAGAACAATCGTCACTATATAATATTGGCTATATAGGCTAGAGTACCGTGCTAGAGAGACTTCCAAGGTGATACGTACTGATACAGAACAATCGTCACTATATAATATTGGCTATATAGGTATAGAGTACCGTGCTAGAGAGACTTCCATGTTGATACATAGTGATGCAGAACAATCGTCACTATATAATATTGGCTATATAGGCTAGAGTACCGTGCTAGAGAGACTTCCAAGGTGATACATAGTGATGCAGAACAATCGTCACCAGATAATATTGGCTATATAGGCTAGAGTACCATGCTAGAGAGACTTCCATGTTGATACATAGTGATACAGAACAATCGTCACTATATAATATTGGCTATATAGGCTAGAGTACCGTGCTAGAGAGACTTCCAAGGTTATACATAGTGATGCAGAACAATCGTCACTATATAATATTGGCTATATAGGCTAGAGTACCGTGCTAGAGAGACTTCCAAGGGATACATAGTGATGCAGAACAATCGTCACTATATAATATTGGCTATATAGGCTAGAGTACCGTGCTAGAAAGACTTCCATGTTGATACATAGTGATACAGAACAATCGTCAATATATAATATTGGCTATATAGGCTAGAGTACCGTGCTAGAGAGACTTCCAAGGTGATAGATAGTGATGCAGAACAATCGTCACTATATAATATTGGCTATATAGGCTAGAGTACCGTGCTAGAGAGACTTCCAAGGCGATACATAGTGATACAGAACAATCGTCACTATAAAATATTGGCTATGTAGGCTAGAGTACCGTGCTAGAGAGACTTCCATGTTGATACATAGTGATGCAGAACAATCGTTACTATATAATATTGGCTATATAGGCTAGAGTACCGTGCTAGAGAGACTTCCAAGGTGATACATAGTGATACAGAACAATCGTCACTATATAATTTGGCTATATAGGCTAGAGTACCGTGCTAGAGAGACTTCCAAGGTGATACATAGTGATGCAGAACAATCGTCACTATATAATATTGGCTATATAGCTAGAGTACCGTGCTAGAGAGACTTCCATGTTGATACATAGTGATGCAGAACAATCGTCACTATAAAATATTGGCTATATAGGCTAGTGTACCGTGCTAGAGAGACTTCCAAGGTGATACATAGTGATACAGAACAATCGTCACTATATAATATTGGCTATATAGGCTAGTGTACCGTGCTAGAGAGACTTCCAAGGTGATACATAGTGATACAGAACAATCGTCACTATATAATATTGGCTATATAGGCTAGAGTACCGTGCTAGAGAGACTTCCAAGGTGATACATAGTGATGCAGAACAATCGTCACTATATAATATTGGCTATATAGGCTAGAGTACCGTGCTAGAGAGACTTCCAAGGTGATACATAGTGATGCAGAACAATCGTCACTATTTTTTATTTTTTTTTTTTTTAAGAGACAATGAACGGAGGAAGGAAAAACACAGATAAAACAAAAAGGTCCATGTGCCTAAAGGCATCCTCCATTCATAAAATGTTTGTAACAACTGGATTTAAACATTTGTAGATTGTAAGTTTGTGGAAAGCAATTCGAGGGAAGTGAATTCCAAAGAGTAGTAGCTCTGGGGATAAATGAATTCTGATAAGCAGAAGTTCTGCATTGTGGAGGAGAAAGTGTAAATTCATGGGCGCTCTCAGCTGCCCTAGTTCTACGGGGAAAGATGTGGAGAGGCGGCACAATTGAAGCAAGTTCCTCGGAACAATTGCTGTGAAAATATCTGTAGAATAATGCAAGGGATGCAACGTTTCTTCGTATGGCTAATGTAGGAAGGTCCTGTGTGATTGCAGGGTTATTGATTAATCTAATAGCTTTATTTTGAATTTTGTCCAACTGCCTCAATGCAACCACTCCACTTCCACCCCACAGAGGTGAACAGTAATCCATCTGAGAGCGCACATGACTTTTATATATTACGGCCAACTGCTCGTCAGTGAAGAATTCTCGAACTCTGTACAGGAGTCCCAGTTTTTTAGAGGCATTCTTAGCAATGCTTCTAACATAATGTGTCCAGCTCAAGTTAGTAGTTAATGTTACACCGAGAATGTCAATACTAGGGGAAGTGGGAATATTTACATCATTAAAAAATATATGGGAGTCAGTGAGATTCTGTCGGTTAGAAAATTGAATGTACTTGGTTTTCTGTGCATTAAAGGAAACTAGATTCTCTTGTCCCCATTCATTAATTCTAGAAAGGTCCTGGTTCAGAGAAATTGCAGTGTTTATTTTTGAATTTATAAGATCGGGTTGGGTGAAAGAATTGGTAAATGTGAAGGAACTGTGGAGTGTTGAGTCATCTGCGTAGGAATGTATTGGATTATGAGTGGTAGATATGAGATCATTGATATGAATGAGGAACAGAGTTGGGGCCAAAACTGATCCCTGGGGAACACCAGCATTTATTGAGTGAAATTGAGAATAAAGGCCATCTACCATTACACGTATTTTTCTGTTATGAAGATAAGAAGAAATTAGTGGAACTAATGATGCAAGGCCGTAGTGTGACATCTTCGACAATAAGGATTGATGCCAGACTCTATCAAATGCCTTTGATATATCCAGTGCTATTGTATGTGTTTCACCATGTTGGTCTGTAGCTTGGTTGATTTGATGCGTAAGAAGGCAAAGAATGTCTGCAGTTGATCGACATCGTCTAAAACCATATTGCCTATCACTGATTAATTTATTATTCTCCAGATGCTTAATTATGTGATTATTTAATATAATTTCAAAAACTTTGCCAAGAGTGGAAGTTATAGCTATTGGTCTGAAGTTTGATGGATCTGAAGAGGCACCTTTTTTAGGAACTAGATGGATGTTTGCTTCTTTCCAGGGTACTGGGAAGCATGAGGTATGAGTACACAAACGGATACAATATTGGCTATATAGGCTATATTAGCTATACAATATTGGCTATATAGGCTAGAGTACCGTGCTAGAGAGACTTCCAAGGTGATACATAGTGATGCAGAACAATCGTCACCAGATAATATAGGCTAGAGTACTGTGCTAGAGAGACTTCCATGTTGATACATAGTGATACAGAACAATCGTCACTATATAATATTGGCTATATAGGCTAGAGTACCGTGCTAGAGAGGCTTCCATGTTGATCCATAGTGATACAGAACAATAGTTACTATATAATATTGGCTATATAGGCTAGACTACCGTGCTAGAGAGACTTCCATGTTGATACATAGTGATGCAGGACAATCGTCACTATATAATATTGGCTATATAGGCTATAGTACCGTGCTAGAGAGACTTCCAAGGTTATACATAGTGATGCAGAACAATCGTCACTATATAATATTGGCTATATAGGCTAGAGTACCGTGCTAGAGAGACTTCCAAGGTGATATATAGTGATGCAGAACAATCGTCACCAGATAATATTGGCTATATAGGCTAGAGTACCGTGCTAGAGAGGCTTCCATGTTGATACATAGTGATACAGAACAATCGTCACTATATAATATTGGCTATATAGGCTAGAGTACCGTGCTAGTGAGACTTCCATGTTGATACATAGTGATGCAGGACAATCGTCACTATATAATATTGGCTATATAGGCTAGAGTAAGTGCTAGAGAGACTTCCAAGGTTATTACATAGTGATGCAGAACAATCGTCACTAAATAATATGGGCTATATAGGCTAGAGTACCGTGCTAGAGAGACTTCCAAGGTGATACATAGTGATGCAGAACAATCGTCACCAGATAATATTGGCTATATAGGCTAGAGTACCGCGCTAGAGAGGCTTCCATGTTGATACATAGTGATACAAACAATCGTCACTATATAATATTGGCTATATAGGCTAGAGTACCGTGCTAGAGAGACTTCCAAGGTGATACATAGTGATACAGAACAATCGTCACTATATAATATTGGCTATATAGGCTAGAGTACCGTGCTAGAGAGACTTCCAAGGTGATACATAGTGACGCAGAACAATTGTCACTATATAATATTGGCTATATAGGCTAGAGTACCGTGCTAGAGAGGCTTCCATGTTGATACATAGTGATGCAGAACAATCGTCACTATATAATATTGGCTATATAGGCTAGAGTACCGTGCTAGAGAGACTTCCAAGGTGATACATAGTGATGCAGAACAATCGTCACTATATAATATTGGCTATATAGGCTAGAGTACCGTGCTAGAGAGACTTCCAAGGTGATACATAGTGATACAGAACAATCGTCACTATATAATATTGGCTATATAGGCTAGAGTACCGTGCTAGAGAGACTTCCATGTTGATACATACACGGAACAGGAACAGCAGATTCAGGGCAGGGCAAGGGGGGAATAATCACGGCACGGCACCACACGATGCGAACTGATGAATTGTACATTGGCAGGCATGCACTGCCCTCATATATAGCTGCCGTCAGAGACATTCTGCCTCAGTACTCTCTAAAAGCGACAACAACACACCACTCCTCTCTCTCTCCACCACTCGCCAAGGTGCCCGTTGGATCAAAGTGATCAAAGTTGGGGCGTCGCAAGACCAAGAAGGGCAATGAGGCAGCTCCGGACCAGGCGCAATCGGTGGACCTCTTCGCCCCAACACAGGAACCCCTGCCACCACGAGAACATGAGGGCTTGTTGATCGTGAACGATACCAGCAGCTCAGAGACAGAGGACGATGTTCTGGCGTCAGAGCCACAGCTGAACTCCGACCCCAACGAGCTTAGTGATGTGGGCAACACCCCTGATGATGCTGAAGAGGTGTTAAAACTGGTGAAGAAACGGCAAGGTGTTCCCAGGCACGAACTCATTGCCTAACAAAGTATGCCTGTGGTAGGTGAGACTCCCTCCCACCACGATGACATCCACCCAGTCAGACGCCCCTTCAGCAACCCCGTCATCCACCTCTTCAGTAACCCCGTCAGCACCCCAGTCAGCCGCCCCTTCAGCAACCCCGTCAGCCACCCAGTCTATGCCCTCGCCACCCAAGAAAACGCCGCCCACCAGCAAGCCTTCGTCCAAGTCAGCACCCAAACGCAAGCGGACCTACGCCATTCTGCCGGAGAAGAAGGAAGTTTTTGTGGCCGAGTGGTACAGGGAAAACGAGTTCCTGTACAACAGAAAACTCCGGGCGCACAGGGACAGGGACATGAGGGAGAAAGCCATGTCGAAGAAGGCCGCGGAGGAGAATGTTACAGGTTGGTTGAGTGCATTTGTTATGTATAATTATTTATGTTAAGTGAAATAACAACACATGTATTTATTAATGAAGTGCCGTGTGAAGTGATGCATTTTATCTCCGTTTTTTTCGGAGAAAAATGTCCCGACCGAAGGCCGGTTTCTCTTAAATTACAGGCTCGTTATCACTAGCCAGGAATAAGTTGACACCTAAATGACACAAAAAGTCTTAATATTGACAAAGAAAAGGGGCGAAAAGTCTTAAAATCGCGAGAGAACGAGGGTGTAAAAGTGTCGTTATGTTTTGTTTGCACTGTTGTGTTTCACTAAGTGTGCAATAAACGTCCACTAACCAAAATGACTCTTAAAATGTCATAACAAAACTCTCGTTTCACACTGTTTGTGTCGGCCAATCACGAGCGTTCTTACATTTATCTCAAATGTCTGGCATAGGTGAACAGGGTATAGTCATGAACCTTGTCAGTATGAGGAAGGTTAGTTAATTAAAATAGGACTTCAGAGGCTATTAACCCTTCTGGATTATTATGACAGCACACTGTAAGGTAAGAATAACGTTAGGACTGGAGCCTCTTTTCGAGAACTCCAGTCCCTTTTGATTAGGATGGGAGAGAATCTGAAAATAACTAGGTACAGACTATTATATATATAGTAATCACACATATGGAACATGCAAAGGAAACACAAACCAAATAATTATAATGTGCATCAAGTAAATAATAGCGAACGCAAGCTCAACACTCTCAGCAGTAAAGTGGTAAACATGATTGTGTTCACTTACCGCACGAGTTGTCAGAACAAAAAAATAATACATTAAGCGGAAAAGTGGAAGTGATTAAGGGGAGATGATTCGATTTTGTAACCCCCTTCTTCATGTTTAGCGCCATTAGTTTTCAGATTTTAATACGTGCGGTCCATTATTTTGGCGATTGTATGACCGTTTTCCCCATTTTTTTGTCAATAATAAGACTTTTCGTACCATTTAGGTGTCGATTTGTTCTTGGCGAGCGATGGCGAGTCTGTAATTTAAGAGGAACCAGATTTCGGCTGGCACATTTTTCCATGGGAACGATGTTAAAATTATCTTAACTGAGGATCTTGTGGGGGGAGGGGGGGTTACGCTTCATGGAGGTCTAGGGAAGAAACTAAAAACATAATACAAAATAAATAATTTTTTTTTTTTTTTTTTTTTTAAGAGACAATGAACGGAGGAAGGAAAAACACAGATAAAACAAAAAGGTCCATGTGCCTAAAGGCATCCTCCATTCATAAAATGTTTGTAACAACTGGATTTAAACATTTGTTGATTGTAAGTTTGTGGAAAGCAATTCGAGGGAAGTGAATTCCAAAGAGTAGTAGCTCTGGGGATAAATGAATTCTGATAAGCAGAAGTTCTGCATTGTGGAGGAGAAAGTGTAAATTCATGGGCGCTCTCAGCTGCCCTAGTTCTACGGGGAAAGATGTGGAGAGGCGGCACAATTGAAGCAAGTTCCTCGGAACAATTGCTGTGAAAATATCTGTAGAATAATGCAAGGGATGCAACGTTTCTTCGTATGGCTAATGTAGGAAGGTCCTGTGTGATTGCAGGGTTATTGATTAATCTAATAGCTTTATTTTGAATTTTGTCCAACTGCCTCAATGCAACCACTCCACTTCCACCCCACAGAGGTGAACAGTAATCCATCTGAGAGCGCACATGACTTTTATATATTACGGCCAACTGCTCGTCAGTGAAGAATTCTCGAACTCTGTACAGGAGTCCCAGTTTTTTAGAGGCATTCTTAGCAATGCTTCTAACATAATGTGTCCAGCTCAAGTTAGTAGTTAATGTTACACCGAGAATGTCAATACTAGGGGAAGTGGGAATATTTACATCATTAAAAATATATGGGAGTCAGTGAGATTCTGTCGGTTAGAAAATTGAATGTACTTGGTTTTCTGTGCATTAAAGGAAACTAGATTCTCTTGTCCCCATTCATTAATTCTAGAAAGGTCCTGGTTCAGAGAAATTGCAGTGTTTATTTTTGAATTTATAAGATCGGGTTGGGTGAAAGAATTGGTAATGTGAAGGAACTGTGGAGTGTTGAGTCATCTGCGTAGGAATGTATTGGATTATGAGTGGTAGATATGAGATCATTGATATGAATGAGGAACAGAGTTGGGGCCAAAACTGATCCCTGGGGAACACCAGCATTTATTGAGTGAAATTGAGAATAAAGGCCATCTACCATTACACGTATTTTTCTGTTATGAAGATAAGAAGAAATTAGTGGAACTAATGATGCAAGGCCGTAGTGTGACATCTTCGACAATAAGGATTGATGCCAGACTCTATCAAATGCCTTTGATATATCCAGTGCTATTGTATGTGTTTCACCATGTTGGTCTGTAGCTTGGTTGATTTGATGCGTAAGAAGGCAAAGAATGTCTGCAGTTGATCGACATCGTCTAAAACCATATTGCCTATCACTGATTAATTTATTATTCTCCAGATGCTTAATTATGTGATTATTTAATATAATTTCAAAAACTTTGCCAAGAGTGGAAGTTATAGCTATTGGTCTGTAGTTTGATGGATCTGAAGAGGCACCTTTTTTAGGAACTGGATGGATGTTTGCTTCTTTCCAGGGTACTGGGAAGCATGAGGTATGAGTACACAGACGGAAAATTTTTGCCAATACAGGAGCGAGCACCAAGGAGCAATTCTTAAGTACTATTGGAGGAATTTCATCTGGACCAGGAGCCTTATCTACTGAGAGATTCTGCAAAATAGCAAATATATACTCCCATGCTCCCTAAAGTGCAAACATGCCAGATGAAATCTTTAAAAGGGAACAAAGGATATGCAAACATATACGAATCAATATAAGGAAATAAAAATATGATCAACTACAATAATTGCATTGCAAAGACAAGAAACTAAACTCTTAACGCCTTGGTAATTAAACAAAAATGCTCCCCCCCCCCCCCCCCCACACACTCTTTATCTCTCTCTCACACACACACATTCAATAACTCACACGCACACACACGCACACACAAGGAAAGACAAGCCTCTGGAGAAATCAGTACCGAAGAAGCTGCTCAAAAATGTTTAGAGTGTAATGGAGATTTTCTGACCACCAATCCCACACACAGGAAAACACACACACACACACACACTCTCTCTCTCTCTCTCTCTCTCACACACACACACACACACACCAACAATGAAGCTATCCCCACAATTACTATACTCACCATAAACCAATACAACACATCCTGCTGCTCTTAGGTTTATCCCTGTTGATATTTATTGACGTATTATTAATGTATTCCGGCTATTATAAGACAACTTTACTAAGGTGGCAACAATTATGTATCTCAAAATAAACTATTAACCCTTTCTGTACCGGCGATGTCTATTACATTTGATTATGATATATTTAGACGATTTTGTGTAGTTGAAGAAGGATCTGTGGTAGTAAATAGGAATAAGTGA